>OY757013.1:173387025-174587025 GCA_963580285.1 Lucinisca nassula | reverse complement strand
TTCCTCTTGATTCACTGCTTGTATGAGCGAGCAGCGAAGGTTCTGGCGAGACTGCGCGGATGCGCAGGCTCGCCTGACCTTTCGCTGCTCGCATAGGCGATAAGTACAAAAATCGCTTGACGGGGCCCATTTAGGACAGTTTAGGGTTCCAAGAGCTGAGGAACCTCCCCACTTCTTGGTGCAAAAATCGGCTGCCTTAAAATTTGGGCTACCCGCTTTGATGGTGTCATTATTCGCCCATCATATTTCGAATGCTGATGCAATCAACAGACTTGATGAGTTCCCAATAGACTGTAGTATTGACAAAGATCTGACAAAGCTCCGGGATCCGATGCAATACTTGCATTGATCTACAAGCAGTTGGTACTGAGGTTTTAGAGAAACTTGCAGTGTTATTTCACATAATCAGGGATACATCGATTATCCACATTTCAGAAGACTGCACCACTTCCATGCAAGCTGTCGTAGAAAACTGCAAAGTTTGATGTATTTTCCTTCACCTGAAGCAAACCAAAAAAGTGTTGATCAGGGGCCAGTTGTTCAAAACTAACGACGTCGTTAGTTAACACATCGTTAAATCTTTCATCATTTTATTTGGCAAATGCAAATGCAAAAGCTGCTCACATATTTCCAGCAAAATATAAAAATTTAGATATTGTACTTACTAGAACAGTTAACAATATGACCACTAACGAGTTCGTTAAGCTAACGATGCTTTAAACAACTGGCCCCAGAATGTGCATTAACGGTTAAAATTAAAGACCAAACTCCAGAGATACCTGGGGTGCCAGCGACACCACTGTAGAAGACCATATATTGAACCCCGATGGGCCAAGAAACATAGAAGTGTCCAGCCCGAACTAACGCATTGAGACATCTAAAGGTCGATGGGCATGGACACAAAGAGTGCTAGTCATCTTTCTCTGACTTCACAGAACAATGATAAATGAGCCGACGCATGACAAAACCTACAATAAGACCGGTGCGACCAGCAGAGACGCAAATAAATCTGCGTACCCATCTACTATAACAAAACCGTTTGCTTATGTCACTTTGCATAGATATTAGCCTGTAGTAGGTACATGCGATCAGCGAAGACTGATCAGACTGCGCGAATGCGTAGGCTGATCTGAGCATTCGCTGGTCGCTCGAGACTTCTGGTAGGTTTTATCATGCGCTTGCTCAAATGTAAACTCAGGTCTGGGCTCGTGTTCTGGAATATTTACAAACAACGTAGACTCCGGTCAGACGGTGCATAACGCGGCGTCTGATCAGGGTCGCCACTGTTTGCTTAATACTGGAATGTAAGGGTAAAAAGTAACATTGTAAGCCTCAGTCTACAACCATAGACAGTCGACTCACAAGTACTCTCAGTGCTTTGATTTATGCTGGTAGCCCTGCAAATAGTAAATACATGGTTAGTGTCTTTAATAATAAAATATAATCGGTGAGCCTTAGACAATTTTATAGGGGCGAGCTTTAGCGAGCCCCTATAAAATTGTCGTGGCGAACCGATTATATTTTATTATTAAAGACACTAATCATGTATTTAGTTTATACCGCAATTCAAAACAATCAAGGGTTTTGCAATGATTTAGCAAATTTGAGCAAAAAAGACAGCAGACAGGGTGGCATGTTAAACGACAATCAGTGCAATGGCGCGCACACGTAGTATAACGTGACGTCAAATAGCGCAAAGTTTCTGACGTCACCGCGCCACGGAGACGCAGGAAACAACATGGACGCTCGAATAAATGTTTATCAGCACTTAACATTCTGTATAAAAATCTGCAAATAAATAGTTCATTTTATCTTAAGAAAATATTTTCGAGGTTGAGACGCAACCGCAGTAGCAGTGCGCAATTATTCCAACGGGCCATTCAAACCAGGAAAGCCAGAGAAGGTAAGAATATAGCTGGAATTTCTGAAAATCTATTTAAATAAATATTGCAAAGAGTATAACTTGCAGTTTCGTTGTTTTCTCGTGTATAAAAGGTTGCCTGTTATTGTTTACGCTTGCAAATTAGGGACCCGAAAAGTAGGTCCGGTCTATAATCGGTCACTAGACGTATTATAGGTCAGTATAAGGTATTGCAGGTCACTACCGATTATAGCGTGCAGTTATTCGACCCCTTTTATTAGGTTACTAGAATGCCTGATTGCGGTATAAAAGAAGTTTTTTTCTTGCACATGTGCACCAAATGAGGAAATCCTTGGTTTTGGCCTGGGATCGAATTTATGTTCTAACCCTGGCGAACTAGATAAGTATAGTGCACGAAAAATAAAACGTTAAATAAAGTAAAATGGAAATTTCGATGGTATTGGGTAAGAAAAAGAAGATAATATGGCGTTCTGTTGTGAATAGGCGTTTCAAACCCCACGGATGCCCGTGCTGAGCAAAACCTCGGCATAGCCTCGTTTCCGCTCATCAAGAGCATGCCTAGGTTTCGAAACACCCATCTACAACAGAACCCCGTATCAGGTTTTTTTTTTCTTACACAACACCACCAAAAATTTCCATTTCAATTTATTCTGTTTAATCTCATGTGCTCATTATAACAGCAACTTGGTACCCAGCGGGCACGTGGTATCTAAGCAAAACCGCATCAACGTCAATGCTATGTCACGTTGATACGACGTTGCAAACACGTTGTGAGCCCGCTGGGTACAAGCTCTAGCGAAAATCTAAATAATTCCTTTCATCATTTATTTGAGATAGAACAGTTCCGCTAGATATTGTCAAAGAGGAGTTCATGGGGATTTGCACGGGTAAGGTTGGCCTGTTTTCACTACAGTTTTGTGGCCTAGGTAGCTCAGTCGGATGCGCGTTTGACTGGTGCTCAGGAGGACGCGGGTTAGATACCTGGCGAGTCGGCAACATTCTTTCGTGGAGATTGATCATGAAATCGTTTCTACGGTCATTCTCTCCCTTTCGCTGATTCAAGAAGGGTCGTTGTCAGTTTCTGGCGAGAGAATGTTTTGGTTTAACGCTTACGTACAAGCCTGCCAAGGAAAAGCGAAATTTAATGGTAGTATTTCAAGAAAACAACCCTACTATTGTCGAATTTAGTGTATTAGAATGGAAATGGTTAGTCGTTATGCGCGAATCTTTGAATAATAGATGTACACCACAGTTTGTCAACGTAGGGAAGAATATTCGTTATTCCCGACAATACATCACGTGAACAAGTCCGTGAAATAAAGACCCCCCCCCCTAAACCCCATTTTATATCGAGAAAACTGGGGTTTAGCGGGGTAAACATTATTTTCCTTACTTCTGCTCCAAGATATAGGTTGTGGGTACTCGTTAGAACCGCCTCAATGAGACGGTTCTAACGAGCACCCAAAACCTATGTTTGGAGTATGAATAAGAAAAATATATCAAATTTTCATCGGAAAAGTTGCCATTTTGGAGTTTTGAAAACATGCACAATGTTGCACGGGCGTGTTATCGTAATGAACTTACGCATTTACCAGAACAGTTACCTGTACCGATCCGACTCAGCGCTACATAGAGATAATCATATGGCAGTTTTCATATCATACCCCATATCAGCCCGAGACTCCCATATCAGCCCGAGGGTTCGGCCCGAGGGCTGATATTGGTCGAGGGCTGATATGGGGTATGATATGAAAAGTGCCGTATCATAATCTATTTATCATACATTTCACTTTTAAAAAAAATTGTTCAAAATAAATTGTATTAATTACGTTTCCATTGTTTACCGAATCACTAGAATTTCTTTGCTCGATAATATTATCCAGATCCAAAAGTCTATCTATCTATCTATCTATCTATCTATCTATCTATCTATCTATCTATCTATCTCTATCTATCTATCTATCTATCTATCTATCTATCTATCTATCTATCTATCTATCGATGAAAGCCTACACAGTAATCATGTAATTACGGTAGGGATCTTTAACCTGCACAGGGAATGGTTCTCCCTGCACAGGGGGCCTCCAGTTAACGTCCCGATCCGAAGGACGGTGCACTTTATGACATTCATACCTGCAAATGATGCCAATGGAGCGTGTTCGGACACCGAAATTTTATCGCCGCTGCCGAGGATCGAACCCGGGACCTCTAGCATCAGAGGCAAGTGCATTAACCACTGAGCTATCACGATCCCCTGTCAGCAATCCCCTGCATCGCTCTTTCGCCCATTTTCCTCTCGTATTCGCTGCGCCGTGCCATGTTTTATTTTATTTTTTGCTAAATAGTTCGAACAGACGAAAATATTGCAAATTGCAAATGGCGTCCTGAACAACAAATGCGAAATGCCGCAAAAAGAAGAACGCCGCGTGTTCTGAATAGGGTGACGTCAGAAGTATGATAAAGGCTTAGGGGTAAGATAAAGGGTTGTGATATGGATTTTCGGGGTATGATAAAGCCCATGAAATATGGCAGCACGTGCAAGCGTGATACGTGCATCGGTGTCACGTTCGTATCGCATATTCAAAAACTAAGTATGTTATACTAAATGTATGATAAATAAAGATATATGGGAAAAAATATAGAAATTGATAAAACATGATTTTTTTTTATAAAAAGGTAACTTTTTATAAAGTATTCTCCAAATCTATATTTATTGCACTTTAACAAGGTATGAACGTTTTAGAAATAGCCTTATGTCTTCGTTCTTCCATTTATGTTCGAAAGTACGACTGTGTGCGCCTATATATACTGTATATTATCTTATTTTGTCAAAACGGATCGAAACCCGAATTTTAGCCTTACGTTTTAGACAGTTGCTTTTCTAGCAAAGATTTATAAGTTGTCACCACAAAGAGCTTATTCTACAATTTGTATTGATATAAAGCATTGTAGAAGAAGTATTTTCCTCCATTCTTCCATTTTGCACTAAACTTCTGAAATTAAATCGCAAACAATTCTTTTCCAACGTCCATATTTTACCTACAGCGGTGCTAAGGGAAATAACTGTCTAGTGATATTCGGTGTCAACAGGTAGCGGGTAGAATTTCGCGTAGCGCTCGTGATTTGATCTTCTTTATAACTTTCCTTCAAATAGACACTAATTGCTTAATAAAGCATTGCCAGCGCTGATCTACAGGTATTTCTTAATTGGCGAAAAAGTTCTCATGTGATTTTTGGGGGTATCACAGCGTTTAGTGTGTTGAGTATAACAACGAATAAGAAGAAAAACAAACATCATATGGCCCAGTCAAGCGATTTTGGTACTTATCGCCTAAGCGAGCAGCGAAGGTTCAGGCGAGCCTGCGCATCCGCGCAGTCTCGCCAGAACCTTCGCTGGTCGCTCATACAAGCAGTGAACCAAGAGGAACATTCAGACAGAAATCAATATCCCTGGTCCCTCTGAATGGCTGGGCATGCGCAGTTAAAATTTGTCATGACGGAATGCTCGAAGACACAAAATCGCTTGGCAGGGCCCATATTATTGGTGACAACTGTCATAAAACTTTTCGACTTCATTGTCTAAAGTACTGTAAGTACAATGTTTAATGTTTTGGCTCATATGTATCCTTATGATTCGACTCGGTTTGAACACTCATCATCGTCTACACATCGTATATAAGTATCTATTTTTTGTCAGCTAGTTGAAAGAGCTATTACTGTATCCTTAGGAATCGACTCGGTTTGAACACTCATCATCGTCTACACATCGTATATAAGTATCCATTTTTGTTAGCTAGTTAAAAGAGCTACTACCGCCAAATTTACAAGCGTGGTAACTGTTCATACTTCCTTGTATGTTTTCTACAAGCTGAATCCCTCATAAGCTCGTCAAAAACTTATTTGTTTTCTCACAAAGTTAGTCCCCACTAAAAGGGTGAATAAAATGTTTTGAAAGCTTCGATGGCGGTGTATTTTTCTCCTCATATGATGTCTTTAACTTGTCTATTTGAACTGTACGGAAACATTCCGTACTGTAATGTACGGACACATTCCGCACTGTACTGTACAGATACATTCCGTACAGTACGAAAGCACATCATACCAAAGCACAACAAAACACCACACACCAGGGCCCAGTTGTTCAAAGCCTCCTTGGCTTAACGAGCTCGTTAGTGGTCATATCGTTAACTGTCCTAGCAAGTTCAGTTGCTAAAATTTTGGTATTTTTGCTGAAACAATGTGAGCAGCTTTTGCATTTGCAAAAGCTGCTCACAATTTTTCAGCAAAAATATTAGCATATTTGCCATTTTTAACAAGCAAAGTTTTAACGATACGTTAACTAATGGCTTTGTTAGTTTTGAACAACTGGCCACAGACCACACCATGTTTATTTATTGATTTATCTATTTGGAGACAGCAAATTAAACATAGACAGCAAATTAAACCTTCTCTATCAAAACAAGGCACTGGCAGTAAAGACTTTGTGGATGTGATGCGGCTGTCTGCATGCTTGGTAGTTGGCCCAGTCGCGGTTGGCAGCTTTCCTGTCATCTTTAATTGCAAGCCGGTGGGAAATTCGGACTAAATGGTAGCTCTGATACGAAACTAATATTTGGTTCTTGGGGTTGGCCAGTCTCTTTCTTGGCCCACCGAGGTCAAACTGGTGGTCTTCTTTTGCTCAAGAGTTCAGCGATGTTGCTGACGCTTTAGATTTTGCCCGTGATGACATATTAATGAGCTAGGAGACCTCCGTGCAAGCCGAACCACCAACTTCATTTGTATAAACATTGGCTATGACGAAGGTAAAAGTTCTGGTTCCGTAAAACCGGTTTGGCCTTCGCCAACCGGTAGTAGTATAAGGTGTCACTTTGGCGCCTCACGTATAGCGCCTTTTTATAACACCCTTCATTTTGTGAGGCACAATAGTTGACATCCCTTTATCTGAGCTTAACTAGGCCAGATATATTTTGCTTGATACCTATATAGGTGGACCTAGTCTCCGATTGGATTGTCATTTTTAAATACCTTAATAGTTTCCAAAATAAGAAGGTGACAGTTGTTATATCTGAAGGACTCTGAGCTCCTTCTAGAGTTTATTATTTTGGTTCCAAGAGAGGAAATTGCCAATTTTGTTGCCAAAAAGGGAAATAAACCCTAGCATGATGTAACTGAATATGCTCCAGAAAGGGTTATCCTTTGGAAGCAAGCAATACACCACATAGCTGGAAAATATAAAGTGTACAAGTTTCTGGGCCAGACTAGCTCGTTTCGGCCATTTAGGCCTCATCAGTGACCCTCAAATATTTTCAAAATTCCACAATGGAATCAATGATCCTAAAGTACAAGAAAATATAAACTACACTATGATGTAGGGCAGGGAGACTTTTTACGGCCGCCACACATTCCCTGACAACCCTAATGAAAACATCATAAGCGGATAGTCGAAATGACAGTTACTGCTCTACAAAAATATGACAAATGGCTATTTAAAAAAATAGCTACAAGCAATAAATACCAGAAAACTATAACAAATAATGTACCACGGCAGAAGATTCGCCTTGGAAAGGCCAGCGTAAAGTATTTCACTTGGGGGTGGGAGGGAGGTGGGGCTGAAATGAATTTCCGAAAGAATGCATTCTAGCTCATAAGTGCTACATCGTGAAGAACATAGAAATCAAACGACTACAGAAATGAAACAACGATTAGACAGCATGAAACAAATGGAATGCCGGAGCAAAAGAAAACCAACAGTGAAGCTGGAATGAACTTGGACCAAAGGCAGAACATTATAGCTATTGTGGTAGAGGGTCACCTATGCAACATTCCATTTACGTTTGAATAAAATTGGCCCAAGGGTACATATGTTTGTTTGCTTGATTTCAGGTTTAATGTCCCCGTCAAAACTGTAAAAGTCATTTTGGTGACGTTGCTTCCAATTTCGTGGGACCTCTACCCGACATTGAGATGAAATGACATCTCAAGCCCTGTCGCCCAATGAAACCAGTAGGGTTTGTAAGCATGGACGGACCGACTCGTACCGCTTTGCCTGGGCAGGCTTAGATCCTCTGAGCAGTTTACCAGTACTCGTGTGCGGTCGGTTTCAGCTCTGCGTGGAAGCATCATGCAGCCCATCTATTTCTTCAAGCCAAAAGGTACAGGAAGAGTTGTTGTTTAAAGATGATTTTTACTATTGATAGCCAACTTGTCCATCAAAATAGAAGTGGGGGCAATGACCAGGAATCGATACAATTAGAAGATGGACAATGTTGGCTAGTTTTGCAGGGAGCCACGCAGGCAACATTCTTGTGAAGTTTGAATCATCTTGGTCCAAGGATTTAGTTTGAAGTTTTCGATATAGTGATTTATGTTTGTGTTTTTCCCCTTTCATGTCTACAACGGGAGGTTGAGATAATTGTTTCGATTCCTGCACTTCGGTTATTTCTTGCTGTCGAGTCCTCGCCGTTGTTTCATCTCAGTGGTTATGTGATTTTTGTGTTCTCGGAGAAAATGCACTAATGAGTTAGGAGGCCTTCATGCGAATTGAACAAATTATTTGTCTAAATCGCAACGGAAGAAAGGGCGATGATTGCGACCGCAAAACATCGTTTTTTGCCCACCCTCCCCCAACCCAGTGAAATCTTTTCACTGACCGTTCCAATGCTGTTCTTCTGTCGCGGTTTATTTTTGATACAGTTCGTCTTTGAAAGTGTGTATCGCTTTTTGTTTTGGATAGCCAATTTGCCATTTTGTGGAAAAAGTAACTGTCCTTTTGGCTTTCCGATATCGATGTTTCCATTAGGGTCATGTTGTTTCATGTCTGTGTTTCTTTCCGTTTGGTGTCTCTGATGGGAGCTGTGGTTATTTGTATCGATTATTGATCAATGCTTTCACTTCTATTCTGTGTGTCAGAGCTGTCTGGATAAGAAAAGGTAACTGAGATGCCGCCAATTTACGAAGTTCTGCCAACTCAGCTTTTCGCCAGTGATGTTTGGTTTGTTAAGACGTGTTTGTCCGTCTTTCCATATGATGGTTGGGATAGGCTTAGGGTACATCATAGTGTAGTTTATATTTTCTTGTCCTTTGGGATCATTGATTCCATTGTGGATTTTTTAAAATATCTGAGGGTCACTGATGAGGCCTAAATGGCCGAAACTAGCTAGTCAGTCCCAGAAAACATGTATACTCCATATTTTCCAATTCTGTGGTGTATTCCTTGCTTCCAAAGGATAACCCTTTCTAGAACATATTTGACGTTACTACAGCTGTTGTCTGGGAATGTGTGGCGGCCGTAAAAATAGAAGTGGCGGCAATGATCAGGAATCGATACAATCAACCCACAGCTCCCATCAGAGACACCAAAGGGAAAGAAACACAAACATGAAACAACAGACCCAATGAAAACATCAATAGCGGAAAGCCAAAAGGACAGTTACTTTCCCACAAAATGGCCAATAGGCTATACAAAATAAAATAATATAAGCGACACAAACACCCAAAGACAAGCAATAACAAAAATAAACCGCGACAGAAGAACCGCCTTGGAACGGTCAGCGGAAACAAATTCCACTGGGGGTGGGGGCTTAAATCAATTTTACGTGGCCACAATCCTCGCCCTTACTTCCGTCGCGATTTAGACAAATATTTTTTTCAGTCCGCATGAAGGCCTCCTTACTCATCAGTGCAACATTTCCGTGAACACAAATAATCAAACAACCACAGAGATGAAACAACGGTGAGGACTCGACAGCAAGAAACCACTGAAATGCTGGAGCAAAAGAAACCAATAGTTAGACTCCGATGGGCCCGACCATAGTGTGGTTTATATGTTCTTGTCCTTTGGGACCATTGATTCCATTGTTGAGTTTTGAAAGTATATGAGGGTCACTGATGAGGCCTAATTGGCCGAAACTAACTAGTCTGGTCCAGAAAACATGTACACCTCATATTGTCCAGTTCTTTGGTGTATTCCTCGCTGTGTTTGCCGGGTCTTGCCAATCATCCGTTTCGGTTTCATAACTTTCGGGTTGAGACACACTGATGAAGATTAAATATCAGAAAGTCCTCTGTGTCACTAAAGTTGGTATAGCTAAGCCTTTATTGCAACCACTGGGTCGATATCGCTGCTGGTGGATGATTCGTTCGTCCCCGAGGGTATCATCAGCTCAGTATCAGTTCCTTAGTGCTGAGGTTTATACTCCGGTGTTGACGTCAGTACTCACGTACTGATTTAAATAGCTATATTATATATTTAATTTTTGCAGTATACAATTCTAATTTATCTAAAACTAAGACTTACTTGTCGGGTGAGACATGTATCTTAGCGGATTTGGTTGCAACGTTTTGATATATTTAACTTTTGCCAGTCTCGCTACTTTGGACATCTTCTTCTTGATGCCCGGGACTTCCGTGGAGCGTGGGCCATGTTTGCTGATGTTGGCTCGTTGAGGGACGCCTAAAAGTCCGCGTGTGAGCGTATCTTGCCTGATGCCTCCAGTTGACCTGTCTCATGAGCTACGCCGGTCGGTGTGTGCTCGGAGGGGGGTGTGCTGTGTTTGCCGGGTCTTGCCAATCATCCGTTTCGGTTTCATAACTTTGGGGTTGGGACACACTGATGAAGATTAAATATCAGAAAGGCCTCTTTGCCACTAAATTTGGTATAGGTATGCCTAAATTCCAAAGGATAACCCTTTCTGGAACATATTTAACGTCACTACAGCTGGTGTCTTGGAATGTGTGGCGGCCGTAAAAAGTCTCCTTGCCCTACAACATAGTGTAGTTTATATTTTATTGTCCTTTGGGATCATTGATACTATTGATGAGTTTTGAAAATATTTGAGGGTCACTGATGAGGCTTTATTGGCCGAAACTAGCTAGTTTTGCCCAGAAAACATGTACACGTCATATTTTCCAGTTCTGTGGTGTATTCCTTGCTTCATAAGGATAACCCTTTCTAGAACATACTTATGTTCTGATTCGACGGCCCCCGCCCATAAGGGCTAGAAGAAATATATGGGCTGCATGATGCTTCCACGCAGAGCTGAATCCAGCCCACACACTAGTACTGGTAAACCGCTTAGAGGATCTAAGCCTGTCCAGGAACCGCGGTGCGAGGTGGACCTCCATGCTAATAAACCCTATTGGTTTCATTGGGCGACAGGGCTTGAGATGTCATTTCATCTCAATGTCTGGTAAAAGTCCTACAAAATTGGAAGCAACGTCTTCAAAATGACCTTAACAGTGTTGACGGGGACGTTAAACCTCATATCAAATGTTCTGATTCGATCAATTCCTGAAGTATCTTTACTTATTTAATTCCCATTTATTTTGCGTCTGAATTTGTAAGGTGTTCAGTACCCTATAAATAACAATTAAGCTTTTGTAACAGATTGCTTTGAAATTAAGTCGACATTTTATTGGTGTAGTTAAACTTGTTAGTACAGACTAGAGCCAAAGTTGTTTAAGTATGAATCCAGCGAGGAAACATTCCTCTGAAGTATCTAGATCCTGAGTTTGTTACATTACGAAAACACGCCTATATAATTTTGACCCCCTTGAACCCCACTTTTATACAGTAAAACTGGGGTTTGCAGGACTAAACCTTATTTTTCTTATTTCTGCTCTAAAATATAGATTGGGGGTACTCTTTAGAACCGCCTCACCGAGGTGGTTTTAACGAGTACCCACAACCTATATTTTGGGCAGAAATAAGAAAAATATTACAATTTTTCATCTTAAAATTTTCGTTTTTTTTCGGCGGTTAAGTTTCCAACGTATTTGTATAGGCGTGTTTTCGTAATGAACTCATTAGAACCGCCCAATGAAGCGCTCAAGTTAAGGACATCTAGAAACAGAGATTGGAAGTATGTATATTTTTCTAAATTAAGAATATCAGCAAAATTAATTTTAACATTTTGTAAATAAATTTTGCTTAATGTTTAAAGACTTGTTGCTGGTTTGCTTTTCATTTCCTTTCATTAACTCGTAAACTTGGCTCGTCATAGAAATTTGGGCTTTTCAGGCATAATAAAAAAACAGTGAAGGCAATTATCATAAAATTACCTCAACCTCCTATCCAAGACATCAAAGGGTAAGAAACACGAACATAAAATAATAGCACTAAAATGAAAATGTGACAGGCGGAAAGTCAAAAGGACAGATACATTCTCACAAATGGCCAAAAGGCTATCCATAATAATATGATATTACCACACACAAATGAAAATAATGAACCAATAAACTGAAACAATCATGCACTAAGACCAAAGTACCACATTGGAAGGGTCAGTAAAAAGTTTCCACTTGTAAGGGCGTGGGGCGCGCGCGTGTGTGTGCGGTTGTGTGTGTGTGTGTGTGTGTGGGGGGGGGTTGGCTAAATCGATTTTACGTGGAAACAATCCCAATCTTTTAAAACCATTTATGATGTTATTTGTAAGGATCTAAAATTTTATTCCTATGTAATTAATTGTCATTTATTCTTCAGTGAGATTGGCATTAGCATAAAACGATTGCAATATGCCAATATATGCACAAATGAAAAGTACCCAGTTCACCATTTTTTCTTAAATATACTGGAAACTTTAATTCAAATTGAAAATAAAACATTTTAAAATTGAATCATGAACTTTCATTTAGTCCCTTACACCTCCCACCCAAGACACCAAAGGGAAAGACACACACACGTGAAATAACTTCACTATAATGCAAACTTAACAATCGGAACATTGTAAACTTTATCGCCAGAAAAATGAAAATTTTAAGATAAAAAATTGTGATATTTTTCTTATGAAAATTTTAAGATAAAAAATGGTGATATTTTTCTTATTTCTGCTCAAAATAAGGCGGTTCTAACGAGTACCCACAATCTATATTTTAGAGCAGAATTAAGAAAATAAGGTTTACCCCTGTAAACCCTAGTTTTACTATATAGCTGCGGGGTTCAAGCGGGGTAAGAATTACATAGGCGTGCTTTTTTGATGTATTTGAAGTGCTGGGGCAAACGAAAACCGACAGCTGGATTCCGGTGGGCCCGACCAGAGACAGAGTATCAGGTATCAACCGACATTACTTAAAAAATAAATGAAAGTCTTTTGACTGGAGCCGTCACAGAGTGTCAGGTCCGAGTGCCGGCGTGCGATTGAAAAGGGAAGCAAAGTTATCATCCATGACTGGATAAACTACCATGGATGCAATGCGGTCTGTCTTATAGCATTTGCTTATATATTGTACCCAATCTTTTTATATCGAATAATGATTTGACTGAAATCTTTGCAAGCGTATATTTTTCTGAATTAATACAGTCAATCGCTTAAAATTCAGGCTCCGCTAGGTTTGTTGCAGATGAGATGTAAGTCCAATATTGAAATTGTAAACTACAGAAATAATAATAATAAATAATAATAAATAATAATAATAAAAATAATCGACTTTATTTATAGAGGGTAACATATTTGGTAAACAAGTACTAATCTTCCATGAGGCCCTTATTTTCTTCTTTTTCCTGGGCAGAAACAAATACTAAGCAATGTGGATAAAGTCTCTTGCTTAAAGACAGGACTGGACTATAAAAGGGAGCACAGGAAAACCAGAGTCATTCTTTGTCTGACCTCTGAAGGGTTAACATCAAATTCTATTTATCTGCTTGGCTGTAAATGGAGAGCTATTGTGACATCACAATGGTTGACATTTTTAGAGTAAATGATTGACAGCAATGCTCTGTTTAAAGCTAGCCATATTATCTCAGTTATGTAACAGCAGGCACACTCCATAATTGATTTCAATAGACAAACAATTTAGTCATGATTAATATATTTTTTTTATCTTTAAACTATAAAGAAACAAAATACAAACCTATTTCATTAAGGTTAGTTATATAGACAGACAGACAGACAGACAGACAGACATAGGGCATATTAAGTTCTAATATACAAAAAAGCTTCAAATTTGTTGAAGAATTATTAGTTGACCCTATAGAAACAGCTTCTTCTGATAAATAAATAAATAAATAAATAAAACTATTTGAATGTAAGAATTGCTTTTTAATAATAACATTTTTGATATAATAACAAGATTTTTCCATTCTTCTTCTTGTTTTTCTACTTCTTATATAAGAATAATCATATAAAGTAAAATGAAGTATACACAGTCAGTCATTACGATAAAAGACCCGCACGGCATAGTGCATTTTTCACATCTCCAAATTGGCTACTTTTCCGATGAAAATCCTTGATACTATCCTTATAAATACTGCAAAAATAGGTTGTAGGGGCTCGTTAGAACCGCCTTATTGAGGCGGTTCTAACCAGTACCCACAACCTATATCTTGGGGTAAAAATAAGAAAAGATAATGTAGACCCCGGTAAACCCCAGTTTTCTCTATGTTAAGTGGGGTATATGGGGGTCTTCACTTCACGAACTTGTTCACGTGATGCTTGGTAAAATAAATAAAATAAAATTGACATAGCTAAACAAATGATGGAATGACTGAATGAATAACTCCGATGTCCAAACTTATCTCATTCTAATCTCAATTTAGCTTTATTTTAGATAAAATATAGATTATGGGTGGTCGTTTGAATTGTCGCCATCAGACAGTTCTAATGAGCACCCACAATATACTATCAAGTGAGGGTATACATTTGTATGCCTTAATGAGGCAATCAGAGGAGCCCCAACAATATACTATAGAGTGTTGGTACTTGGTCTATTTATAATGAGTACTAGTACTAGCATTTTACGCATACAAATGTTCAATGAGGCTGTAATAACGATTTTTATGCCCCCGAGAGAGAGGGCATATGATTTTTGCCCTGTCTGTTTGTTTGTTTGTCTGTCCGTCACAAAAACTTTAACCGGCATACAAATCTAAACAAGTTGTTGTCGGTAAATAATTCCGGAACAAAACATAATGATACTGGTTAAAAGATTTTGAATATAGGGCTCTACTTGGGCCAACGCTTTGGGTCGTGGCCGGTGTTACGCATTTCAGTACTGGTCATGAACAGACCCAATAAAACCGGGTCTGCTATTTTTGTTTAATTGGTGTTTTTTGCTTTCGCGGCATTACCTATTTACAGCTTGGTTTGCTGAGAGTTCTAAGCGACTGGACCTTTCACGGCAAATGTTTTACCTCCTGTGTAAAATGATTTTTGGTTTGCATTGTTGTTTAACATCGGTTTTCTATTGGATTAACAACATGTACCCGGATGAGATGTCGCATAATGCGACTTCTTATCTGGGTTCTCGCTGTTTTTCATTGATCCAATAACGGGACGGTTGTCTTTTTATTGATTGACCTATGTATAGGGGTGCGTTATGCCTCGGGCATCAAGATTATCGATGCACATGTTGGGATATTCTCAACAGTTTACTTTTCTTTTCTTTATACTTAAGGCAGGAATCGACGACTTATTCCCAGATCCGAAGAAAGATGAATCTTTCAGTTTGTTCTTTTAATGTTAGGGGTCTTGGCCAAAAATTTAAAAGGAAAATAAAAATATGGCGACTGGACAGCAAATATCATATTTATTTTAGCGGAAGGAGCAGTAACAGTGGCGGTTTATGAATTCTGTTAAATGCATCTTTAGATTTTAGATGTATTTATCATAAAGAAATAATACCAGGTAAGATTCAAGCTCTGAAACTAAATATATATGACCATGACATACTATTTATAAATTTATACAGCTCAAATAATGACGATGCCTTTGTTTTGAAACTCTTCATCAGTTTTTGGGATAAAACGACGAAAATGAATACCTTATTGGCGGTGACTTCAATACAGGCTTAGATGCAGTTTTGGACAAATTTGGTGGAACACATAAAAACTGTCATGAAAAAATTATGACAATTATTGACAATTTTGATCTCGTTGACCCTTGGCGCGAGTACCATCCAATATACTTGGCACTCAAATACTAGGCCTGCCATATGTTCAAGACTTCTGTCGCGTTTTTTTTTTGTTACGGTTCGTCTTTGGGTGTTTGTGTCGCTTTCATTATTTTATTTTGGATAGCCTTTTGGCCATTTTGTGGGAAAGTAACTGTCCTCTTGGCTTTCCGCTGTTGGTGTTTCCGTTGGAGTCTGTTGCTGCATGTTTGTACTTCTTTCCCTTTGGTGTCTCTGATGGGAGCCGTGGGCTAATTGTATCGATTCCTGATCATTTCCTCTACTTCTATTTTGATTACTTTTTGACTCCAAGTTCAATTCTTAATAATCATAATAATAAAAAAACACTGTAAAATCCAACCTGGTTTTATGTCGGACCATTCTATAATTTCACTTGATATTATCGCTAACAATACTGTTAGAGGTAAAACCTATTTTAAAATAAATAACAGCTTGCTTCTTCAAACCGATTATCAAGATAAGATTAAAAATGTCATCAAAGAAACGGAAGAAATCAATGAAGCAGCAAATCCAAACACTCTTTGAGGTATTATTAAAAGGGTCTATTCGGAATGAAACCATTAAGTTTGCTGCTCATAAATAGAAAGAAAAAAAAAATAAAAAAAGGAAAAGACTTATCGGAAGAAATATTTACGATAAAAAACGAGATAATGGAAAATAATAATAAGGATGAAGCATTAAAAAAATTGACGGAAAAAGAAGAACAACTTCCAAATTTATATGAAATAGAAATAAATGGATACACAATAAGATCTGAAGCAGAATATATTGAAGGAGGTGAAAATAACACAAGGTATTTTGCTAATTTAGAGAAAAAAAAAACGGTCTGGGGCAAAAACGTTACATAACTTAAAAAAACAAGGACTTTTGATATCTGATCAATCAGTTATATTAAAAGAGCTAAAGGCATTCTATGAAAACATGTACACAGAAGCGGAAGTGAATGAAATAAAGATGGAAAATATGAGTAACAATATAAATGTTAAATTAAACGATCTATACAAAATTTCGCATTGAAGGTTGTTTAACTCAGTATGAATGTTCACTTGCACTGACAGAAATGAAAAATAACAAGAGTCCAAGTTCGGAGGTATCACGACAGAGTTTTATAAACTTTTTTGGAACGAAATCAAAACATTTTATGTCTCTTCTTGGAACTATTCCTTCAATAATAAAAATAAGACGACCTTGCAAAAACAAGGAATCATTTCCCTATTGCCGAAAAAAGATAAAGAATCAGTTATATTAACAGAGCTCAAGGTATTCTTTGAAAACATGTACACAGAAGCGGAAGTGAATGAAATAAAGATGGAAAGTATGAATAACAATATAAATGTTAAATTAAACGATCTAGACAAACATAGCCTTGAAGGTTGTTTAACTCAGTATGAATGTTCACTTGCACTGAAAGAAATGAAAAAATAACAAGAGTCCAGGTTCGGATGGTATCACGACAGAGTTTTATAAACTTTTTTGAAACGAAATCAAAACATTTTATGTCTCTTCTTTGAACTATTCCTTCCATAATGAAAATATGAAGACCTTGCAAAAACAAGGAATCATTTCCCTATTGCCGAAAAAAGATAAAGAATTAAATAACTGGCGCCCCCTAGTCTTTTGAATACCAACTATAAATTTGCAACAAAGGCAATTGCTAAAAGAATCAAGAAATATTACCCTAAAATAGTCGATAGCTCACAAACAGGATTCATTAAAGGTCGTTATATCGGTGAGAATATTCGCTTAATTCAGGAAACTATAGAAGCATTAGAAAATGAAGATGCACCGGGACTATTATTAATTTTGCAGATTTTGAAAAGGCTTTCGACAGTGTTTGTCAAACATTTATTTTAAACTGTTTTGAATATTTTAACTTCGGTTCGGGCATAATTAAATGAGCCACATGTTTCTATATTGGAGCAAATAGTTGTGTATTAAATGCAGGACAAATGACAGAAGTTTTCAACATAAATCGTGGTGTCAGGCAAGGCTGTCCACTGTCTCCATATCTTTTTATATTATGTATTGAATTGTTATCTGCTACGATATTAAATGATCGCGAAATCAAAGGAATAAAAATAAAAAATAAAGAATTTAAGAGTACAATGTTTGCGGACGATGCAACATCTGCAATGGATGGATCATTGAAAACTTTTAAAAAACTTATACATATACTTAATGAGTTCAAACAAATTTCTGGTTTAAATCTTAATGTCAAGAAAACTGTTATATTACAAATAGGAGCTTTGAAAAACAGTAATAGTCAATATCTAAAACATTTGAATTTTATCTGGTCCTTAGAGTCGGCGAAAACGTTAGGAATAGTCTTCTCAAATGATAGGTCAAAAATATTAGAACATAACTTAACACCTAAGTTAACGGAATTTACAAATTGTTTAAAACGCTGGAGTCACAGAAAACTTACTTTAATAGATCGGCGAAAACGTTAGGAATAGTCTTCTCAAATGATAGGTCAAAAATATTAGAACATAACTTAACACCTAGGTTAACGGAATTTACAAATTGTTTAAAACGCTGGAATCACAGAAAACTTACTTTAATGGGTAAAGTTACAGTCGTAAAACATTTGTTCTACCAAAAGCTTATATATCCATTGAACGTTCTTACTAATGCACCAATAGACATTGTGAATAATATTCAGTCGGAAATATTTAAATTTATATGGGATGGAAAACCTGATAAAATAAAAAGATCGGTGATGTATAAGGATTACAAAAACGGGGATTTGAGACTTACTAATTTAATTTGGTTTATAACAGCTCTTAAAGCAGGTTGGTTAAGACGCATATTTGTTGAAAATAATACCGGATTATGGAAAGAATATTATTTAGCAAAACTGATCACTTTTGGCGGGAAGTTGATTATAGAGTTTAATATACATACCAATGATTGTAGCCAAATATCTAAAGGAAACCATTTTCTACATGCTGTGCTGACAGCCTGGTGTACACTAAATGTGTCGAAATTAGCTGTTACAGTTTCAAAGGAAATTTTATGGAACAATTCAGAATTAAAACAGGATGGCAAATTAATATCTTATAAGCTCTGGTACGAGAGAGGAATAAAGCAAATTGAACATCTATACAACTTCAGACTTTAGAAATCTGTTTTGGTCTATAAAAAATTCGAATGAGGTTTTAAATAAATTGAAATCTAGACATTTTTGTGCTTCTAGTCTGTCTACCTACGATTTTTCCACTCTTTACACTACACTTCCTCATAATCTTATAAAAGAAAAGCTTAATGATTTAATTGAATGGGCTTTTCACAGAGAAGATTCTCTATCTTGCATGTAATGTCAGAAATGCATTTTTCACTTCTAAAGAGCACAATAATTATACACTTTGGTCATGTCAGAAAGTGTGTGATGCCCTCACCTTTCTACTTGACAATATTTATATTAGATTCGGTACTAAGTTATTTAGACAAATTGTGGGTATTCCGATGGGTACTAATTGCGCACCTCTTGTGGCTGATCTGTTCTTGTATTGTTATGAAAGAGACTTCATTTTGTCGCTTTCCATTGATAACCAATCTGAAATTATTGAAGCTTTTAGCTCTACTTCTAGATATTTAGATGATTTATTAAATATTGATAATACCTATTTTGATGGTTTGATCAGTCAGATTTACCCCCTAGAACTTCAGTTAAATAAAGCAAATTCTACTGATACCGAGGCCCCGTTTTTGGATTTACATCTATCTATTGTAGATGGATTTTTTTCGTGCAAAATTTATGATAAACGCGATGACTTTGATTTTGAGATTGTAAATTTTCCTTTTTTTTTGATTGTGATGTTCCTCGTGCGCCGTCCTATGGCGTTTATATTTCGCAATTAATTCGATTTGCTAGAGTGTGTAGTCATGTAACTGACTTCAACACTCGTAATAAATTGTTAACGGCTAAACTCCTTAATCAGGGTTATCGGTACCATAAACTACGCAAAGCCTTTTCAAAACTTTATAGACGCCATTCTGATTTAATTTCAAAATTCAATATTGGACTTAAATCTCTTCTGCAACAAGGTCTATCGGAACCCGAATTTTATGGTGACTTAGTATATAAATTCAGAAAAATATATAACCACAATGACTTCAGCACCCAATTTCGTAAAATCATTCTTCGATATAAAAAGATTGGGTACAACATGGAGATTATACGACAGACTGCATGCATGGTAGTTAACCCAATCACGGTTGGCAACTTTGCTTCCCTCTTTAATTGCACTCCGGTGGGTCAGGCCTCAGATTCTATGACGGCTCCATCGTAAAGGCTTATTGAAAATTAGAGAGATAATATTGGTTGGTGCCTGATGCTCTGTCTCTGGTCGGTCTCATCGGAGTCTAACTGTTGGTTTTCTTTTGCTCCAGAATTTCATTGGTTTCTTGCTGTCGAGTCCTCACCGTTGTCTCAACTCTGTGGTTCTTTGATTTTTGTGTTCACGGAGATGTTGCACTGATGAGTTAGGAGGTCTTCATGCGGACTGAACAAATTATTTGTCTAAATCGCGACGGAAGTAAGGGCGAGGATTGTGGCCACGTAAAATCGATTTAAGCCCCCGAGTGGAAATCTTCCACTGACCGTTCCAAGGCGGCTCTTCTGTGGCGATTTATTTATGTTGTTGTTTGTTACTTACTGTGTGTACCACTTGTGTCTTTTGGTTTTTGATGGCCATATGGCCATTTTGTGGGAAAATAACTGTCCTTATGGCCTTCCTTTGTTTAGGTTTCCATTATGGTCTGGTCGCTTAATGTTTGTATTTCTTTCCCTTTGGTGTCTTTTATGGGCGGAGTAAGTTAATTGTATCAATTCCTGATCTTTGTTTTACTTCTACTTTAAATGTTTTTATAACTTCGAAGAAATGAAAGATATGTATGACATTCCTAGAAGTGATTTTTAAATATTACAAAATTGTTTCTAATATTAAAACAGATTGAAAGAAAATAGAGGTTAAGGCAATAATCAGGAATCGATACAATCAACCCACAGCTCCCATCAGAGACACAAAGGGAAAGAAGCACAGACGTAAAACAACAGACCTAATGGAAACATCAACAGCGGAAAGCCAAAAGGACAGTTACTTTCCCACAAAATGGCCAATAGGCTATCCAAAATAAAATAATATAAGCATCTCAAACACCCAAAGACAAACCATAACAAAAATAAACCGCGTCAGAAGAACCGCCTTGGAACGGTCAGCGTAAACGAATTCCACGGGGGGGGGGGGGTGCTCAAATCGATTTTACGTGGCCACAATCATCGCCTTTATTTCCGTCGCTATGTAGACAAATAATTTTTAGTCCACATGAAGGCCTCCTAACTCATCAGCGCAACATCTCCGTGAACACAAATAATCAAACAACCACAGAGCTGAAACAACGGTGCGGACTCGACAGCAAGAAACCACTGAAATGCTGGAACAAAAGAAAACCAACAGTTAGACTCCGATGGGCCCGAACAGAGATAGAGCATGAGGCCCAAACCTAAATTACCTTGAATTAGATCTCTCTAACTCTCAATAAGCCTTTACACTGGAAACGTAGTAGAATCTGAGGCCTGACCCACCGGCGTGCAATTAAAGAGGGAAGCAAAGTTGTCAACCGTAATTGGGTTAACTACCATGCATGCAGTCTGTCGTATAACATTTAAGTTGTACCCAATCTTTTTATATCGAAGAATGACTTTACGAAATTGGGTGTTGAAGTCATTGCGGTTATATATTTTTCCGAATTTGTATTCTAAGTCCCCATAAAATTCGGGTTCCGATATACTTTGTTGCAGAAGAGATTTAAGTCCAACATTGAATTTTGAAACTAAATCAGAATGACGTCTATAAAATTTAGAAAAGGCTTTGCCTAGTTTATGGTACCGATAACCCTGATTAAGAAGTTTAGCCGTTAACAATTTATTACGAGCGGCGAAGTCAGTTACATGACAACACACTCTAGCAAATCGAATTAATTGCTAAATATAAACGTCATACGATGGCGCACGAGGAACATCACCATCCAAAAAAGGAAAATTTACAATTTCAAAATCAAAATCATCGTGTTTATCATAAATTTTGCACGAAACAAACCCATCTAAAATAGATAGATGTAAATCCAAAAAACGGGGCCTCTGTATCAGAAGAATTTGCTTTATTTAACTGAAGTTCTAGGAGGTAGAATTGACTAATCAAATCAACGAAAAAAGGTATTATCAATATTTAATAAATCATCAAGTATCTAGCAGTGGAGCTCAAAGCTTCAATGATTTCAGACTGGTTTTTAAGCAGAAAGGGACATCATGAAGTCTGTGGTGTTACTAATGACGAAACAAACATATTTATTAAGCTACTAATTTATTCAGCGCGATGTTATTAGCGCAATGAGCTAAACACAAGTGGCTTAATGTTTTACCTACAAAAGTATTTAAGAGGCTTCAGCAGCTCAAAGACCTAGCATGATGAAAAGTAGAAGTAAAACAAAGATCATGAATCGATACAATTAACTTACTCCACCCATCAAAGACACCAAAGGAAAAGAAATACAAACATTAAGCGACCAGACCTCAATGGAAACCTAAACAAAGGAAGGCCATAAGGACAGTTACTTTCCCACAAAATGGCCATATGGCCATCCAAAATTAAAAGACACAAGTGATACACACAGTAAGTAACAAACAACAACATAAATAAATCGCCACAGAAGAACCGCCTTGGAACGGTCAGTGGAAAGATTTCCACTGGGGGGCTTAAATCGATTTTACGTGGCCACAATCCTCGCCCTTACTTCCGTTGCGATTTAGACAAATAATTTGTTCAGTCCGCATGAAGGCCTCCTTACTCATCGGTGCAACATCTCCGTGAACACAAAAAATCAAAGAACCATAGAGGTGAGACAACGGTGAGGACTCGACAGCAAGAAACCACTGAAATGCTGGAGCAAAAGAAAACCAACAGTTAGAAACCTGATACAACATCCCCCTTTCTCAGGAGAGACTACCGTTAAATGTTATCATTAACACATGTATGAAATAAATCTTGAACTATCCTAGAAAATCAATATCAACTTTTCACATAACACAAATGCTTATTTCAAATACAATTTCTAACAGTAATTTAACTAACAGATGAAACATTGTATAAATTCTTTTGGCTGAGAATGCAATTAACCTTAAAATTTAATCACAAGCGAATATTAATTCCAAATCACTCTGTAGCAGTTATAGAATTTAACTTGCCATTGAGTCTGTGAATTGACATATTTGTCTAATTTCACGACAGAAATATGACAGTTATCACAAATTACTTGCTTTCTTTGTAAAAGTTTTGTCCTTGTTTTAATTAAAATTTATTTACTTTCTGACACCATGTTGTGTTACTAATGACGAAACAAACATATTTATTAAACTACTAATTTATTCAGCTCGATGTCAATGATCTAAACACAAGTGGCCTAATGTTTTACCTACAAAAGTATTTAAGAGGCTTCAGCAGCTCAAAGACCTAGCATGATAAAACCTGATACAACAAAGCCTCTCTCATAACAAAACAAAAATCAAATCAGCCACGAGTGGTGCGCAATTAGTACCCATCGGAATACCGACAACTTGTCTAAATAACTTAGTACCAAATCTTAATTAAATATTGTCAAGTAGAAAGGTGAGAGCTTCACACACTTTCTGACATGGCCAGAAAGTATAATTTTTATGCTCTTCAAAAGCCTGAAAGAAGAAACTTTGGACTAACAAACATTTGTATAACATATTTGTCTAAATCGCGACGGAAGTAAGGGCGAGGATTGTGGCCACGTAAAATCGATTTAAGCCCCCCCCCCCCCCCCCCCCAGTGGAAATCTTCCACTGACCGTTCCAAGGCGGCTCTTCTGTGGCGATTTATTTATGTTGTTGTTTGTTACTTACTGTGTGTATCACTTGTGTCTTTTAATTTTAGATGGCCATATGGCCAATTTGTGGGAAAGTAACTGTCCTTATGGCCTTCCTTTGTATAGGTTTCCATTATGATCTGGTCGCTTAATGTTTGTATTTCTTTCCCTTTGGTGTCTTTTATGGGTGGAGTAAGTTAATTGTATCAATTCCTGATCTTTGTTTTACTTCTACTTCTCAAAAACTGATAGCAGACAAAACACCAAATCGGAAGAAAAATGGGTAAGTAATTTCCCTGATCATGAATTTATTTGGGCACAGCTCTACACAATGGCCATAAAGTACACAATAGATATTAAGTTACGAGCTTTCCAATATAAATATCTTTTAAGAATTATCTCAAATAACAAATTCCTTTTTAAGTGTAAAATCGCACACTCCGTTCTCTGTGACTTCTGTTTAATGCATGAGGAAACAAATTCCCATTTGTTCTGGGAATGTTGGTATGTACAAGACTTTTGGTCAAAAATACAAAACTTTCTGCTAACTAGTGATTTTGATATATATCAACTATTCTAAAGTAAGTTTCGGCGTTCAACCTGATGGGAACATGAAAAATATCATTGTAAACTTTGTGATTATTTTAGCCAAACAATATATATTCTCATCGAAATACAAGCAGCACATTCCTGACATGAATGGATTTTTGCAAAAGCTGAAAAGGACCAGGGACTATGAAAAATATATAGCTTTCTCTAAAGATAAATTAGAACTTCACAATCGAAAATTGCAAATGCTTAGAATTTCTTAATGTCTTAGCAAGCTTATTAAGACAAGATACTGGCACTTTAAATGAGATTTCGAGATTTAAAAAAAAATACGTATCTTTCATTGTATACGTTGATGTCTATGATTGCTGCCTTAGACATACTCTCTCCCTCCTCTCTCTCTCTCTCTCTCTCTCTCTCTCTCTCTCTCTCTCTCTCTCTCTCTCTCTCTCTCGCTTGTTTTGCAGTATTAAATTTGTTCCATAAAAGAGTTATCCTTTGTAAGCCAGGAATACACCAGAGAACTGAAAAATATGGAGTGTGCATGTTTTCAGGGCCAGACTAGCTAGTTTCGGCCAATTAAGCCTCATCAGTGACCCTCAATTATTTTCAAAATTCCACAATGGAATCAATGGTCCAAAAGGACAAGAAAATGTAAACTACACTATGATGTAGGACAATGAGACGTTTTACGGCCGCCACATATTCCCAGAAACCAGCTGTAGTGACGTTAAATTTGTTCCATAAAAAGGTTAGCCTCTTAGTCATATGATATTAATGTTGCACATTTAATGATGTACAAAGTTTATCACATTTCAGATGCATCACGAAAACTCGCCTATTTAATTCTGACCCCCCTTGAACCCCACTTTTAAATAGTAAAACTGAGATTTGCTTGGTTAAACCTTTGTCTTGTTTCTACCCTGGAGTGTGGATTGTGAGTGCTCGTTAAAACCGCCTCGATGATGCGTTTCTAAGGGATACCCATGGTTTATACTGTGGGTGGAGAAAGGAAGAATGTCACAATTGTCATCAAAAAAACTTTCGTTTTTCGGCGGTACGGTTTGCGGCGTATTTGTT
Organism: Lucinisca nassula; assembly: GCA_963580285.1. NCBI lineage: Eukaryota > Metazoa > Mollusca > Bivalvia > Lucinida > Lucinidae > Lucinisca > Lucinisca nassula. The sequence continues at coordinate 174,561,719 of OY757013.1, read as the reverse complement.
TAGGCGTGTTTTCGTGATTGGTTAAATGATAGAGAAGGAATATGTTTTCAGGATACCTCATGTATAACAACTATAATACTGTAAATGTCTTAGTGTACATGCAGTGTTGCATGAATACGAGATTTAATAAAGAACTATATTACAAAAAAATCATTAAGTATTAATTTCATGAGGTTCCATTGGGGTCTGTTGTTCCATATTTGTGTTTCTTTCCCTTTGGTGTCTCTGATGGGAGCTGTGGGTAAATTGTATCGATTCCTGATCATTGCCTCCGCTTCTATTGTCTGTGGTTTTAGGTTATTTAAAAATCTCGGTCGGTTTTTACTAGATTTACCCTGATCTTTTATAGTCTTTGTCGCAATATTTAATCACATGCTTATTTTTAGAAAAAAAAATATAACTGCAGTGACTTCAGCACCCAAGTTCGTAAAATCATTCTTCGATATAAAAAGATTGGATACAACATAAATGTTATACGACAGGCATGCATGGTAATTAACCCAATCACGGTTGACACATTTGCTTCCCTCTTTAATTGCACGCCGGTGGGTCCGGCCTCAGATTCTATGACGGTTCCAACGTAAAGGCTTATGTTGGTTGGTACCTGATGCTATGTCTCTGGTCGGGCCCACTTGAGTCTAACTGTTTGTTTTCTTTAGCTCCAGCATTTCTGTAGTTTCTTGCTGTCGAGTTCTCACCGTTGTTTCATCTCTGTGGTTGTTTGATCTTTGTGTTCACGGAGATGTTGCACTGATGAGTAAGAAGGCCTTCATTAGGAATAAACAAATTATTTTTTTTTTTAATTGAGACTGAAGTAAGGGCGAGGATTGTGGCCACGTAAAGTCGATTTAAGCCCCCCAGTGGAATTCGTTTCCGCTGACCGTTCCAAGGCGGTTCTTCTGTCGCGGTTTATTTTTGTAATGATTTGTCTTTAGGTGTTTGTGTCGCTCATATTATTTTATTTTGGATAGCCTTTTGGCAATTTTGTGGGAAAGTAACTGGCCTTTTTTCGCTTTCCGCACTTGGTTTTTCCGTTGGGTCTGTTGCTTCACGTTTGTCTTCCTTTCCTTTGGTGTCTCTGATGGGAGCTGTGGGTTAATTGTATCGATTCCTGAGCATTGCCTCTAAGGCTGGCTAATCGATGCTGAAATGATAATCGATTATCAGGCTTTCCATATCGATAAATAATCGATTAGTAATCACTGGAGATTTGGTCATAATTTTACCTGTCTGGCTTTCAGTCTGAATAGGACTCTTACCATATGCTGTACTTCACTCTAGGGTTTTGCACAGACAGGCCGGAGCAAACAGTGTAGACCCAGATGAGACGCCGCAGAACGCGGCGTCTCATCAGGGTCTGCACTATTTGCCACTCATCCGGCTATTTAAGAAATATCTTTGGCTAGTAAATTCTACTAAGAAAATAATCGATTACGAAAAATCAGTATCGATAATCATATTTCTGGAATTTATCGATCAATTAATCGATTATCCGATTAATCGTGGCAGCCTTAATTGCCTCTACTTCTATTTTGATGGCAGTAAGACGTGGAGTTCATAATAACTATTTATAAAGTTCGAGAACTTGAATGTGCGATAAACCGTGCTTAGTATGGGCTTTTGTGACGTTTCGGTAGCCAATATAGTGTTGAAAAAAGAAGTATAGTCAATTGTCAGAATTAGATACAATTACTGCATACCTCCCATCCAAAACATCAAAAGTAAAGAAACAAAAACATCATCATGTGAACAAGTCCGTGAAATGAACACCCCCTAAACCCCACTTTATATAGAGAAAACTGGGGTTGACGGGGTAAACATTATTTTTCGTATTTCTGCTCCAAGACATAGGTTGTGGGTACTCGTTAGAACCGCCTCAATTAGGCGGTTCTCACGCGCACCAACAACCTATATTTGCAATATAAATAAGAAAAATATCACAGATTTCATCAGAAAAGTAGCCATTTTGGCGATGTTAACAAATGCACTATGTTGCACGGGTATGTTTTCGTAATGGAAATAACATAACTCTAATGAAAACACAATAGGAAAGCCAAAAGGACATATGCTTTCCCACAAAATGGTGATATTAGAAATTCAAACATGCACATACGAACTAGAACAATATCATCACGAAAACACTCCTATATAATTTTGACCCCCTTGAACCCTACTTTCATATAGTAAAACTGGGGTTTATAAGGGTATACATTATTTTTCTTATTTCTGTTCAAGATCATAGATTGTGGGTACTCGTCAGAACCGCTTCGGCGAGGAGATTCTTACGAGTACCACAATCCATGTTTTGCGCTGATATATGAAAAAAATCAGAATTTTATCAGAAAATTTTCATGTTTTGGGGTGGTACAATTTCCAATATATTTGAATCGGCATGTTTTCGTAATGCAAACCACGACAGAAGAACCGGATTGGAACGATTAGTAAAACGTATTTTACTGGGGGGTATAAATCTATTTTACGTCACCACAATCCTCGCCTTCAGTTCTGTCGTGGCCTTCTCTTCTCTCCAATCTCCTATACTTAAGAAATAGATCAGCTCTAACTGTGATTTGTTGTGTAATAAATCACAGTTTGGAGGTCAGTTGTAAAGTAGACAAATCACGAGCGCGTAGCGCGCGTTATTTGTCCACTTACAACTGACCGACAAACTGTGATTTATTAAACATCAAATCACTGGCTAGAGCTGATCTATTTCGATTCTAACACGCTGAAAATCGGCAATAATGTTGTTATTTCCTTCAAAATCTCACAACTTTTCGCCATTGTTAGAAGAAATCCCGCTAAAATTATCGACTGAAACACATGCATTTATATCCTTTTCAAACGTTTTCGATGCGAGAAAATGACGTTACACCGTCTAACGTCAAGAAAATCGACTAGTGACGTCATAAATTTGCAGTTTTTAATGACGTCACACGTCACGCTCTTCCGAGCTGTGATTTGTTGCAGAATAAAACACAGTTATTTTGCATTGCCTTTATAGGCGCGCTGTGTTAGAATATCTCTTTTAACTCCCTCTTTCTCTGTGAGACGACACAAAATAACGCACAAGGATTGACGTGTGGTTAATGTATGTGTCATTATACAGGTTACCGATGGTTAAAAAATCCATGTAATAAATGAAAAAGGTTAACTTTGGAAGCAAAGAATACATGTTAGAATGAAAACTGGAAACTCGATTTTATTGACTTTCTTCAGAAGCATCACTGTTGTCTGCAAGGCCGATTACACCCCCTAGCATCGATTTCAGCGGTACTCGATTTTCAAATTACCAGCAATGGACGCGATGCGTCCAAAGAAAAACAAAAATATAATCTGCACTATGATGAAGTACTAGGAGACGTTTTACGACCGCCACACAGCACTAATCCCCAGCTGCAGTGTCGTAAAATAAAACTTTGGAAGCAAAGAATACATATTAGAATGAAAACCGGAAACTCGGTTTTATTGAGTTTCTGCATAAACAGCACTGTTGTCTGCAAGACCGAGTATGACCCCCCCCCCCCCCCCCCCCCCCCAGCATCGCTTTCAGCGGTACTCGAAAAAAGCTTTTTTTTATACCCAATGACAACTGAATTTTGCCGGCGCTGCATGTAACAGAAAAATCCGACTCAGGTCGAACCAGTAGGGGGTCGGAAGATCCAATAAGATTACACATTTTGCATAGGAAGAGGTAATTGATGCTCAGTCCTCGCAAGGGTAGCAAAATTCCTACATCGTCGATAACGACGCATTATTTTTTAGTCATGTAAATATCTCTCCATAAAATGGATCCAAAACACAAAATAATACAATGAAATTGTCGAGGTCTTAAATCAAATTATAAAGAACTCCTATGACTTCTTTCTTTATCAATTGCCCCCCGCCCATCGGGGCTTGGAGAAATATATTCGGCTGCATGATGCTTCCAAGCAGAGCTGAATACGACCACCCACGAACACTGGCAAACTGCTTAGAAGCTCTAAGCCTGCCGAGGTAAAGTGGTGCGAGTCGACCCGTCAGTGTATATATAACCTATTTGTTTCATTGGGCCGCAGGGGTAGAGATGTCATTTCATCTCAATGTAGGGTAAAAGGCCCACAAAATCCGAAGCAACGTCTTCAAAACGACCTAAATAGTGTTTACAGGGGCGTTTTACCTCAAATCAAACAAACAAATCTTTCTTTATTAAACCCATCGTTTTTTTGTTTGCAAGAAACTGTACTAAAAATGATGACAACATCGATATCAGGGGTTTCAGTATATATAACTATATATATTCTGATGGTAACAGACAATCTAGTGGCAGTTCAATTTTTGTTAAATCTTGTTTGCCACAAAGAGAGGTCAAATTAAAAACAGAACTTCAAGCTGTAGCCGTATCGGTTTCTTTGGATAAGAAAACTACAATATGCTCTCTATATATGCCACCTTAATTTTCTTTAGAGCCCGAACATCTTGAATCATTGCTGGGACAACTTCCATCGCCTTTTAGTTTAGTTGGTGCCTTCAATGGTCACAACATTCCATGGGGTTGTAAAGATAACAACAGAAGAGCACTTATTGTGCTATTCATCTCTCTTCTTAGACTATGACTGGTCTGTCTCTGATGATGAGTGGGGAAGTGATCACTTCACTGCTATAATTGAGAACGCCGACAAACCAGAAGCGGACTGTAATGAGAAATTGAAAATGAAACAAGAGGGCCCAATGGCCCTATATCGCTCACCTGTGTACCAGAAAATCATTGGTGTAGGAGACCACTTGACATTGCTACATACTAAATATCAAAGCTCAGGCAAATCGGTGTCCATGCTTATAAACCCTATTGGTTTTATTGGACGACAGGGCTTGAGATGTAATTTAACCTCAATGTCGGGATAAAAGTCCCACAAAATTGGAAGAGGCATCTCCAAAATGACCTATACAGTGTTGACGGGGATGTAAAACCTCAAATCAAACAAAATCTGTGCCTTATGGTTTTGGAGAAGAAGGTTTTTTGAAGTTTTTCCCAGTATAAGTCTATAGGAGCTAATGAGCCCTGGGGCTTGGCCAATTTTGACCCAAAGGGCATGGTTGGCAGGATTTATGTAGGCGACCATTTTGTGTTGCTATATACTAAATATCTAATGTCTGTACTTCATGGTTTCAAAGCAGATGTTTGAAGCTTTTTTTCATCATAAGTTTGTTGGAGTTAAAGGGCCACAGGATTTGGCCAATTTGGACCCCAGGGGCATGATTGGCAGGATTCATGTAGGCAACCACTTGGCATTGCTACAAACTAAATACCTAAGCTCTGGGACTTATGGTTTCAGTGAAGAAGATTTTTGAAGATTTTTTTCCCCATTTTAAGTTTTTTTTTTTTTTTTTGTGTGTGTGTGTGTGTGTGTGTGTGTGTGTTTTGTTTTTCATTACAAGGGCCCTGTGGTTTCAGAGAAGAAGATTTTTGATTTTTGAAGTTTTTTGTAAGTCTATGGAAGCTAAAGAGCCCTGGGGGTGGCCAATTTGGATCCCAGGGGCATAATTGACAGGATTTACGTAGGTGGCCACCTGACATTGCTACATAATAAAATCTAAGCTCTGGGCCTTATGGTTGCACAGAAGAAGATTTTTTAAGTTTTTTTCCATTATAAGTCTATTGGAGCTGATGAGCTCCGGCGTGGCCAATTTTGACCCCAGGGGCAGGGTTAGCAGGATTAATGTAGCTGGCTATTTTATTGTGCTAGATACTAAATATCTAAGTTCTGTGCTTCACAGTTTCTAAGAAGAAGATTTTTGAAGCTTTTTTTCCATTATGAGTCTATAGGAGCTAAGGGGCCTAAGGGCGTGGCCCGTTTGGACCCAAGGGGCATGATTGGCAGGAATTATGTAGGCGACCACTTGCCATTGCTACATAATACATATCTAAGCTCTGGGCCCTGTGGTTTCAGAGAAGAAGATTTTTGAAGCTTTTTTTCCATTATGAGTCTATGCGAGTAAAGGGGCCCCGGGGTGTGGCCCATTTGGACCCCAGGGGCATGATTGGCAGGAATTATGTAGGTGACCAATTGCCATTGCTACATGCTAAATATCTAAGCTCTGGGCCCTGTGGTTTCAGAGAAGAAGATTTTTGAAGCTTTTTTTCCACTATGAGTCTATGGGAGTGAAGGGGCCCCGGGGCGTGGTTAATTTGGATCCCAGGGGCATGATTGGCAGGAATAATGTAGGTGACCACTTGCCGATGCTACATGCTAAATACCTTAGCTCTGGATCCTGTGGTTTCAGAGAAGAAGATTTTTGAAGCTTTTTTTCCATTATGAGTCTATGGGAGCGAGGGGCCCGGGGGCGTGGCCAATTTGGAACCCAGAGGCATGATCGGCAGGAATTATGTAGGTGACCACTTGCCGTTGCTACATGCTAAATATCTAAGCTCTTGGCCCTGTGGTTACAGAGAAGAAGATTTTTGAAGCTTTTTTTCCATTATGTGTCTATAGGAGTTAAGGGGCCCCGGGGTGTGGCCAATTTGGACTCCAGGGGCATGATTGGCAGGATTTATGTAGGTGACCACTTGACATTGTTACAAGCTAAATATCTAAGCTCTGGGCCCAGTAGTGTCAGAGAAGAAGATATTTTAATTTTTTCCCATTGTAAGTCTATGGGAGCTATTTGTTGCCATGGCAACCATAATTCCAATCTGATCTGCCCAAAAACCTTATGCAGCCTTTCCCCCTGCCTGATGATGCTTCTCATGAAATTTGATCAAGACTTTCATGGGGTATTAGAGATATACTTATTTGAAATTGTTTACGGACGCACGGACGGACGCACGCACGGACGGACGCACGGACGCACGCACGACGGACGACGGACAAAAAGTGATCACAAAAGCTCACCTTGTCACTACGTGACAGGTGAGCTAAAAAAAGCCGACTGGGAATTATTCCATAATTTGTTTGACGGAGAGTTATCAATTGATACTTTTGATGGATCATCTGACATGTTTCTGATTTCACAGATTCGCTTATTAAAATATCAGAACAATGCATTCCAAGGACTCCACAAATCCTAAGAAAAGCAATCCTTGGTTTAATAATGACTGTAAAGAGGCTATAAAAGCACAAAAAGGCTTTAAATATGTTCTGCAAAAATCCAACTAGAGGAAAATCTAAACGACGTTAAATTGTTTAGAGCTAAAGCTCGGTGAACAATCCGAGCTTCAAAACGAAAGTCATGTAGAGAATATGTTTCAAAATTGAACTATAAAACACCCATTAAAAAGGTTTGGCATATGGTACGAAACATATCAGGAAAATAAAGTCCCCTAGCTACACAACCATAAAATAGAAATAGAGGCAATGATCAGGAATCGATACAATTAACCCACAGCTCCCATCAGAGACACCAAAAGAAAGAAACACAAACATGAAGCAATATACTCCAACGGAAACAAAAGCTTCAACTAAAAAAGATATTTAAGACACATTTGGAAGCACATTCTAGAGAAATGAAATTCAGCATCGCGAAATTATTCCGAGACTTTTAGAAATCTAAAAAAAGACCAAGAGAAAAGAAATCTAACCTTTTTCATTTATTTAAATCCCTCAACCACATAGAATACAACACACCTTTTCTTTATCCGAACTAGTTGAAGCCATTAAAAACTTACATGACACCACAACAGGCCCTGATGAAATTCGTTATCAGATGCTTAAGCATCTGCCAAAAATTCTCTTTTAACACTTTCACATACCTTTAATAATATTTGGAAAACGGGGATCTGTCCTGAGGTCTGGCGCTTGGCTACAGTTGCACCAATTCCAAAACCATGGAAAGGTCATGCAGAACCTACGAATTATCGACCGATAGCTTTGACAAGTTGTTTGTGTAAAGCAATGGACAGAATGACAAACCAGAGGTTAGTTTGGTACTTGGAGTCCAACAACCTCATATCAGAATATCAGTTCGGAACGTAGTACCAATGATAATTTAATAAGACTAGAAACACTAATGCACAATGCTTTTATTAGCAAAGAACACCTAGTAGCTATCTTTTTCGACTTGGAGAAAGCATATGATACCACATGGCGTTATGGAATATTGAAAGATCTCCATAACATCGGCTTAAGACGAACACTTCCCTGTTTTATGGAAAACTTTTTAGGGGAGCACATGTTTCAGGTGCGTGCGGGACCTACCCTGTCAGATCTCAGTGATCAAGAGCAGGGTGTTCCACAAGATAGTATTCTTTCAACTACGTTATTTAACTTCAAAATAAATGAAACTGTTCAATGTTTGCACGCGGCCCCCGCCCATCGGGGCTTGGAGAAATATATGGGCTGCATGATGCTTCTACGCATAGCTGAAACCGACCCGTACACGAGTACTGGCAAAACGCTTAGAGGATCTAAGCCTGCCCAGGCAAAGCGGCGTGAGTCGACCCGTCCATGCGTATAACCCCTATTGGTTTCATTGGGTGGCAGGGCTTGTGATGTCATTTCATCACAATGTCGGGTAAAAGTCCTACAAAATTGGAAGCAACGTCTCCAAAATGACATTTTCAGTGTTGATGGGGACGTTAAACCTCAAATCAAACAAACAAAACAATGTTTGCACGACAAAACAGATTGTTCGTTGTATGTTGATGATTTTTGTATATGTTACCGTTTAAAAATGTAAAAAAAAAAAAAAAAAAAAAATAACAAAAAACAATTGAACGAAAATTAAAACAAAATTTAAAAAGAATAGAAGAATTCACTGATAAAAATGGTTTCAAGTTTTCCAAGTCGAAAACGGCAGTGCGTTCTTTTTTTGTAAGTTATGGAAGAAGCACGAACACCCTTCCCTGTTTTATACGGATCGCAAAATTCCTTTTGTTGAAGAAGCCAAACTTCTTCGGGTCTAATTTGATCAAAAGTTATCTTTTTCCCCAATATTAAATATCGTTAAGCGAAATGCTTAAAAGCTTTAAACCTTTTGAAGATTTTAGCTCATAAAAGTTGGGTAGGAGATAGTATACCTTATTACATCTTTGCCGGTCTTTAATAAGATCTAAATTAGATCATGGATCTGTTGTTTATGGTTCTGCCAGGAAGTCCTATTTAAAATGTTTGGATACTATCCATCACCAAGACCTTCGTCTGGCTTCATACGCCTCCCATACTAAGCCTTTATGTTGAAGCAGGTGAATCACCTTTAACTTCGCCCAGAGAAAAACTTACTTATCTTAATTATGATATCAGACTTGCTGCTTATCCAACTAACCCGGCTTTCAGAATTTTATTTTTACCTGACTTTGTAGAAAAGTATGATAACAAACCTTTTGGATTACGTATGTTACCACTGCATCTACCTTAAAGATATTCACAAACATGAAACCGCTGGAGTTCCATCTTGATGTATTAAAACCCCTCTATACTGTTTGAATTGTATGATGGCGAAAAATCCGAATCAAATCCAATACTACTCAAACAAAACTGTCAGGTACTGTAGTCACGTTACCATGATAACCAGCAAGTATTTACCGATGGTTCATAAAAAGATGATAGAGTTGGTTGTGCGTATGTTTGTTAAGATACGCACCAAACCTTGCGCCTTCCAGGTGGTTAATCTATTTTTACAGCTGAAGCCGAATCAAATGGCATAGCCTTAGATCTTGGCAGTTCTTCAACAACTCAAAAAGCAATTATATTTTCTGATTAACTTTCAGAATTAACTTTCCGTGCTTAAGGCTTCAGACCATTAATAATCAAATACAAAAACTGATCGAAAAACATCACGAAATTTCTAAGACACAACGAAATCTTGTTTTGTTGACTTCCGAGCCATATTGGCATTGTCGGCAATGAGTATGCTGACAAGAAAGCAAAACAATCGCACAATATTGATTCGTCTGTTTTTAAAATTCGTTTTAATAATTTTAAACCATTTACCAACAGATTTATCTTGTCCGAATGACCGTTCCAAGGCGGTTCTTCTGTGGCGATTTATTTATGTTGTTGGTTGTTATTTACTGTGTGTATCACTTGTGTCTTTTAATTTTGGATGGCCATATGGTCATTTTGTGGGAAAGTAACTGTCCTTATGGCCTTCCTTTGTTTAGGTTTCCATTATGGTCTGGTCGCTTAATGTTTGTATTTCTTTCCCTTTGGTGTCTTTGGTGGGTGGAGTAAGTTAATTGTATCGATTCCTGATCTTTGTTTTACTTCTACTTTTAATAAGATTTATTTCTTTTCAGATTTTTATACAATATTCTAACACAGCGCGCCTATGTAGGCAATGCAAAATAACTGTGTTTTATTCTGCAACAAATCACAGCTCGGAAGAGCGTGATGTGTGACGTCATTAAAAACTGCAAATTTATGACGTCACTAGTCGATTTCCTTGACGTTAGACGGTGTAACGTCATTTTCTCGCATCGAAAAGGAATCCGATGTAAATGCATGTGTTTCAGTCGTTAAATTTAGCGGGATTTCTTCTAACAATGGCGAAAAGTTGTGAGAATTTGAAGGAAACAAGAGCATTATTGTCGAGTTTCAGCGTGTTAGAATCGAAATAGATCAGCTCTAGCCAGTGATTTGTTAGGTAATAAATCGTAGTTTGTCGGTCAGTTGTAAGTAGACAAATCACGCGCGCTACGCGCTTGTGATTTGTCTACTTTACAACTGACCTCCAAACTGAGATTTATTACTCAACAAATCACAGTTATAGCTGATCTATTTCTTAATCATTCTGACGTTTTTAACTTTTAATATCCTCAAAATTATACATACCATTTGATCATTAACCGATTGACGCTTATGACCCACAAGGATGGTTGACCCGTCTTTAAACATGAAATCGTCATCATCATCATCATCATCATAATCATCATCACATCCTAGCGTTAACTGCTATTAAAATCATGCTACAAGATACTGTGCAAACAAAAATTATGGCATTAACACTTTTGGTCTATAAAAGTTCAAATGAAGTTTTGAATAAACTGAAAGCTAAAGATTTTAGTGGATCTAGTTTGTCAACATAAGAGTTTTCTACTCTTTAAACAACTTTATCTCATAATTTGATTAAAGAAAAACTATTTACGTTAATTGAAATGCTTTTCTTCTACAAAAGTATCTGTATTTGACCAGTAATGACAGAAATGCTTATTTTGCTTCTTGGGATGCCAAAAGACGTTAAAAATATTGGACATGTCAAGAGGTTTGCAAAGCATTTTCCTTTTTACTGGATTATATCTGTGTAAGGTTTGGATCTAAATTATATAGACAAATAGTTGGTATTCTGATGGGTAGAAACTGTCCTACTTTTGTTTCACATTTGTTTATGTTTTTCCTAGGAAAAAGATTGCATGTTCCCCTTTCTAACAATAAAGCCGTTCCGACGTTATTTAGGCGTTTAACTCTACATCTCGATATCTGGATCATGATCCTTTAAATATTGACAATATTTATTTTGAATGAATGGTAGGTAGAATATGTTCGAAAGATTGCAGTGAATTAAGGCTAATTCTGAAGACACTGAAAAATAGAAGTGATGACAATGATCAATAATCGAAACGATTAACCCATAGCTCCCATCAGAGACACAAAAGGGAAATAAACACAGACATGTAATAATTAGACTCTAATGGTGACATCAATAGCGGAAAGCCAAAAAGGGCAGTTATTTTCCCACAAAATGGCCAATTGGCTACCTGATACACAACATATACGCGATACACACACAAAGGCAAACCATGACAAAAATAAACCGCGACAGAAGAACCGCATTGGTACGGTAAGTGAAACGAATCCCACTAGGGGGTTATATCGATTTTACGTAGCCGCAATCCTCGCCCATACTTCCGTCGCGATTTGAATAAATAATAGTTCAGTCAGCATGAAGGCCTCAGAACTCATCAGTGCAACATATCCGAGAACACAAAATTCAAATAACCACAGAGATGAAACAACGGTGAGGACTCGATAGCAAGAAACCACGAAAATGCTGGAGCAAAAGAAAACCAACAGATAGACTCCAATGGGCCCTTTCAGAAACAGACCATCAGGATCTGACAATAATACATAAAATTAAATTCCCCCTAATTTTCAGTAAAACATTACGCTCGAACCGTCATAGAATCTGAGCCTGACCCACCGGCATTCAAAAAATAAAGAGGGGAGCAAAATTATCAACCGTGATTTTGTCAACTACCATGCATGCAGTCTGTCGAATAACATTTAGGTGGTACCGTATCTTTTATATCTATGAAGGATTTTACGAATTTGGGTGCTGCAGTCAGTGCAAGTATATATTTTCTGAATTTATAGACTAAGTCACTATAAAATTCGGATTCCGATACACCTTGTTGCAGAAGAGATTTAAAGCCAACATTCGAAATTAAATCGAAATGACGTCTATAACATTTTGAAAACGTTTTGCGTTGTTTATGATACCGATTATCCTGCTTAAGAAGTTAAGCAGTTAACAATTTATTACGAGCATTGAAGTCACTTTCTTGACTAGACATTCTAGCAAATCGGATTATGACTCCGAAGGATAAACGCAATAGGATGTCGCACGGGAAACATCACTATCCACGAAAGGAAAATTTACAATCTCAAAATCAAATTTTGTGACTTACTTTTGACTGTATATAATGGTACTGTCTCTTAAAAAGATTTGATAAAAGAGATAATTTTTTATTTTGTAATTGTAAATTTTCCATTCTTGGATGGTGATGTCCCTAAGGCTATGGCTTATGGAGTTCATATTTCACAGCTTTTTCGTTTTTCTAGAGCTTGTTGTCATGTTGATGACTTTAAAGGAACTCATTTTAGATTTTTATTTGCCTTCACTGCAGCTGGTGCTGTGCCGTGTGGCGGCCGTAAAACGTCACCCCGTACACCAACCATAGTGCAGTTTATATTTTACTTTTGGTCCTTTGAGATCAGCGTAAATATTCTGAGAAATCAGAAATATGTTATTGGTTTAGACTCATATTCTAGACAGGTTTGTAATTATTTGGACCCCATTTTGATTTATATCATTGAATCGACTGCCTGTTCGAAATTTGCATAATTGAAGTATGTTTCCCCTGGCTCTCTTTGCCGGATCATTACAGGGTCACTGATGAGGCTTTATTAGCCGAAACTAAGTAGTATGACCCATCTTCTTTCTTATGAATGTTTTCATTGCTCTTAAAGGAACTCATTTTAGATTTTTATTTAATGATCGTAACGTTACAGACGGTTAACAAAAAACTTCTAAAGTAAGGCTATCGATATCATAAACGGCGCAAAACATTTTCAAAATTTTATCGTCGACATTTTGACCATACTTCTAAATATTACGTTTCTCTGAAGACACCTCTGCAACAGGGACTGTCGAATTCTGAATTGCATGGGAAATTTAGTTCATAAATTAAGAAGAACTCTAGGTAATGGTAATTTTTTCTGGTCATTTCACGAAAATTGTTGCGAAATATCCCAACCCCACCCTCAAATGGTTAATGCATGGATGTAATACGACAGACCGCGTGTTTGGTTGTCGACTATTTTACAGTGAACAGCTTTGTTTCACTCTTCGGTTGCACTGCGGTGGGTTGGACGTCGAACTCTATGACGACCCCATCCTAAATCTTTTTAATTCAAGAGGGGTGGAGCCTGATATTTCCTGGGTTCGACCCTCCGTGCTCTAACTGGTGGTTTTCTTATGTTCTGGCGTCGAATTTGACCGCTCAACTATGTTAACACTCTTCAGCAAGAATTTGGTGGTACTAAGGCCTATAAACTACAGCCTTTGGCTGTAGATAAGGTTGGAGTGGATGACCACATTTGTCTTTCAGCCACCAAGTTTGCTGTAGGTGTTACAGAAGGCCAAGAAGGCTTTCTACGTTATAATATTTACCTGAACTTCACTATAACAAAGCACACAAAGCACGGTTTATTGCCAATTCAAGCCTTTGTACCACCGCTCAGCGTTCCAATTTCTTAACTACACGTTTTACTGCCATAAAAAAACATGTGATTGAAAATTGCAACAAAACGTTTTGAAAGATCATGGAGAAATCGTGTTTCGGTCTATAAAAATTCTAATGAGCTTTTAAATAAATTGAAATCCAGACCTTTTCGTGCTTCAAGTCTGTTACCACGCTTTACACAACACTACCTCATACTCCTATAACCGATCAATTTAACGATTCAATTGAATGTGTAGTTTATAGAGGAGATTCCCTCTATCTTGCATGAAATGTAAGAATAGCACTTTTCACTTCTGAATAGCATTAAAATTGTACATTATGAATGGTCATACCAGAAAGTGTGTGAGGCTCTCATCTTTCTAATTGACAATATTTACATAACATTTGGTAATAAGTTATTGAGATAAATTGTGGGTATTCCAATGGGTACGAATTCCGCACCCGTTTTGGCTGATCTGGTCCTAATTTGTGATGAAAGAGACTTCATAATGGATTTTGATTTTGAACCTGTTAATTTTCTTTTCTTGGATGGTGATGTACCTAGTGCGGCATCCTATGGCGTTTATATTTCGCAATTAATTCGATTTGTCAGAGTGTCTAGTCATGTAACTGACTTCAATACTCGAAATAAATGGTTAACTGCTACACTTCTTGATTAGGTTTATCGGTATCCTAAACTACGCAAAGCCCTTTCCAAGTTTTATAGACGTCCTTCCGATTTAGTGTCAAAATTCAATGTTTGACTTAAATCTCTTCTGCAACAAGTTCTAGGGGAACCCGAATTTTATGGTGATTTAGTATAAATTCCGAAACTTATATACTTGCAATGACTACAGTACCCAATTACGTAAAATCCTTCTTAGATATAAAATGATTGGATTCAACATAAATGTTATATGACAGACAAGATGCACGGTAGTTAACCCAATTACGGTTGATTACTTTGCTTCCCTCTTTAATTTCACGCCGTTGGGTAAAGCTTCAAATTCTTTGATCGTTCCAGCGTTAAGGCCTACTTAGTATTAAACTTTAATTTTATGTATTGTTGGCTGGTACCTGATGCTCTCTTTCTGGTCGGGCTCCAGCATTTCAGCAGTCCAGTTATTTTTTGGAAGCCTTCATGGGGAAACAGCCACCAGTTTTTTTTTTGCCTCACCAGAAATTAGGCAAACTCACCTAGTCTTTCTAACACTTTAAGGTGGCTTTCAATGCATTTAGGTAATAGCTTAGATCTATTCAAATTATTTCTATATGATTTGGTGAAGATATACATAACGGTTTCTTGGCAAACCGGGGCGAAAGGGTGAAAATCCCGCGGGATTTTTGAAAATCCCGCGGGATAAAAATAATCCCACGGGATTTTTTCTCCACTCCCGCGGGATTAAAATCCCATAAAAATATCAGGGATTTTTCTCCCATGGGAGAATTTCAAAATTTTAAATCTTGCTTTTAACTATCAAAATGGACTTACTTAACATTAAAATACATGCACAAAAAATATGGCTGCTCCTGCTCTAATTTCAATTTCTCCCGCGGGATTTTTCTCCCATGGGATTTTTTACAGAGAAAAATCCCGCGGGATTTTTTTATTTTTTAAAATGCTCTGGAATGAAAGTGTAATATCTCTTTTCTATTAATAAGGTCAATTAAAGAAGCTTACAATGAGTAAAGCATCGATATAACTATTTTAAAAAAATCCCACGGGATTTTAATCCCATTGGATTTTTATCCCATAATCGAAAATAGGATTTTTCTCCCGTGGGATTTCACTAATTTCCAATTTCCAATAAATCTGCTTTGTTTGGACAAAGCTATAATAATTTTGTCCATTAATGTATAAAACATGCATAATTTATTGGTTTAAAGTAAGTAATATTGGCTCCATTGAAATTAACTCCCGCGGGATTTTTATCCCATTTCAGAGCACAGGATTTAAATCCTGTGGGATTATTTTATTTCTTTCGTTTTCTTTTTTGGCTGTTAACCCATTTTGTACCAGAAACCCCAAAACGGGTACCCTGGCAAACAGTGCAGGCCCAGATCAGACGCCGCAAAAAGTGGCGTCTGATCAGGGCCTACATGGTTTGTGAAAAGTTAAGATATTTTCAAAGTAAGTTTTAAAGAAATAAAGAAAACACAGCCTGACGCCCCTTAATTTTGACATGGACTCCTGGTATATATAAGGAGGAAGATTCCACTGGTACAAAAAGGGTTAAAATTTAAGAACAATGTAAGAAAATCAGACTTCAGGTCCTTCTTTCCAGTTAGTGGATTGGCCTTTCTCAGCTTTTAGGGTAAATTCTGACTTTCTTTGTCTGCATCAGGTCAACAGACTCAACACCCCATCAAAACACTTCTTTAATAATAGAAGCCTATAAGATACAGAAACTCCTGTAGCCATCGAAAGCTTTGAACAGACTGAGTGAGCTAAAATGGCTGATTAGAGTTTTTTTTTTTTTGTTTTTTTTTTGCCATTACTGTAAAAATCCTAAACATTCAAACACAGCCAGGAATTGCTGTAATATTCTCCTAAAATTGTAACAAATTTGTTTCATGATCCAGCAGGGGGGGGGGGGGTCCAAAAGGAACAGATAGAATGGCAAATAGTGTTGACACTGATCAGACTGCTTCAGGAGCAGTCTGATCTGGGTCTGCACCTATCTGTACCAATACTTAGGATTATTATGGTACCAGGTTTTCTTTCAGAGTTGCTAAATAATGAAATAGATTTTATTGCATATTGCTATATGATCAGCCTTAGCAATGTGCTTTATGGACAGCCTTGATACAAAGCAGCTTCATCACATTACAATAATATATATCCATGTCCTAAAACTTCATTTTATATCACACTCCAATGAATTTCATTTTGTATTTTTCTGGTCTCTATAATAGTAAAAACATATGTTGTGGGTGCTCTGTAGTACTGCCTCATCAATTTAGTTCTAATGAGTACCCACAATCTATGTTTTTGAGCAAAAAGAAGGAGAACAAATTAAACTCTAATTTCCAGAACCCTGGTTTTCTTTACGAGGTAGGGTTTAGAGGGGTGTCCATTACACAGGCTTGTTGATCTGACGTGGACAAAGAAAGTCAGAGTTTACAATAAAAATTCTAAGAATTAGGACACCTTGAGGACTTGCTGTAATTTTCCCAAAATTTAAAAATAAAATGTTATACAATCCAGCAAGGAGTCAAAGAAGTGCCGCTCGAATGGCAAACAGTTTGAATACAGCAAGGAGTCAAAGAAGTGCAGCTCAAATGGCAAACAGGGTAGGCCATGATCAAACTGAAGGAGCAGTCTGATCGTTAATGTGATAGAGTTTATACAAACCATTTTTGGCAAAAAATTGAGTTTTTTTTTTTTGGGGGGGGGGGCTGTGACCTTGAAAAAAGGTTGCAATGATATATTGTAAAAAGTTTGACAAAAATTAATCAATTTGTTAATGGGATTGAGCCATTTTTGGCCCCAAACTGACTTTTTGAGGGGTCTGTGGCCTTGAAAAAAGGTCAACGTCAAATCTGGGGTATGTTGTAATGATATATATTGTACCAAGTTTGACTAAAATTAATCAATTTGTTAATGATAGAGTTCAGACAAGCCATTTTGGCCCCAAATGACTGTTTTGGGGGCCTGTGACCTTGAAAAAAAGCTAGGTCAAGGTCATCATAACCTAATGACTGTTTTCCCCCATCCTATTGATGTTACTACGCAAGTTTGGTCATAATCAACCCATAGGTTCAGGAGTTATAGTGCTTCAAACAGGCTACGCCAATGCAAATGGGATCCGCACAAAAAACAATGTCCCCCTCCCCTCTGATGGGGGGACATAAATATTTTGCAAGAAGATTGTCACCTTGTTAAATTTATAACAAAACTAACAAACTTTTATAAACCAATGTTCAGAAAAGTCTAACCACTAGTCATTACTGTAAAATATGACTGTCTGAAAACATATTTCCAAAAAATATTGAAACAATTTAGTTTTTGGTCATTCGACCCAAAGTTACTAACTTTCCATGTAACTATTGTTGACCATGTAAAAAAAAATCCAGGTACTGATTATTTACAGCAGTGCTTGTCTTATTGTGACATCAGAGTGATGTGTAAAAAAGAAAAATCTGAGCTCCTGTATTGGGTTTATATTTAATTTAGCAAATGGTGTAGACCCAGATCAGACACAGCAGAATGCAGCATATGATCAGGGTCTACTGTTTGCTTCAAGTACAGAAATTTAAAGATTAAACGAAACACACAAAGTCTCCAATGCAGGCCCGGCTTCCCAATCTACAATCAACCCACCAGTACTGTCAGTGCTTTGATTGTGAAAAGAACTCGTATCAATTCGGATTGCTGATTATAAAACCATGTTACGGTTAAATGTATCTGGATCTTCACTGTTTGCTCATTCACATATCAATTTATATTCCAAAATTTGGAGAAATTCTGCCAAACATTTTTTCCATAATATGCTGGTGCAGTTACTCTGGGCAGGATTAGCCTCAAGATTCCAACAATTAACCACATGCTTTGCAAGCTTTTAGATACCACTCAGATGACTTGACTAATCTGGAGATCTCACTGTCCATTTTTTTTTCTAATGAAACAATCCTCTTTACAAGTTAACCCTTATCTTGCTGTTCACGACAACCCCTATCTTTGCAAACAGTGTAGATCCAGATCAGATGGCTTCTGAAGAAGCCATCTGATCAGGATCTACACTGTTTGCCATTCAGTTTATGAATTTGTAGCAATAAATTACATCAAGTAATTTCATTGGTTGATAGACAGAAATGGGGGTGACTTAAATGAATATTCAGCAAGAGAAGGGTTAATATCTGCACTTATTGATCACATTTACTTACAAAAAAAAAATAAAAAAAAACACTTTAATTTGAGTAACTGAATACTTTTGTAAGATTTTCTATTCATATTTAATCTTTTTTGTACCAAATGGAATCTTCCTCATTATATTTAGCAGGAGTTCATTCAAAAATTTAGGGTGTCAGGTTGTTTTTTTATTCAAAATTTATTTGGAAAATGGCTTCCAAATTTTCGCAAACAGTGTAGGCCCTGTTTGCCAGAGTACCCGTATTGGGGTTTCTGGTACTAAATGGGTTAAGGATACACCAGATACACAATGTCATTCTTCTAGGAGGGAAACACTACTATTAGTGACTTTCTGCATGCTTTCATGTTCACTACTCCTATTCACTAAGCTTCTCTGACAATGGGCTCTTTTTTCAAAGGAAAGAATTTGCTCCTCAGGAGCAAATTCTTTCCTTTAAAAGTTGGCCCAAAAATGGAGGCAAACATTTTTGGTGGAGGCTGTGCCCTTTGCAAAATATGCAATTTATTTCTTTTCGTCAGTGCTTCCAATCATTTCATTATTGAAATGCTCCTTTGCACTTGTCACCTGTCACTGCTTGCAACAGGCAGCACTGCTATCTTCCTCAACATGTTTTTGCTGACATCTTGGTTTCAGAAATCATTAAACTTGTACTATAACGAAATCCATGGACGAAATCTGTAAAATATTCATAGGAATCTATTAATTTGCTCTTGGCCTAGTTTATCAAGGGCAGTAACTCAAGTATGATCAGAAAGCCATTCATTCTCTCTGGCTTACAATATTAAATGTATTCATGTGTCTATGTCCCCGTAATTTTCATCAACAGTTATTAATATCTGACATTACATGATTCCTCATTCTTATCTTTTGTGATTCCTCAGTCAAATCTTTCTTGATTCTTCATTTATGATATATATCCATCATGTGTTGTTCATTTCAAGCTTTCTGAAGATATATCCACTTTCTGTTATTCTTTCCCGCTCTCTTGGTCAAGCACGAAATTATTGTTAAATCGTGTGAACCACAAAACGATGGCCAGAATCTTCACTGATTGATGGACTAGGTCAGACTAGGCTCAATACATTTTGATCAAGCCACACTGAACACATATGTTTAATGTAATTCAGCTTTATCATGTGTGGCATTATTGCCTTTAATGAAGTAAGGATCCTTCATGTGTAGATGTAAAACTGGAAGTTGTACTTTCATCACAGATGAATGAAAGTCTGAAAGGGAAAAGAAGAGTATTCAGTTAATATTATGCTATCATCTGTCTAGGCCCCTGCCCATCCGCGCTTGGAGAAATAGATCTGGCTGCATGGTGTTTCCACGCAAAGCGGATGTCATATTTCATCTCAGTGCAGCAGAATAGGCAAGCAGGTTATTTGTGTAAATATTCAATTAGTTTAAAAGAATACCCAATAGAACAAGAGGGCTATGATGGCCGTGGATCGCTCGCCTGATCCATAGAGTAACAAGTGGGCCCCGGGTAGGGCCATTATTGACCCCAGGGCTATAATGTGCATAATGTTGAGGGAGGTCTAAAAAGGGGAAGCTTCATACCAAATATCAACAAACGCTATAATTTGAACAATCTTGGCAAAGGTCCACTAGATGAAGCTACACGCCAAATATCAAAGACCTGAGCCTTGCAGTTTCAGAGAAGGTTTTTTTTTTATAGATATTCCCTACATAAGCCTATGTAAAACCAAATGGCCCTGGGGCGGGGGCATTTTTGGCCTCAGAGCTATACTTTAAACAATCTTGATAGAGGTCCACTAGATGAAGCTTCACATCAAATATCAAAGACCTGGGCTTGTTGTTTCAGAGAAAGATTTTTTAAAGTTTATAATTTCCCTATAAAAGCCAGTGTAAAACCAAAGGGCCCCTGGGCCGGGGCATTTTTGGCCCCAGGACTATAATTTGAACAATCTTGGTAGGGGTCCACTAGTTGAAGCTTATCTCCATATATGTCTATGTAAAATCAAAGGGCCCCAGGGCGGGGGCATTTGTGGCCCAAGGGCTTTAATTTGAACAATCTTGGTAGAGACCCACTAGATGAAGCTCCATACCAAATATCAAAGACATGGACCTTGCAGTTTGACCAGTTTCAGAGAAGAAGATTTTTAAAGATTTCCCAATATAAGTCTATGTAAAACCAAAGGGTCTCTGGGTGGGGGCATTTTTTGGCCCCAGGGCTATTACAATTTGAACAGTCTTGATAGAGGTCCACTAGAATGGAAATTTCACACCAAATATCAAAGACCTAGGCCTTGTGGTTTCACAGAAGAAGATTTTTTAAGATTGTCCTTATATAAGCCAATGTAAAACCAAAGGGCCACGGGGCCGGGGCATTTTTGGTCCCAGCACTATTATTTTAACAATCTTGGTAGGGGTCCACTAGATGCAGCTTCATACCACAGATCAAAGACCTGGGCCTTGCAGTTTCAGAGCAGAAGATTTTTAAAGGTTTTCCCTATATAAGCCCATGTAAAACCAAAGGGCCAGGGGGCTGGGGCATTTTTGGCCCCAGCACTATAATTTGAACAATCTTGGTAGGGGTCCACTAGATGAAGCTTCATACCAAATATCAAAGACCTGGGCCTTGCTGTTTCAGAGAAGAAGATTTTTAAAGGTTTTCCCTATATAAGCTCATGTAAAATCAAAGGGCCCCTGGGCGGGGGCATTTTTGGCCCAAGCACTATAATTTGAACAATCTTGGTAGGGGTCCACCAGATGAAGCTTCATACCAAATAACAAAGACCTGGGCCGTGTGGTTTCAGGGAAGAAGATTTTTAAAGATTTTTAAAGATTTTTCCCTATATAATTCTATGTAAAACCAAAGGGATCCGGGGCGGGGGCATTTTTGGCCCCAGCACTATAATTTGAACACTCTTGGTAGGGGTCCACTAGATGAAGATTCATACCAAATATCAAAGACCTGGGCCTTGTGGTTTCAGAGAAGAAGTTTTTTTTTAAAAGTTTTCTGTGTACAAATAAATTTTTGGCTCCTGTGACCTAGATGTGCAACGGACTGGAACCATTTGAACAACTTTGAAAGGGGGCCACCTAAGGATCATTACTGAAGTTTGGCCAAAATCCGATCAGTGGTTTAGGAGGAGATGTCGTTTGAAGAAAAAGTTGACGCACGGACGAATGCACACACGCACGACCGACAAAAAGTGATCCCAAAAGCTCACCTCGTCACTACGTGACGGTGAGCAAAAAATAAATTGAAGGGTAACAAACCCAAATAAAAATCCAAAATACCCAATTCATACTGACATATACTTGCATATTGCCACCCCCACCCATGGGGGCTTGAAGAAATAGATGGGCTACATGTTCCACACAGAGCTGAATCTGACCGCACACGAGTACTGGTAAACCGCTTAGTGGATCTAAGCATGCCCAGGCAAAGCGGTGGGAGTCGGACCGTCCATGCTTATAAACCCTATTGATTTCATTGGTCAACAGGGCTTGAGATGACATTTCATCTCATTGTCGGGTAATAGTCCCACAAAATTGGAAGCATTGTCTCCAAAATGACCTATACAGTGTTGACAAGGATGTTAAACATCAAATTAAACAAACAAACTTGCATATGAATCTTTGAATTCAGAACAGTTTGTTCTTCAATATTACCAAGGCGGGAATTCTCTCAACTTCTTTCACAATACACAACTGTTTAAGCACAAAACACTACAAGATCCTTTCAAGCCTCTGTCAAGTTGTTAACCCATTTTGTACCGGAAACCCCAAAACGGATAGTTGGCAAACAGTGCAAGCCCAGATCAGACGCCGCAGAAAGCGGCATACGATCTGGGCCTACATTTTTCCCAAAATTCCAGACAATTAACCCATTTAGTACCGGAAACCACAAAACGGGTACCAGGGCAAACAGTGCAAGCCCAGAATGTGGCTTCTGATCAGGGCCTACACTGTTTTGAGGAAAGTAAAGCCATTTTCCAAATAAATTTTGAAGGTAAAAATACAACCTGACACCCCTTAATTTTGAAAGGGACTCCTGGTATACATAAGGAGGGGTCCACTAAATGCAGCTTCATACCAAATATCAAAGACCTTGGCCTTGTGGTTTCAGAGAAGAAGATTTTTAAAGGTTTTCCCTATATAAACCAATGTAAAACCAAAGGGCTCCGGGGCGGGGGCATTTTTTGCCCCAGGGCTATAATTTGAACAAACTTGGTAGAGGTCCACAAAATGAAGCTTCAAACCAAATATCAAAGACCTGGGCCTTGTGGTTTCAGAAAAGAAGATTTTTAAAGGTTTTCTCTATATAAACAAAATGAACCGAAGGGCCCCGAGGCGGGCCATTTTTGGTCTCAGAGGCATAATTTGAACAATCTTGGTAGAGGTCCACTAAATGAAGTGTCATACCAAATATCAAAGACCTGGGCCTTGCGGTTTCAGAGAAGAAGAATTTTAAAGATTTTCCCTCTATAAGACGACGTTAAACAAAAGGGCCCCGGAGGGGGGGAGGGGCGCATTTTTGGCCCCAGCACTATAATTTGAACAATCTTGGTAGGGGTCCACTTGATGAAGCTTCATACCAAATATCAGAGACCTGGGCCTTGTGGTTTCAGAGAAGAAGATTTTTAAAGAGTTTCCCTATAGATATAAGCCCATGTAAAACCGAAGGGCCCTGGGGCAGGGGCATTTTTGGCCCTAGCACTATAATTTGAACAACCTTGGTAGGGGTCCACTAGATGAAGCTTCATACCAAATATCAAAGACCTGGGCCTTACGGTTTCAGAGAAGATTTTTAAAGCATTTCCCGATATAGGCCCATGTAAAACCAAAGGGCCCCGGGGCGGGGGCATTTTTGGCCCCAGCACTATAATTTGAACAATCTTGGAAGGGATCCACTAGATGAAGCTTCATACCAAATATCAAAGACCTGGGTCTTGTGGTTTCAGAGAAGAAGATTTTTTAAGTTTTTGGTGAAAAAAAATCTATTTTTGGCTCCTATGACCTAGATGTGCAACGCTGACCGGAACCATTTGAACAACTTTGAAAGGGGACCACCTAAGAATCATTCCTGTGAAGTTTGGTCAAAATCCGATCAGTGGTTTAGGAGATGTCATTTGAAGAAATTGTTTTCGGACGGACACACGGACGTTCTTATGAGACGTACATTCTGGGGTTCCCCATGTTAACTCTATGGAGACTTTAACCCTATAATGTAGATGTGTACAGCCACTAACCCCATAATGACACAAATTTAACCCCATAACACAAAAATTTACGGAATAAACGTCATTAAGTATGAAAAGTACAGAACATAAACCCCATTAATATGTATCTGTGGCATGTACGCACTGACGCACGCACGGACGAGGGACAACAAGTGATCACAAAAACTCATCTGTCGCGTAAAAAAATGATAAGCAGATGACTGATGTCCCATATAATTTTTTTATTGTTTCTAGTCAATCATGTTTGTGCTAGCTCAAAACATGGCTATGATCAGCACATTTAAAATTTGTTAATTTACTTACATAACCATCTTTTTAACGTCCCCATCAACACTTTATATAGGTCATTTTGGGGACGTTGCTTCCAATTTTGTGGGTCTTTTACCTAACAATGAGATGAAAAGACATCTCAAGCCCTGTTGCCCTATGAAACCAATAGGGTTTATAAGCATGGACTCGCACCGCTTTTCCTGGGCAGGCTTAGCCCCTCTAAGCAGTCTACCAGTACTCATGGGCAGTCAGTTCTAGCTCTGCTTGGAAGCATCATGCAGCCCATCTTTTTCTTCAAGCCCTGATATGCGGAGGCCGTTACATCACCTTGGCTAACGTGACAAGGTAATGTTTGTTTGATTGCGGTTTAACATCAACACTTTTTATGTTATTCTGGAGATGCTGCTTCCTATTTTGTTGCCCTTTAAGCTGATATCGAGATGAAATGGCATCTCAATCGCTGTCCAATGATATGAATACCCTGGTTTATTTGCATGGATGGTCCAACTTGCACCACTTTACCTGAGCACTGGCTTTTCCAGGCTTTAGCTAGATGTTCTAAGCAGTTTACCATGGAGTACTCATGTGTGGTTGGTTTCAGCTCTGCGTGGAAGCTTTTGTTTGTTTGATTTGAGATTTTACCTCCACGTCCCTGGCCTCGGTAGCTCAGTCAGATGCGCGTCTGACTGGTGATCAGAAGGATGCAGGTTCAATTCCTGCTGGGGTCGGCAACATTCATTCGTGGAGATTGATCATGAAAAGTAGAAGTAAAACAAAGATCAGGAATTGATACAATTAACTTACTCCACCCATAAAAGACACCAAAGGGAAAGAAATACAAACATTAAGCGACCAGACCATAATGGAAACCTAAACAAAGGAAGGCCATAAGGACAGTTACTTTCCCACAAAATGGCCATATGGTCATCCGAAACTAAAAGACACAAGTGATACACACAGTAAGTAACAAACAACAACATAAAATAAATCGCCACAGAAGAGCCGCCTTGGAACGGTCAGTGGAAGATTTCCACTGGGGGGCTTAAATCGATTTTACGTGGCCACAATCCTCGCCCTTACTTCCGTCGCGATTTAGACAAATAATTTGTTCAGTCCGCATGAAGGCCTCCTAACTCATCAGTGCAACATCTCCGTGAACACAAAAATCAAAGAACCACAGAGGTGAGACAACGGTGAGGACTCGACAGCAAGAAACCACTGAAATGCTGGAGCAAAAGAAAACCAACAGTTAGACTCCGATGAGCCCGACCAGAGACAGAGCATCAGGCACCAACCAACATTACCTTGAATTAGATCTCTCTAATTCTCAATAAGCCTTTACGTTGGAGCCGTCATAGAATCTGAGGCCTGACCCACCGGCGTGCAATTAAAGAGGGAAGCAAAGTTGCCAACCGTGATTGGGTTAACTACCATGCATGCAGTCTGTCGTATAATATCCATGTTGTACCCAATCTTTTTATATCGAAGAATGATTTTACGAAATTGGGTACTGAAGTCATTGCGGTTATATATTTTTCTGAATTTAAATACTAAGTCACCATAAAATTCGGGTTCCGATAGACCTTGTTGCAGAAGAGATTTAAGTCCAATATTGAATTTTGAAATTAAATCAGAATGGCGTCTATAAAATTTTGAAAAGGCTTTGCGTAGTTTATGGTACCGATAACCCTGATTAAGGAGTTTATCTTTTTTACGGTCATTCTCTCCCTTCCGCTGATTCAAGAAGGGCAGTTGTCAGTTTCTGGCAAAAGAATGTGCACTGTACTGGTTAATCACTTCCATATAAGCCTGCCCAGGAACAGTGTGGATAGGTAAACTGACCGGCTCAAAAATGACCTAAATAGTGTTGTCTGGGCCATTAAACTCCAATTCAAACAAACAAAACTTAACCCCATGTCAACACTAGGTCATTTTGGAGACGTTACTTCCAATTTGGTGGGGCTTTTACCAGACATTGAGATGAAATGACATCTCAGCCCTGTCGCCAAATGAAACCAATATATAGGGACTTTGGTTTATATGCATGGAAGGTCCTACTCATACCACTTTAGGCAGGTCCTCTAAGCAGTTTACCAGTATTAAGTGCTGTCGGTTTCAGCTCTGCCTGGAAGCATTGTGCAGCCCATCTAGCTATTTCTTCAAGCCCTGATGGGCCGGAGCGGCATCATGCAATTTACATCACAGGGACACGGTCCATACTGATTTTGCTCTTCTAGAGACTAGAATGAAATATAAGCGTACTAGTATATACAGTGTATATATACACTGTATATACTAGTAGGCTTATATTTCATTCTACACTGTATATACTAGTATGCTTATATTTCATTCTAGAAGAGCAAAATCAGTATGAACCGTGTCCCTGTAATGCAATATTTTCAAATAATCTGACAATATATATATATAGATATATATATAATTGATAAAATTCTATCTGATTAATTCTGGCCGAAATGACCCGGGCTGAAACGACCCAACGAAATATGCCTAAATGACCAAAGTCCAAATTTAGGCCGAAACTACCCGGGTCGAAACCACCGTGCCTTATGACTAGAAATCCATGTCAATGTGGATTTCTAGAAATGACAATAAATCGATGTTATTCACCTGTGTCAGGATCTGCACATCTCCTTTGTGGGCCTCCTTTGTTATGTTTTATGAGGCATTTTACAGTTACCCATTTTTATTTTTTTTTTTTTTTTTTTTTTTTTTCTTCAGATAATTCTACCTCGGAATATTTCGGTACTTTCCGGACAGCTTCCGATTAGTTGGGTTCACCTAAATTGCCCGAGGGTGGCAAACTAGATCTACGCGTTGTCTTGGTTCTTTCATTCTTCACAGAAGCTTGGAAGTTTTTTCTTGTTTGTCTTTAAAGTCTTACTTTACGATTTTATTAAAAATCGTAAAGACTGTGAAAAATAGAAGTGAAGGCAATGATCAAGAATCGATGCAATTAATTAACCCTCACCTCCCAACAGACCAAAAAAAAAAAAAAAAAAAAATGTAGAACCTGTGGATTCTTTTTCCTTTCTTTTTCTTTTACGTTTCAATCCATACTTAGTTGTTTTACTCTGCTGGTGATGTTTGCTCTAAACAATTCGTGGTTGTACATGATTATATAGACTGTGACTAAAATGAAAGGGACTGAAAGATTCCTGAACAATGCTGGGCTTAAAAAGGAGAGACCTCCTTAATACAGCGCTAGCCCAGCAATTATAATAGAGGTAG
The DNA here is from genome assembly GCA_963580285.1 of Lucinisca nassula. NCBI lineage: Eukaryota > Metazoa > Mollusca > Bivalvia > Lucinida > Lucinidae > Lucinisca > Lucinisca nassula. The sequence continues at coordinate 174,534,192 of OY757013.1, read as the reverse complement.
ACATGATTATGAAAATTTAAGAAATATCTGAGACCCAGACTGAAAACCCGTTCCTAATTGTAAGACTTTATTAGTTCGAGTGTCTACTGCTCTCTATTGATCCTGTGATTAACTATTGATCCTACCTGTCAATAAACCAGGTGACATATACATATATACATCTGTGATAATACACCATATTTGCCACTGTAATGATCACCGAATTCATTGACAGAAAAAATGGAGGAATTCATGAATAAAAAATATGGAGTTTATATTTCTATTCAAAATCATCACGAAAACATGCCTATATAATTTTTACCCCCTTGAACCCCACTTTTATATAGTAAAACTGGGGTTTCCGGGGGTATACCTTATTTTACTTATTTCTGCTCTAAAATATAGATTGTGGGTACACGTTAGAATTAACCGCCTCGATGAGGCGGTTCAAACGAGTGCCCACAATCTATATTTGGAGCAGAAATAAGAAAAATATCACAATTTTTCATCATTTGTAAAAACATGCTTTATAAGACACTTTTTTTAACAAACAATTTATTATTTACATATATTACAGAACCTTATTTTTGTATAATTGTCTAGTCCTTATTATTATTATTTTTTTTTTTTTTTTTTTATTTTTTATTTTTTTTTGTGTGATTTGTTATCCAAAACGCTTCGTTGCAAACACTGTTTCCTGATTTGTGACTTTGCAATACGTTGCTTCCAATTTTGTGGGGCTTTTACCCGACATTGAGATGAAATGACCGATGAAACCAAAATGAGTTTATATGTTAGGGTGTTCCGTCTCGGGGAGGTTTAGACCCTCTAAGCAGTTTATCAGTACTCATGCGTGGTCGGCCCGGATTCAGCACATCGCAGCATCTATTTCTGCAAGTCCAGATGAGCGGATTAAAATAAATAAAATAAAAAGAAAATAATAAAAATAATAAAATGCTCATTTTCGATATTTTCATACCTGAATATTTGTTAGTCAGTAGTCTAATATAGCCTTTGGAGCTAACACCAACAGAAACGTGGGAACTGAGTGATTAATTAATTAGTGCTCTTGCTACTGGTACTACGGGTCCTGCAGAGGGTTCGATCCCTGGCAGCAAGTATATAATTTCGGTGTCCAGACATCTTCCAGTCGACATAATAAGTATGGACGACTGCCCTAAAGTGCGACGCACTTCGGATCAGAACGTTCACTAGAGCCCGAACCCATCCCTTCAGCAGTATGTTAGAAAGATGGCTCAGTTGTATATAATATAGTGCACTTGCCTCTGATGCTGGAGGCCCCGGGTTCGATCCTCGGCTGTGGTGATAATTTCGGTGTCTGAACAAGCTCCATTGGCATCATTTGCAGGGATGAATGTCATAAAGTGTGTCGTCCTTCGGATCGGGACTTTAACTGGAGGCCCCATGTGCGGGGACAGCAATCCCTTGTGCATGTTAAAGAACGCTACCATAATTACCTGATTACTGTGTAGGCTTTCATCCTGCAAAACTTGAGTGTATATAATATACACAAAGTATGTCCCCTACTGGGGTTAAGGCGCAATTGGAAGAAAGAAAGAGAGAAATTGGAAAAAGAATGAATGTGAAAAATAAAATAAAATAAATAAATAAAAATGAAAAATAAATAAAAATGAAAAATAACATTTTCAATATCTTTCGATATTTTCATACCTGAATATTAGTTAGTCGGCATTTTAATATATAGCCATTGGAGTTAATGTGTTTTAAGCTAAGGATTTAATCAAATAATTTTTGTATATTTTTCACAAAATATTTCATATGTCCCCAACACTCCACGAACCATTCAGTTACCTAGATATATAGCCTAAGGGCAGATCAACAGAGGAGCTACCTGGCCTATTCCAGTCATATTAACACAAGGCATACCTGTCTGTTACCCCATGATCTGAAATTTGTCAGACCGTGATTTATTGGTGATGAGATGTTTATTGTCCTTATTGGAGAATAAAAAATACCGTATTCTATTCTGTTCTCTTGTAGAACTCGGCGTACACTAAACTTGACTAATCGAGAAACCCCAAAATGTGAATCTCTGAAAATGTCTTGGTTGAAAATTTATAAAATGACTTATTGATATACAACAACAACAAGAAAAGTGTTGTTTATAAGCAGCGCGATATATAGACAAACAACAACAGTATCTTGTTTGTCTTCAAGCCAGAATTAATTTGGTGGAAGCAACCTCAAATGTGGTTTGGACAGACGAGTGAACATTTCATTAGTCATTGTTAGTCCAAAATCCAGGTAAGGATCTCAGTTTCCCACGCCACAGCATTAGTTGTGCCGTTATTTATAGAACAATAAAAAAAAACAAAAAAACTTCTATTCAAATAAAAAAAAAAAAACTCCTGATGGGCTGTACGATGCTTCCACGCAGAGCTAAGTCCGACTCGCACACAAGTACTGGTAAACTGCTTAGAGGATCTAAGCCTGCCCAGGCAAAGCGGTTCCGAGTCGGACTGTCCATGCTTTTAAACCCTATTGATTTCATTGGGACATTTACCAGACGTTGAGATGAAATGTCATCTTTTATTTTCCTATTACTGCTACTCGCTCACATCTGAGCTTTACTCAGGAAATCCTGCTCGTAATGCTCAGATGTGAGCGAGTAGCAGTAATAGGAGAAAAAAGAAAAGATGTCATTTCATCTCAACGTCTGGTAAATGTCCCACAAAATTGGAAGCAACATCTCCAAAATGACCTTTACAGTGTTGATGGGGATGTTAAACCTCAAACCAAACAAACAAACAATTAAAAAAAAAAATGAACATTTTCATATGAAAAATTCTGATTCTGAACACTCCCAGCTAGGCCAACGTCAAATCAACATCGGTGCAAAGTAGCTGTCACATTGCATAAAAGTCACGACGTTGTACCAAGGTTGATATGTCACAATTACATCATGTGCATTCTGGGCTGATTGTGGGTACTCATTAGGAATGCCGAGACAAGGTGTTTCTAACAAGTACCCATGGTCTATGGTTTTGAGCAGAAATAAGAAAAATAATAAAAGATGGAGCTATATTTAACATTGCTTATTTGAAACAAATAACATTAAGCCCTATAGAGCTTTTATCGAGACAAAGTATGCTTTAAAAAATACTTAACTACCTTCCACTTATCTTCCTAGGACTACCACTGATAATGCAACTCTCAGCCAAAGGAGAACCTAGTACCATTTTTTACGTCTTTGGTATGGCGCTGCCGTGGATCGAACCCGTGACCTCCCATTCCTGAAGGGGACCCTCTACTTGTGACCTAAGGGGGTCAGTAAACAATATTATTTACCCTTGTAAACTCCAGTTTATATAAAAATGGGGTGGCGTATGGGGATTCAAAGTTCGGATATAACACAGTTGTTTAAGTAATACAATTTCTGCTTTGGACCCCAACAATAGTGTTATAAAGAGGTTGTGGTGCACTATTTTTCGTTCTATAATAATACACTGTAACACCCCTCACGAGGGTGTCATGCAGGTGTACTTTACATACACTCCAGGTTACACTCCATTACATACACTCCATACTATTAACCCATAAACAGCGTATTACTCCTGGGTGCCATTTCTGTTATTTTTTTTCTTATTGCTTTCTCAAAGAATAGGAATTCAAAGTTCTACATCTCAAAACTTTTGGGTTAATAAATGATTGGAATCCTCTACCACTGTCTGTCTTTAAGATAAAAGATGTTACGACTCCCTCCCATGGGTGCTTGAAGAAATATATGGGCTGCATGGTGCTTCCACGCAGAGCTGAAACCGACTTGCACACGAGTACTGGTAAACCGCTAAGAGGATCTAAGCCTGCCGGTGGAAGTTGGCCTGTCCATGCTTATAAACCCTATAGGTTACATTGGGCGACAGGGCTTGAGATGTCATTTCATCTCAATGTCGGGTAAAAGTCCCTCAAAATTGGAAGCAACCTCTCCAAAATGACCTTTACAGCGTTGACGGGGACATTAAACCTCAAATCAAACAAACAACGGATGTAACATCATGTTAAAGATTTCAATCAAAATTGGAAACATTAACTCGTGTATCAACTGATACTAAATACCAATAATATGTGGCAATTACATATTTCAATGAATTTCTAAGTTTTAAATGGATGCTATGCAAGTTTTAAGGAAACAACTTTTCAACTCATTTGAGTACAAGTGACTGAACAAGTCCACAACAACGTGGGGCTTAAAAGGAGACAACCCCCTTACTTAACATGCTTAAGAGCCAAAGTGACCATCTCTTTGCGAATGATTCATATGAAATACTGGGACTGATTTTATCTGTAAATTGAAGCCTGTCTCTGTAGCTCAGTCAGTTTGTTTGTTTTGAGGTTTAACATCCAAGTCAAAACTGTAAAGGTCATTTTGGAGATGTTACTTCCAATTTTGTGGGACTTTTACCAGACATTGAGATGAAATGACATCTCAAGCCCTGTCGTCCAATGAAACCAAAAGGGTTTATTAGCATGGACTGTCCGCCTCACACCGCGGTTCCTTGACAGGCTTAGATCCTCTAAGCGGTTTACTAGTACTAGTGTGCGGGCCTGATTCAGCTCTGCGTGGAAGCATCATGCAGCCCATATATTTCTTCAAACCCCTATGGGCGGGGGCCAATAGCTCAGTCAGATGTGCGTCTGACTGGTGATCCGCAGGAGGATGCAGGTTCGATACCCGGCGCAGGTTCGATACCTGCCGGGGTCAGCAACATTCTTTCATGGAGATTGATTAGGAAATCTTTTCTACGGTAATTCTGTCCCTTCCACTGATTCAAGAAGGGCAGTTGTCAGTTTCTGGCAAAAGAGTGTGCTATCTACTGGTTAACCGCTTTCTTATATAAGCCTGCCCAGGACAAGTGTGGATAGGTAAACTGGTCGACTAAAATGACCTAAATAGTGTTTACTGGGTCGTTAAAATCCAATACGAACAAACAATTTCTCTGTATATTGACGAGATTCAGAATGCTATCTGCTTAAAATTTGCATTGACACTCTGTCATCTGTCTGCTTTCTCCAGTGAATAAGACTTTAAGTACTGTGTAAGGATTAAGCTGATTTAAATACATGTGGATTAATCTGGATTAAGCCTTGTCACAAGTTTTGCACTTTGAACATATCATGCAATTTCAAAATTTTTGTATCTACCCAGGCCTAAGGAATCATTATAAGTTGCCTTGATCAAATGTTTCAGCAGCAGTATACTCACTAGCAGATTGTGGATACATTGGGTTTGTAAGAAATACCCCGGTATAATATAAATGTGTGACGCTCCATGACACATTTCTGATCGGAACAGAAAAATCCTTCATTGTGAAAAGTTGGAGTTCCCGAGTTTAAAACAAGACAAAACATAGAAAGACATCTGGACTTGAAGAAATAGATGGGCTGCATGATGCTTCCATGCAGGGCTGAAACTGACCGCACACCAGTACTGGTAAACTGTTTAGAGGATCTAAGCCTGTCCAGGCAAAGCGGTGCGAGTTAGACCGTCCATGCTTATAAACCCTATTGGTTTCATTGGGCAACAGGGCTGGAGATGTCATTTCATCTCCGTGTCTGATAACAGTCCCACAAAATTTGAAGCAACATCTCCAAAATGACCTACAATGTTGACGGGGGATGAATTACTGCATACTTTCGTGGCTTCCAAATTTCCAATCTGTCTCTTTTCCACATGAAAATGTGTCTTATACAGTGAAATTCCGATATTAAGACCACTTTCTAGACTCCCTTAAAGTAACCTAATTAGTGCTCCTTATAATTGAACTTGTGAATGAAATTCTGTTTGCAAGAATGATTTAAATTCTTTTGTTAGGTATAATTAGGCCCATTATATCACTTCAAATGCTAGAAGATACTTTACTTAAAGTGTTCATTCTTTTCATATTTTTGTAAAATTTGTATCCAAGTCTTGAAAATAAGACAGGTCTTATAGTCTACACTCGGTATTGATGGGTCCGAGATCTATATAAAGCATTGAAAAGCACATTAATAATAATACATAAAGCATTGAAAAGCACATTAAGAATAATAAATTATACTTTAAGTATTTATACATTATACTGCTTTATAACATTATATCATATTCAATTGTTCCAACATAATCTTAAATAGCTGAGGAAATTCAGCTGCTAAATTGCAAAATTATGAAAACTATTTTAATCATCCTAAGGTATAGCCAGTGACACCCAAAACACAGATTCATAATAAGCACTTGTTTGCCAACAGATGTTTTTCACACCTTTTTAAATTTTTTTTGGAAAATTGACTTGACCAAAAAAATTTAAATGAGTGACCTTATAAAATTTAAAAAAAAATTGACCTGATTTGACCAAATGCAGACCCAGATTAGACTGTACCTGTTAAATGCATAATTATGCATATAATAAGTTGGCTATTGGAATTTCAGTTATAATTCAAGAGCAAACAGTTATGACAGATTTGGTCTTTTAAAAGTGGTCTTAACCCATTTTGTACCAGAAATTCCTAAATGGGTAACCTGACAAATAGTGCAGGCCTTGGTTAGATGCCGCAGAATGCAGTGTCTGATCAGAGCCTCCACTGTTTGCTAAAAGTCCAGTCATTTTCTAAATAAATTTTGAAGAAAACACAACCTGACACCCCTAAATTTTAAAATGGACTCTTGCTATATATGAGGAAGATTCTATTTGGTACAAAAAGGGTTAAACTCTGTTCAGAAAATCTGAATCATCAATTTTTTCGTTTCTTCCTTTTAATACTCATTTTAGCCCATACATCACTATGGGAAAGTTTTAGACCTGACTCTCCGCCGATTTCTCCAACAAGTCCTATGCCACTGCGACAGTCAAGAAAGGCTGTGATTATTTGGAGAAAATTGCAAAATCTAAATTTTCGTTCACAGACTAAGACATTCTGACAGGTTCGATACACCCTTTTAAGCCATATATATATATATAGAAGTGGTTACTGCTCAAGACACATTGTAAATTACAAGGGCGTCTATGTTTTATTTGCACGATCACTTAATGGGAAATCATTAGCTGTGACACCACATCTGATATCGGCGTAATTCATTTTGAACACTGTTGACAGCACATCCCACTAGTGGCTCCCCGTTCCTAGAGAGCTTCTATCTAGTCATTCGAATGTAAGGTATGTCGTAATTGCATATCTATTTATAAAGAGTATCACATGGATTTGAATATTTATTATTTTACCTGACAATCATCATCAAATGGACTTAGTCGGTGGTCTCATTTCTTTGTTTTGCAATTTTCTCCAAATAATCACAGCCTTTCTTGACTGTCGCAGAGGCATAGGACTTGCTGGAGAAATCGGCGGAGAGTCAGGTCTAAAACTTTCCCATAGTGATGTATGGGATAAAATGAGTATTAAAAGGAAGAAACGAAAAAATCGATGATTCAGATTTTCTGCACAGAGTTAAATACTGAATAGCTGGGTGGTTTTAATCTTAATAAATGACAGTTAGTTATATATAGGAAACAGTTTGAGTCTAGCAAAAAATATTCTAAATAGCATTTATAATAATGGTTTAAAAATAGGGGTGGTTCTGTAAGCAGAATTAAGTAAACATATTTTATTGCATCATAAATCAAGCAACAGGGTCAGGCCACAAGTTCTGCCAACATTAGTTCCTCCCCTAATTCTACTGTACACGTACTTATATACACCAATGTGTTCATATACTGTATTGATCCTGTGTATTGGGACAGATTGGCCTAATCAATCAATGTAGACCCAGATCAGACTGTATCTGTAGCAAGATAATTTTTTGAGTATGCTTCTGATCCAGACATTCGGATGCGGCTTTCAACCAGGGTCAAGTTTTGGTGTGTGAAAAAATGTCGCAGGAAAAAAGTCACAAATAATAAAAATTGGAAAAAAAAATCTGCTTAAAAAAGATTGTTAAACATAAATAAATTTTCTGATATCAATAAAAGATGCTAGGGTAATTGTCATTTAGGTCATTTGCTGATGAGGTTATTTGCTTGTGGAATTTATTTTCAAAATTACAATGAAAGCACATACACTTAGTCTTTTGGCAAAGTGGTAGTATTCATCCTGTTAACGAGTTTTTGTTGTGAATACCCATGTAAACCCCACATTATATATATAGAAAAATGGGGTTTAAGTACTATTCATTACATTCCTTATTTTTGCTCAAAAATAAAGATTGTGGGTACCTGTAAGAAGCATCCAAGTGAGGGGGTTCTATTTAGCTCCCACAATCTCTGTTCGGGCTAAAAATTAGAAAAAAATAAAATCTGAAAAATGCTATTTCTAGCGTAGTTGCAATTTGTCATGGTAATGTGAAGACTCTTATGGATCTTAACCCTTCTCTTACTGAATATTCAATTTAGCCACTGACTTTGAACCAATCAAATTACTCGATGTAATTTATTCCTACAAATTCTTAATCTGACTGTCAAACAGTGTAGATCCTGATCAGATGGCTTCTTCAGAAACCATCTGATCTGGATCTACACTGTTTGCAAAGACAGAGGTTGTCATGAAGAGCAGGGTAAGGGTTAAAATATGGATTTAACTCTGCTAGTCATCATCAATACTTTGGAATGGAACTTATCAATCAGTAACTCACAAAACACTTAACAGCCATTTTTTCCTTATTTTAGGCTCAACAACATAGATTGCGAGTAATATTTAAAACAACCACATAGAGGCTGTCCTAACAATGACCCACAGTCTATAAGTTTCCATCTGATTTATGCTAGGCCTCGAGACAGAAAAGATGCCACTTTATCACATGGGCATGTTACATGAACAAGCTTTAGGATGGAAACTTCCGTTGTGTATCGTCATTCGTAATTGTCACCATTTGAATCAGTTACTCACAAATATATACTGAAAACAATGATTTAAGTTCAATTATGTGGCTTTTTCACATGACTTTTTGTCCAGCCGCTTTAGCGAATGCGAGACATACCCGGTAGTCGCCACAATGGCGTCCGTCCGGACGTACTTAGGGCTATGTTAACCTTTTTCCTTAACAAATGTTAACCTTTTTCATTAAGCACTGGCGGTTCGACATGCAGGCAGTGGCCAACTAGTTTTCCTACCCAAAACCGTGACTTGTTTTCCTACATTCACATATACGTATGACCTTAGTCATTGGTGGGACATAATTTTAACTAAAATACACATACAAAGTAACGTCTGGTAAATATCAGCATGGGCTTTTGTCCCAGTGGGCTATTGTCCAAGTTGGGTTTTGGCCTAGTGAGCTTTTGTCCAGTGGGCGTTTGTCCTACACTCAAAAGCAGAGTTATTTAAAATACATAACGAAAACACGCTTATTCTAATATATTGGAAAAAAAAAAAAAAAACCTAAAAGAAATTTTTTTAGATAAAAATCCTGATAATTTTTGCTCAAAGCATATACATGTATTGTGGGTATGTATTAGAACTGCCTTAGGCAAGGCGGTTCTAACGAGTACCCACAATCTATGTTTTGAAGTAGAAATAAGAAAAATAATGTATACCCCTGTAAACCCCCGTTTTACTGTATAAAAGTGTGGTTTAATGGGGTCAAAATTATATAGGCGTGTTTGCTTGATGGTGGGGATGTATTTTATTATTCCACTCAAGCCATTGTATTGGAAAATTATATTAGTTAGAATCTATGGACTGAATCTGATTTATTTTGCTCAATGCTGTAATTTGTAGGCCCATAAATATTTCCAAAAGGCCCATAAAAATTCAAAAAGGCCCATCAAAATCTTGATTTTCTTTCATGTAAATGAATAGGAGATGGGCCAATGGTCCATTTTGGGGCCCATCAATATATTGAGCCCAAAATATGCCAACACAGATGTGTGTAATGGTGTGGATTGTGGGTACTCATTCAGGTTGCATTATGAAAACAGTAATCAGAAAGAAAGTATCAGGCATAAAAGTATCAGTTTTGGGTGGGAAAAAAGTATCTGGAAACAAAGTTTCAGTTTTAATCAGATTTGCTTCTGATGTTACGATGATATGATGATTAGGATACTTTTGTATGTTTTGATTTGTTTTTCAGTGTAATAATCAATTTTGCAATTCTCTGTAATCCTTACCTTATAAAAGGGATGAGAGGTCACTTCATCTCAATGTCTGGTAAAAGTCCAAAATGACATATATAGTGTTGATGGGGATGTTAAACCTCCAATTAAAGAAACTAAAGTGTGCAAGTCAGACCTCCATGCTCATGAACCCTATTTGGTTTCATTGGGCGACAGGGCTTGAGATGTCATTTCATCTCGCTGTCGGGTAAAAGTCCCATAAGTTGGAAGCAACGCCTCCAAAATGACATATATAGTGTAGATGGGGATGTTAAACCTCCAATTAAACAAGTGTGCAAGTCGGACCTGTGTGCAATGGGCGGCAGGGCTTGAGGTGTCATTTCAGCTCAATGTCTGGTTGGTAAAATTCCCACAAATTGGTCACATTAAACTGAGACTTTCTTCCTGACATTTTTTTTTCCTGATACTTTTTTTCCGGATTCTTTTTTTTTCCGATACTTTTTTTCCTGATACTTTCTTTCCTACATTCTATGAAAACACCCCTATACAAATACATTGTAAGATTTACTGCCGGAAATACAAAAGTTTTAGATGCAAAATTGTGATATATTTCTTATTTCTACTCAAAATATAGATTGTGGGTAAACTTTAGGCCTCCATGAGGTGGTTCTAATGAGTATCCACAATGATCTATCTTTTGGAGCAGAAACAAAAAAATAAGGTTTACACCTGTAAACCCCAGTTTAACTATATATAAAAGTAGTGTTCAAGGTCAAGGGGGTCTGAATTATATAGGCGTGTTTTCGTGATGGAATATCAGGCTCTTAACATTTTAACCCCAATTGGAAACAGTTAAATTCCTATACATTATGCAAATAATGTAGATCCTGATCAGATGCCACCCTCTGTATCATTTGATCTGGGTCTACACTGCTTGCCAAATCCAGCCCAGATTGACTCAAAAACAACACTCTGATCTCAAGAGAGATTTGAGGAAGGGGTACATATTTTCATCTAAGGATTACTTTGTAAAAAAAAAAGTCTGACTGAACTGGTTTTTAAGGTAACCGGGCGCTATAAGCACATAGGGGCTACCCCTCATCAGACTTTATATAAGTCTCATCAGACTTTATATTAGTCTCTTTGTTAACCTGTTCTCAAACTTCTTGCAAATCCCTGTGGGGAGTCCAAGTCAGTCACCTGTGTTTATTGATGAAAGATAAGAATTACAATGTTGTGTCCAGTGCATGAAATAGATAAGCCTTCTATGTAGTCATACATGTTACTTGAAAAGGGACCTTGTGACACTAACTTAGATAAATAGGACTGGCTGATCAGAGTTTAACCTTTATCCTGCTGGATAAATTAATTAGCCACACCCATTTCTGACTACCCCCCAGTCAAATTAATTGATATTATGTATGCATTTCACAAACAGCATGACAAATAGTGTAGATCCTGATTAAATTACTTGACAAACTGCATGACAAAGCTTGTAGATCCAGATCAGATGACTTTTTGGTTCTACACTGTTTGTAAGGTGATCGGAAGGCAAGTCATAGGAAAAAAGAGTCATAAAAATAAAGTTACAGAGAAAAGTCACAAATAAGAAAGTATAGAAATTTTCAATTAAAAGGATGTTGACCATAAATGAAAATATTTACAATACCAGGTCCTGCTCATCTGACTTTTGCCTATATATAACTTTTAGTGGATTTAAAAGGAATTTGATTCCACAGATCATTGCCTTCATTTTTAATTTGTCAATGTGATGCATACATGTACATGTATATAGAGCATAGACATTCATTCACAGACAAATTATAAATGCTTTTACTTGAAAAAAATCAGGTCAACAAGTCTGTGCAATGAATATCCCTCTTAACCTCACCTTATACAGAGAAAAGTGTGGTTTTATGGGGGTATTGATTAATTTTCTTATTTTTGTTCAAGGTGGTGGATACTTTTTAGACCCTTCTCATTAAATTAATATATTTGTCTTCAGTATCTTTTGATCTAGTATTTTTCTGCAGCAAATTTTTTCATATTTCTAGGCCAAATATAGACCGTGGGCAACTGCCTCCTTGAGGTGGTTCAAATGAGTATCCACAACCGTCCTCAGAGCAGAAATAAGGTAAACAGTGTATACCCCTGAAGACCTTAATTTTCTGTACAAAGTGGGGGTAGAGGGATGTTCTTTTAACCTGATTTAACATGAGCACCAACAATATGTTTTGACTCAAAATAAGAAAATATTGAACATGATTGAAACCAATTCTGTGACTTTTTCTGTGACTATGTTTTTAACCAGTGGACTCTTCTATTGCTATATAGAAGCCTCCGTGGTGTAGTGGTTACGCTACTCGCCTTGTAAAACAGGGATCGCAGGATCGCTCCCGGGCTTCTCCAGACTTTCGGATGAGTCTTTAAACCGAGGTCCCATCTCCGTATGACCTTAGCTGTTGGTGGGACGTAAAACTCTAACACTCACTCACTCACTCTATTGCTATATGTTGGACAAGTCAATTTGTCATAATGGGTGTCAGGCCTATTTTTTGTTTTTATTCTATTTTTGACTGAAAATCCTGTAAGCAAATTATAGTGCAGACCGGCATCTGATCTGGGCCTGCACTGTTTGCCAAGATACCTGCATGCAATGGGTTAATACCCAACCTATGACTTTTTTCAGTGATGTTTTTTCCTGTGACTTTCTTTCCTGCATTAATAAGATGGCTTCTTGGCTCTACACTTTTTGTAAAGGTAGGGGTTATCTTGTTCAGGAGGAGAAGGGTTAACCAATTTTGTACTGCATTACGATAACACATCCGTTCATCATGGTGCATTTTTCACATCTCCAAAATGGTCAATTTTCTGAAGAAAATTTTTGATATTATTCTTATTTATACTCAAAACATAGGTTGTGGGTACTCAATGAGGCGGTTCTAACAAGTATCTACAACCTATGTCTAGGAGCAGAAATAAGGAAAATAATGTATACACCCATAAACCCCAGTTTTCTCTATATAAATGGGGTGTAAGGGTGTGTTTATTTCAGGGACTTGTTAGCATGATGCATTGTGGCTATGGGGAAACCTTGTGAACAAAATACCTGGAGAACTGCTTGAGCTAGGCTCATGATATTTGGCATACAGTTTGGGTCTAATGTGTAGATGACCTGATTTACTTTTGACAAAATTCCAAAAAATTTGAAAGGAGTTTTGCGCCTTTTTCGATTTAATCATTGTGGCTATTTGGAAACCTTGTGAACAAAATATCTGAAGAACCACTTGAGATAGGCTCATGATATTTGGCATACAGTTTGGGTCTAATGTGTAGATGACCTGATTAACTTTTGACGAAATTCCAAAAAAATTTAATGGAGTTATGCCCTTTTTGGACTTATGCATGGCTATTGGGAAACCTTGTGAACAAAATATCTGGAGAACCACTAGAGCTAGGCTCATGATATTTGGCTTACATTTTGGGTCTAATGTGTAGATGACCTGATTAACTTTTGTCCAAAAAATTTGTAAGGAGTTAACTTATGCGACTTTTTTGACTTAAGCATGGTGGCTATGGGGAAACCTTGTGAACAAAATATCTGGAGAACCGCTTGAGCTAGGCTCATGATATTTGGCATACAGTTTGGGTCTAATGTGTAGATGACCTGAATAACTTTTAATGAAATTCTGAAAATATTTAATGGAGTTATGCACCTTTTGGACTTATGCATAGTGGCTTTAGGGAATCCTTGTGAACAAAAATATCTGGAGAACCCCTTGAGCTAGGCTCATGATATTTGGCATACAGTTTGGGTCTAATGTGTAGATGACCTGATTAACTTCTGATGAAATTCCGAAAATATTAGGTGGAGTTATGCTTCTTTTTGGACTTATGCATTGTGGCTATAGGGAAACCTTGTGAACAAAATAACTGGAGAACCGCTTGAGCTTAGAGGCTCATGATATTTGGCAGTCTGTTTGCTACTAAGGCATAGATGACCTGAATAACTTGTTTAAAATCTGTTTATATTTGACAGGTTTATTTTGAATGCAAATGATCATGAGGTAATGTTTACTGTCCCATTTAGAGACAAGTGTGTGTATGTGTGTGTGTGTATATTCGGGTTTAACGTCGCTTTCAACAATTTTTCAGTCATATCACGACGGTGTCTGGTTGCGACAGGGAGCTCAATGCTCACGTTTATAGTGCTGCCTCACTGAAGTATCATGTCCCAGACAAATTACATGATACCACACCCAGTCACATTATCCTGACACTGGATCGACCAGTCCTAGCTCTACCCCGTAAATCTGAATGCCAAGCGAGGAGCAGCTAGTACCATTTTTAACGACTTTGGTATGTCGCGGCCCGGGATCGAACCCGAGACCTCCCGTTCCCCGGAGCGGACACTCTACCAACTGAGCTATCGGGGCCGGTATTTAGAGACAAGCATATGGTTGGGAGCATATAGTGTTTCACAAACACAACTTCTAGTTCTTTAAGAGCTTATATCTTCCAAAGCATATGTTGGGTTGGAATCATATTTGGTATGATGATATATATAGGTGCAAAGTTTTATTCCGCAATACCCCACTCATGCCTATGACCTCAAGGTCAAGGTCACAGACTTAGAAATTGTTAATGTTAAAGACACGGGTTAAGATATTTGTACCAGATAGAACCTGAACTTTTACAATTGATTTTGGTTCATATTTGGTATGATGATAGATGTAGGTCATAATATTCATTCAGCAATACCCCCACCCATCCAGTCCAGGTAAAGGTCACAGACTTAGAAATGTTTAATGTTAAAGTTTTCAAAGAGTTAGTTTTTTCCAAAACATTCATGCCTAAGACCTCAAGGCCAAGGTCACACACATAGAAATTTTTAATGTTGATTTTTCGAGAGTTCATATTTTCCAAAACATTATGGTTACCAATGAACATGACCTCAAGGTAAAGGTCACAGACATAGAAATTTTCACATTTAAGTATGTTAATAGCTTATATTTTCCAAACTACGTAATGGATTTGCTTCATATTTCGCATGAAGATACATGTCTTTACAGGTCCAAAGTTTTATTCATCCATACCCCACACCCCTGACCTCAAGGTCAAGGTCACAGACACAGATTTTTTTATGTTATGTCTTTTGAGAGCTCATATTTCCTGAACCATTTGATGGATTTGCTTCATATTTGAAATGATGATAGGTACAGGTCAAAAGTTTCATTTAGCCATAACCTCAAGGTCAAGGTTACAGACTTAGAAGTTTTTAATATTAACATTTTTTAATATTAACATTTTTAAGAGCTCATATTTTCCAAACCATTTAATGGATTGAGTTCATATTTGGTTATTTTTCAAAGGTTTAATTACCAATTCACCAACACCAACCTATGCCAGTGACCTCAAGGACACTTTTCCAGGTGAGTTATGCTGTCCAATGAAAAAGTGTTATTGTTATATGAGTTTTTTTTTTTTGGGGGGGGGGGGGGGACTCTGTGGGGGCATCTGTGTTGTATTGACACATTTTTAGTTGTTGCATACTTTTTCTCTTTTAGACTTGCTGCATGGCCAGTATGTCAACAGATATTTACTAAAATGGACACTTGAGCAACATTATGAAATTAGTCTTATCAGGTAAGTTATGAAATAATGCATATACCATAATGATCCTAAGTATTGGGTCATATAGGCTAATGCAAACAGTGTAGACCAAAATCAGAATGCTCCTGATCAGAGTCTTCTCTTTTTGATATTCCATCTGCATTTTTATATGCCCATTTTGAAAAAAGGTCTATCATGGTGTGATTCTATATCCATCCTTAGTTGCCGAGTTATTCCCTTTTGATTATTTTTATGCCCCTAACATTTTCAAATGGGGGGTGGGGATATTGTATAACCTCTGTCAGTCCGTAAGTCCCTGACGGAATGGTTTCCTTGTGATATCTTTAGAAAAGATTGGTACGATATCTTTAGATACCGGCCCCGATAGCTCAGTTGGTAGAGTGTCCGCTCCGGGGAACGGGAGGTCACGGGTTTGATCCCAGGCCGCAACATACCAAATTCGTTAAGAATGGTACTAGCTGCTCCTCGCTTGGCACTCAGATTTACGGGGTAGAGCTAGGACTGGTCGGCCCAGTGTCAGGATAATATGACTGGGTGTGGTATCATGTAATGTGTCTGGAACATGATACTTCAGTGAGGCAGCACTATATAAAAGTGAGCATTGAGCTCCCTGTCGCAACCAGACACCGTCGTGATATGACTGAAAAATTGTTGAAAGTGACGTTAAACCTGAATTCACACACACGATATCTTTAGAAAAGGTGGGTTGATTGGATTCAAATTTCATACACAGGTGTATAATAAAAAAATATAGGTCAAATTCGATTTCAGGTAAAATCAGTTAATTATTATGAATGAAATGGTCTCTGAAAACCTTGATCATGTTGATGGATTGGATTCATATTTTATACACAGGTACATGTATATAATCATAAAATACAGGCCAAGTTCGATTTCGGTTAAAATCAGCCAATTATTATGAGAGTTATGGCCTTTTTCAACTTTATTTTTACTCGAGAAATGGTTTCCATGGAATATATCTTTTAAAAACCTTTGTGGATTGGAATCAAATTTTATACACAGGTATACATGTATTATCATAAAATGCAGATCAAGTTCTATTTCGGGTAAAATCTGCCAATTATTATGACTGAGAGGTATGATCCTTTTTATCCCCTCGCACAACAAACTTGTGAGGGGGAATATATAGAATTTGTCATGTACATATGTACTTTTGTCGTCACTCTAGCGCCTACATTTATTGACGTATTTTAAAATAACTTTACACAAATGTTGCTTATGATAATATCACGAGCCAGTTTAACTTCCAAGGTCATGCCCTTAAGGCCAAGGTCACTGTGGCTATTTTTAGAAAAAACTTTTTCATCGCTCTTAACCCACTTAGTACCGGAAACCCCAAAACGGGTACCATGGCAAACAGTGCAGGCCCAGATCATACATCACCGAATGCGGCATCTGATCAGGGCCTACACTGTTTGCAAAAAGTTCAGCTATGTTATAGTTTTAGGAGAATTAACCCATTTCAGACTGGAAACCCCTAAAGGGGTACCCTGGCAAACAGTGCAGGCCCAGATCAGATGCTGCAAAACACGGCGTCTGATCAGGGCCTGCACTGTTTGCAAAAAATTCAGCTATTTTCCTAATAAATTTTGAAGAAAACAAAACCTGACACCCCTAAATTTTGAAACGGACTCATGCTATATATAAGGAGGGAGATTCCATTTGGTACTAAATGGGTTAATATATATTGCCTATGATAATATCTTGAGTGAGTTCGACTTTGTCATCACTCTAGCGCATGTATTTATTAATGGATTTCACTATAACATCAAACAAATGTTGCTTTTGATAATATTTCGAGCAAATTTGACTTTCAAGGTCATGGCCTCAAGCTCAAGGTCACTGTGGCTATTTTTAGAAAAACTTTATCGTTCTAGCACCTACATTTATTGATGGATTTTAATATAGCTTCACACAAATGTTGGGTGTGATGATAGCTCGAGTGAGTTAGACTTACAAGGTCCAGATCAAGGTCGCTATGGCTATTTTAGAAAAACTCTGTCATCGCTCTAGCGCATTTATTTCCTGATGGATTTTAATATAACTTCATACAATGGTTGAGTTTGATAATATCTCAAGCGAGTTTGACTTTCAGGGTACTTGGCTCAAGGTCAAGGTCACTTTGGCTTTTTTTAACCCGCTTGCACCTTCAAGACTCCGGTCAGTACCCCAATGGTCAAGGTCATATGTACAGACAATTACTTGCCATGGGCGAATAATGCCCCACTTGTGAAGCTCTTGATCACTGACTTCTAATTAAAAAAGGGTTCAGAATAAGTGAATTAATTTTAATGGCCATAAAACCAAAACAAAAAGCAAAAAAAAAAAAAAAAAAAAAAAAAAAAAGCTTTGTTGGATCTATTGTTTCTAAGCTGGGAAAGTGGCCCTTAATGAAAAATCAGACTGATTTGCATTTACCCATAAATTCCCGTAATTTCTACGAGTTTAGACCCTGATGTTTGTTTGATTTGAGGTCTAGCATCCCCATCAACGCTGTAAAGGTCACTATGGAGATGTTGCTTCCAATTTTGTAGGACTTTTACCCGACATTGAGATGAAATGACATCTCAAGCCCTGCTGCCCAATGAAACCAATAGGGTTTTTTTTGGGGGGGGGGGTTACGGCCCTTTCAAGATTATTTCACTCATATCGAGCCGATCGTTAATCATAGGTGGGCGAAAACCGGAGTACCCGGAGAAAAACCACCTGACCTTCCGTTGCAGAACTTGGCGTCTCACACGTGACCCGAGCGAGGCTCGAACCCACGGCGGTGAGAGACCTAATGACTAAGAGTCAGTGCTCTTATCCATTAGGCCACGGAGGCCCGTACCAATAGGGTTTATAAGTACTGAGTGGTTAACCAGTACTAGTGTGCAAATATGTTTCAGCTCTGCGTGGAACCATCATGCAGCCCATCCATTTCTTCAAGCCCAGATGGGCAGGGGCCAGGTAAAAAATAGACCCTGATCAGACACCATGATCTGTGGCATCTTATCTGGGCCTAAATTGTTTGCCAAAGTCGAGCAGTTATTACAAGTCAGTGTATGACAATCTTTCTTTTACACAGCACTCTGATGTCACAACAACAAGAATAGCACAACTGTTTTCTAGAGATAACTGTTATGTTGACTTCCTACAAATCAGTGATAGTCACGTGTGAACATCAGCACTTAAGAGCTTTTGTTCTTATAGCTTTGGGTCACATGACAACCCATTTTATATTTATGAGGGAGTTCTAATGAGAACCCTACAAAAAAGTTTGAAGTAGATCTGAAAAAAAATATTTGCAATCCTCCATTCCTGTACCTGGGGCAGATATAGGGGATATTTGATTGTTTCAGTGTAAGATCGATTTATATTTCACCAAATGAACACAAATAGAAGTATTTTCAAGATTGGGAAGCAACGAGTGAAAATATTTCTTTTGGTGTTCATGAGTGGAATAAAAATTGATCTTACAATGAAAAAATCAAATGTTCTGTTTCTTATATGCTTTAAATAAACTGTGATTATTAAAGTAATTTTAAAGAGTCAGCTGAATGAACACCAAAAATAAGTATTTGCAAGAGTGGCGAAGCCATGAGTGAAATATTTGTTTTGGTGTTCATTAGTGAAATAAAAATTGATCTTACACTGAAAAAATAAAATTTTCTGTTTCTTATATGCTTTAAACTGTAATTATTAAAGTAATTTTAAAGAGTCAGCCATCAGCATGGGGAAAAAAATTTTCATGGTGATTTCGCATCGATTTAGATGTGTTCAGTGTGTTAACTTGGTATAATATTGGTTGCCACTTTTTGATATATTTTAAATTTTGCAAGTCTCGCTACTTTGGACATCTCCTTCCTGATGCCGGGGATTTCTGTGGAGTGTGGGCCATGTTTGCTGATGTTGGCTCGGTGGGGGACGCCTATAAGTCCTAAGGTAGGCGTCTCTTGCCTGATGCCTCCAGTTGACCTGTCTCACGAGCTATGAAATTGTATGTTATTTTTCAATGATACATCAAATTCACAAAGTGTGAAAATTTAAAATCGTAATTTCACTGCTTGAAAGAGTGACGTCAATATCGATTTTTATTTCACTGAGAAATCTCTGTATTTCTACAGGTGTAAAGCATGTAAGAGTAAAACTGCCTTGCTTTCCATTTCAGATTATTGCTGCTGCATGTGGAGGTTATTGCTTCAGAATTAAATCTTGGTGTATGTCACATGCCTCATCTATTCAGTTGTACAGAATCTCCAGGAAGATAGTGACTCTACAAGCTTCAGTAACGCCTCTAAGTTTTTGTGCTGTGTAAAGATTATGATACGTATATTGAATCGATTCTGGTTATTTTGAAAATGGAAAACAACTGAAAGCCACCACTGGATGGAATATGCAGCCTTGAAGAATATTCCATTAAAATCCTAAATATTCGGATACCTTGAGGACTTGCTTTAACACTTTTTGTACCAAATTGAATCTTCCTCCTTATATAGAGCAGGAGTCTATTTTAAAATTTAGGGGTGTCAGGTTGTGTTTTCTTCAAAATTTATTTGGAAAATGGCTGAAATTTTTGCAAACAGTGGAGGCCCTGATCAGACGCCGGGTTCTGCTGTGTCTGATCTGGGCCTGTGCTGTTTGCCAGGGTACCCCTTTATGGGGTTTCCAGTCTGAAATGGGTTAATTCTCCTAAACTTATAACAACTTAAATTTCACTATCCAGCAAGATGTTAAAAAAGTGTAGGCAGAATGGCAAACAGTGTGGACCCTGAACCAGACTGCAGTAGCAGTCTGATCTATGTCTGCACTATTTGCTTAGGCCTGTCTGTCCAAATACTTAGGATCATTACGGTATTGAATGTTTGAAGAAACTCAGTAAAATTGAGCTTGTGAATTCTGTTCTCTTATGTTTATGTATCATGTTTGAGGGGCATAACCAGTTATGGAGTTATTGTCCTGATATTGGGGGATATAAAAATTGTCCAGATCTGTGGTGTCAAAGGACGCAAGGTTGCACAGTAGTGTTGTCATAATGAGAAAATATATGCAGACCAAAGAATCATTATAAGCAAGCTACAAAATCATTTACCCGCTAAAGGGCTTGTTTGGAGTTTCATGTCCCAGTTAACACTATTTAGATCATAATGAGCTGGTCAGCATATCTAACCACACTTTCTTCAATGCTGATACTTAAGCCTGCACATTCTTTCGCCAGGAACTGACAACTGCATGCCCTTTTCGAATCAGAGAAAGCGAGCAAATAACTACAGGAAAGTTTTTAAAATTGTAACAAAGGATGTTGCTGACCCGGCAGGTGTTGAAACCGCAGCCTCCTAAAGGGAACAATTTTTATTACGGCCCTGCAAAATGTTTGCTACCATGGAGCTCTGATCATGACTGTAATGGCTCTAGTTCCTGTGGTAGACGGGATCATCTGCTATTCTTCAGTACAGTACATACTGAGCATAGTGTTAACCCTTATCCTGCTGAATATTCAGTTTAGCCACACCCCTTTCTGACTCTGTTCCAATCAGATTACTTGATGTAATGTATTCCTGTAAATTCAGAAACCGAATGTCAAACAGTTTGAATCCTGATGAGAAGCCATCTGATCTGGATCTACACTGTTTGCAAAGGCAGGGGTAGTCATCAACAATGGGATAAGGGTAAACTTTAAACACATGAACATTTGCAACTTCTTTTGGAATGAAAATGCAAAGTACATTGTATTTTTGTATCGTGCTTTATTTACCAGGCTAAATTGTGCTGTATGCAGTTTTAAGGGCATGTGTATCATTTTGGGATTATTTGTTTATATTTCTCCACTAAAATAGGTTGTTGATACTCTCTGGATCAACTCGATTAGGCAATTCCAAAATGTACCCTCAACATAGTAAATAAATGTGTTGGAATTCTAACAACAATGATTAACATGCCATTTCATCTCAATGACAGGGAAAGTCGCACAAAATCAGAAGCATTGTTTCCAAAGTGACCTTATTAGAATTGACTGGGATGCAAAATCTAAACTCAAAACTGTTCAGGCTCAGCCACTGCAGATAAGGGTGTAAGAAAGTGTTCTGAAATTATCAACTGTATATGCCTATACAGAACAAAGATTTACAGACCTGATAGACATGACTTAAAAAGGGTTGAGCACCAGGTCTATCATAATTTGATTTGATATCTCAACTGTGAAAAACAACAGTTTGGCAGTTAATGCACATTTATTTATTTTCACAACATCATATACAAACAAACAAAAATATCACATCTAGTGAGAATGTGTCTTCAGAGGTGTCTATAACAAGCATGGATACTGTACTGATCATAAGTATTGGGACAGACAGGCTCGGCAAACAGTGTGGACCCAGATCAGACTGCTCCTTCAGTTTGATCATGGTCTACACTGTTTGCCATTTGAGCTGCACTTCTTTGACTCCTTGCTGAATTCAAACTGTTTGCTATTCGAGCGGCACTTCTTTGACTCCTTGATGGATTGTTAAACATTTTTATGTCCCCGGTAGTGATAGCGGGGATATATTGTTTTTGCCCTGTCTGTTTGTTTGTTGGTTTGTGGACAACTATAACGTTGGCCATAACTTTTGAACCGTTTGAGATAGAGCTTTCATATTTGGCTTGAAGGTTTCTTGTAACAAGACCTTCACATTCATGCAAAAAAATTTGATGTGTGACCTTGACCTTGACCTTTGACCTACTTAAAAGAAAAAAATAACATTGGTCATAACTTCTAAACCACTTGAGATACACCCTTCATATTTAGCATGTATGTTCCTTGTGACAAAAGCTTTACAGTCATGCAAAAAATTTTGACCTGTGACCTTGACCTTTGACCTACTTAAAATAAAAAAATAACATTTTGGTCATAACTTTTGAAAGGTTTGAGATAGAGCCTTCATATTTTGCATGTAGGTTCCTTGTGACAAGAGCTTTACATTCACACAAAAAATTTTGACCTGTGACCTTGACCCTTTGACCTACATAAAAGAAAAAGTTAACATTTGTCTTAACTTTTGAACCGTTTAAGATACAGCCTTCATATTTAGGCAGTGTTGTGCCTAGGCTCGATTGCTTGGGGGACACCAATGGCCCTTATGACATTTTCCAAAGGGTCATTTTATATTTTAAAGGGGCTTCAGTAAATAAAATATAAGCAACGTTGTTGATTTCTGAGGGTCATCCGGGCCCCATGTTTAATGTTGAAAGGGCCATCAATGACTTTAGGTAGGCAAATGGCCCCATGGCCCCCTCTCGGCGCAACACTGTTTAGGATGTATGTTCCTTGTGACAAAAGCTTTACATTCATGCAAAAAATTGATCTGTGACCTTGACCTTTGACCTACTTAAAATAAAAAAATAACATTTTGGTCATATCTTTGGAACGGTTTGAGATACAGCCTTCATGTTTTGCATGTAGGTTCCTTGTGACAAGAGCTTTACATTCACAGAAAAAAATTTGACCTGTGACCTTGACCTTTGACCTACATAAAAGAAATAGTTAACATTTGTCTTAACTTTTGAACCGTTTGAGATACAGCCTTCATATTTAGCATGTAGGTTCCTTGTGACAAATGCGTTACATTCAAGCAAAAATGTTGACCTGTGACCTTGACCTTTGACGTACTTAAAAAAATAAACATTTTTGGTCATAACTTTCGAACCGTTTGGGATAGAGCTTTCATATTTGGCATGTAGGTTCTCTGTGATTAGAGCTTTTCATTCATGCAAAATGTTTGGACCTTGACCTTTGACCTACTTAAAAAAAAAAAAATGTTCATAACTTTTGAACCCTTTAAGATAGAGCCTTAATATTTGCCATGTAGGTTCCTTGTGACAAGAGCTTTACATTCATGCAGATTTTATTGACCTGTGACCTTGACCTGCTTTAAAGAAAAAATATTATTGTTCATAACTTTTGAACCGTTTAAAATAGAGCTTTCATATTTGGCATGTAAGTTTCTTGTGTCAAGGGCTTCCCACACAAACAGAAACCTTGAACTGTGAGCAACTTTGAATAAAAAATGACCATGCCTGGGGACATGTTCGTGTTTCACAAACACATCTTGTTTTTTTAATTTTAGGAGAACTATAACAAGTCCTCAAGGTGTCCTAATTCTTAGAATTTTTATGGTAAACTCAGACTTTTTTGTCTGCATCAGGTCAACAAGCCTGTGTAATGGACACCCCTCTAAACCCTACCTCGTAAAGAAAACCAGGGTTCTGTACATTAGGGTTTAATTTATTCTCCTTTTTGCTCAAAAACAGAGATTGTGGGTACTCATTAGAACTAAATTGATGAGGCAGTACTACAGAGCACCCACAACATATGTTTTTACTATAGAGACCAGAAAAATACAAAATGAAATTCATTGGAGTGTGATATAAAATGAAGTTTTAGGACATGGATATATATTATTGTAATGTGATGAAGCTACTTTGTATCAAGGCTGTTCATAAAGCACATTGCTAAGGCTGATCATATAGCAATATGCAATAAAATCTATTTCATTTTTTAGCAACTCTGAAAGAAAACCTGGTACCATAATAATCCTAAGTATTGGTACAGATAGGTGCAGACCCAGATCAGACTGCTCCTGAAGCAGTCTGATCAGTGTCAACACTATTTGCCATTCTATCAGTTCCTTTTGGACCCCCCCCCCTGCTAGATCATGAAACAAATTTGTTAAAATTTTAGGAGAATATTACAGCAATGCCTGGCTGTGTTTGAATTTTTAGGATTTTTACAGTAATGGCAAAAAAAAAAAAAAAAAAAAAACTCTAATCAGCCATTTTAGCTCACTCAGTCTGTTCAAAGCTTTCGATCGCTACAGAAGTTTCTGTATCTTAAAGGCTTCTATTATTAAAGAAGTGTTTAGATGTGGTGTTGACCTGATGCGGACAAAGAAAGTCAGAATTTACCCTAAAAGCTGAGAAAGGCCAATCCACTAACTGGAAAGAAGGACCTGAAGTCTGATTTTCTTACATTGTTCTTAAATTTTAACCCTTTTTGTACCAGTGGAATCTTCCTCCTTATATATACCAGGAGTCCATTCCAAAGTTAAGGGGCGTCAGGCTGTGTTTTCTTTAAAACTTACTTTGAAAATATCTTAACTTTTCACAAACCATGTAGGCCCTGATCAGACGCCACATTTTGCGGCGTCTGATCTGGGCCTGCACTGTTTGCCAGGGTAGCCGTTTTGGGGTTTCTGCTACAAAATGGGTTAACAGCCAAAAAAGAAAACGAAATAAATAAAATAATCCCACAGGATTTAAATCCTGTGCTCTGAAATGGGATAAAAATCCCGCGGGAGTTAATTTTAATGGAGTCAATATTAGTTACTTTAAACCAATAAATTATGCATGTTTCATACATAAATGGACAAAATTATTATAGCTTTGTCCGAACAAAGCAGATTTATTGGAAATTGGAAATTAGTGAAATCCCACGGGAGAAAAATCCTATTTTCGATTATGGGATAAAAATCCCATGGGATTAAAATCCCGCGGGATTTTTTTAAAATAGTTATATTCATGCTTTACTCATTGTAAGCTTCTCTAATTGACCTTGTTAATAGAAAAGAGATATAACACCTTCATTCCAGAGCATTTTAAAAAATCCCGGCCATATTTTTTGTGCATGTATTTTAATGTTAAGTAGGTCCATTTTGATAGTTAAAAGCAAGATTTAAAATTTTGAAATTCTCCCGTGGGAGAAAAATCCCTGATATTTTTATGGGATTTTAATCCCGCGGGAGTGGAGAAAAAATCCCGTGGGATTATTTTTATCCCGCGGGATTTTAAAAAATCCCGCGGGATTTTCACCCTTTCACCCCGGTTTGCCAAGAAACCGTTATGTATATCTTCACCAAATCATATAGAAATAATTTGCATAGATCTAAGCTATTACCTAAATGCATTGAAAGCCACCTAAAAGTGTTAGAAAGACTAGGTGAGTTTGCCTAATTTCTGGTGAGGCAAAAAAAAACTGGTGGCTGTTGGGACTGAACAAATTATTTGCCCAAATCGCGACGGGA
The DNA here is from genome assembly GCA_963580285.1 of Lucinisca nassula. NCBI lineage: Eukaryota > Metazoa > Mollusca > Bivalvia > Lucinida > Lucinidae > Lucinisca > Lucinisca nassula. The sequence continues at coordinate 174,508,460 of OY757013.1, read as the reverse complement.
TTAAGGGCGAGAATTGCGACCGCGGAAATCGATTTAAGCCCACTCTGTGAAATCTTTTCACTGACCGTTCCAAAGCGGTTCTTCTGTCTCGGTAAATTTTTGTTTTGTTATAGTCTTTCGGTCCTTTTGCCTTTTCGTTATCGATGTTTACATCACTATGTTCACTGGTTATTTCATGTTTGTGTTTCTTTCCCTTTGGTGTCTCTGATAGGAGTTGGGGATTAATTGTATTGAATCCTGATCATTGTCTTCACTTCTATATTTTAGTACTGGGCCCTATTCATGATAGTATTAATCTATACACGAGCATTTTACTATGTATTTTATTTTGACTCACTGTTGAGCTACAAAGCCTCTATGCCGATCAAGTTGTTATGTAATGTTATTAATCAAATAATTTCGTATTGGCCCAGTTACAGGTCCGAGGTCTGCTGTATTGGCACGAGGCCGAAGGCCGAGGCCAATACAGCTGACCGAGGACCTGTAACTTGGCCAATACGAAATTACATGATTAAAATGACAATTTTATTAATTGACGCAATTAAAACATGATTTATGATTTTTGAATATTGGTTGACCTTGTGCAATATAGGATAATCAATTAATAATGGTTATTATTATGTGTGAGACTGTGACCTTTCCTTAGTGACCTTTTCTTACTAGTTTCTTAGCTCTTAACACAATCAATCAACCAATCAATCAATAAATCAACCAATTAATCAATCAATCAATTAATCGATCATTCATTCAATCATTCAATCAATTAATCAATCAACTAATCAATCAGCCGCCAAAATATCTAGACTTTGAGCTTAGAGCTTCCATTAAGCCATACTTCTCTGCAGAAACTGTTCTAACTTATAAACCCAATTAATTATTCTGTCATTCCTATAATTGATATCTAGCAGCATCGCATTACGTGAAATTGTAACCAATTACATGCAGGAAACACCTTAATGGATGCCTTAGCGAATAGCGCATATTGGGGCGTCTGATCAGTGCTTGCACAATTTTCTAACAGAATTTTTCGTCAAAAGTAGAATAAAAAAATATAAATAGGCCTGACACCCCATATATGACAAATGGACTTGTTCAACACATAGCATAGAATGGGTTAAATATAGACGAAGACCAACACGCATATTTAGTACTCACCCTCAATTACAATGCTTTATTTTTGTTTGATGTGAGGTTTACGTCCCCGTCAACACTGTATAGGTCATTTTTGAGACTTTGCTTCCAATTTTGTGGGACTTTTACCCGTCATTGAGATGAAATGACATATCAAGCCCTGTCGCCCAATTAAATCAATAGAGTTTATAAGCATGGACGGTCCGACTCGCACCGCTTTGCCTGGACAGGCTTAGATCCTCTAATCGGTTAACCAGTACACGTGTGTGGTCGGTTTCAGCTCAGCGTGGAAGCATCATGCAGCCCGTCTATTTCTTCATGCCCCGATGGGCGGGGCCGGCAAATTACAATGCAGATTCCTACGCAATTACACTTTGGTCGTGGTGGAGGTTTCAAAGCTCAACACAGAGTCATGGCTACAACATACGAAATAAAATACAGTGAATTCCGCTATTAAGGGGAATGGGAACACCTGGCAGATTTTTCCGACTTTTTTCAAAGGAAGACAACTTTTGGGACTTCCTGTACGCTTTTCTGTAAGCACTGTCCCACTGAAAAATGGGTCTACTCTTAAAGGAAAGAATTTGCTCCTCCGGAGCGTAGCAAATTCTTTCCTTTAAGAGTTGACCCCTATTCACATGGGAGACAAAATTAATTTTGGAGGAGCTGCCTCCCCTGAAGGTGTTCCCATTCCCTTTAAGACCACCTAAAATAAAAAGATCACCTGATTTAAAAACTTATTTAGAAGGATGCAGTTATTCTGTCTTAAGATTGTGTTTTTCTAACAACAGTGTCTTATAGTCAGAGACCACCTTTTGCATTGTTCAAAAGGTAGTCTTAATATAGGAATTTTACTGTAAGAATTAAGGCAATCATGCTTCAGGTTGAAACCCGAAACAAACGAAAAACTTCTCTGCGGAAACTCCTATCAAGCATAAAATATATGAAAGGATTCAAAGCAAAATTAGCATACATCACGTGAACAAGTCCGTGAAATAAACACCCCCTTACACCCCACTTTATATAGAGAAAACTGGGGTTTACGGGGGTATACATTATTATCCTTATTTCAGCTCCTAGACATAGGTTGTGGGTACTCGTTAGAACCGCCTCAATGAGGCGGTTCTAACGAGTACCCATAACCTATGTAATGAGTATAAATAAGAAAAATATCACAAATTTTCTTCAGAAAATTGACCATTTTTGGGGATGTAAAAAATGCACTTTGACGCACGGGTGTGTTATCCTAATGATAGAGTCTGTAGCACGCAAACAACGTGACAATTTGCCTTAGAGAACTGTAGTCACCATAGTCTCGCAGTGCAAAGACATACCCGAATGACAGTCCCATGATAAAAGTAATGGCGAAAGCAGCAGCAAGAATGGCCATTATCAAAGCTTTCCCCGTTGGGGACATTCGAAAGGGACGCAGCGACTGTGGTTGCTGTGTGGTGAATGGCATTGATGCCGGTTGTGTTATGTTTGCCCTTGGCGATATTAATGGTCTTCTTTCCTCACTGACACTGTCTGTAACTTCATCTGCCATGCTGTTTTTATCTGTCACATTGTTTTGATCCGCCATGTCGTTTTTGTATTTCGTGTTGAACTGGCCTTCGATTTCAACCGAAACGCTGTTGTCGTCGTCATACATATTATGGGCATCCATTTCTTGCTCGGTTTCGTCATGTGATGGTATTTGCCCAGTTTCGGAAGAGTTGGAGTCAGTTTCAGTTTGGGCCGGTGCTATTCGGTTCAGTAGTATACGACGATCTAATATCAGTTGCCTTGATATTAAAATATACAACGCTATTGTAGCAAGCAGAAAAATATCATAGACTGATAAAATATTTCTGTACAACATCGGATAGAATGTTTCATGGTATTGTTTGTGTACTTCACAAATCAGAAGGTTTTCACTCCGATTGGTAAATTCCACAGTTCTGTTGTTCACATCCCATAAAATAGGGGCAGGAAACGCGAAAACTAATGACATTGCCATTCCTATCATAAATAAATCTCCAATGAGCTTCTTGGTAATCTGCCATCCAAATCGTCCACAAATCCGACGATAATTGTAAACGGCGGCTAGAAATAACATAAACATAGCAGAAAGTCCCAAAAACTGCACAAAGAAGTTTTTCATTTTACACAGGACACGTGAAGGGTAATTGAACCAGAGCCATGTTGACACTGTTTCCATGGGAACTGTAGTAAAGCAGCTCAACAGGTCAACAAAGCACAATGATAATACAAGTTTCCGGAAATGATTTTTCTCATATCGAAACGAATAAGTATACATCACTACAATGTTTCCGATCAATCCAACCACATTTACAACAATAAATCAAAGTACTGAAAGTACTGAGGAAAGTTGATTTATGAGGTATATTCACCATGATAAAATGGTAGTGGTGGATTAAACAGTTCTCTAAGTATCTTTTTGACAAGGTTGAAAAAGGAGTTTAACCAGGTTCGACTAAGAAAAAAATTTCTGTTGCTTGTTATTGTCCTCGTGACAATCACTGACCATCTGACTGGCGCCGATCCTGAACAAAATCCTGGTATTGGTTATTGATAGCACCCCTAAGATGTCAGAGCGGAACGTCAGAAGAAAATTCTGGACTGTGCTTGTTTGTTTGTTTGTATGTTTGTTTGCTTGTTTTGAGGTTTAACATCCCCGTCAACACTGACTAGGTCATTTAGAGACGTTGCTTCCAATTTTGTGAGACTTTTAACCCAACACTAAAATGAAATGACATAATTATCAAGCCTGTCGCGCAATGAAACCAAATAGGCTTGTGGCATGGACGGTCCGATTCGCACCACTTTGCCTGGGCAGGCTTAGATCCTCTAAGCGGTTTACCAGTACTCATGTGCGGTCGATTTCAGTTCGGCGTGGAAGTATCTTGCAGTCCGTCTATTTTTCAAGCCCTGATGGGCGGGGGCGGTAGGACTGTGCTCGTGCATTTGGCCATTGGCAAACAGAACCTTCATAATCAGACGCCACATAATGCGGTGTCCGATCAGATCTAATGTACCTGCTTAAACGAACAGTCCGATTCTCGGTTCATGACTATTCTCCAAACTTACATTCACCGACTATCGATCTACCAGTTCTCTCAGCACTTTGATTAAACGAGTATTTACGCAAATACGCTGTTTATCTGGAGCACTGGACGGGAGTGAACTTTAAAACCTATTGCTTTCTTTCGGCGAGTCATGGGTCTCCAAAAATGAAGTGTACATTGCTTTCGGAGACGTTACAGTAGAGCCCGTTAATGTCTACATTTTAAACAGTGGAGACCTTCGACTTAGATTCGTCTTCCCAAGTGCCTATATAACGAGTGCATATGCACCCAAAAATGCAAAGCTTCCTTTTATAACACTGAAGGGTCTGATTCGAGGTCACAGAATGAGGTGTCTGATCAGTGGCTTCTGAATTTGCTTAACCAATATATGACAATGGTATCTTCCAACAAAGAAGTTCGGAACAGGATTGTCAGATTTGTTTTCTTAAAGGTAGGTTTTGCAAGAATATATGTTTTTTTAGCAATCAATGCAGACTCAGATCAGACGCCAAGTTGTGCTGCGTCTGATCTGGGCCTACAATACTTACATGCCATAAAAAGTGACGCTAGTTATATATGGGCTAATGTCCAGTTCGGAAACCGAAGGATGAAAGGGAAGGAACACCTGTGGAATCAGGGTGCCTTGATATAAAAGGATACACCGTGTATCAAAGCTGGAGAAGTCCAGTTCGGCAACTGAGGGGTGAAAGGGAAGGAACACCTGTGGAATCAAGTCCGCCTTCAGCGCAAATGTTAAGAAATCAATGCGCTGGAAAAGGAAAAGAGGCAAGTGCTTAATTTGGACTATTTTATGCAGCGAACGAACAGCGGAAGTGTAGTAACGCGGTCCAGTACCGGAAGTAGAAATGCAATGACATATAAACTTGATACAAGTATCAACTTTCAAAAATATGATTACTGGTAGAACGGTGTCTTGAAATTCCCTTACAATCCCCATGTTGGCTTTATTTCCATTGGGCTGAATTGGCCATTGCTTTGTCGTATTTATCATAAACGCCTGTCTCTGGAATTTTTACTGATGCGAGACACAAACTGGCTAACTCGGTTACAGTAACAGCCTTATTTTTAGAAACACACACTAAAATGTAGTTTATATGAGCCCCGCCAAGCGAATTTGTGTCTTCGAGCATTCCGTCATGACAAATTTTAACTGCGCATGCCCAGCCATTCAGAGTGGCCAGGGATATGGCTTTCTGTCTGAAGGTTCCATTTGATTCACTGCTTGTATGAGCGAGCAGCGAAGGTTCTGGCGAGACTGCGCGGATGCGCAGGCTCGCCTGAACCTTCGCTGCTCGCATAGGCGATAAGTACCAAAATCGCTTGACGGGGCCCAATTATTATAAGCATAGGACGCAAGTGTTCTGATTAGACTTCACAAAAGTTTTGAAGCGCAGATGACAAAAACAGGTTTTCTAGTTTATATCAAAGTAAACAATTACGATTAATCAAACCTTGTTTTTAAATGTATTTTTGCAGTTATCAAAGTCAATATGGTTAATCGCAGTTCAATTGATACAGATAAACACGCCCCACTTTGATTATTTCGAGTTTAACTTCATAATAGAAAATAACAGGCAATATGTCAGGTCATATGGTCAACACACTGATTTTAGATTGTGTATGGGTTCGTTATGGGTAAGCCAAGGAATGAAAAATATCGAGGCTTTGTAGAAGTTCGATCATCCAGTTAGTAATTCAATATCTTAACGTTTATTTTTATTTATTTTTGTTTATTTTTGTGTTTGTTTGTTAAACTCACCTGAGCCGAAGGCTCAAACTGTGAACTTATTGTATACCAATGGTCCGTTGTCGGATGTCCATTTGCGCTTTCAAATGTCTTCTTCTCAGGGCAATTGAAGTCACGGGAATTGAAGTGAATATAATTACCCTTGTCACATGACCAAGATGGCCGCTATGCCTATATAAGGTAAAAACATTCACAAACTTCATCTCCAGCACTATACGTCAGATGACCTTCAAACTTGGTAAACCTATTCTACGCAGTGTTAAATTTGGCACCTAAAATAGAAGTGAAGGCAATGATCAGGAATCGATAAAATTACCTCACACCTCCCATTCAAGACACCACAGGGAAAGATAAACATACATAAAACAGCTTCACAACGACATTATTACTAACAAACCCGTGCGACATAGTCCATTTTTGACATCTCCAAAATGGCTACTTTTCGGATGAAAAGCCATGACACTTTTCTTATTTGTACTGCAAAAATAGGTTGTAGGTGCTCCCTAGAACCGCCTCATTGAGGCGGTTCTAAGGAGTGCGCACAACCTATGTCTTGGAGTAAAAATAAGAAAAATAATGTTTTACCCCCGTGAACCCAAGTTTTCTATATACAAAGTGGGGTGTAAGGGGGTGTTCATTTCACGGACTTAATCATGTGATGATGATGTATACATGTACATGCAAAGACGAGCTTTAACAATAATAAGACAGAACAGAAGAACTGCCTTGAAACGGTCAGTAAAAAGTTAGTTTACTGGGGTGCTAAACTCGATTTTACATGTGTTACGTAGTGGGGTACCGTAGACCTATGTCGTATAGTGTTCTTGTTTAGTACTTCGCTCTTTTAAAACACAATAAAATAAGGTCTTTCAAAAGTTTTTAAGTTTTAATTTTCATTTCATTTCCGCGACAACCCCAAAAGTTGTATCAGATTAATTTCAATCTGATACTTTCAAAAATGAGATCTTTTATAACCAGCGTGGATCTCTCTCCACATCTTAAACCCAAATTCAGATCTAACTCACGTGTTCAAAACTGGACCTTATATATGTTCTCTGAGGCATTTCTAACATTTTACAATTCACGTTTACATCCTTATTATTTGTGCAAACGCCAATCATACTGCATATTTTCAGGACGCTACCACGCAATTATTTAAAGGTTATTGTTTTCCTAAATTCCTTTAAAAGCTTACTGCACCTGTTTAATTGACATAACATTAAAACATACACCCCTATAACTGACATAAACCATAATATGTACTCGTCTGATAGGAATATGTATATACAAATACCCCTTTTTCAGTGGCATATCCGTATACATTTTAGAATGATGTAAGTTTTGTTTACTGCACCTGCATGTCTCTAGAAATTGATAAACACCAGGTGGTTACTGCGTAATCACATATTTTATATGTCAAATGACGATTTGAACTCAGTCCAATTTACTTGAATGACTGCCAATATAAACAAGACATGTAACTCAAGTTTAGAAAGTACAATGCATCAGTTTATAGCCTGTTAACAAAAACCAATATTTTATAGAAAGAAAGATTCTTAATTAAGCTTTAACAGTTTAGATAGTAAAATAAATGTTAATATGATATGCCTTTACGACCCACCAACACTATAGATCATACAAGGCTAGTTTCTTACGGCCCTTCAACATTATATGTCATACATGTTATACATGTTATATGCTCAGAGAACCACTATGTTATACATGGCCACAACCATGACCTTTGGTTCAGTCATAGTTTAGACAAATGAGCCCCGTCAAGCGAATTTGTGTCTTCGAGCATTCCGTCATGACAAATTTTAACTGCGCATGCCCAGCCATTCAGAGGGGCCAGGGATATGGCTTTCTGTCTGAAGGTTCCTCTTGATTCACTGCTTGTATGAGCGAGCAGTGAAGGTTCTGGCGAGACTGCACGGATGCGGGATGCGCAGTCTCGCCAGAACCTTCGCTGCTCGCATAGGCGATAATTACCAAAATCGCTTGACGGGGCCCAAATAATGTGTTCAGTCCAAGTGAAGGAATTCTAATTCATCAATGTAACATCTCCGAGAATGGCGTTGGAATGGAATGCCGGCATCCGAAACAAGTGTAGTTTATTAAATGAAAGTAGCTGTTAATTGAACTCTTTGAATGTCCGAAGTGAAGGTCATTCGGTGATTTGGGCTCAAGGTCACTAGGATGGAGTGTCCATCAACATTTTTAACATTTTCTTCTCATAAGTCAGTTTTTATATAGAATTCCTATGCACTAAGGGAACAAAATTATATAATTGGTCTTAGTCACATGACTAGGATTGCTGTCATGACCAGTAATGTAAAACCCCTTAAAACTGCTGCTGTAAACCTAAGTAAGTCGGATGACCTTGAAACGTTGCAGACAGAAATAGGGACTTGAGCCCCACAAAAGTTACACAAACGATGATCCTAGGTTTATTGCAAGTTTTGACTTATGAAGTAGTTTAGGTCGTAGTACCAAAACGTCAATCCAAAATCATTAATCCATAGACAAATGGCAAATATCAATGTTCAGATCAACAGACATGGACTCCAGAAAAGTGTAATCAGGCGTCCGTGGATAGAAGCATTAGCTGGTAAGCAAGCTTCGCCCACCATGCTTATCTTCCCGAAGGCAGAAAAAGAGTAGATGCCGAGAAGGGTATGTCCGAGATTTTGGAAGTCTTCCTATGGATTTCCATTGGCAAACACATCAGAAATACTTAGAACTGGAAACGGCCACATTGTACGGAACAACAAGATCATGGTGCCTCCCATAGAACTTCTTTAGTGTTGATACCAGTTTGGATTTTTGATACCCCTGACATAACAACCTGGGGCCAGTTGTTCAAAGCATCGTTAGCTTAACGAGCTCGTTAGTGGTCATACCGTTAACTGTTCTAGTAAGTTTAATACTTAAATTTTGGGTATTTTTGCTGAAAAAATGTGAGCAGCTTTTGCATCCGCAAAAGCTGCTCACATTTTTCAGCAAATATTTCAGCATATTTGCCATATTTAATGATCAAAGTTTTAACGATACGTTAACTAACGACGTCGTTAGTTTTGAACAACTGGCCCCTGGTAACGTAGAAAGGTAAGACAATGCATTCATCTGAAACATTTCAAGTTTATGAAATGAAAGTAGAAGGTCAAAAGTCAATGTCATTCCTTGACTCTAGAATTGTATATCTGTCAACATTTTGTTGGCATTTTAAAATTTATAAGCAGGACAAACAACATTCTTTGTTGATTTACCCAGACAAATTGTCTCATTTGTTCGTATTTTAATAACTATGAGCATTTCAAATTTCATGCTCAAGTGAGTTGAGCATTAAAGGAATTTTATAAGCTCGGGACCAGGCCAAAAAATCAAAACACAGTAAAACCTCAATGAGTCGAACGTGGATGACTAGTTGACCCTGACGGTTCGGGCTCTTGAGCTCCTAGAGTCTTCTCCACATAAGAAAAAGTCAGGGTGTGGAAATGTTCTCCTATTCTCTTGTAAATGTATGCTGTGTGTACTCATTAGAATCGCCTCTTTTAGGCGATTCTAATGAGTACACACAGCATACATTTACATTTATTTTTATTATAGAACACCGAAAAGATGTCCCAAAATTAACCCCGTTATGCCTACTGGCAGTTATCCTCAGTGGCTCGAACTACCCTTGTCTCGAACAGATTTTCGTGGCCCCAAATGTGTTCGAGCCATTGAAGTTCGACTGTATTTAGAACAGTTTATAGATTTTTTTCTGATTTTATCTTTTAAAGGTATGTTGCGTGTACTCATTAGAATCGCCTCAATGAGGCGATTCTAATGAGGACACGCAACATTCCTTTATTCTACAGAAGGTGAAAAGGATATTCTTATGTCTTCTCCATTACTCCTCATTGCCTGTTGCTATTATAAACCCTCAGTAATTCGAACAACCCATATCTCAAAGACGATTTCAAGGATCCAAAGGTATTCAAGTTATCGAAGCTCGACGGCCCCGCCCATCGGGGCTTGTAGAAATAGATGCATGATGTTTCCAAACAGAGCTGAAACCGACCGCCCACGAGTACTGGTAAACCGCTTAAAGGATTTAAGCCTGCCCAGGCAAAGTGGTGCGTATCGGGCCGTCCATGCTTATAAACTCAATTGGTTTCATTGGGCAACAGGGCTTGAGATGTCTTTTCATCTCAATGTCGGGTAAAAGTCCCACAAAATTGGAATCGATTGATCATTGAGATGAAATTACATCTCAAGCCCTGCTGCCCAATGAAACCAAAAGGGTTATGTGCATGGACGGTCCTACTCGCACCAATTTGCCTTGGCAGGCTTAGAGCCTCTAAGCGGTTTACAAGTACTCATGTGCGCGGTCGGTTTCAGCTCTGCGTGAAAGCATCGTGCAGCCCAATCTATTTCTTCAAGCCCCGATGGGCGGGGCGAAAATTAGAAGCGACGTCTCCAAAATGATCTATACAGCTATACAGTGTTGACGGGGACGTTAAACATCAAATCAAACAAACAAATAAAACAAATCATTTCCTGTGCTATGACTAACCCTAAGAGGTTCGAACAACCTATATCCCAAACACGGTTTCAAGGATCCAAATGTATTCGAGTCATCGAAGTTCGACTGTATAAAGAATACTTTAGGAAAGTTGTTTCTGATTTTGTCTTGAAACGGAATGTTGTGCGAACTCATTAGAATCCCCTAAAATGAAATAACACACAGAATGCCTTTATTTTATAAAAGATCGAAGGAAAATCTACCGTAAAGTCATCCTTATTATGTTATACGGGGAATGGGAACACCCGACAGATTTTTCCGCCATGTTTCAAAGGGAGACAACTTTTGGAACTTCCTATTCGTTTTCCGTTAAGCTCTGTCCCACTGAAAGATGGGTCTACTCTTAACCCTTTTCTTGCTGAATATTCATTTAAGCCACACCCATTTCTGTCTATCAACCAATCAAATTACTTGACGTAATTTATTGCTACAAATTCATAAACTGAATGCCAAACAGTGTAGATCCTGATCAGATGGCTTCTTCAGAAGCCATCTGATCTGGATCTACACTGTTTGCAAACATAGGGGTTGTTGTGAACAGCAAGATAAGGGTTAAAGGAAAGATTTGCTCCTGCTCCTAAGGAGCAAATTCTTTCCTTTAAGAGTTGTTCCCTATTGAGATAGCAGACAAAAACACATTTTTGCAGGAGTTGCCTGCCTTGAATGTGTACCCATTCCCTTTAAGACATGGCGTTATGAAAAATCATCAGTAGCTTGAACTACCCATATCTCGAACATGGTCATTTTGAGGTTTGATTGAACGCACACATTACCGACGGGAGACCATCAAAAGAAAATTGCATCGAGAGTTTTACTAGAGTTATCCCTACTTACCATTGTTATGACATTCATTTGACGTTGGTCAGACTTCAGAAACTTATTTCAAGTCACAATAAAAAAATCAAAACCGCTCAATTTTCTGATGAAAATTTGTTATAATTTTCTTATGAATGCCCAAACAGATTTTGGCTCCTCGTTTGAACCGCCTCAGCGAGGTTGTCCTAACTGATACCCACAATCTATGTCTTACAGCAGAAATTAGTAATTAATGTATATTCCTTAGGATGATGATGATGATTTCGTGTTTAACGACGCGTCAACCCTCTTTGTGGGTCATAAGCGTCAAACGGTTAATGGTTAAACGGCATGAATAGTTATGATGATATTAAAAGTAAAAAGTCAGAATAATGATGTATAAAAATCTGAAACAGTTAAATCTTATGAAAAAGTCCAATTTCTTTTAAGAATAAAATAATATTATCAACAGGTACATCTCGAAACAGTTGTTGCAAAGTGTCAGCTTTGAAATATAAAATACGTGAGGGTGAAAAGTCAAAACAGTCAATTAAGATATGTTTCACAGTGAATGGCTGATCACAACCTACACAAGAAGGCTGATCATCACCATTAAAAATTTAAGAATGGGTAACTCTAGTATGGCCGATGCGCAGTCGTGTTAATACTACGTCCTCTTTTCTGGAAAACTGTGGAGGAGAGCATTTTGTACTAACGACAGGTTTAATGGCATGGAGTTTGTTATTTATTGCACGGTCCCATTCGCCTTGCCATTCCGACAAGATGTATCTGTTGATATTCCTTAGGAACCCAGATTTTAAAATATAAAGTTAAAGGATTTACGGGAATGTTCATTGCTCGGATTTTAAACCATGATGCTTTGTTTTTCCTGTGACATGTAGACAACTTTTAAATTTCCACTGGGAAATGACTTTTCTTCGCACTATCAATTATTCATTCTTTCCGACAGATCTCTTTGCAATTACACAAAATTTTACAATGAATTCCAGAGGAGTGGATACAAAAAGCAGAACCATCATGAAAACACGCCTATATAATTTTTACCCCCTTGAACCCCACTTTATATAGTAAAACTGGGGTTTACAGGCGTAAACCTTATTTTTCTTATTTCTGATCTAAAATATAGGTTACGTGTACTCGTGCATGGGTACAAATTGTGGGTATTTGTTAGAACAAACTCGATGAGGCGGTTCTAAAGAGTACCAACAATCTCTATATTTTGAGCAGAAATAAGAAAAATATCACAAATTTTCATCTTAAAAGTGTCATTTTTTAGGTAAAATTTACATTGTATTTGTATAGGTGTGCTTTCGTAATGAGGAAAACCTCAATGAGTCGAACACCGATATCACGCTTACATTCAATAAGATTTAAGGGGAATGGATACATCATCAAGGGAGGCAACTCCTGCAAAAGTATTATTGTCTCCCATGTCAACAGGGGTCAACTCATAAATGTGTGTGTGAATTCGGGTTTAACGTCGCTTTCAACAATTTTTCAGTCATATCACGACGGTGTCTGGTTGCGACAGGGAGCTCAATGCTCCCTTTCATAGTGCTGCCTCACTGAAGTATCATGTCCCAGACACATTACATGATACCACACCCAGTCACATTATCCTGACACTGGGTCGACCAGTCCTAGCTCTACCCCGTAAATCTGAGTGCCAAGCGAGGAGCAGATAGTACCATTCTAAACGACTTTGGTATGTCGCGGCCCGGGATCGAACCCGTGACCTCCCGTTCCCCGGAGGGGCACTCTACCAACTGAGCTATGGGTCAACTCATAAAGGAAAGAATTTGCGCCCGATGTGAAAATTGTTTCCTTTAAGAAAAGATCCATTTTTCAGTGAGAGAGGGCTTATCGAAAAGCCAACAAGAAGTCCCGAACGTTATCTCCCTTTGAAAAATGGTGGAAAAATCTACAAGGTATATCCAACCCATTTAAATCATATTCTAGCGGTTTCGTTGGACGGTAGATTCACCTGAATGTCAGGTAAAAGTCACACTCATCACGAAAACACGCCTATATAATTTTGACCCCCTTGAACCCCAGTTTTACATTATATAGTAAAACTGGGGTTCCCGGGGGTTTACCTTATTTTTCTTATTTCTGCTCAAAAATATAGGTTGTTGGTACTTGATAGAACCGCCTCGATGAGGCGGTTCTAACGAGTGCCCACAATCTATATTTTGAGCAGAAATAAGAAAAATATCACAATTTTTCATCATAAAATTTTCATTTTTTCGGCGATGAAGGTGGCAATGTATTTGTATAGGTGTGTTTGCGAAATGCGATATCGGAAGTAACGTTCCTTAAATGACCTTCATAGTGTTGGCGGGACGTAAAAACTCATTACAAGCAAACAAAACAGTTTTGTCAGAGCTTTTCTGGCTCGTAGACATGTACAGGAGACTGCTTCATGCAAGAAAAGTGTCAGACCAAGCCCTTTTTGTTAGCTGCCCACATATTTTGAAGAACATACATTACGCAAACAAGTCCATGATATAAGAGCCCCTGTAAAACCGTATTTCATATAAAGAAATCTGAGATTTACTGGGCTATACAATATTTTTTCTTATTAGGTTGTAAATGAGGCGGTTCTAACAAGCACCCACAATCTATATTTGAGGCAATAATTAGAGAAGAATGCATTTTGTCACATTGATACGTAATCGTGATGAAATTGAAGAGTGGAAAGGGTTTCTCATGTATGTCGGTTCCTTGAAGGCATTGATTGGTGTATACGAGGGCACATCACGAAAACACGCCTATATAATTTTGACCCCCTCGAACCCCACTTTTATATAGTAAAACGGGTAAACCTATTTTTCCTATTTCTGCTCTAAAATATAGATTGTGGGTACTCGTTAGAACCGCCTCGATGAGGCAGTTCTAACGAGTACCCACAATCTATATTATGAGCAGAAATAAGAAAAATATCACAATTTTTCATCTTAAAATTTTCATTTTTTCGGCGATAAAGGTTACAATGTATTGGTATAGGCGTGTTTTCGTAATGAGTTTACTGCTTCGATATGGCAGATCAAAGAAAGAAAAGGTAAAGATATTTCGTCTATTGATAGATACCACTTCCACCATCTCACTATAGGGGCCGGCTGTTTTAGCGACGCGGGTTTTCCGTATATCGCGGCTAGTACCTGGATAGGCGACCGCGTTGATTGACTTCGTGGACGACCCGGCACACGCTACATTGGTGGTGGCGGTGGGATGGGAACAGTACCGCCGGCGTGTTGTATACACTCCGCCCTACCTAGTGAGGCATGTGTGACTTCGGGGCAAAGTTGAAAAATGAGGGAAAGAAATGTTATGCCACTTCTAGAGCTATGCTGCATAAGCCGGCCTTTTTTTGGTGACGCGGATAGAGTGGTTGGCTTTTTCACGAAGTTAAGCAACGGCTAGCGCGGTAAAATCTGGATGGGTGACCATGTTGCCTGCCGCACAATTAATGTATGGCTCATGTCATCTTTAACCATATCATTGCCACTTTTTTTCCAAATAAAGTTTTCTTAAAGGACTCATTTTATTTCATTTACATGGGCTTTATCAACAATATAATCATGGTGTCCTTATTGGCACCCATTAAATTTAAGTTTCTGCATCCTAGTTATTTGGTGGATGTTTGGACAATAATAAAATCTATATCCCCGCAGTGTTGTGGACGATCTGGTGTACTACTGTCCAAGGCTATGTTGATTGATTGTATTGGAGTTTTACGGCCCAGTCAACACTATTTAGGTCATTTTTGAGCCGGTCAGTTAACCTATCAACACTTTCCTGGGCAGGCTTATACGTAAGCGGTTAACCAGTACAGTGCACATTCTTTCGCCAGAAACTGGCAACTGCCCTTCTTGAATCAGCGGAAGGGAGAGAATGGCCCTAGAAAAGATTTCATGACCAATCCTCACGAAAGAATGTTGCCGACCCCGGCGGGAGACGAACCCGCGTCCTCCTGATCACCAGTCAGACGCGCATCCGACTGAGCGTTCAAGGCTATGTGGACGACATTATGTACTTTTGTCCGAGGCCAAAGGCCTCGGATAAAAGTACATAAGGTCGTCCACAACACCTCGGGGTAATAGTTTTGACTATTGTCCAGACTGCCATAATTTTCTACTATCACATGCTCGGAAGCCGCCTCGGTAGCTCTGTCGGTGATCTGGAGGACGCGGGTTCGATAACGGGGGGTGGGGGGGGGTCGGCAACATTCCTTCGTGGAGATTGATCATGAAATCTTTTCTACCATCATGCTCTCCATTCCGCTGATTCAAGAAGGGCAGTTGTCAGTTTCTGGCGAAAGAATGTGCACTGTACTGGTAACTGTACCAATAGGATTTATATACATGGGCACTTGACCTTGGCAAGCTTAGACCTTCTAAGCGGTTTACCAGTACTCATGTGTGGTCGATTTTTGCTCTGCAAGAAAGCATCATGCAGCCCAGTCTTTTTCTCAAAGCCCTTTTGGGCGATGGCGAGTATGAAGGGTTTGCCAACAAGGAAAATGGCATATATGTACTATCCTTGAAAATCGATTTTCTCGGTAAAAATCAGAGAAATTTTCACGGAAAATGATACCTTGAGGGTGTCTGAATATGTTAACTGAAAAGTACAGGAAATGTAAGACGCTGTACTCAATTTATGTTCTGATAACGAACCATTTCATCTAATTTACATGAAATTAATTTATTTGTTGCTATAGTAACACTCTTCTTGATGAAGTAGTTTACATGGATGTTATTGTCATTTTATTTTTGAAACTCGGTATCACTAAAAACGACAACATCACGAAAAAAAAAAAACAAAAAAAAGAACAAAAAAAAAAAAAAAACGCCTATATAATATTGACCCCCTTGAACCGCACTTTTATATAGTAAACCTTATCTATTTCTTAGTTCTTCTCTAAAATATAGATTGCGGGTATGCGTTAGAACCGCCTCGTCGTTCTAATGAGTACCCATCATCTGTAGTTTTTTTCATCATAAAATTTTCCTTTTTCGGGGCGATAAAGGTTACAATGTATTTGTATAGGCGTGTTTTCGTAATGAACTCGTGCAGCAGTCAAAAACAGATCATTACTTGTTGGGAAATAATCAAAATTATCATATATATTGTTTTTCAATATGCGTTTATGCGCGTGTCGGTCTTGTTCACGTGATGGTGACGTCATATCACATACCCCCATATCACACACCCGTAACAATCTTCGGAACACTTTTTGTCTCCATATCAGTCACATCACAATTTTAGTAAACGGTGAAGGCTTTGATCAGATGTCACATTCTGCAGCTTCGTCACATTTTTCGGGGATATGACATGGGTAAAGTGAACGGCGAAAAAGTACCGTAAAAATGTCTTCACACTTAAATGTATTTCTCTCTTATTAGAACTTATAAAATACAGAAATTTCTTGTCAATATAAACAAAGCCAACTGTTGCTTTACCTTTCGTCGGGAAAACATGCCTATATCATTTTGACCCCATTGAAGCCCACTTTTCGTACAGTAAAACTGGGGTTCACAGGGGTAAACCTTCTTTTTCTTATTTCTGTTCTAAAATATAGACATCGAGGCGGTTCTAACGAGACGAATACCTACAATCTATATTTTGAGCAGAATAAGAAAAAAATATCCAAATTTTTCATCTCAAAATTTTCATTTCTTCGGCGGTAAAGTTTAAATTGTATTTGTATAGGCGTTTTCGTAATGTCACTTGTGCTTTGCTTTGTGTGAAATTTTGAAAGCACACAAGTTGGAAAATATATTACTTAACATCACGTAAACAAGTCCGTGAAATGAAGACCCCCTTACACCCCACTTTATATAGAGAAAACTGGGGTTTAGGGGGTAAACATTATTTTTCTTATTTCTGCTCCCGGACATAGGTTGTGGGTACTCGTTAGAACCGCCTCAATGAGGCGGTTCTAAAGAGAACTCACAACCTATGTTTGGAGTGTAAATAAGAAAAATATAACAAATTTTCATCAGAAACATTACCTTTTTTGAGGTTTGAAAAATGCACTATATCACACGGATATGTTATCCTAATGATAGCCGGGCTTCTCCAGACTTTCGGACATGAGTCTTTAAACCGAGGTTCCGTCTCCGTATGACCTTAGCTGTTGGTGGGACGTAAAACTCAAACACTCACTCACTTATCCTATCAAGCGATTTTGGTACTTATCGCCTATGCGAGCAGCGAAGGTTCAGGCGAGCCTGCGCATCCGCGCAGTCTCGCCAGAACCTTCGCTGCTCGCTCATACAAACAGTGAATCAAGAGGAACCTTCAGACAGAAAGCCATATCCCTGGCCCCTCTGAATGGCTGGGCATGCGCAGTTAAAATTTGTCATGACGGAATGCTCGAAGACACAAATTCGCTTGGCGGGGCCCAGATTATGATATGGCATTTTGAATACCATACCGCATGTCAGCCCTCGACCAATATCAGCCCTCGGTCTTTCTATCCTGGGGCATCATACGGAAAATGCCAATGATAATCTATATTTATCGCAGGCTGGTAGTATCGTGTTATTCTATGGCCGTTTTGGGGATAGTCCAAACTATTGACCCGAGGAGCAGATGATGACCCCATGCACTATTACCCGAAGCTATTGGTCGAGAGCAATAGTGCACGGGGCCGTCCGAGGCGCCGATGGGCGATAGTTTTAACTGCCCCACAAACAGCATCGAAATAACTGTTCTAATACCAACTGGAGTACAAAAAATATTAACCCTTTTTATACCAAATGGAATCTTCCTCCTGATATATAGCAGGAGTCCATTTCAAAATTTAGGGGTGTCAGGTTGTGTTTTCATCAAAATTTATTTGGAAAACGGCTGAACTTGAAGCAAACAGTGAAGGTCCCGATCAGACGCCGCGTTCTGCGGCGTCTGATCCGGGCCTGCACTGTTTGGCAGGGTACCCGTTTTGAGGTTTCCGGTACTAAATGGGTTAATTGAAGAAAACAAATAACCAAATAACAACAATATGAAGTTAAGTCCCTGCAGGCACATGTCGCTAGGACAACGTCAAATTGACGTCGGTGCAACGTAGATGTGACGTTGCATAAACGTCATGACGTTGCATGGACCTTGATATGACCTCACAATTACGTCATAAGCTTGCTTGGGTTAAACAGTGTAAACAACAGTGTGAGCCATTTTGTGGGAAAGTAACTGTCCTTTTGGCTTTCCGCTGTTGGTGTTTCCGTTGGGGTCTTTTGCTTCATGGTTGTGTTTCTTTTCCCCTTGGTGACTCTAATGGGAGCTGTTTGTTTGTTTGTTTGATTTGAGGTTTTTTCGTCCCCGTCAACACTGTAAAGGTCATTTTGGAGACGTTTCTTCCAATTCTGTGGGACCTTTACCCGACATTGAGATGAAATGACATCTCAAACCCTTTCGCCCAACGAAACCAATAGGGTTTATTAGCATTTATTAGCATGGACGGTCCGCCTCGCACCGCGGTTCCTGGACAGGCTTAGATCTTCTAAGCGGTTTACCTGTACTAGTGTGCGGGCCGGATTCAGCTCTGCGTGGAAGCATCATGCAGCCCATATATTTCTTCAAGTCCATATGGGCGGGGGCCTGATGGGATCTGTGGGTTGATTGTATCGATTCCTGATAATTCCCTCTACTTCTATTTTGAGTTACACCCAGTAGAACATCATCTGACTTCTCCTTCGAAGCGGTCTGAGCTAAGTCTGCGTCATTTGATTTTAGAGCTGCGCCTCGGTTCGAGCCCGCTTGGGCCACAGGCGAGGACCGACAACCTATAATTACAATATTTATTAGAAAAGTATCATGGATTTTCCTCAGAAATGTAGCTATTTTGAACATGTGAAAAGAATACACTATGACGCACATGTGTGTTATCGTAATGCCAAATATGAACCAAACCCATCGTAGCCTTGGAAAATATAAGATCTTAAAAACTTTAACGCCGACGCCAGTATCAACGCCTGTCCCGATACTGGATGTGGTCCAAGCCAATGGTCTATGGGCACTTTGCACGTTCAAACCACGTGAGGTATATAATCTTGATATATGTATAGCTATAGTTTATCAACGGCCTCTGAGAGTTCAACGTTCACAAGCGTGGCAAGACTATTCCATGTTTTAGGGGAAGCAGGTTTCGGATTTCTTTTTTCACAGGATTTTAAAATTATAAATAAGTTTTGTTTGATAATGTCATTATGTAGAAGTCGTTGCCAAGTGGTTAGTATGATGCAGTACGAATCTTAGTAAAACTATATCTCCCGATGTAAAATCCCAACTGAAGGCGACTTACCTAAAACACGGACTAGTGCAAAATTAAAAGTGCAGTCACGTCTAACTGTGTTTTGAATGACTATAGGCATGCGTAAAGTGAAAAATACAAAAGAAAAATGGCGGCGTTCTTACTCGCCTTTAGAAATCTACACTTGTCGGCCACTATATCGTAAAAGAAAAAGAAAAAATGTTGTTCTGTCTTCTAGCCTTAGCGTTTCCGACCCTCGGTATGGCCGGTCGACCAGAACCACGGCGTAACCCATACTTGCACTCATGAACGATTCTTACCAGCTCACATGACAGTGATAGAAAGGAAAAGATGTACCTTCTTTCCTCGAAACACATGAGCATTCAAAGCCCTAATAGCCCTTATGGATCGATTGTCTTTACGCGTAGGATGGGGAAAACGTAGTGAACGGAGATTAGTTTGTTAAGTTTAGCTCTTTAATTCCTGTACTTACGAAAACACGCCTATACAAATACATTGAAAACTTTTCGTCGAAAAAATGAAAATTTTAAGATGAAAAATTATGTTATTTTTCTTATTTCCGCTCAAAATATAAATTGTAAGATGAAAAACGGATATTTTTTATTATTTCTGCTTAAAATATAGATTTTAGGTACCCGTTAAAACCGCCTAAGTAGCACAGTCGGATCCGCGTCTGACTGGTGATCAGGAGAACGCTGGTTCGATACCCCTGCCGGAGTCTGCAACATTCTTGCGTGGAGATTGATCATGGAATATTTTCTACGGTCATTGTCTACCTTCCCCTGATTAAAGAGGGTCAGTTGTTAGTTACTAGCGAGAGAATGTGGACTGTACTGGACTGGTTAACAAACAAGATACACCAATCTACTTACCTCTCTTCCTACCTATCTACAACGTCGAAGGAAGAAGTTAGAAATAACACCGTCCGTACCTACCTACCAACCTACATACTCACCCAGTCCCGCACCCACCAGACCATTTATAATAGTTATACTCTAACTACATGTACATCTCTACAATATCCGTGTGATATAGTACATTTACTCATACCACAAATAGGTAATTTTTCTGATAAAAGTTTGTGATATTTTTCTTATTGATACTCCAAAGATAAATGTGGCGGTTCTAACGAGTACCCACAACCTATGTCCTGGAGCAGAAATAAGGTAAATGAGGTTTACCCCCGTAGACCCCGGGTTTCTTTATATAAAGTGGGGTTTAAGGGGGTCTTTATTTCACGGACTTATTCACGTGATGTAAACGGTTTACTAGTCCTTGTGTGCGACCGGTTTCACTCTGCTTGGAAGCATTATGCAGCTCATCTATTTCTTCAAGCCCCTATGGGTGGGGGCCGAAAATACTAAATTAATGTAAAAGGAAAGATCTTGAATATGACTCAGAGGATAATTACACGTGGTAAACAACTTTTGTATACCAAAAAAAAGGATTAAGGAATAATACAAAAAATCAAGACCACATTGTTTAGCATATAAGCAGATTTCTTTCCATGGTTTTCCAGAATTATATAAGGAGAAGAGTTTTCCATTAGTTTTGTTCATCACGGAAACACACCTATACAGCTTTGATCCCCCTTGAACCTCATTTTCATAAAGTAAAACTGGGGTTTACAGGGGTAAACCTTATTTTTATTACTTCCGCTCTAAAATATAGATCGTGGGTATTCGTTACTAACGAATACCCACAATCTATATTTTGTGCAGAAATAAGAAAAATATCACAATTTGTCAACTCAAATTTGTACTTTTTACGGCGGTAAAATCTACAGTGTGTATTTGTATAAGCGTGTTTTCGTAATGGGATTACTTGAGGATTATTATTCATTTCGGACGTAGTGCTCATATTCTGGGATCAGACAACAGAATCTCAAGGGTGTTTAAAAACAGAGATAAGTAGTTTTGTTTATTTCAGCTCAAACATTTCGTAAATATTTTTAAGAAAAACAACGACAAAAAACGACAGAAATAGAGCGCGAGGATTTAAGCACCCCCATCACGACCCCGTGAAATACTTTGCACTGACCATTCCAAGGCGGTTCTTTCTGTCGTGGTTCATTTTTGTCGAGTCGCTTTAGCGAATGCGAGACGTAGTCGCCACAATCACGTCCGTACGTACGTCCGTCCGTCCGTACGTAGACCTATGTTAACCTATTTTCCTTAATTAATGTTAACCTTTTTCATTTTGTTACAACTCCAAACCCGCAATTAACAACTCCTCCCCAGTTGGTCTGCTCATGTATCCTAATCTAATTTCGCACATAGCTGGCGGCTCGACATGCAGGCCGCGGCCAACTAGTTTATTATGTGGGCACCGTCAAGCGATTTTGGTACTTATAATTATCGCCTATGCGAGCAGCGAAGGTTCAGGCGAGCCTGCGCATCCGCGCCGTCTCGCCAGAACCTTCGCTGCTCGCTCATACAAGCAGTGAATCAAGAGGAACCTTCAGACAGAAAGCCATATCTCTGGCCCCTCTGAATGGCTGGGCATGCGCAGTTAAAATTTGTCATGACGGAATGCTCGAAGACACAAATTCGCTTGGCGGGGCTCATGTTATAGTTCGTCTTTGGATGTGTATATCGCCTATATCTTTTTGTTTTGGATAGCCAGTTGAAAATAACTGTCTGATTGATGTTTTCATCAAGGTGTATGTATTTCATGTTTGTCTTTCTGTCCATTTGGGGTCCCCGATGTCTGCTTTTTATGCCCCCGGAATCAAAGATTCGGGGGCATATACTTTTTGGTCAGTCTGTCTGTCCGTCTGTTTGTCTGTTGTCTGTCCACAAAAACCTTAACATTAGGCATAACGGTTGAATGGCAACTCATAGGGCTTTCATATTTCACATGTGCATTCCTTGTAACAAGACCTTTCAAGAGATACCATAAAGTTTGACCTCGTGACCTAGCCCCTGACATTTAACCTACTTTTGACCCCCTTTTTTAAAACATTAACATTGGCCATAACTTTCGACTGGTAAGTGAAAGGCTTTCATATTTCACATGTGTATTCCTTGTCACAAGACCTTTCTAGTAGTACCATCATTTTGACCTCGTGACCTTGACCTTAACGTTTGACCTACTTTTTAAAAACATTAACATTGGCCTTAACTTTCGATTGGTAAGTAGTAGGGCTTTCATATTTCACATGTGCATTCCTTGTCGCAGGACCTTTCTAGTGGTTCCATAATTTTTGACCTCGTGACCTTGACCTTAACGTTTGGCCTAGTTTTTAAAAACTTTAACATTGGCCATACATTTCGATTGGTAAGTGGTAGGTCGTTCATATTTCACATATGCATTCCTTGTCGCAAGTCCTTTCTAGTGGTACCATAATTTTGACCTCATGACCTTGACCTTGACGTTTACCTACTTTTTAAAAAAACTTGAACACAATCAATAACTTTCGATTGGTAAGTGATAGGGATTTCATATTTCACATGTGCATTCCTTGTCACAAGACCTTTCTAATGGTATCATAATTTTTGACCTCGTGACCTTGACCTTGACGGTTGACCTACTTTTTAAAACTTTAACATTGGACATAAATTTCGATTGGTAAGTGATAGGGCTTTCATATTTCATATGTGCATTCTATAGCACAAGACCTTTCCAACGATCCCGTATTTTTTGACCTTGTGACCTTGACCTACTTTCTAAGACTTGAAGATTGGCTATACATTTCGATTGCTTAGTGATACTGCTTTAATATTTAACATGCGCTGTCCGGGGCATCAGTGTTTTACAAACACATCTTGTTCGCTTTCACTCTTTATTTTCTTTTAGCAACGCTTGGTTCGTATTAATAACAAGAAAAGATATGACACAAAGTGCCATATCAAGTGACTCGATTGTGATTGAATTACACTATTTTGGAAAGGAACATGCAATTAAACCTTAATATTAGACAGTTCAGTTATGAACTTCTAAACTAGATCGACATGAGCACTGAATTCTCTTGTTGCAGAAGAAGCATTAACAGTTGAATTAATTGTGGAAATAGTAGTAAGTATAATTATTATTAAAATCATCGTTTTGATTATTGAAATTATTATTATTATTATTATTATTATTATTATTATTATTATTATTATTATTATTATTATTATTATAATGATTGTAGTAGTAGTAGTAGTAGTAGTAGTAGTAGTAGTAGTAGTAGTAGTAGTAGTAGTAGTGTAGTAGTAGTAGTAGTACTAGAAGTAGTAGTAGTAGTAGTAATAGTAGTAGTAGTAGTAGTGGTGGTGGTGGGAGTAGTCATAAGTGTAGTAGTATTCTTTGTTTGATTTGAGATTTCACGTCCGCGACAACACTACTTGGGTCATTTTGGTTTATTATTTAGGTTTTACCCTACATTGAGAAGAAACCCTATGAAACCAATACATGAATATGGTTTATATGCATTGACGGTCCGACTCGCGCCACTATGCATGAGCAGGCTAGTAGTAAGAGTTGTACATGTAGTTAGAGTATAATTATTATTATTATTGTTTTGTTTGTTTGTTTATTTTATTTTATTTTTTTTTTTTGGTTTGGTTTTACGGCCATTTCAAGATTATTTCACTCATATCGAGCCGATCGTTTATCAGAGGTGGGCGAAGACCGGAGTGCCCGGAGAAAAAATATATTATCATCACGAAAACACGCCTATATTATTTTGACCCCCTTGAACCCCACTTTAGTAAAACTAGGGTTAACAGGGGTAAACCTTATTTTTCTTATTTCTGCTCCAAAATATAGAGTGTGGTTACTCGATAGAACCGCCTCGATGAGGCGGTTCTAACGAGTGCCCACATTCTATATTTTGAATAGAAATAAGAAAAATATCGAAATTTTTCATCTGAAAATTTTCATTTTTGGGTGGTTAAATTTACAATGTATTTGTATAGGCGTGTTTTCGTAATGTTAACATGTAATTGTTTTTAGTATTAAAGTTATCATTATCATAAGCAGGGGAGTTTGCAGAAGTAGTTTGTTTGAATCCCCGTCAACACTAGTTAGGTCATTTTGGAGACGTTGCTTGAAATTTTGTCGAGCTTTATCCCACATTGAGATGATATGTCATCTCAAGCCCTTATTACGATAACACACCCGTGCGTCTTAGTGCATTTTTACATCTCCAAAACGGTCAATTTTCTGAAGAAAATGTGTGATATTATTCTTATTTAAACTCAAAACATAGGTTGTGGGTACTCGTTAGAACCGCGGTTCTAACGAGTACCCACAACCTATGTCTAGGAGCAGAAATAAGGAAAATAATGTATACCCCCGTAAACCCTAGTTTTTTCTATATAAAGTGGGGTGTAAGGGGGTGTTCATTTCACGGAATTGTTAGCGTGATGCTGACGCCCAAACAAACCAAAATGTTTATATGCAGGGGCTGTCCGATTCGCATCAATTTGCCTGGGCAGGCTAAGACATTTTAAGCGGTTTACCAGGGTCGTGCTTGATTCGACCTCAAGAATCTTCTGAAGTGGAGAATTTTAAATCAAGTGGCGCCGAAGATTGTTCGGAATGCTCTTCCAAATCTGCTTTTAAAAAGGAGGGGTGAATGGGAGGATCACGTGATTCAATATGACGGGCACGAACAGAAGAGTCGCTAAATGCATTAAATTTTGACAATGTTGAGAACAATCTAGACACATTAAATTCAAATGCACAAAGGGAATCTTAAAAAAAGATATACATCTGCAATTTTCTCGATTTTAAAATAAACCATCAGCTTTTATAATTGCGTTATTCACTATAAACTGTTCGGCCAAAATTACTTCGCAGGCATGTTTTGCAAATGTAAGTACAATGCGTAATTATATTTAGGGTCGACTTCGATTCGAACTAAAGTAGGTACTCGGGTAGCTACCAATGACACGCGTACCAGCATTATCAGAGGAACACCTACGGTTGCTACTTTAGTAGACTGCCATGAGAGCATAACTATAAGTAGGTCATAGGACCTTCGTTTAAACAAAAGCATCATATATTTATCAACAAAAAGCCTTTTGCAGCTTTTTGACAGTTATTTAGTTACCATGAAAACGACATTTCCGGCTAAGAACGAGACCTGCCCTTAAAAAAAAGAAATAGTGACTAAACCCCAGTATTTAAACCCAATCATATTTATACATTCTGTTATCATCGAAACATAAAAAGAGTAATGTTTCTCATTTCAAAACACCTTGAAGAGACATCTGTGACTTGTACATTCGCAGGTCATGCGTTTCAGCCACGGCCGCCATATTGAATTCTCTTCAGTACCATAGCAACTCAACCCCAGAATGGAAGACCGATGACGTCACTTTTGTAGCTACCGTAGGTGTTCGGCTAGAGGATCTGAGCCTGTCCAGGAACCGCGGTGCGAGGCAGACCGTCCATGCATATAAACCCTATTGGTTTCATTGGACGACAGGGCTTGAGATGTCATTTCATCTCAATGTCGGGTACAAGTCCCACAAAATTGGAAGCAACGTCTCCAAAATGACCTATACTCCAAACAAACAAACAAACATATTTTTGGTTAGTTTAATGTAGCTACCTGAGTTCCAGGCGAAGTCGCTCTATATGTCCCGCTCAAAGTCAATTGATTTATCGGGAGCCTTCCGGATATCCCGGAAGACCCAGAAGACGGCGAATCAAGTACGACCCAGTACTCATGTGCGGTCAGTTTCAGCTCTGCGTGGAAACATTATACATTTAAACCCCGATGTGCAGGGGCCCATGTATTAGTAGAAGTAGTTTAATTATTGTCAACATCGTTTTCATTATTAACATTATTATCGGCCGTAGTAGTAGTAGTAGTAGTAGAAGTAGTAGTAGTTGTTGTTTTTTTATTTATACTTATTATTATTATTATTATTATTATTATTATTATTATTATTGTTATTATTATTATTATTATTATTTAATTCCTACAAACAATATTGGCTAGTGTATATCAAATTTCATTTTCTTCACGTAAACATGCTCTTGTACTGCCCTTATAAATCCGATTTTATGTCATTTTACATTATTTTGACAATATTTAAACCCACATCCTACACTTGAATAGTTAGAAAAATGCAAGTTGTACAGTCAAGAAACACAACATTATTATGG
This sequence comes from Lucinisca nassula, assembly GCA_963580285.1. NCBI lineage: Eukaryota > Metazoa > Mollusca > Bivalvia > Lucinida > Lucinidae > Lucinisca > Lucinisca nassula. The sequence continues at coordinate 174,481,731 of OY757013.1, read as the reverse complement.
ATGAATTGTAAACATGTTTTCTGTCTTTATGAACTTCATTTGGAACAAATTAGAAACATAATAAAACGTGGACAGCTTTATATTTATTTTTTGTGACTAAAATGCCTATAGCAGTTGTACGTCTTCTAAGTGAGCATATTGATCGTGTGTATCCACAGTCAAGGCACAGCAAAAAGTGTGAATCGCAACTTCCCATACATAGTGTCCACTAAATTCCTTACGCACCCTTATAATATTCATCAACTGATCTTTTTATATGGCAGTCGAGTGTGTAAAATAATCAGAGTCAATCTTTATGCTCTCAATCAAAATGTGATGTGCAACCTTGTCTTGCTGAACTGCTAGAAGATCATGTAAAACCTTCGTGTAGGAAATGCTGCATTTCAAGAACTATTTGTGTAAAGAAAATGTGTAAGAAGTGACGTGTTGAAGTCTTAACCCTTATCTTGCTGTTCACGACAACCCCTATCTTTGCAAACAGTGTAGATCCAGATCAGATGGCTTCTGAAGAAGCCATCTGATCAGGATCTACACTGTTAGTCATTCAGTTTATGAATTTGTAGCAATAAATTACATCAAGTAATTTGATTGGTTGATAGACAGAAATGGGTGTGGCTTAATTGAATATTCAGCAAGAGAAGGGTTAAACAATAGTAAAGTGATATATGAACAGTTTAGGCCAATTAAAAGTTCGGGTCACAAACATGTGAGATGCCAGCAACGGAAGGCAACCTGTGAAGTTTGGGCAGTATGGTTTCCGTCACCCTTCCGGTTGATTATCGTCTCCACAAGAGTAATTCATTGTTGAAATGCCCGAAAAACGAACATAAAAGTATAGTCCAAAAGATAACTACCCTTATAAATCTGTCTTTATGTAATACAAAGAACAAGCTAAAAGTGGACTTGAGAGGTTTATACAGTAAAACATCCACGAAAAGTCACCTGTTTTACACCCACCTCTCTTCAGAAACCGCAGTTATCCCACCCCACCCCATCACGAAATCACGCCTATATAAATATGATCCCTTTAAACCCCACTTTCATATAGTAGAACTTAGGTTTGCTGTTGTATAAATTATTTTTCTTATTTATGCCCAAAAACGCAGATTATGGGTGCTCGTTAGAACCGCCTCGTCGAAATTTTTCATCTGAAACTCTTCATTTTTCTGTGGTAAAATTTCCAATGTACAATAAAATTCCTATATTAAGACCACCTTTGGAACTGTTCAAAAGTGGTCTTTCCCACTTTTGAGCAGTTCCAAAGGTGGTCCATGACTACACAGAAAACACAAAGAATAACTGCAACCTACTACATGTAAATAACCTTTTTAAAGCAGAATTAGTCTTAATTTTAAATGGTATTAATAGCGGAATTTCGCTGTTTTTGTAAAGGCGCGTTTTCGTAATGTCAAGCATTCCTCTTTGGCTGAGCAGCCACCTTTCTTCTCCAGCCAGTAGTCACTGTTCTAAATCTAACTTTTCTCCATTAATTTAACCCATATAATTCTGACAATATTATCTTCCACCTAATTAGTTTTGATTGGGCCATTTCCTCTGTCAGAGGATAAGAGAGGCAAATCTTCGACTGCTGATGAAACTAAGTCAAATTTTGTGAAAGGTTTGAAACTTTGCAGTATAAACATAAATGGAATTAGAGGAAAAAATCTTGAACTTTTAGCTTTCCTCGATACAACTCAACCTCATATTGTTGCTATTCAGGAAACAAAGATTGACAGTTCAATAACTACATCTGAGCTTTTCCCTGAAACTTGTCAGTACTGTGTCTACAGAAAAGATAGGAACTCTCATGGCGGTGGGGTGATGATGCTCATTCATAGAGACATCCCTCACATGCCTTTCATGGAACTGGAAAATGATACCGAATCGGTCTGGGTTAAGGTTTTTGCAAATAAAACTTCCCACTTCGTAGCAAGTTGGTATCGGCCACCAAATGGTACGATCGAAAACTTCCAGTTGTTTAAAGACCAACTGGATTCCATTAAATCGCAGCATAAGTGTAAAAAATCCCGGCTGTACATGTTCTAGGTGACCTCAACTTCAGAGACATTGCTTGGCCCGACAGGCTCAGCAAACAAGGCACAATGCTGAGTCAGTCGGAAGGACAAATATTAATTGACATTATGTACGATCATGGCCTTGAACAAATTGTTAACTTCCCCACTCGTGATAAGAACACATTGGATCTGATCCTTACGACTTTGCCAGGACAATTCGAAGACATTCATTCCCCAGATAAACTAAGTGACCACGATGTTGTCTCCGGATATTTAAAAAATCACATCCCACCAATAAAGAAACCTCGGAGGAAGGTGTACTCATATCAGAAAGGTGACTATGAAACTATGAGGAAGGATGCACTCAGATTTGCAAAGGAGAAATACTTTAATGGTCATTCAGATGCTCGATCTGTACAGGAGATTTTGATTTGATAACTTCTTTCATTCATACTTCGGCCGAAAATCATATCCCCTCAAAAACTAGTAGGTCTGTATCTTCTATTCCCTGGATCACTCCAGAGATAAGAAGGAAAATTCGCAGAAGGAATAAGATTCATGCAAAGGCAAAAAAGACGGGAAGTGACAAAATTTGAAAACTTGAGACGTGAAATCAAAACTGATATAAAAAAATCAGCAGGATTTGTATGTAAATAACTTGGTAGGTGATATAAAGGCAAATCCCAGAGACTTCTACAGATATATCAATAGCCAGAAGAAAGACAGGCAAGGTATCCCGCCCCTTAATAAAAGAGGAGGGAACGGGGTTGCTGAATCAGACTCTGAAAGGGCAGAGGAACTAGTTGGTAAATTCAATTATGCGTTTCATAAAACTGAGGTTACGGAGGTTCCATTGACTGGAAGATCGGCCCCATTCATGAATAATATTGTTGTGACGGCTGCAGGAGTGATCAAGTTACTTCAAGGCTTAAACCCCAGTAAGGCCTTAGGACCTGATGAGCTTCATTCTAGAGACCTGAAGGAACTAGCAAATGAGTTGGGTCCAGTTTTTGCTCACTTGTTTCAACAGTATCTTGATACGGGTGAAATTTCCAAAGAAGGGCTCTTAGCAAACATCTGTCCACTCCTCAAAAAAGGAGATAGGGCTCTGGCCCGTAATTATCGCCCTGTGTCTCTGACTTGTGTTCTGTGTAAATTGCTGGAACATATAGTCTGCTCAAACATCATGGCCCACTTGGACGAACATAAACTTTTGTCAGACAGACAACATGCATTTAGGAAAAGGCACAATTGTGAAACTCAGCTAAGCACAGTTATTAATGACTGGGCAAACATCTTGGACAAAGGGGGACAGGTGGACACATTTATTCTGGACTTCAAGAAAGCTTTTGACACCCCTCCTCATGAACATTGGCTATACACTGAGACGAAAAGAAGTGGTCCACAGACTTCAGGAGAGGAGCCAGAACCAAATTAGTATTGCGCACAATGTAAAAAAGATGGCACAGGGCTACTCTTAAAGGAAAGACTTTGCTCCCCTTTGGAGCAAATTCTTTCCTTTAAGAGTAGCCCATATATAACATGCGATGGGGGAGCACTATAATCTAAGTGCTTTCTCTTTGCTGCAAATAGTTTACATTACGCACATGCGTAATATGCGTGATGGGCGCTACGCCAATGGAGTAAGATCATCGTACTAAGTTCACCCCGCCCCCGCCAATCGGGGCTTGGAGAAATAGATTGGGCTGCACGATGCGTCCACGCAGAGCTGATACCGACCGCACATTAGTACTGGTAATCCGTTTAGAAGGTCTAAGTCTGCCCAGGAAAACTGCTGCTAGTCGGCCCGTCCATGCTTATAAACCTTGTTGGTTTCATTCGGCGGCAGGGATTGAGATGTCATTTCATCTCAATGTCGGGTAAAAGTCCCACAAAATTGGAAGCAACGTCTCCAAAATGACCAAAATAGTGTTGGCGTGGACGTTAAACCTCAAATCTAAGTTCACTACGTTCTTCACGCACAGATCGTAGTGGGGTTAGAGATAGGTCAAAACAAATTACCATGCCAAGCCAATGAACATAAGCAGCAATAAGTTTGACCTGTTGAGTGTGACGATCGATAACTTTGTATTTTACTGTTAGAATACACACACGTGACATATTGTCCTTTAAATTATCAGGTGACTATTTTACATGCGTATATTTACACTGAAAAAACAAAACAAGTATTTTATATGAGAATTTAAAGCACACGATATATTTTATCAACGACCTTTGAGAGTTCAACGTTCAAGCGTGGCAAGACTATTCCATGTTTTAGGGAACGAAGGTTCAGGATTTCTATTTTCACAGGATTGTAAAATTATAAATAAGTTTTTAGATAATGCCATTATGAAGAAGTCGTGGCCAAGTGGTTTGTATGATGCAGAACGAATCTCAGTAAAACTATATCTCCCAATGCAAAATCCCATCTGAAGGTGACTTACCTAAAACACGGACTAGTCCAAAATTAAAAGTGCAGTCATGTCTCACTGCGTTTTGAAAGACTATAGCATATGCATCTGGGACACCGAAGTTGTTCATTCGCAGCAATAATATGTTTTTCATCCCTTCATTTTTCACGTGACCTGGCTCCAATAACCCTTTTTTGTACAAGAAAAAAAAACACAAAAAAAACAGTAAGTGGCAAACAGTGTGGGCTCAGATCAGGGGTCTACAATGTTTAAAAAAGGTCCAGCCATTTTCCCGGTAACACAACCTATGTGACCCTAATTTTCGAAATCCACTCCTTCTTTATAAGAAGGAAGAGTCCATTGGTACAAAATGGGATAATTAACCCATTTAGTACCAAACACCCAAAACGGGTACCGTGGCAAACAGTGCAGGCCCAGATCAGACGCCGCAGAAAGCGGCGTCTGATCAGGGCCTCCACTGTTTGCTTAAAGTTCAGTCATTTTCCAAATAAATTGTTGATGAAAACACAGCCTGACACCCCTAAATTTTGAAATGAACTTCTGCTATATATAAGGAGGAAGATTCCATTTGGTACAAAAATGGTTAACCCTTATCATGCTGTTCACGACAACCCCTATCTTTGGAAACAGTGTAGATCCAGATCAGATGGCTTCTGAAGAAGCCATCTGATCTGGATCTACACTGTTTGACATTCAGTTTATGAATTTGTAGCAATAAATTACATCAAGTAATTTGATTGGTTGATATACAGAAATGGGTGTGGCTTAAATGAAAATTCAGCAAGAGAAGGGTTAAATGAGCTCCACCATTGTAAAAATATCATTTGGTGATCATTACGAAATCACGCCTATACAAATCCATTGTAAACACAATCGCCGAAAAAACGAAAATTTTATGATAAACATTACGATAACATACCCGTGCGACATAGTGCATTTTTCACATCTCCAAAATGGCTTCTTTTCTTATGAAAATCTGTGATATTTTTGTTAATTTTACTCCAAACATAGGTTGTTGGTGCTCGTTAGAACCGCCTCATTGAGGCGGTTCTAACGAGTACCCACAACCTATGTCTTGGAGCATAAATAAGAAAAATAGTGTATACCCCCGTACACCCCAGTTTTCTCTATATAAAGTGGGGTGTAAGGGGGTGTTCATTTCACGGACCTGTTAACGTGATGAATTGTGATTTTTTTTTCTTATTTTTCCTCAAAATATCGTCGAGGCGGTTCTAACGAGTACCCCTAAATCTAGATTTTGAGCAGAAATAAGAAAAATAAGGTTTTCTCCTGCAAATCCCATTTAACTATATACTCATCATAGTGCAGATTATATTTTCTGATCCTTGGGGATCATTTCATACTAAAAAAAAGAGTTGTGGCCGGTGTTGCACATTTCAGTACTGGTCATGAGCAGACTCAATAAAACCGAGTCTGCTATTTTCGTTTATTTGGTGTATTCCTTGCTTCCAACGGATCTAACTTCAGAACATATTTAAGGGGGATCAAAATTGTATAGGCGTGTTTTCGTGACGTCGTAGTCTGATCGTCCACGCCGCCTGATTTGTACTGGTCATACTCAACTCAACTCAGCTCAGCTCAACTCAGCTTTATTTGCAAATCACATATCATAACACTGAATACATGAGCCCATAGAAGCTGATTTGTACTGACCATACTCAACTCAACTCAACTTTATTTGCAAATCACATATCATAACACTGAATACATGAGCCCATAGAAGGCAGAGAATACCAACAAGAATAATAATAATAAAAAAAAATCATAACTACAAACAATGAAAATTCAGTTAATTTTCGTAAATATTCGGAAGTCTCCGCCGAGTCTAATAGCTAAGACAAGGTACTGACCGGAGAATTCTATGTCACGGTGATTCCACACACCCAGAGCAAGCCTGCGCACATATTGACCTCCCCCCCCCCCCCGACCTTTCAAGATCAGCCCACCCAACACCGACAAAGTGTAAGCCGGGAGCCAGAAGCAAAGACTGCAAAAATGGTGAATACACATATATCTTCCAATGGTCCATAGAACAGCGAAGACTTCAGTCAGACCACCACCGCATAACTGGTCGCATATGGTATCATTTAGGTTTTCATGTGCCGCGACCAAAAACCGTTAAACTGTACAAAATGATTGCTATTATTCCGTCGGTTCACTGGATTAAAAATCAGCTAACATAAATATCAAAATACGTCCTTGAATAAGGCGAAAGATGACAATGGTTTTCTGAAACGAATTTCATGTAAATTAAAAATGTAAACAAACGTATGGACGCGCTATTGAGCTTTGTGTTTTATTAGATTAATACGTATTTTAGCAATCGATTTGATGATAAATTTTTGCTTCTAGTTGACAACAAGCTCTTCTGGCTAACAGTAAAGATAACTTATCAACAGACTGAATACGGATAGGATCTACAATTTTTCTGGAATACAGATAGTGTGAATTTGGAATAGCACGAGGATTCTTAAAGGTAATGCTCCTTAACCCATAATGGAGGGGTGTGTGCGTGTGTGTGCCTGTGCGTGCGTGTGTGTGTGTGTGCGTGTGCGTGTGTGCGTGTGTGTGCGTGTGTGTGTGCGTGCGTGTGTGTGCGTGCATGTGCGTGCGTGCGTGTGTGTGTGTGCGCGCGCGTGTGTGTGTGTGTGTGTGTGTGTGTGTGTGTGTGTGTGTGTGTGTGTGTGTGTGTGTGTGTGTGTGTGTGTGTGTGTGTGTGTGTGTGTGTGTGTGTTTGTGGTGGGGGTGCGGACGGAGCGAAGGTAACGTACGTTACCAGAGCGTTTGTTTTTTGTTTGATTTGTGGTTTAACGTCCCCGTCAACACTGTAAAGGTCATTTTGGAGACGTTGCTTCCAATTTTGTGGGACTTTTACCCGACATTGAGATGAAATGACATCTCAAGCCCTGTCGCCCAATGAAACCAATAGGGTTTATTAGCATGGACGGTCCGCCTCGCACTGCGGTTCCTTGAAAGGCTTAGATCCTCTAAGCGGTTTACCAGTACTAGTATGTGGGCCGGATTCAGCTCTGCGTGGAAGCATCATGCAGCCCATATATTTCTTTAAGCGCTATGGGGGGGGGGGGGCGTCATATCATGATAACAAGACGTGAAAAGAATACCCCTCTAAACCCCAGTATATACAGAGAAAAATGGAGTTTACAGGAATATTCACTATTTTCCTTATTTCTGTTTCAAGACATAGGTTGTGGGTACTCGTTAGAACCGCCTCGATGAGGCGGTTCTAACGAGTACCCACAACATCGTTTTGGAGTATAAACTAGAAAATTATCACAACTTTTCATCGGCAAAGTATAATACGCTATGTGACACGGTGTGTTCTGATTATATTACAATTGGGCAATTTTAGCAGGTTAGACTTTCATAATCCTACCCCCCCCCCTTCCGCCCCACCCAGTCTCTTTCACCCTCGTTAATAATGTCTCTTCTGCATATTTTCTCCTTTACTCTGAGGCCCCCGCCCATAGGGGCTTGAAGAAATATATGGGCTGCATGATGCTTCCACGCAGAGCTGAATCCGGCCCGCACACTCGTACTGGTAAACCGCTTTGAGGCTCTAAGCCTGTCCAGAAACCGCGGTGCGAGGCGGACCGTCCATGCCAATAAACCCTATTGGTTTCATTGGTTGACAGGGCTTGAGATGTCATTTCATCTCAATGTCGGGTAAAAGTCCCACAAAATTGGAAGCAACGTCTCCAAAATGACCTTAACAGTGTTGACGGGGACGTTTAACCTCAAATCAATCAGTCAATCAATCTCCTTTACTCTGGGCGACGACACAAAATTACGTATCGTTTCTTCAAAAACAAACAATCACTAATCCGGTGAAGCTAGGTGAAGTGACCGACTCAATATGACCGGAATACGTTGATGGGTCTGTAAAACTCCAAAACAAGCAAAACAAAAAAGGGCATTTTGTGTTTGACTTCCTGAATAGAAACGAGTATTTGCCAAAAACAGAGATTGTGCATACTCGTTAGACCCGCCTCAGTGAGGCAATTCGCAAGAGCACGAGCACCCGCAATCTGTTTTTAAGAAATAATAAATGGACCACCAAAATTTCATATGAGCCCCGCCAAGCGAATTTGTGTCTTCGAGCATTCCGCCATGACGAATTTTAACTGCGCTTGCCCAGCCATTCAGAGGGACCAGGGATATGGCTTTCTGTCTGAAGGTTCCTCTTGATTCACTGCTTGTATGAGTGAGCAGCGAAGATTCTGGCGAGACTGCGCGGATGCGCAGCCTCGCCTGAACCTTCGCTGCTCGCATAGGCGATAAGTACCAAAATCGCTTGACGGGGCCCATATGATAAAAGTTAATTCTATAGAGATATGAGGTATAATCAGAATCAGAATTGTCTCTGGTGACACGTCAAATGGCATTCATACACCAGGACCTGTGATGTGGGAAGTTAGTCCCTAGCTCTAGCCAAAGAGGTAAATTTAGCTACACAATCATCAGCACCCTCAGCTGTCGAAATGATCGAAACCGGAAGGGAATCGGGAATTATCGTAATGATAATGTTATATTTCACGGGAACATGGGGAAAAACAAAAACTGTTTTATTTTTCTAAAAAAAAAAATGAGATGCGAGATAATGCTTGCTTTTCTTGACTACGCTTTTTTTGTGTGAAAAATTGTGATCTATGTTTTCTTATTTGTAACCCGCCAGGGAAAAGGGGCCTTTAGCAGTGCCTTAAAGTGTTGACTTTTGGGCTTGTGAACCCAAGAAAACACAGAAATCATTCAGATAACATTTTGACACTGATTTTTTTACGGTGATTGGTAATCAAACAATGTATTTTGCATAAGCCCCCGCCCATAGGGGCTTGAAGAAATATGTGGGCTGCATGATGCTTCCACGCAGAGCTGAATCTGGCCCGCACACTAGTACTGGTAAACCGCTTAGAGGATCTAAGCCTGTCCAGGAACCGGGGTGCGAGGCGGACTGTCCATGCTAATAAACCCTATTGGTTTCATTGGGCGACAGGGCTTGAGATGTCATTTCATCTCAATGTCGGGTAAAAGTCCCACAAAATTGGAAGCAACGTCCTCAAAATGACCTTTACAGTGTTGACGGGGACGTTAAACCTCAAATCAAACAAATGTATTTTGCATTATTATGATTCGTGCTAAAGTCAAAACTTGTATTTTGCTATAAGCATACTCTTTGTATTGTGCAGAATGACATAGGACACTGGAAGCTTTCCAAAACTGCTTGCATATTGAAAATCGGTAGTAGTAGTAGTAGTAGTAGTAGTAGTAGTGGTGGAAGATTTTGGCTATAATTGTAAATAATTTGTATAAATTTGCATAAAACATGCAAAAACGCTATATTTTAAAAAGTCTTATCTCACATTTTACGAAATCTATCATCGAAAACAAAATACCTTTGAACTCCAGGGACAATATCTTTTCCGAATTCTGTCTCTGCAAGAGTGTAACTATGGTAACAAATTATTTAAAATTTTGCACAAGATTTTTTTGTCCAAATTAAGATATTCAGTCGCCACACGTGCCTCCGTGACTGCCGACTGTTACTCAGTAGGTCCCTCAGTGCTGTGGTTAATGTGAGACGCCATGATCTTCAACGGAAGGTCAGGTGGTTTTTTCTCCGGGTACTCTTTTTTTGCCCAACTCTGAATAAGGATCGTCTCGATATTATAAGTGAAGAAATCTTGAAATTGCCGTAAAACCAAAATCAGAACATATACCACAATCTCTGCTTTTGAATAATAATATAAAAAAATCTATTAGCATTGTAAACCCTACTTTTTATACCCCCGGTATACGAAGTATACTATGGGGGTATATAGTTTTCGTCCTGCCGTTCGTCCGTTCGTCCGTCCGTCCGTGTGTCCGTCTTTCTGTCCGTCCGTCCGTTAACATTTTGGTTAAAGTTTTGCGTCAAAGTTTCTAGGAGATTGTATCTTCTGAACCCTTCGATAGATTTAGTTGATACTTACATACTGGTCTAAAGATTTCATTGATGCATGTCCCACCCCCACAGTGACCTTGATGTCAAGGTCACAGACTTAGAAATTTTACATTTGGTTAAAGTTTTGCGTCAAATTTTCTGAGAGATTGTATCTTCTGAACCCTTTGATAGATTACGTTTATAGATGCCTATTATGTTCTAAACTCTAAGACAAATCAGTTGATACTTGCATCAATGTACCAGTCCCAACATTTTGTGATGTATGTCCCTTCCCCCAATCAGTGCGACCTGGACCTCAAGGTCATGGACTTAGAAATTTTACATTTGGTTAAAGTTTTATGACAAAGTTTATAGATACCTGTATGTTCTAAACTCTAAGACAAATTCAATTCATACTTGCATCGTTGTTGCATACCAGTCCAAAGATTTCATTGATGCATAACCCACCCTGCTGCTTCAGTAACATTGATACCCCCACTCCTTCAGTAACTTTGATGCCCTCACTCCCTTGGTCCATTTAGAAATTTTATGTTTAGTTTAGCTTTTACAAGCACATTTATAGATTCTTATAGCTTATTGACATCTTCATTCATATTACATACAAGCTTGAAAGCTATATCAGAGTATGGCGCTGGCCGTGGGTATACGTGACCCACTGGTCGCTTTCTCAAGTCAAAGTATAATATAAATATTTATATTTCATAACGATAACACATCCTGCATTTTTCACACTTTCAAAATGGATACTTTTTTATGAAAATTCGTGACATTTTTCTTATTTCAACTGCAAAAATGTGTTGTGGGTGCTCGTTAGATCCGCCTCGTTGAGGCGGTTCTAACGAGTACCCATAACCTATGTCTTGGAGCAGAAATAAGAAAAATAATGTATTCCCCCGTAAACTCCAGTTTGCGCTATATAAAGTGGGGTTAAGGTCGGTGTTCATTTCACGACCTTGTTCACGCGATGCATGATTTTCAGTGACGTCAAGTCACATCAGTTTGACGTCACATCAGTCTAAACCATGGTTCTCTACGGGCGTTGGTAACGTGACGTTGATCCGCTCTTTGTAGAAAAACAGCGTGTAAGTGTTTTTAGCTTTAAAAAGTTTCCCTATAAGCTTTATTTCGCCCAGTTATGAAGGGCAAAGCATGTAAATATGAAAAAATAACTTATTTTTTTCTGCTTTTCATGAAAGTATGAACGACAGCGGCAACTGCGTTCATATTTTCATGAAAAGCGGAAAAATAAAATTCATTTCTTAAATGACCACACGTGTAATAATATACGTAGTTACTGGTGCGTAATATAATTCTACTGAAATTATCGGCGATTAAAATTGATTTAAAATCGTTATTGCTATACAGAACCCTACATTCGTGGTCATTTCACATGAAATTCATTGAACTCGCCGAAGGCTCGTTTCGTAAATGAAATGATCACGGCCCCCGCCCTTCGTGGCTTGAAGAAATATATGGGCTGCATGATGCTTCCACGCAGAGCTGAATCCGACCCGCACACGAGTACTGGTAAACCGCTTAGAGGATCTAAGCCGGCCCAACCAAGTCGGACCGTCCATGCTTATAAACCCTATTGGGCGACAGGGCTTGTGATGTCCTTTCAACTCAATGTCGGGTAAAAGTCCCACGAAATTGGAAGCAACGTCTCCAAAATGACCTTTACATAACAAACACATGAACTGATCCTCTATTATGCAAGTACAACTTTCTTTGTAACCAGAGGATTTGACTTTACCAAATTTGTCTTTTAAAATATTTGTTAAGCTTCGATTTCCATTTTTGTTTGGTCGATTGTCGAAGTTACATGTACAAAGTACAGCAGTTGTTTTGTGGATGTCCACGTGACTTAGGGTGATTTGTAGGAAACCAGGGTAACAGTGTTTTTGGAAAATAGCCGTGCTATATCTTATCGCTATGAGGCCATAGTGTTGCATAAAAGTGTTTTCTGTAGAATCTGGACTGTAGAATCATGTGTTAAGCTTGAAGAGCTGACATTTAAGGATTAAACGAAACTGTCCCTACACTCAGAGACAATCGATCCATCATTGTTATAAGTGCTATTATTAGGATTAACCCCTTTTTCTTCCTCCTTAGATATGACAGGAGTCCATTTCGAAATGTAGGGGTGACAGGTTGTATTTTTCTTTAAAATGTATTTGGAAAATGGCTTAACCTTTTGCAAACAGTGCATGCCCTGATCAGACGCCGCGTTCTGCGGCGTCTGATCTGGGCCTGCACTGTTTGCCAATTACCCGTTTTGGGGTTTCTGGTTCAAAATGGATTAATGAACGGTCTAGCCGTAGACGGACTTCTACCTTTCTAGAACATTTCTAACTGCATGAAGTTTGAAGTAAGAAGACTTGTTTGTTTGATTTGATGTTTAACGTCCCCATCAACACTATGTAGGTCAATTTGGAGACGTTGCTTCCAATTCTGTCGGACTTTTACCCGACATTGAGAAAAAATGACATCTCAAGCGCTGCCGCCCAATGAAATCAATAGGGTTTATAAGCTTGGGCGGGCCAACTCGCACCGCTTTGCCGGGGCAGGCTTAGATTCTCTGAAGCGGGTTACCAGTACTTGTGTGCGGTCAGGAAAAGGAGAGTTTGTTTGTTTGATTTGAGGTTTAACGTCCCCATCAACAGTATGTAGGTCATTTTGGAGACGTTGCTTCCAATTTTGTGGGACTTTTACCCGACATTGAGATGAAATGACATCTCAAGCCCTGTCGCCCAATGAAACTAATAGGATTTATAAGCATGGACGGTCCGACTCACACCGCATTGCCTAGGAAGGCTTAGAGCCTCTAAGCGGTTTACCAGTACTCGTGTGCGGGCCGGATTCAGCTCTGCGTGGAAGCATCATGCAGCCCATTTATTTCTTCAACCACCAATGGGCGGGGACCGGAAGTAAGAAGTGGAAAGTAACCTGGTGATGAAATTAGAATTCATTATACATGAATAACACATATTTTCAAACCAGAATGGACCCTTTCATTCCTTAAATATACACATAATGGATGGATTTTCCGTCATAACATTTAAGTCTGTTTTTCTGATAACCTATACTTTTGAACAAAGGTCGTATAGTTGCTGATGAGAAGAGCCCTATACTTAGTATGACGCCATGATTTAAAGACAGGTTGTTGTAATTATTTACAGAACCAGATAAGTAGGGTAAATTGAAGGTGATAAAAGGGATATTTTCCGTTTTACCATTACAAAAACACGCCTATACAAATACATTGTAAACTTTATCCCAGAAAAAATGAAAATTTTAAGCTGAAAGATTGTGATATTTTTCTTATTTTTGCTCACATACTGGTTAGAACCGCCTCGATGAGGCGGTCCTTACGAGTACCCACAATCTATATTTTAGAGCAGAAATAAAAAAAATAAGGTTTACCCCTGTAAACCCCAGTTTTACTGTATAAAAGTGGGGTTCAAGGGGGTCCAAATTATATAGGCGTGTTTTCGTTATGTTTTTTAAACTTTAGTAAAATATACAGTACAGGTATAGATGGAATCGCCTCGTTGAGTTGCCAGACAACATGTTCTGAAAGATAAATGACAAAACTGTCCCATAATTATTCTTTTTATCTGGATCTATGAATTGAGCCGGCGCATGACAAAACCTACAATAGGACCGGTGCGACCAGCAGAGACTCAAATCAGCCTGCGCGTCTTTCCTCTATGACAGGACCTTTTGCTTATGTCTCTTTGCATAGCTATTAGCCTACAGTAGGTACATGCGATCAGCGAAGACTCGGATCAGACTGCGCGAATGCGCAGGCTGATCTGAGTCTTCGCTGGTCGCTCAAGACCTCTTGTCAAAATTTCTTGTCCGATCGAACATTTAATGTTCGCATAGGAAATACATTATCGGACACATTTGATCAAGAACAAGGTGTACCACAAGGTAGTATTTTATCACCAACCTTGTTCAGCATAAAAATTAATAATATAGTTAAATGTGTAAAAGACCCAGATTGTTCGCTTTTTGTTGACGATTTAGGAATTTTTTATCGTTCCAAAAATATGGAAACCATTGAATTTAAACTGCAAAGGTGTTTAAATAATGTAGCAACTTGGGCAACAGAAAATGGTTTTAAATTTTCTAAAACAAAAACTCAGTGTGTTCATTTCTGCCAAATTCGAAAGTTGCATTTAGATCCAGTTTTAACAATATACGGCAGTCCAATTCCAGTCGTCACTGAAGCGAAGTTTTTGGGTCTTTTATTTGATAGCAAATTGTCTTTTATTCCTCATATCAAAGCTTTGAAAGCTAAATGTTTAAAAGCTCTTGATATTCTTAAAGTCCTGTCCAGTTCCGACTGGGGAGGAGACCGCACTGTTCTTTTAAATCTTTATAGATCTTTAATTCGTTCCAAATTGGACTATGGCTCCATAGTCTATGGGTCTGCTAGGAAATCTTATTTAAAATCTTTGGATACTATACATCATCAAGGTTTACGTTTAGCATTGGGTGCCTTTCGTACTTCACCCGTGGAAAGTCTTTATGCTGAATCAAATGAACCATCGCTTTATATTAGAAGAGAGAAATTGTCTCTTCAATATATTACTAAGTTAGCCGCAAATCCACGCAATTCAGCATATGAATGTGTTTTTAACCCTAACTATGAAAGATTTTATAATATCAAACCATCTGCTATTAAACCTCTTGGCTTAAGAATCAGACCTTTAATCAAAGAGGCCAATATTAATGTCCAAAATGTTCAATCGTTCTCATTACCATCAAAAGAACCATGGACATTAAATCATCCAAAGATAATTTTAGATTTGCACAAAAATAAGAAATCGGAAGTCGATTCACATATTTTTAAAAACGAATTTTTAGAAATCAAATCCAATTTTAAACATCACATTTCCATTTACACGGACGGTTCGAAGCAAGATGAGAAAGTTGCTTGTTCTGTCATTAGTCCGAATTTCACTGATAGCATTAGATTACCCGATAATAGTTCTATTTTTACCGCTGAAGCGAAAGCAATCGATATTGCCCTCTATTATATTCGAGACCAATACGAAAAACATTTTATCATTTATTCAGATTCCCTTTCTGTATTAAAAGCTCTCAAAGATCAACAGCATAGAAACCCCCTGATTCAACAAATTTTACGAAAATATCACTTCCTTTCCACCTCGAAGGAGATCATTTTTTGCTGGCTTCCCAGTCACGTTAATATCCGTGGGAATGAGTTAGCCGACTTAGAAGCTAAATCTGCCTTATCGTTAAATATAACAAATTTAAAAATCCCTTTTTCAGATTTTAAATCCAACAAAAATAAGTATATAAAGAATAAATGTCAATCTATTTGGGAAAACGAAAATAACAATAAATTGAATAAAATACAACCTTACTTTAATACCAAATGCTCTTTTACGAATTACAGTAGAAAAGATCAGACAAAGATCACTAGATGCCGTATTGGACATACAAGGCTGACTCATTCCTACATTTTAAAAAACGAACAAGCACCTTTCTGTATATCTTGTAACGAACCGTTCACAGTGAAACACTTTCTCATTTCATGTGTAGAATTTCATCATATATGGACAAAATATTTTAATGTTTCAACGATGAAAGAACTTTTTAATGATGTACAATCTTACCAAATAATCAATTTTCTTAAAGAAACCGGACTTTTTAATAAACTGTAATTATTAAGATTTTAATTTTTAACCTTACTGTATTTTATGCATAATATATAATTTTCTAGACGCTATATGCCCTGTTAGGGTTGAGCGTCTTTAAATAAATCATCCATCCATCCATCCAAGACCTCTTGTAGATTTTGTCATGTGCTGGCTCAATTATTTCCGCATTCCTTTGATGGAAACATTATTGTACCAAGGTCCGGAAAAATGTTATCTATTACCGGAGGCAAGCAAAGTCACAAACAAGGTTGCGCTTCCTGGCGGGTCGATCGTAGTTCGGTCATGTAATCGACTCTCGACCCGCAGTATTACGAAAAGCCCGGTTATATAGATTTCGCAGACATCCAGTGTGAGCTGGGAGTTTTTTCGTCGCGCTGACTACTGTTCGGGTTTTGCTGTGGTGTCGCCTAGTTTATTATTAAATCTGCTTGCCAGTCTATTCACCATTATTCCCGCTTAATGTTTCGTGTCTAGGAAATTACTTCTGAAATTAACAACATTTCACATACACTGTACATTTCAAACAATCCGGGTCGATCTTTCGGGAATATATCTATGTGTCATTTAAGTATTAAGGCGCATAGCATTACCGTGCAGACGACATTTTAAAAAATGTTTATACTAACAACAACAACAACAACTATGATGATTACCAAAGGTAGCATATTCTGGTGGTGGTGGTGGTGGTGGTGGTGGTGGTGGTGGTGGTGTGTGTGTGTGTGTGTGTGTGTGTGTGTGTGTGTGTGTGTGTGTGTGTGTGTGTGTGTGTGTGTGTGCGTGTGTGTGTGTGTGTGTGTGTGTGTGTGTGTGTGTGTGTGTTGGGAGGAGCGTCACAAAATTCCGTAATTCCGTGTCAGAGAAGGTAACTTGTCAAAAATATTCCGTCTTAAAAATCAAGATGTTCCTAACGGTTCAGCCGGAGGATAACGTTATATTTGGCCTTTTGTGATGGCGGACAGTAGGGCAGGTTTCTCAGTTTTTTTTTATATGGAACAGAAAGCTGTCAAGCGGTCAATCGTCTTGACTGGATATGTGCTTCTCCAGCCAGACTAACACTGAAAGATTTGGGATAGTCATCTCATTCTCCAAGGCCATCCTCAATTTTCTCTTTCTTCCCTGTGCCTCGCTTTTACTTCTTATCCCCCGACCTATTAGGTTCGGGGGATATAGCGATCAGCCTGGCGTCCATACGTCTGTCCGCTAGATCGTCAGTCCGCCCGTACGTCCGTAGACGCAACCTTGTGATGGCCATAGCTTAAATACCCTTTAAGATTTATTAATGGTTCTTTGCACAATTGTTCACACGGCTAAGACGGCGTATCATGCGCAAGAACTAGAACTCTGGCTGCCATAGTTTTTGAGTTATCTCCCCTTTTAATAAATTAGAATGACTACTTTGTGATGGCCATAACTCCAATACCCTTTGAGATATATTGGTGGTACCTTGCACAATTATTCACAAGGCTGAGACGGTGTGTCATGCGCAAGAACCACAACTCTGGCTACCGTGTTTTTTTAGTTATCTCCCCTTCCAATAAAATAGAGTGACTATCTTGGGATGGCCATAACTCCAATAACCTTTGAGATATATTGATGGCACCTGGCACAGTTGTTCACAAGGCTGAGGCGGCGTGTCATGCACAAGAACCACAACGCTTGGTGCCATGGTTTTTTTAGTCTCCCCTTCCAATAAAATAGAATCACTACCTTGTGATTGCGATATCTTCGATGCTCTTTGGGATATATTGATTGTACTTGGTACAGGTGTACATGCCGTTAAGCTGGCGTGTCCTGTGCAAGATCCACGAGTCTCAGTGCCCTGTTTTTTAATTATCTCCCCTGACAATATAACTGTGTGATGGCCATAACTCCCATACCCTTTGAGATATATTGCTGGTTCTTGGCACAATTCTGGACAATGTGGAGACTGCATGTCATGCCTATGAACCAGAACTCTGGGCGCTGGGGTATTTGAGTTATGTCCCCTTCGAATATAATCGTATGTCCACCTTGTGATCAAAGTCCAATACCCTTTGATATTGAAGGAACTTGGCACAATTGAATACAAGGTATAGAAGGCATGTCATGTGCAAGAATCACAACTCTTGGTGCTGTGGTATTTGGGTTATCTCCCTTTCAATATTACAGTACGACCACCTTGTGATCACCATATCTCGAATACCCTTTGAGACATATTGATGGTACTTGGTACAGGTATAAATGAGTTTAAGCTGGCGTGTCATGCACAAGAACCCCAGTTCTGAGTGCGTTTGTTTAATAGTTATCTCCCCTGACAGTATAATCTTGTGATGGCTAAAACTCCAATACCTTTGAGATATAATGCTGGTACTTGCCACAATCCTGCATGTATATACAAGGATGAAAAGGCATTTCATGTGCAAGAACCAAAACTCAGTATACCTGAACTTTGTGCATTGGAAATCTTGAATTTTCATCATGTTGAGAAGCGATCCTTTGTATCATTATGCGAAACATTACATATACAAAATATACTATGGGCTTACAAGTGTGTTTTAATTCTGGTGCATTTCTGTTTGTGAACAGTCTTCTGAAGGCCATACTGGCTTTTGGTCGGGGGATTTGCCATCATCATCTGCTGGATATTTTACTACATCTCATGCAAATTGTCTCCTTTTTTCCAGAAAACAGGAATTGATTTCTCATGTAAACTGTCTCCCGTATTCCAAGAAAACAGGGCTGCACATCTCAGGCGAATTGTTTCCTATTTTCCCAGAAAACAGGAATTGACATCTCATGTAAACTGACTCCCGTATTCCCAGAAAACAAGGCTGTACATCTCAGGCGAATTGTTTCCTATTTTCCCAGAAAACAGGAATTGATATCTCATGTAAACTGACTCCCGTATTCCCAGAAAACAGGGCTGCATATCTCAGGCGAATTGTTTCCATATTTGCACGAGGTTTCAAGTCCTATTTACTGCTATGGAAATAATTTCCTCTGGAGACAATTTGCATGTGATGTCAAGTCCGGTTTTCTGGGAATATTAAGAAAAAAAAATTTCAAAATATCGTCTGCTGAAAAATTATATTACCCAGCATGCAGAGCTTCAAATACTCTGATGAGTTAGTAGGCCTTCATGCGGACTGAACAAAATATTTGTCGAAATCGCGACGGAAGTGTTGACGAGGATTGTCATTACGAAAACACGCCTACACACATACATTGCCAATTTTTTGGCCAAAAAATAGAAATTTTAAGATGAAAAATTGTGATATTTTTTCTTATTTCTGCTCAAAACATAGTTTGCTGGGACTCGATAGAACCGCCTCGACGAGGCGGTTCTATCGAGTACCCACAATCTATGTTTTTGAGCAGAAATAAGAAAAAGAATGTAAACCCCCTTAAACCCCAGTTTTACTATATAAAAGTAGGGTTCAAGGGGGTCAAAACTATATAGGTGTGTTTTCGTGATGTAGCCACGTACAACCCCAGTGGAATTCGTTTTACTGACCGTTCCAAGGTTGTTTGTCTGTCATCGGTTATTTTTGTTATGGTTTGTCTTTGAGTGTGTATGTCGCTGATATTATTTTGCTTTGGATAGCCTATTGGCCATTTTGTTGGAAAGTAACTGTCCTTTTGGCTTTCCGCTAGTGATGTTTACTTTAGGGTCCAGTAGTTTCATGTTTGTGTTTTTTTTCCTAGTGTCTCTGATGGGAGCTGTGGGTTCATTGTATCGATTTCTGATCATTGCCTTCACTTCTATTCTAACCCTATAAAATCTTGTCAACAAAATATCTGGGGAACCCCTAGAGCATGTTGATCTAAGAGTAATTACAGGAAATTTTCGCAGTACTTCGTTATGACATGGCGTATTGGCGACGCTGTACGATAAACAAACATGTACAATTACTGATATCAAATACTTTTCGGAGGTGAAAACAGAAAGTGTCAAGTAAGATATTATCATCATATATATTTCAGATTATGATTACCGATATGTTGTAGGCCTGATAATCTGTAATATTATTTAGACTTGACATATGAAAAAGGCACAAAGTATGTTCTTCAAATGCGCATGCGCTGTCAAGTAATAGATCTAGACGCATACATCACGTAAACATGCATATATGGGTTTGACCCCCTTGAACCCCACTTTAATATAGTAAAACTGGGGTTTTACAGGGGTAAACCTAATTTTTTCTTATTTTTGTTCTAAAATATAGGTTGTGGGTAAACGTTAGAACCGCCTCATCATGTAGATTGTGGGTACTCGTTGGAACCGCCTCGATGAGGCGGTTCTAACGTTTACCCACAACCTACATTTTAAGCAAAAATAAGAAAAAATCACACTGTTTCATGTTAAACTTTTAATTTTTACGGCGGTACGATTCACATTGTATTTGTATAAGCGTGTTTTCATAATGACTTCGTCCCTTAAACTGTCATGAATGTCTTTCAAAGCAAAGACTATGAAGAGACTGTGCAAATGCGCAGGCTCGCCTAAACCTTGCAATAAGCATATTTCCTCAGGAGCAAGTCTATTTTATCCCCTGATGCAGGCAGCTGCTTTCAAAGGAAAAAGCTAATTTGCATTTTCCCTTGACTGACTGACACATGTTCTAGTTTTTAAGGTTTTGTTTGTTGATTTGATGTGTTACGTCCCCGTCAACACTTTATAGGTGATTTTGGAGAAGTTGCTTCCAATTTTGTGTGACTTTTACCCGACATTGAGCTGAAATGATATCTCAAGCCCTGTCGCCAAATGAAATCAATAGAGTTTATAAGCATGGACAGTCCGACTCGAACAGCTTTGCCTGGGCAGGCTTAGATCCTCTAAGCGGTTTAACAGTACTCGTGTGCGGTCGGATGCAGCTCTGCATGGAAGAATCATGCAGCCCATCTATTTCTTAAACCCCAATGGGCGCGGCCGTAGTTTTTAAGGTAATCGGATGCCAAAAGTACATAGGGAATACCCCGTGTAGACAGCTACTGAAAGAAGAAAATACCGGCATTTTTTTTTGTTGGTTTGCCAGAGCCGAAACCTCTGGGGGTGATCATAGGATGGTAGGCCTCCGTCGTCCGCCCGTCCACCATTTTCAATTGTGTTATTCTCTGAAACCACAAGGCAAATTCCAATTAAATTTCATATTCAGCCTCCTGGCAATGAGGGAAAGAAATGTTGCAAGTATGGTCAAGGTCACATGACTAAGATGGCCGCCATGCCCAAATATGGTAAAAACTTAAAAAAATCTTCTCTAGAACCGATGGACCAATTGTCTTGAAACTTGGTATGTAACATCGGGTGACCGAGTACTACCAAGTTTGCAAATATGATGACCCTTGGTTGACCTTGACCTATTTTCTGCGAAGGTCAAACTTGGCCCCTTAGGCTTTTCAATGGGAAAAGGGTTAAACGATGCATATTTCGAAAATTATTGTGGCCTGTGACATGAGAATAGGTAAAAAATGAATGGATATGAATGCTTAAGGTCAAGGTAATTCACTGACCTTGGCTCAGGTAACCCGAGTTGTAAGTCTATTGACATTCGAAAATACATTATCTCTGTAACCATTGGGTCAATTTCAATTAAATTTTATATGCCGCCTTAGGACAGTGAGGAAATGATTATTTGTTCGAATGGTGAAGGTCACACGACCAAGATGGCCGCCATGCCCAAATATTGTAAAACAACTCATAATATATTCTTCTCCAGAACCGGTGGGCCGGTTTTTTGAAACCTGGTATGTAGCATTAGCCATTAGATGACTGAGTACTGCACAGTTTGTAAAAATGATGACCCTAGGTTGACCTTGACCTATTAACTGCCAAGGTCGAATTCGGTTCCTTAAGCTTTTCAATGGGAAAAGGGTAAGACAATGCATTTTTCGGAAAATATTGTGCTATATGACATGAGAAAAGGGCGCCCCCCGCCCATAGGGGCTTGAATAAATATATGGGCTGCATGATGCTTCCACGCAGAGCTGAATCCGGCTCGCACACTAGTCCTGGTAAACCGCTTAGAGGATCTAAGCCTGTCCAGGAACCGCGGTACAAGGCGGACCGTCCGTGCTAATAAACCCTATTGGTTTCATTGGGCGACAGGGCTTGAGATGTCATTTCATCTCAATGTCGTGTAAAAGTCCCACAAAATTGGAAGCAACGTCTCCAAAATGACCTTTACAGTGTTGACGTTGATGTTAAACCTCAAATCAACCAACCATGAGAATAGGTAAAAATTGAATGTCTATGAATGCAAGGTCATTCAGTGATCTTGCCTCAATATCACTTGAATTATAGGTCCGTTGACATTTCAAAATACATTTTCTCTGAAACCACTAGGCCAATTTCAATTAAATTTTATATGCAGCCTTAGGATACCGAAGATACATAAATTTGTTTTGATGGTCTATGTCACCTGACCAATGTGGCCGCCATTCTCAAATATGGTAAAAAGCCTTAAAAAACCCTTTTCTCCATAACCACTGGGTCGATTTTTTTGAAACTTGATATGTAGCATAATATGACCGACTCTTACCAAATTTGCAAATCTGATGATCCTAAGCTGAACTTGACCTATTTTAAGCTAAGACCAACTTTGGCTTCTTAGGCTTTTCAATTGGGAATGGCAATAGGTAATTCAATGCATTTTTCGGGAAATATTGTGATCTGTGATGTGAGAATGGGTAAAACAGTAATGCCTGTAAATGCTAAGGGACAAAGTCATTAATTGACCTTGGCCCAAGGTCACTTGTATTGCAGGTCTTTTTACATATTAGAATGTACGTATTTCACTAACTAATTTCATTCAAATTTTATATGCAGCCAATTTTCCAGAAATTTGGTATGTAGCATTGGGTGACTGAGTACTAGTACGTTTGCAACAATGATGACACCAGGTTGACCGTGACCTATTTAGCACCAAGGTCAGATTGGTTGATATGGCTTTTAAATGATAAAAAGATGTAACAATGCATTTTTAAAAATAATATTGGGGTCTGTGACATAAAAATAGATATAAATTGAATGCTAAAAGGTCAAGGTCATTATTTGTCATTCAGCCACCAAACTTGCCGTGTGTTACAGAAGGACAAAACAAGCTTCCTGCGTTATATTGGTTACCTAAACATCATAAAAGACCTTTCAAAGCACGGTTTATTGCAAATCCCAGTTCTTGTACCACCACAGAACTTTCTAAATTATTAACTTTATGTAAAGGGTTGACAAATCAAAAGCAGGCAAACTTGAAGCACGAAAACGTCTGGATTTCAATTTATTTAAAACTTCATTAGAAAGTTGATGACATTGGCACAACGCCACTTGGATTACAGGTCCATTGCCTTTTCAAAATAATTTTCTCTGTAATTACTGGGCCATTTTCGTTTGAATTTTATATAATGGCCATAGGGTTATGCCAGTTCAATTGAATGGTCCAGGTCATGTGACCAAGATGGCCACCATGCTCTAGTATGGTAAAAACCTTAAACAATCTTCATCTCAAGAATAATTTGACTGATTGTCTTGAAACTTGGTATGTAGCATAAGGTGACTTAGCACTACCAAATTTGCACAGGGCTCAGGGGAGCGACCAGGACTTCATGGTTCTCTTGTTTATGAGAGCTTTCCAGGGTTTGGGATTTTGGTGTAAACAAGAGTATATTTAGCATGAATCCCTGAAAGAATGGAAACTTGGCATTCTGAAACTAGGGAACAAACACATTTCTTTGTATTCTCAAAATACGAACAAATTACCTCCTAAACCTTAAACGTCTTTACCTTACATTAAACTAGGTATTCAAGAATGTCATAAGACGTTTGCTGCCTGTGTTACAGAAGGCCAAGACAAGCTTCCTACGTTATATTGGTTACCTAAATATCATAAAAGACATTGCAAAGCACGGTTTATTTAGAACTTTCTAAATTATTTACTTTATGTTTTACTGCCATAAAAAACACAACAAAAAACATGCGATTAAATATGCGACAAAGTCTTTGAAATATAAGGGAGAAATCTGTGTTGGTTTATAAAAAAATTCTAATGAAGTCTTATATAAATTGAAATCCAGACGTTTTCATGCTTCAAGTCTGTCTGCTTTTGATTTTTGCAACCTTTACACTACACTTGCTCAAAAGCTTATAACAGAAATAGTTATCAATTTAACTGAATGGCCATTGCATATGGGAGATTCCCTCTATGTTGCATGTAATGTAAGAAATGCTGGACGATAGAATCGATAAAAGACCCCCCCCCCCCCCCCCACACACACACACATCCCTTCTGTCGAGGTTTATTTTTGTTATGGCTTGTCTTTGAGTTTGTGTATCGCTTATATTATTTTGTTTTGGATGTCCAATTGGCCATTTTATATGGGAAAGTAACTGTCCCTTTGGTTTTATGTTAGTGATGTTTACATTAGGGTCTGTTTTTGGAAGTTTGTGTTTCTTTCCCTTTGGTGTCTCGGATGGGAACTGTGGGTCAATTGTATCGAAGTGTAGGCAATGATCAGGAATCGATACAATTAACTCACAGCTCCCATCAGAGACACCAAAGGGAAAGAAACACAAACATTAAATAACTAGACCCTAATGTAAACACCAATAGAGGAACGCTCTTTCCAACAAAATGGGCAATTGGCTATCCAAAACTAAAAACACTATAAGCGACACACACACTGAGAGGGCACATCATCACAAAAATGAACCACGATTGAAACAGTCAGTAAAAAGAAATTCACTGTGTGTGTGTGGGGGGGGGGGGATGGTAGGTGTGTGTGTGTGGGGGGGGGGGGGGTGCTTATGTCGGCAAATGGATCATGGGAGATTGTTTTGCGGGAGGTACACCATAATAGCGTCACTGAGTTGAAAGAGTTGTTGACCCTGAGGGTATGCCCATTTACTTAACACTCAGTGATCACGGAAGTACCATGAAACTAGAAGCTGTCAAAGCTAGGATCAAGGTGTCATTATTTTCATCAGCTGTATCTTGTCGTCTCATTACTTTGCCATCAAATATTTATACGCTTTCCCTCTTATAATGTGCTAATGTCTATCAATCATTTAGTAAGATCTTCTGATAGTTCTCCTGCGCACTAAACAAGTCCTTATGGTATTATCAAAGATCTAACTTCGGCGAGTTTTATATTATAAAATGTCATAAAACATGGTCATACGGGCAGCTGGTATTAGTGCCGACAAGCGACACTGTCATCACGTAAACGAGTCTGTTAACCTATATATGGATAGCGGACCTTTTCTGGGGCATTGGCAGATAGTGCAGACCCAGATCAGTCGCCGCAGAACGCGGCGTCGGATCTGCGTATACACTCTTTGCTTAAATAACATTAATTTCTTTGTAAAGTTTGCCACAAGCAGAAAAACAAACCTGACCCCCAAATATAATTGAAAATTGACCACTCTCAACTTACCAGGTGGAAGATTCCATTGTCATATATGAGGTAACCTAACTTTGTATAGAGAAACAGATTGGGAATATTTTGGTATACATTATTTAATTTAGTTCAGCGCTAAGACATAGGTTGTGACTTCAACGATTCGGTTCTAATTAGCACCCATACCCTATGTCTGGTGTACAAGTAACAAACAAACAGTTTCCCCAGGAAAACGATCGTTTTGGCGGCATGGTGAAAAATGTCATACGGATGTGTGATCATAATAGTATAAGCACATGTGAACACATAATGTCACACGGATTTGTGATCAAACTACATGTAGAATAAACACATGTGAACACATAATGTCCCACGGATGTGTGATCATAGTAGAATAAGCACATGTGCACACACAATGTCACCGGATATGTGATCATAATAGAATAAGCACATGTCACACGGATGTGTGATCATAATAATATAAGCACGTGTGCACACAAAATGTCACACTGATGAGTGCGCATAATAGTATAAGCATATGTGTGCACATAATGTCACACGGATGTGTTATCATACTAGTATAAGCACAGGTGCACAAATAATATCACACGGATGTGTTATCATAAAAGTATAAGCACATGTGCGCACATAATGTCACACTGATGTGTGAGCATAATAGTATAAGCACATGTGCACACATAATGCCACATGCATTTGTTATGATATCAGTATAGGCACATGCGCACATACTGTCACAAGGATGTGTGATCGTAATAGTATAAGCTTTTGTGCACATAATTTCACACGGATGTATGATCATAGAAGTATAAGCACATGTGCACACATTATGCCATACGGATGTACATTGTATGATCATATAAGTATAAGCACCATGTGGGCACTTAATGTCACACGGATGTATGATCATAATAGTATAAACACATGTGCACACATAATGTCACACTCATCTGTTATCAGAATAGTATAAACACATGTGTGCACATAATGTCATACGGATGTGTGAGCATAATTACATGTATAAGCACGTGTGCGCATAGAATGCACAGGGTCCTCGTCCTTCGGAGCTTGAAGAAATATATTGGTCTGCATGGTCCTTCCACGGAGAGCAGACACCGACCGCACATGAGTACTGGTAAACCACTTAGATGGTCACAGCCTGCCTAGCAAAGTGGTGCGAGTCGTACCGTCCATGCATATTGGTTTCATTGAGCGGTAGGGCTTGAGATGTCATTTTATTTCAATGTCGGGTGAAAATGACATACAATGGTACGCAACGTCTCCCGCATGGCATAACTAGTGTAGAAGCCTCCGTGGTGTAGTGGTTATGCTACTCGCCGTGTAAACCAGGGGCCGCAGCATCGATCCCGAGCTTCTGCAGACTTTCGGATGAGTCTTTAAATCGAGGTCCCGTCTCGGTATGACCTTAGCGGTTTATAAAACGTAAAACTCAAACACTCACTCACCTAAATAGTGCTGTTTGTTTGTTTTGTTTGATTTAAGGTTTAACGTCCCCGCTAGCACAGTATTGGTCAATTTGGAGGCGTTGCTTTCATTTTTGTAGGACTTTTTACAGACATTTAGATGAAATGACATTTCAAGCCCTACCACTCAATGAAACCAATATGCATGGACGGATCGACTCGCACCGCTTTGCCTTGGCAGACTTAGATCCTCTAAGCGATTTACTAGTACTCGTGTGCGGGTCGGTTTCAGCTCTGCGTGGAAGCATCATGCATCCCATCTATTTCTTTAAGCCCCGATGGCCGGGGGGGGGGGGGTGCAAATAGTGTTGATGGGGACGATAAACCCCAATTCAAATAAAACATGTGCGCACAGACTGTCACATGGATGTTTTATCATAATAGTACATGTGTCAGCACATTTGCGCACAGCAAAGTCTCAGATTGGCCGGCGTAGATGCACAGGTCGAGCAGGTCTTCGCTATGCACTACTGAGGCGAGCAAGTCACGCAGATAGAGATGATCGCATTTGTACGTCCCTGTCAAGACTATTTAGTGCCCCCCCCCCCCGCACGCCCATCGGGGCTTTGAGAAATAGAGTGGGCATCCGCCCATCGGGGCTTGGAGAAATAGATTTGGCTGCATGTATCTTCCACGTGGAGCTGAATCAGACCGCACATGGGTACTGGTAAACCGCTTCGGTCTAAGCCTGTCCAGGCAAAGTGGTGCCTATCGGACCGTCAATGCATATTAACTATTTTGGTTGCTTTGTGCAAAAGGTCTTGAGATGTCACTTCATGTCGAAGGGAACGTTTTATACTTACCAAATAGATCAGCTGTACAAGTAGCCGTGAATTGTTCAGTAATAAATCACAGATACGCGCGAGTGATTTGTCTGACAAACTGTGATTTATTTCTCAGCGAAGCACATACCTGTGCAAGAGCTGGTCTATTTCGAATCTGACACACTGAAAATCGGTAATAGTATTGGTTATGTTCCCTTCCAATTTTTCCAATCTTTTGCCATGGTTAGAAGAAATCCCGCCAATATTATTTTCTGTGGCACATGCATTTAATTCCTTTTTTAACGTTTTCGATGCGAGAAAATAACGCTCATCGTCTAACGTCAACGTTTCTAGGACAGACATCATAAAAGCGTCACGCTTTTCCTCCGTGTGATTTATTGTTACAGTTTCTTTCCACTGCCCATCGTGCAATCACGCTTATTTAATTTTGCTCCCTTAAACCCCAATTTTATATATTCAAACTGGGGTTTACAGGGTTTCTCTTATTTGTGCTCAAAAACATTGAGCAGAAATGTGAAATAATATCACGAGTTTTATCTGAAAAAAAAAAAAAAAATCATTTTTGGTGATAAAATTTTACCAATTTATTTGAATAGGCGTGTTCTCGTAATGTTTTATGGGGTCGCCGTTTTAGAATGAAAGATTATGTACACAACCTAGCCGGCCCCCGCCCATAGGGGCTTGAAGAAATATATAGGCTGCATGATGCTTCCACGCAATGCTGAATCCGGCCCGCACAATAGTTCTGGTAAACCGCTAAGAGGATCTAAGCCTGTCCAGGAACCGCGGTGCGAGGCGGACCGTCCATGCAAATAAATCCTATTGGTTTTATTGGGCGACAAGGCTTGAGATGTCATTTCTTCTCAATGTAGGGTAAAAGTCCCACATAATTGGGAGAAGCGTGCGAGTTGTCAAAACTAACCGGCAAAACAGCGGATGAATATCATGAATATTGTTAAAAATATGAAAAGTATAGTGCGCGAAATATGAAACGTTAAAATAAAATAAAAAGGAAATTTTTGGGAGGTGTAGTGCAAGAAAAAAAATCCAATATGGGGTTCTGTTGTAGATGGGCGTTTCCAACCCTCGGGATGGCCGTGCTGAGTGGAACCTCGGCATAGCCTCGGTTCCGCTAAGCACGGTCATCCCTCGGGTTGGAAACGCCCATCTGCAACAGAACCCCATATCAGATTCTTATATTGAACTTGTTTAAATTTTAGAAAACAGTCGTGTAAGGCGTTGAGGTGTCCGCGTATTTAGAGCAAATACGGTATTTGCCCACAGCTCGTTCTTTAGGTGCTAGTAAATTCTTCCCATTGATCAAAATTAGAAATAGTTTACCGTTGCCCTGTTGAAGAAATGAATTTAGCCACGCCTATTTATGACAATCCTTCAATCAAATTACTTAAACTGAGCCGGGGCACAGCATTTCCTACAACTAACATGTACGCACAGCGAAGAATCAGATCAGCCTGTGAAACCATATAGTCTAATTAGAGGCTTCTCTTGCTGCTTGAAGGAGCATTGGGCCCTTAGCTATCCTTAGAGCGCACAACGAAGACTCTGATCAGACTGCGCGGATGCGCAGGCTGATCTGAGTCTTCGTTGGGCGCACATGTCTTATTGTAGGTTTTGTAATGCACTGGCTCTAATATATATTCGTTCAATTCACAAAACTGCTTGAGAATTAGTGTAGACCCTGATCAAATGTCTTCTTTAGATGCAAAGGCAGGAATTGTCAACAGGAATAGGGTTTAGGATTGTTTCGGGAGATACGTTGTTTTGTTTCATCTTGAAAATTCGGTTTTAATGAATACCCACGACACAGAGTTACTTCATTGATCGAGTTCTTTGTCCTGAAATATCAAGAAAACGCACCTATATTATTTTGACCCACTTTTTTATAGTTAAACACGGGTTTAGAGGGGTATATATTATTTCTCTTATTTCTGATCAAAAGCATAGATTGTGGGTACTCGTTACAACCGCCTTGATGAGTTGTTTGTAATGCGCACCCACATCTATATTTTGAGCAGAAAATAGAAAAATATAACATTTTTATTCATCATAAAATTTTCGTTGTTTTCAGTGGTGAAGTTTACAATGTATTTGAATAGGCATGTTTTCGCAATGCCCATCATGCCTGTTTGCCTTGATTGCTTGTTTTGGGTTTAACGACACGTCAACCATTGTGGGTCATTTTGTGTCATCTCCCAGAGAAAGAGAGAAAAAAATAGAGGAGATAGTAGAGGGAATGAATGAGAGGGACAATAAAGAAAGATGAAAATGAATGGAAGTGTAGAGACATAATAAGTAACAACGCTTCCCCTCTACCCTTACCTGCTGCGAGGTCAGCAGTCCTTGCCCAACTGCAATCCCGTATCAGTTCGACGCCCCAGTGATACAAGATACACATCACCTTTGCCTCACCCAACCAACCTCGCCGGTTGGCCCGATGTTAACCCTGTTTTGTACCAGAAACCCCAAAACGGGTACCCTGGCAAACAGTACAGGCCCAGATCACCAGATCAGACGCCACAGAACGCCGCGTCTAATCAGGGCCCCCATTGTTTGCTAAACGTTCAGTCATTTTCAAAATAAATTTGGAAGAAAACACAACCTGACACCCCCGAATTTTGAGATGGACTCCTCAGTGTTGTATATAAGGAGGAAAATTCCATTTGTTACTAAAAGGGTTACTATTAACTCTCGGTGGCTCTAACTACTCTTGTCTAAAACGAATTTCCGTAGTCCCAGAGGCTTCGGGCATCGAAGCTCATTGCTGTTGGTTTAACGGCCATTTCAAGGTTATTTCACTTATTTCGAGCCAACCGTTAATCAAAGGTGGGCGTAAATCGGAGTAACCGGGAAAAGCAACCTGACCTTCCGTTGCAGAACTTGGTGTCTAACGTGACCAGAATGAGGATCGAACCACGGCGGTGATAAACGAAATGATTAAGTGTCAGCTCTTACCAACTAGACCACGGAGGTCCGGTCTTGTAAAAACATTGTCATTAGATACATGCAGATATTGATGTGCGTTGATTGTTTCAGATGCGTGCGTTAGATATGCAAAGCTTGTCTATAAATCTGTAAAGCACTCTGTTTGAATAAATTGTAATTTATAGTCTCACGGTGCTTTTATTTCCTACAGTGTAACAAGCTTTTACAAAAAGCTAGGTCTACGCTTAGCACATATTAAATGTAAATGTCTAGAGTTATATCCCAGAATTGTGTTTTATACAATTGACTGTCTTTGGAATATTCTAATTCCCATCCTGCCGACTGAAGTACAATGTCTAAAATGTCAATTTTGCAAAAAGTTTGCTAATGGCGAGGCTTGTTTTTTGTTGTTCTTCATTTTAGCTCACCAGAGCCGAAGGCTCCTGGGGAGCTTATAGGATAGGCAGTGGGTCGCCGTGGTCGTGACTTTATTGAGATATATTTTGCATTAGCCTGTACAATGTGACAGCAAATACTGGTTTGTACAGATGTGGCAGCAATTCTGTGCCAGAGCTCTGCCCGTGGGCCTCTTTTCTGTGTGAAAGCTTATACTTGTTTTGGGCCGTTTTTTTTTTCGTCTTATGAAAGCTTATACTTGTTCCTGCATTAAATGGAAAGGTCAACCTGCATTGTGGGTAACTGATGGCTGTACTTCCTTGTTACACCCTACCTCTATATGGGCGTAGACATTGATTATAGCTGCAGCATGTAGCAAATATTTGCTGCATGAAAATTCAGTTTGCTTCCTGGCCAATCAGAAGTATGGATTACGATAACACGCCCATACAAATACATGTACATTGAAACCTTTACCGCCGAAAAAAAAAATGAAAATTTAAAAATTATGATATTTGTCTTATTTCTGCCCCACAATTTTTATTCAAAGTAAGAACAGAAATAAGAAAAATAAGGTTTACCCCTGCAAACACCAGTTTTACAATATTCAAGTGGGGTTCAAGGGGGTCAAAATTATGTAGGCGTGTTTTCGTGATGACCCCGAAGATTACTAACTGCCTACAAAACAATGAATGGAAGAAACTGGGAGGGGGCATATTGGTTTGCGCCTGTCTGTCAGTCTGGACGTCGGGTGTCTGTCCGATTATTCGTCCGTCATTTGGTTACAATTGCACGAAATCAAGAACGGCAGAGCTAGAATCCTGAAATTTCTTATAGAGCACCAGCATGAAAAATAAGCGGACCCATTTTTTAGCTCACCTGGGACGAAGGTTCCAGGGGAGCTTATAGTATAGTGGGTCGTCCGTCGTCCGTCCGTCCACACTTTTGACCAGTTATATTTCTGCAACCTGCAGGCTGATCTCAACCATTTCATGCCTCTGGTGGGGCATGGATGACTTAAGCTTTGCTATGGCTATGGTTGCTATCAGTTTTAATCGGATATTTCTGAAACTTATATGTAAGGCGGCTGGGGATAAATTCTCGGATGAATTTGAATGCCTGCCAAGTCGACCCATTTATCTTAGAGTTACGTCCCTTTGATTGCTGAAAATGTCAATTTTTGACATTTTTATCACCGTAGCCCCTTCAGTTTTGATCGGAACTTTCTGAAACTTATATGTAAGGTGGCTGTTGATAGAAACTCGGATGAATTCGAAAACTGACCAAGTCGGCCCATTCATCATAGAGTTTCGCTCCTTTGATTGCTGAAAATGCCGATTTTTGACCTTGTCATCACCGTAGCCCCTTCAGTTTTGATCGGATCTTTCTGAAACTTGTATGTAATGTGGCTGGGGATAAAAAAAAACTCGAATGAGTTCGAAAACCGGCCAATGCGGCCCATTTATCATAGAGTTACATCCCTTTGATTGCTGAAAATGCCGATTGTGGACATTGTAATCACCGTAGCCCCTTCAGTTTTGATTGGATCTTCCTGAAACTTACGTACAAGTAAGTCCGAGTTAAAAGCTTGGATGAGTTTGAAAACTAGCGATGCGGGTCGATTACTGACGGAGTTATGTCCCCTCCTTTGCTGAAAATGCTTATTTTTGATTACTGACGGAGTTATGTCCCCTCCTTTGCTGAAAATGCTTCTGTTGTAGAGTTACGTCCCCTTTACTGCAGAAAATGTCTATTTTGACCTTGTCAACACCATAGCCCCTTCAGTTTTCATCGGATCTTTTTGTAACTTACATGTTAGTAAGTAAGGGATTTAAGCTTGGCTGAGTTGAAAAATTGGTGAGGTCGGCCTATATATCGGAGTGTTATGACCCGCTTGATTATAGAAAATCCCTTTTTTGATTTTTGACATTGTCATCACCGAAGCCCCTTTAGTTTAGTTTTGCTTAGTTTTGACCTTGTCATCACCATAGCCCTTCTGTTTTGATTGGATCTTCTTGAAACATACAAACAAGTTAGTAGGGATAAAAGCTCGGATGAATTCGAAAAATGACGAGGTTGGCGTATCTATCGTAGAATTGCGTCCCCTTTACTGTTGATAATGCCCTTTTTGACCTTGTCATCACCATAGCTTCAGTTTTCATCGGATCGTCTTGAAACTCACATGTTCAATAAGACTCAATTCCTTCCTGCTGATATGGTGCCTTGCTGCTAATACGGTGCCTTCCTGCTGATATGGTGCCAGCAGTTGCAGTTATAGATATTGTGTTAAGAGTTGCCTAAAATTGTACTTCACGGTGTATAACCATGCATATTTCAGATAGTGTCGGGTGTTTTTTCTTTGTTTGGTTTGGGTTTTACGGCCCTTTCAAGATTATTTCACTCATATCAGAATTGGATGATAACCGTAGTCCCCGTTTGATTTGATGTTTAACGTCCCCGTCAACACTATAAAGGTCATTTTGGAGACGGATTCCAATTTTGTGGGACTTTTACCCGACATTGAGAAGAAACGACATCTCAATCCCCTGTCGCCCAATGAAACCAATAGGGTTTATAAGCATGGACGGCCCGACTCCAACAACCTTGCCTGGGCAGACTTAGATCCTCTGAGCGGTTTACCAGTACTCGTGTGCGGTCGGATTCAGCTCTGCGTGGAAGCATCATGCAGCCCATTTATTTCTTCAAGGTGAAACTGCTGAAGACGTATAAAAACTGATAACTCCTACATTACACATTCAGCGCTCACCCTTGGCTCACTCTCTGGCATAACTGATGGATAAGTTCAACTAACCCAGACGTTGATTTTTAATACTGCAGTCGCTCGATGCAACTGCGACTGCCATGGCAACTGCCACACAAATACTTTATATGTCGGTGCCAGAGCATTCTACATATCTGCTGGCTCGGTACCACTGCCTCCGACATAGGCCCTAACAGCTGATTCGGGGCTAAGCCACCGACGTGCCTGCTGGCTCGATGCTGCTGCCTCACACATAACTACAGGGTCGCTGCCATTTGCTAAGACATGACGCTGGCTCGGTTCCACTGCCCCAGACATAACTGCTGATGCGGTGCCTAAGCCACAGTCGTGCCTGCTGCCACGGTGCCCCTCAGGCATGCCTGCTGGCTCGGTTCCACTGCCTCACACATACCTGCAGGATCGTTGCCATTGGCTCAGACATCCCCGTTGGCTCATTGTGACTGCCTCAGACATAACCGATGGATCAGTGCTTCTGCCTCGGGGGTACCTGGTTGCTTGATGCCACTGCGACTGACTTGCAAATTGACTTAGTGCCACAGCCACCAAAATACTGTATGGATCGTTGCCAAGGCATCAGATATATATGCTGTCTCAAAAGTCACTACCTCGGATATGCCTGCTGACTCGTGCCACTGCATCAGACTGAACTTCTGATTCCTAGCCCAAATCACAGACGCGCCTGTTTGCTCGGTCCCGCTGCTTCAGACATAACTGCTGATCCCGTTCCTAAGCCACAGACGTACCTGCTGGCTCGGTGCCACTTCCACATGCATGCCTGCTGGCTCGGTTCCACTGCCTCAGAATTACCTGCGGGGTCGTTGTCATTGCCTCGGTGCCAAGGCATCAGACATATCTGCTGCCTCAAAGTCACTGTCTCGGGCATGCCTGCTGACTCGGTGCCACTGCATCAGACATAACTCATGATTCCTTGCCTAAATCACAGACGTGCCTGCAGGCTCGATGCCACTGCCTCTGACTCAACTGCTGATTCCGTGCCTAAACCAAAGACGCCGTGCTGCATCTGTCCCGCTGCCTCTATTATAACTGCTGATTCATTGTCTTAGCCATAGACGCGCCTGTTGGCTCGGTCCCGTTTGCTAAGATATAACTACTGATTCGGTGCCTAAGCCATAGACGTGGCTGCTGGCTCAGTGTCGCTGCCTCAGACATAACTGCTGATGCGGTGCTATACCACAGACGTGCCCGCTGGCTCGGTGCCACTTCCACAGGCATGTCTGCAGGCTCGGTTCCACTGCCTCATAGATACCTGCAGGGTCGGTGTCAATTGCTGTCTCAGTGCCGCTGCCTCAGGCTATACTGAAGGATTGTGCCACTGCCTCAAACATATCTGGTTGCTCGATGCCACTGTGGCTGTCCTGCCTAATGAATTAGTGTTACACAAATACATTATGGATCTGTGGCAGGGCATCAGACATGTCTGCTTGTTCACAGTCACTGCCTCAGAAGTCCTGCTGGCCGCGTGCCACTGCCTCAGACATAACTACTGATTCAGTGCCTAAGCCACAGACGTTCCTTCTGGCTCGGTGCCGCTGCACAGACATGGCTGGTGATTCAGTGCCTAAGCCACAGACGCGCCTGCTGGCTCGGACCCGCTGCCTCAGATATAACTGCTGATTCGTTGCCTAAGCCATAGACGTGCATGCTGACTCGGTGCCTCTGCCTGAGACATAACTGCTGATTCAGTGCCTAAGCCACAGACGTGCCTATTGACTCGGTAACAGCTCCACATGCATGCCTGCTGGCCTGGTCCTACTGTTTAAGAGATAAATGCAGGGTCGTTGCCACTGGCTTGAAGGATCAGTGCCACTGCGACTGCTATGCCTAATGACTAAGTGTCACTGTAACACAAATACTCTATGAATTGGTGGCAAGGCAAGACATGTCAGCAGTCATATGTGAGGCAGGGTCGTTGCCTCTTGCTCAGACATGCCCGCTGGCTCAGACGTGCCCGAATCCTTTCCTAAACCACAGGCGCCCCTGCTGACTCGGACACGCTGCCTCAGATGAAACTATGATTCGGTGCCTAAGCCACAGATGTGCCTGCTGGCTCGGTGCCGCCATCTCAGATATAACTGCTGATTCGTTGCCTAAGCCATAGACGTACCTGCTGGCTCGGTGCCGCTACGTCGGACATAACTGCAGATTCGGTGCCCAAGCCACAGACGTACCTGCTGGCTCGGTGCCACATCCATAGGTATGCCTGCATGCTCGATTCCACTGCCTCAGAGATAGCTGCAGGGTCGTTGTCACTCGCTGAGACAAGTCTGCTGTCCAAGTGCCACTGCCGCAGGCTAAAATGATGGATCTGTGTCAGCCTCAAATGTATCTTGTTGCTCGATGCTACTGTGACTGTCATGCCTAATTATTTAGTGTCACTGACACACATACTTTATTGATCGGCGACAGGGCATCAGACATGCCAGCTGGCACATAGTCATTGCCTCAGAAGGCTGTGTGCCTCAGACATAACTGCTAATTCGGTGCCTAAGCCATAGACATGTCTGCTGGATCGGTGCTGCTGCCTCATACATGGCTGCTGAATCGGTGCCTAAGCCACAGACGCGCCGTTCGGCTCGGACCCGCTACCTCAGGCATAACTGCTAATTCCGTGTCTAATCCACAGATGCGGATGCTGACTCGGCCACGCTGCTTCAGATATAACTGCTCAATCGGCGCCTATGATGTAGATTTGCCTGCTGGCTCGGTGCCTCTGTCTGGGAGATAACTGCTGATTTAGTGCCTAAGCAACAGACGTGCCTGCTGGCTCGGTGCCACTTCCACATGCATGCCTGTTGGCTCGGTTCCACTGCCTCAGAGATACCTGCAGGGTTGTTGTCACTTGTTGGGACATTCTCCCTGGCTCAGTGCCACTGACTAATGCTAAACTGGTGGATCAGTGCCACTGCCCCAGACGTACCTGGTTGCTCGATGCCACTGCGGCCGTCATGGCAAATGACTAAGTACCACTGCCACACAAGTACTTTATGGATCGGTGGCAAAGCATCAGACATGCCTGAAGGCGGAATGTCACTGCCTAGGACACGCCTACTAGCTCGGTGCTACTGCCTCCGACATACCAGCTGAATCGGTGCATGCTGGCTAGATGCTGCTGCCACAAACATTACTGCATGGTCGTTGCCACTGGCTAAGATATGTGGGTTGGTTCCACTGCCTTAGAGTTAACTGCCTATTCAGTGCCTAAGCCAAAGCCATGCCTGCTGCATCGGTGCTGCTGCCTCAGGCATGCCTGCTGGCTCGGCTCCATTGCCTCAGACATATCAGCAGGACCGCTGGACCGCTGACTAACCTATGACTCAGTGCTTCTTCCTGAGGCGTACTTGGTTGCTCGATGCCACTGTGACTGACAAGCCAATATACTTAATGCCACTGCCACCAAAAATACTTAATGGTTCGGTGCCAAAGCAGCAGACATAGCTGCTGGCTGCAGACAGTCACTTCCTCAAACAGGCCCGCTGGCTCGGTGCCACAGTTTAAGGCAAAGTGCTGATTTGGTGCCTAAGCCACGCCACAGACGGGCCTGCTGGCTAGGTGCAACTGCCTGATTCAGTACAAAAGCCAAAGACATGCCTGCGCGCCTGCTGGCTAGGTACCGCTGCCTCAGGTATAACTGCTGATTAGGTGCAAAAGTCAAAGTCATGCCTGCTATCTAGGTGCCACTGCTGTAGGCATACCTGTCGGCTCGGTTCCATTGCCTCAGACATACTTACAGTGTCTTTGTCATTTGATTCAGACATGCCCGCTGGCTCAGTGCGACAGTCTCAGACTAACTGGTGGACCATTGCCAATGCCTCAGACGTATCTGGCTGTTCGACGCCATTGCGTTTGTATGACATAACCCGCGCCATAAAATGGGTTTTAACCACAGTTGTATTGTTTTACATTCTACATAACTGCTGATTCGGTGTCTAAGCCTTTATGAATCGGTGGCAAGGCAAGACATGTTAACAGTCATGTCTAAGGCAGGGGCGTTGCCACTTGCTCAGACATTCCCGTTGGATCAGTGTCAATGCCTCAGACGTCACTGGCTGCTCGTACTATTTCGTTTGTCATGCCACACAAAATTTAATTCTTTATGATTCGGTGCCAAGGCATCAGACATTATCTGCTGCCTCAAAGTCACTGACTCGGACATGCCTGCTGACTAGGTCCAGCTGCCTTTGACATAACTGCTGATTGGGTGCCTTAGCCATATACATGCCTGCTGGCTGGATGCCACTGCCTCAGCTAGGTCTGCTGGCTCGGTTTCACTGCCTAAGATATATCTGCAGGGTAGTTGTCACCGGCTCAATGCGAAGACATCTGACATATCTCCTGCCTCAAAGTCTTGTCCACGGTCTCGCCTGCTGACTCGGCGTCACTGTATGAGAGATAACTTACGTAAATCACATACACACCTGGTGGCTCAGTCCCGCTGCCTCAGACATAATCGCTGGTTCCATGCCGTAGCCACAGACGTGCATGATTGCTCGGTGCCGCTGCCTCTGACATAACTGCTGATTCAGTACCGAAATCACAGACGCGCCTGCTGCCTCTGTCCCTCTGCCTCAGTCATAACCACTGATTCATTGTCTACACCAAAGACACGCAGGCTGGATCGATCTTTCTTCCTTAGATATAACTACTGATTCAATGCTTAAGCCATAGGCGTGCCTACTGGCTCGGTGTCACTGCCTCAGATTAAGCCACATACGTGCCTGCTGCCTCAGACATAACTGTTGAATGGATACCTAAGCCACAAATGTGTCTGCTGGTTGGGTGCCACTACTCAAGCATGCCTACAGGCTCCGTTCCACTGCCTCCGAGATACCTGCAGGGTGGTTGACCCTCGCTGAGACAAGCCCAGCCCACTGCTCCTGGCTAGGCTAATGGATCTATGCCACGGCCTCAAACGTATCTGTTTGCTCGATGCCATTGTGAAGGTCATGCCTAACGACTTAGTGTCACTGCCACACAAATAATTTAACGATCGGTGGCAGGGCATCAGATATGTCTGCTGGCTCACAGTCATTGCCTCTTGACTGCTGATTCGGTGCTTAAGTCACAGACACGCCTGCTGGCTCGGACCAGCTGCCTCAGTAATAACTGCTTATTCCTTGCCAAACTTGCTGGCTCGGTCCCGCTGCCTCAGATATAACCGCTGATTCGGTGGCTAAACCGATGCCTCTGCCTGAGACATAACTTCAGAATCAGAGCCTAAGCCACAGACCTGCCTGCCGGCTCGGTGCCACATCCACACGCATGCCTGCTTGCCTCAGAGATACCTGCAGGGTCGTTGTCACTGACTCAGTGCCACTGTCTGATTCTAGACTGACTAATATCTGCCACTGCCTAAAAACGTACCTGGTTACACTGCCACCCAAATACGTTATGGATCGGTGGCAAGGCATCAGACATTTCTGCTGGAGGAAAGTCACTGCCTCGGGCAAGCCGCTAGCTCGTTGCCACCACTTTCGAAATAGCTGCTGATTCGGTGCAGTCGCCACTGAAGTGCCTGCTTACTCGATGCTGTTGCCATACGCATAACTGCAGTGTCTAAACTACTCGTTAGGACATGCCCGCTGGCTCGGTTACACTGTCTCAGTCATAACTGCTGATTGGGTGCCACAGTCATACCGGGTGTCTCGCCGCCACTGACTCCGGCATGCCTGCTGGCTCGATTCAAATGCCTCAGACATACCTGTAGGATCCTTGCCAATGGCTCAGGAATTCCCGCTGGCTCAGTGCCACTGCCTCGGACAAAACAAAACCAATGGTTCAGTGCTTGATGCCACTGCGACAGACATGCAAATAGACTTAGTGCCATGGCCACCAAAATACTTTATGGATCGGTGCAAAAGTATCAGACACGCACGCTGGCTCAAAGTCACTGCCTCAAACAGGCCTGCTGGCTCGGTGCCACAGCCTAAGACATAAATGCTGATTCGGTGCCTATGCCACAGACGTGCCTCCTGGTAAGGTGAAACTGCCTAAGGCATGGCTGCTGGCTCAGTTCAGGCATACCTTCAGTGTCGTTGCCAATGGCTCAGATATATCTGTACTGCCTCAGACATAACTGATGGATCAGCGCCACAGCCTCATAAGTCGCTGCCTCGGGCATGCCTTCTGGCTCGGAACCACTGCCTCAGACATAACTGCTTATTCAGAGCCTAAACAATAGACGCGCCTGCTCGGTCGGTGCCGCTGCCTTTGGCACATCTGCTGATTCGGTGCCTAAGCTGAAGAGATACATGCTAGTTAGGTACCACTGCCACAGACATGCCCGTCGGCACGGTTCCATTGCCTTAGACATACCTGCAGGCTCGTTGCTACTGGCTCAGTCATGGGCGCTGGCACAGTGCGACAGCTTCAGATATAACTGATGGATCAGTGCCAATGCCTCAGAGGTACCAGGCTGCTCGATGCCATTGCGTTTGTCATGTCACATAAATAATCAATGGTTTGGTGCCATTACTGCTGATTCGGCGCCTGATCCACAGACGCGCCTGCTGCCTCTGTACCGTTGTCTCAGTCATAACTGCTAATTCCTTGCATAAACCATGGACGCGCCTGTTGGCTCGGTCGCGCTTCATTCAGTGCCTAAGCAATAGAAATACCTGATGGCTCGGTTTTGCTGCCTCAGATATAACCGCTGATTCGGTGCCTAAGCCATAGACGTGCATGCTGGATCGGTGCCGCTGCCTCCGACATAAGAGCTGATTCGGTGCCAAAGCCACAAACCTGCCTGCGTGCTCTGCGTCACTTTCAAAGGAATGTCGGAAGCAGTGGCGCCTAGCTAGCAGGCATGTCTATGGCTTAGGCACCAAATCAACAGATATGCCTGCGGCAGCGGCACCGATGCAGCAGGCGCATCTGTGGTTTAAGTTCCAAATCAGAACTGGTTATTCAGAGCCTAAACCACAGACGCGCCTGCTCGGTCGGTGCCGCTGCCTTTGACACTGCTGCTGATCCGGTGCCTAAGCTAACGAGATGAATGCTAGTTAGGTGCCACTGCCACAGACATGCCTGTCGGCACGGTTCCATTGCCTGTGACATACCTGCAGGCTCGATGCTAATGGCTCATGTAGGCATGCGCGCTGGCTCAGTGCGATTCATCGGATATAATTGATGAATCAGTGCCAATGCCTCAGAGGTACCTGGTTGCTCGATGCC
This sequence comes from Lucinisca nassula, assembly GCA_963580285.1. Classification (NCBI taxonomy): domain Eukaryota; kingdom Metazoa; phylum Mollusca; class Bivalvia; order Lucinida; family Lucinidae; genus Lucinisca; species Lucinisca nassula. The sequence continues at coordinate 174,440,637 of OY757013.1, read as the reverse complement.
ATTGCGTTTGTCATGTCACATTAATAATCAGTGGTTTGGTGCCTTTACTGCTGATTCGGTGCCTAAACCACAGACGCGCCTACTGCCTCTGTACCGTTGTCTCAGTCATAACTGCTAATTCCTTGACTAAATTATAGACGCGCCTGCTGGCTTAGTCCCGCTTCCTCCAGTGCCTAAACAATAGGCATGCCTGCTGGCTTGGTTCCGCTGCCTCAGATATAACTGCTGATTCGGTGCCTAAGCCATAGACGTGCATGCTGGCTCGGTGCCGCTGCCTCCGACATAACTGCTGATTCGGTGTCTAAGCCACAGACCTGCCTGCTGGCTCTATGCTACTTCCAAAGGAATGTCTGAAGTAGTGGCGCATAGCTAGCAGGCATGTCTATGGCTTAGGCACCAAATCAACAGATATGTCTGCGGCAGCGGCAGCGGCACCGATCCAGCAGGCGAATAATGGGGTTACTTTCCAAATCAGCTGTTTTGTCTGAGGCAGGCATTTCTGAGGCAGTGACGTTGAGAAGGCAGACATGTATAACGTCTTGCCCAGCAGGCGTGTCTGCGGCTTAGGTCCCGAATAAGCTGTTTTCTCTGTGGACGTGGCTCCGAGCCGGCAGACATGTTTGAGGCAGTGACTTTGAGCAAGCAAACATGTCTAATGCCTTGTCCAGTCGGCACATTTGAGGCTCTGGGGCGTCTATAAATCGTTGCCGCTGCCTCAGACAGAACTGCTTATTCAGAGCCTAAACCACATACACGCCTGCTCGGTCGGTGCCGCTGCCTTTGGCACAGCTGCTGATCCGGAGCCTAAGCTAAAGAGATGCATGCTAATCAGGTGCCACTGCCACAGACATGCCTGTCGGCACGGTTCCATTGCCTTAGACATACCTGCAGGCTCGTGGCTACTGGCCCAGGCATGTGCACTGGCTAAGTGTGACAGCGTCACATGTAACTGATGGATCAGTTTGTCTCAGTCATAACTGCTAATTCATTGCCTAAACCATAGACGCGCCTGCCGGCTCGGTCCCGCTTCCTCCAGTGCCTAAGCAATTGACATGTCTACTGGCTCGGTTCCGCTGCCTCAGATATAACTGCTGATTCGGTGCCTAAGCCATAGACGTGCATGTTGGCTCGGTGCCGCTGCCTCCGACATAACTGATGATTCGGTGCCTAAGCCACAGACCTGCCTGCTGGCTATGTGCCACTTCCAAAGGAATGTTTGAAGCAGTGGCGCCTAGCTAGCAGGCATGTTTATGGCTTAGGCACCAATTCCACAGATATGCCTGCGGCAGCGGCACCGATCTAGCAGGCGCATCTTTGGTTAAAGTTCCATCTCAGCTGTTTTGTCTGAGGCAGGCATGTCCGAGGCAGTGACGTTGAGTAAGCAGACATGTATAACGTCTTGCCCAGCAGGCGTGTCTGTGGCTTATGCACCGAATCAGCCGTTTTGTCTGTGGCAGTGGCTCCGAGCCAGCAGCCATGTTTGAGGCAGTGACTTTGAGCAAGCAAACATGTCTAATGCATTGTCCAATCGGCCCAGCTGAGGCTTAGGCGCGTCTATAATTCGGTGCCGCTGCCTCAGACAGAACTGGTTATTCAGAGCCTAAACCACGGACGCGCCTGCTCGTTCGGGGCCGCTGCAATTGGCACAGCTGATGATTCGGTGTCTGAGCTAAAGAAAGCATGCCAGTTAGGTGCCACTGTCACAGACATGCCGGTTCCATTGCCTGAGACATACCTGCAGGCTCGATGCCACTGGCTTTTGCAGGCATGCGCACTGGCTCTGTGCGACAGCTTCAGATATAACTGTTGGATCAATGCCAATGCTTCAGAGGTAACTGGCTGCTCGATGCCATTGCTTTTGTCATGTCACATAAATAATCAATGGTTTGGTGCCATTACTGCTGATTTGGTGCATAAACCACAGACGTGCCTGCTGCCTCTGTACCGTGTTCTCAGTCATAACTGCTAATTCCTTGCCTTAACCATAGACACGCCTACTGGATCGGCCCTCCTCCATCCCACCGCTTCCTCCAGTGCCTAAGCAATAGACATGCCTGCTGGCTCGGTTCCGCTGCCTCAGATATAACTGCTGATTCGGCGCCAAAGCCATAGACGTGCATGCTGGCTCGGTGCCGCTGCCTCCGACATAACTGCTGATTCGGTGCCTAAGCCACAGGCCTGCCTGCTGGCTCTGTGCCACTTCCAAAGGAGTGTCTGAAGCAGTGGCGCCTAGCTAGCAGGCATGGCTATGGCTTAGGCACCAAATCAACAGATATGCCTGCGGCAGCGGGACCGATCCAGCAGGCGCATCTGTGGTTTAAGTTCCAAATCAGCTGTTTTGTCTGAGGCAGGCATTCCCGAGGCAGTGACGTTGAGCAAGCAGACATGTATAACGTCTTGCCCAGCGGGCGTGTCTGTGGCTTAGGCACCGAATCAACAGTTTTGTTTTTGGCAGTGGGTCCGAGCCAGCAGGCATTTTTGAGGCAGTGACTTTGACCAAGCAAACATGTCAAATGCCTTGTCCAGTCGGCCCCTCTGAGGCTTATGTGCGTCTATAATTCGGTGCGGCTGCCTCAGACAGAACTGCTTATTCAGAGCCTAAACCACAGACACGCCTGCTCGTTCGGTGCCGCTGCCTTTGGCACAGCTGCTGATTCGGTGCCTAAGCTAAAGAGATGCATGCTAGTTAGGTGCCACTGCCACAGACATGTCTGTCGGCACGGTTCCATTGCCTTAGATATACGCGCAGGCTCGTTGCTACTGGCTCAGGCATGCACACTGGCTCAGTGCGACATCTTCAGATGTAACTGATGGATCAGTGCCAAAGCCTCAGAGGTACCTGGCTGTTCGATGCCATTGCGTTTGTCATGTCACATAAATAATCAATGGTTTGGTGCCATTGCTGCTGATTCGGTGCCTAAACCACAGACGCGCCTGCTGCCTCTGTACCATAACTGCTTATTCCTTGCCTAAACCATAGAAGCGCCTGCTGGTTCGGTCCAGCTTCCTGCAGTTCCTAAACAAAAGACATGCCTGCTGGCACGGTTCCGCTGCCTCAGATATGACTACTGATTCGGTGCCTAAGCCATAGACTCCGGCATGCCTGCTGGCTCGGTTCAATTTCCTCAGACATACCTGTAGGATCCTTGCCAATGGCTCAGGAATTCCCGCTGGCTCAGTGCCACTGCCTCGGACAAAACAAAATCAATGGTTCAGTGCTTCTGCTTCAGACGTAAATGGTTACTTGATGCCACTGCGACAGACATGCAAATAGACTTAGTGCCATGGCCACCAAAATACTTTATGGATCGGTGCAAAAGCATCAGACACGCACGCTGGCTCAAAGTCACTGCCTCAAACAGGCCTGCTGGCTCGGTGCCACAGTCTAAGACATAAATGCTGATTCGGTGCCTATGCCACAGACGTGCCTCCTGGTAAGGTGCAACTGCCTAAGGCATGCCTGCTGGCTCAGTTCAGGCATACCTTCAGTGTCGTTGCCAATGGCTCAGCTATATCTGTACTGCCTCAGACATAACTGATGGATCAGCGCCACAGCCTCATAAGTCGCTGCCTCGGGCATGCCTTCTGGCTCGGAACCACTGCCTCAGACATAACTGCTTATTCAGAGCCTAAACAATAGACGCGCCTGCTCGGTCGGTGCCGCTGCCTTTGGCACATCTGCTGATTCGGTGCCTAAGCTGAAGAGATACATGCTAGTTAGGAACCACTGCAACAGACATGCCTGTCGGCACGGTTCCATTGCCTTAGACATACCTGCAGGCTCGTTGCTACTGGCTCAGTCATGGGCGCTGGCACAGCTTCAGATATAACTGATGGATCAGTGCCAATGCCTCAGAGGTACCAGGCTGCTCGATGCCATTGCGTTTGTCATGTCGTATAAATAATCAATGGTTTGGTGCCATTACTGCTGATTCGGCGGCTGATCCACAGACGCGCCTGCTGCCTCTGTACCGTTGTCTCAGTCATAACTGCTAATTCCTTGCATAAACCATGGACGCGCCTGTTGGTTCGGTCGCGCTTCATTCAGTGCCTAAGCAATAGAAATACCTGATGGCTCGGTTCAGCTGCCTCAGATATAACCGCTGATTCGGTGCCTAAGCCATAGACGTGCATGCTGGATCGGTGCCGCTGCCTCCGATATAAGAGCTGATTCGGTGCCTAAGCCACAAACCTGCCTGCGTGCTCTGCGTCACTTTCAAAGGAATGTCGGAAGCAATGGCGCCTAGCTAGCAGGCATGTCTATGGCTTAGGCACCAAATTAACAGATATGCCTGCGGCAGCGGCACCGATGCAGCAGGCGCATCTGTGGTTTAAGTTCCAAATCAGAACTGGTTATTCAGAGCCTAAACCACAGACGCGCCTGCTCGGTCGGTGCCGCTGCCTTTGACACTGCTGCTAATCCGATGCCTAAGCTAACGATATGAATGCTAGTTAGGTGCCACTGCCACAGACATGCCTGTCGGCACGGTTCCATTGCCTGTGACATACCTGCAGGCTCGATGCTAATGGCTCATGTAGGCATGCACGCTGGCTCAGTGCGATTCCTCACATATAATTGATGAATCAGTGCCAATGCCTCAGAGGTACCTGGTTGCTCGATGCCATTGCGTTTGTCATGTCACATAAATAATCAGTGGTTTGGTGCCATTACTGCTGACGCGGTGCCTAAACCACAGACGCGCCTGCTGCCTCTATACCATTGTCTCAGTCATAACTGCTAATTCCTTGCATAAACCGTAGATGCGCCTGCTGGCTCGGTCCCGCTTCCTCCAGTCCCTAAGCAATAAACATGCCTGCTGGCTCGGTTCCGTTGCCTCAGATATAACTGCTAATACGGTGCCTAAGACATAGACGTACATGCTGGCTCGGTGCCGCTGCCTCCGACATAACTGTTGATTCGATGCCTAAGCCATAGACCTGTCTGCTCGCTTTGTGCTGCATCAAGAGGAATGTCTGAAGCAGTGGCGCCTAGCTGGCAGGCATGTCTATGGCTTAGGCACCAAATCAACAGATATGCCTACGGTAGCGGCAACGATACAGCAGGCGCATCTGTGGTTTAAGTTCCAAATCAGCTCTTTTGTATGAGGCAGGCATTTCCGAGGCAGTGACGTTGAGCAAGCAGACATGTATAACATCTTGCCCAGCAGGCGTATCTGTGGTTTAGGCACCGAATCAGCTGTTTTGTCTGTGGCAGTGGCTCCGAGCCAGCAGGCATGTTTGAGGCAGTGACTTTGAGCAAGCAAACATGCCTAATGCCTTGTCCAGTCGGCCCACCTGAGGCTTAGGCGCGTCTATAATTCGGTTCCGCTGCCTCAGATAGAACTGCTTATTCAGAGCCTAAACCACAGACGCGCCTGTTCGGTCGGTGCCGCTGCCTTTGGCCAAGCTGCTGATTCGGTGCCTAAGCTAAAGAGATGCATGCTAGTTAGGTGCCACTGCCACAGACATGCCTGTCGGCACGGTCCAATTGCCTTAGACATACCTTCAGGTTCGATGCAACTAGCTCAGGCATGCGCGCTGGCTCAGTGCGACAGCTTTAGATATAACTGTTGAATCATTGTCAATTCCCCAGAGGTACCTGGCTGCTCGATGCCATTGCGTTTGTCATGTCACATAAATAATCATTGGTTTGGTGCCATTACTGCTGATTCGGTGCCTAAACAACAGACGCGCCTGCTGCCTCTGTACCGTTGTCTCAGTCATAACTGCTAATTCCTTGACTAAACTATAGACGCGCCTGCTGGCTTAGTCCCGCTTCCTCCAGTGCCTAAACAATAGGCATGCCTGCTGGCTTGGTTCCGCTGCCTCAGATATAACTGCTGATTCGGTGCCTAAGCCATAGACGTGCATGCTGGCTCGGTGCCGCTGCCTCCGACATAACTGCTGATTCGGTGTCTAAGCCACAGACCTGCCTGCTGGCTCTGTGCCACTTCCAAAGGAATGTCTGAAGTATTGGCGCCTAGCTAGCAGGCATGTCTATGGCTTAGGCACCAAATCAACAGATAAGTCTGCGGCAGCGGCAGCGGCAGCGGCACCGATCCAGCAGGCGAATAAGGGGGTTACTTTCCAAATCAGCTGTTTTGTCTGAGGCAGGCATTTCTGAGGCAGTGACGTTGAGAAGGCAGACATGTATAACGTCTTGCCCAGCAGGCGTGTCTGCGGCTTAGGCCCCGAATAAGCTGTTTTCTATGTGGACGTGGCTCCGAGCCAGCAGACATGTTTGAGGCAGTGACTTTGAGCAAGCAAACATGTCTAATGCCTTGTCCAGTCGGCCCATTTGAGGCTCAGGGGCGTCTATAAATCGTTGCCGCTGCCTCAGACAGAACTGCTTATTCAGAGCCTAAACCACATACACGCCTGCTCGGTCGGTGCCGCTGCCTTTGGCACAGCTGCTGATCCGGAGCCTAAGCTAAAGGGATGCATGCTAATCAGGTGCCACTGCCACAGACATGCCTGTCGGCACGGTTCCATTGCCTTAGACATACCTGCAGGCTCGTGGCTACTGGCCCAGGCATGTGCACTGGCTAAGTGTGACAGCGTCACATGTAACTGATGTATCAGTTTGTCTCAGTCATAACTGCTAATTCCTTGCCTAAACCATAGACGCGCCTGCCGGCTCGGTCCCGCTTCCTCCAGTGCCTAAGCAATAGACATGCCTACTGGCTCGGTTCCGCTGCCTCAGATATAACTGCTGATTCGGTGCCTAAGCCATAGACGTGCATGTTGCCTCGGTGCCGCTGCCTCCGACATAACTGATGATTCGGTGCCTAAGCCACAGACCTGCCTGCTGGCTATGTGCCACTTCCAAAGGAATGTTTGAAGCAGTGGCGCCTAGCTAGCAGGCATGTTTATGGCTTAGGCACCAATTCCACAGATATGCCTGCGGCAGCGGCACCGATCTAGCAGGCGCATCTTTGGTTAAAGTTCCATCTCAGCTGTTTTGTCTGAGGCAGGCATTCCCGAGGCAGTGACGTTGAGCAAGCAGACATGCATAACGTCTTGCCCAGCGGGCGTGTCTGTGGCTTAGGCACCGAATCAACAGTTTTGTTAGTGGCAGTGGGTCCGAGCCAGCAGGCATTTTTGAGGCAGTGACTTTGACCAAGCAAACATGTCAAATGCCTTGTCCAGTCGGCCCCTCTGAGGCTAATGTGCGTCTATAATTCGGTGCGGCTGCCTCAGACAGAACTGCTTATTCAGAGCCTAAACCACAGACACGCCTGCTCGTTCGGTGCCGCTGCCTTTGGCACAGCTGCTGATTCGGTGCCTAAGCTAAAGAGATGCATGCTAGTTAGGTGCCACTGCCACAGACATGTCTGTCGGCACGGTTCCATTGCCTTAGATATACGCGCAGGCTCGTTGCTACTGGCTCAGTCATGCACACTGGCTCAGTGCGACATCTTCAGATGTAACTGATGGATCAGTGCCAAAGCCTCAGAGGTACCTGGCTGTTCGATGCCATTGCGTTTGTCATGTCACATAAATAATCAATGATTTGGTGCCATTGCTGCTGATTCGGTGCCTAAACCACAGACGCGCCTGCTGCCTCTGTACCATAACTGCTTATTCCTTGCCTAAACCATAGAAGCGCCTGCTGGTTCGGTCCAGCTTCCTGCAGTTCCTAAACAAAAGACATGCCTGCTGGCACGGTTCCGCTGCCTCAGATATGACTACTGATTCGGTGCCTAAGCCATAGACGTACATGCTGGCTCGGTGCCGCTGCCTCCGACATAACTGATGATTCGGTGTCTACCCCACAGACCTGCCTTCTGGCTCTGTGCCACTTCCAAAGGAATGTCTGAAGCAATGGCGCCTAGCTAGAAGGCATGTCTATGGCTTAGGTCCCAAATCAACAGATATGCCTGCGGTAGCGGCACCGATCCAGGAGGAGCATCTGTGGTTTAAGTTCCAAATCAGCTGTTTTGGCTGAGGCAGGCATTTCCGAGGCAGTGACGTTGAGCAAGCAGACATGAATAACAGCTTGCCCAGCAGGCGTGTCTGTTGCTTAGGCACCGAATCAGCTGTTTTGTCTATGGCAGTGGCTCCGTGCCAGCAGGCATGTTTGAGGCAGTGACTTTGAGCACGAAACATGTCTAATGCCTTTTCCAGTCGGCCCATTTAAGGCTTAGGGGCGTCTATAATTCGGTGTCGCTGCCTGAGACAGATCTGCTGATTCAGAGCCCAAACCACAGACGCGCCTGCTCGGTCGGTACCGCTGCCTTTGGCACAGCTGCTGATCTGGTGTCTAAGCTAACTCTGCCACGGACATGCCTGTCGGCACGGTTCCATTGCATTAGACATACCTGCAGGCTCGTTGGTACTGGCTCATGCAGGCATGCGCGTTGGCTCCTTGCGACAGCTTCGGATGTAACTGATGGATCAGTGCCAATACCTCAGAGGTACCTGGATGCTCGATGCCATTGCGTTTGTCATGTCACATAAATAATCGATGGTTTGGTGCCATTACTGCTGATTCGGTGCCTAAACCACAGACGCGCCTGCTGCCTCCATACCGTTGTCTCAGTCATAACTGCTAATTCCTTGCATAAATCATAGACGCGCCTAATGGCTCGGTCCCGCTTCCTCCAGTGCCTAAGCAATAGATATGCCTGCTGACTCGGTTCCGCTGCCTCAGATATAACTGCTGATTCTGTGCCTAAGCCATAGACGTGCATGCTGGCTCGGTGCCGCTGCCTCCGACATAACTGCTGACTCGGTGCCTAAGCCATAGACCAGCCTGCTGGCTCTGTGCCACTTCCCAAGGAATGTCTGAAGCAATGACGCCTAGCTAGCAGGCATATCTATGGCTTAGGCACCAAATCAAAAGATATGCCTGCGGCAGCGGCAACGATTCAGCAGGCGCAGCTGTGGTTTAGTTCCAAATCAGCTCTTTTGTATGAGGCAGGCATTTCCGAGTCAGTGACGTTGAGCAAGCAGACATGTATAACATCTTGCCCAGCAGGCATGTCTGTGGCTTAGGCACCGAATCAGCTGTTTTGTCTGTGGCAGTGGCTCCGAGCCAGCAGGCATGTTTGAGCAAGCAAACATGTCTTATGCTTTGTCCAGTCGGCCCATCTGAGGCTTAGGCGCTGATTCGGCGCCGCTGCCTCAGCCAGAACTGCTTATTCAGAGCCTAAACCACAGACGCGCCTGTTCGGTCGGTGCCGCTGCCTTTGGCACAGCTGCTGATTCGGTGCCTCAGCTAAAGAGATACATGCTAATAAGGTGCCACTGCCACAGACGTGCCTGTCGGAACCGTTCCATTGCCTTAGACATACCTGCAGGCTCGATGCAACTGGCTCTGGCATGCGCGCTGGCGCAGTGCGACAACTTCAGATATAACTGATGGATCAGTGCCAAAGCCCTTGAAGTACCTGGGTGCTCGATGCCATTGCGTTTGTCATGTCACATAAATAATCAATGCTTTGGTGCCATAAGTTCTGATTCGGTGCCTAAACTACAGACGCGCCTGCCGCCTCTGTACCGTTGTCTCAGTCATAACTGCTAATTCCTTGCCTAAACCATAGACACGCCTACTGGCTCGGCCCCGCTTCCTCTAGTGCCTTAACAAAAGACATGCCTGCTGGCTCGGTTCCGCTGCCTCAGATATAACTGCTAATTCGGTGCCTAAGCCATAGACGTGCATGCTGGCTCGGTGCTGCTGCCTCCGACATAACTGCTGATTCGGTGCCTAAGCCACAGGCCTGCCTGCTGGCTCTGTGCCACTTCCAAAGGATTATTTGAAACAATGGCGCCTAACTAGCAGGCATGTCTATGACTTAGGCACCAAATCAACAGATATGCCTACGTCAGCGGCTCCGACCCAGCAGGCGCATCTTTGGTTTAAATTTCAAATCAGGTGTTTTGTCTGAGGCAGGCATTTCCGAGGCAGTGACGTTGAGCAAGCAGACATGTATAACGTCTTGCCAAGCAGGCGTGTCTGTGGCTCAGGCACCGAATAAGCTGTTTTGTGTGTGGCAGTGGCTCCGAGCCAGCAGGTATGTTTTAAGCAGTGACTTTGAGCAAGAAAACATGTCTAATGCCTTGTCCAGTCGGCCCATTTGAGGCTTAGGGGCGTCTAAAATTCGTAGCCGCTGCCTAAGACAGAAGTGCTTATTCAGAGCCTAAACCACAGACGCGCCTGCTCGGTCGGTGCCTCTGCCTTTGACACAGCTGCTGATACGGCGCCTAAGCTAAAGAGATGCATGCTAATTAGGTGCCACTGCCACAGACATGCCTGTCGGCACGGTTCCATTGTCTTAGACATACCTGCAGCCTCGTTGCTACTAGCTCAGGCATGCGCGCTTGCGCAGTGTGACAGCCTCAGATATAACTGATGGATCAGTGACAATGCCTCAGAGGTGCCTGGCTGCTCGATGCCATTGCGTTTGTCATGTTACATAAATAATCAATGTTTTGGTGTCATTACTGCTGATTCGGTGCCTAAACCACAGACGCGCCTGCTGCCTCTGTACCGTTGTCTTAGTCATAACTGCTAATTCCTTGCCTAAACCATAGATGCGCCTGCCGGCTCGGTCCCGCTTCCTCCAGTGCCTAAGCAATAGGCCTGCCTGCTGGATCGGTTCCGCTGCCTCAGATATAACTGCTGATTCGGTGCCTAAGCCATAGACGTGCACGCTGGCTCGGTGCCGCTGCCTCCAACATAACTGCTGATTCGGTGCCTAAGCCACAGACCTGCCTGCTGGCTCTATGCAACTTCCAAAGGAATGTTTGAAGCAATGGCGCCTGGCAGGCATGTCAATGGCTTAGGCACCAAACCAACAGATATGCCTGCGGCAGCGGCACCGATCAGTAGGCGCATCTGTGGTTAAAGTTTCAAATCAGGTGTTTTGACTGAGGCAGGCATTTCCGAGGCAGTGACGTTGAGGAAGCAGACATGTAAAACAGTTTGCCCAGCAGGCGTGTCTGTGGCAGTGGCCCCGAGCCAGCAGGCATGTTTGAGGCAATGACTTTGAGCCAGCAGACATGTTTGAGGCAGTAACTATGAGCAAGCAAATATGTCTAATGCCTTGTCCAGTCAGCCCATCTGAGGCTTAGGCGCGTCTATAATTCGGTGCCGCTGTTTCAGACAGAACTGGTTATTCAGAGCCTAAACCACAGACGCGCCTGCTCGGTCGGTGCCGCTGCCTTTGGCACAGCTGCAGATTCGGTGCCTAAGCTAAAGAGACGCATGCTAGGTAGGTACCACTGCCACAGATATGCCTGTCGGCACGGTCCCATTGCCTTAAACATACCTGCAGGCTCGATGCTACTGGCTCAGGTATGCGCGTAGGCTCTGTGCGACAGCTTCAGATATAACTGATGGATCAGTGTCAATGCCTCAGAGGTACCTGGCTGCTCGATGCCATTGCTTTTGTCATGCCACATAAATAACCAATGGTTTGGTGCCATTACTGCTGATTCGGTACCTAAACCAAAGACGCGCCTGCTGCCTCTGTACCGTTGTCTCAGTCATAACTGCTAATTCCTTGCCTAAACAATAGACGCGCCTACTGGATCGGTCCCGCTTCCTCCAGTGCCTAAGCAAAAGACATGTCGGCTGGCTCGGTTCCGCTGCCGCAAATAAAACTGCTGATTTGGCGCCTACGCCGTAGACGTGCATGTTGGCTCGGTGCCGCTGCCTCCGACATAAATGCTGATTCGTCGCCTAAGCCACAGACCTGCCTGCTGGCTCTATGCCACTTCCAAAATAATGTCTGAAGCAGTGGCGCCTAACTAGCAGTCATGTCTAGGGCTTAGGCACCAAATCAACAGATATGCCTGCGGCAGCGGCACCGATCCAGCAGGCGCATTTGTGGTTTAATTTCCAAATAAGCTCTTTTGTCTGAGGCAGGTATTCCCGAGGCAGTGACGTTGAGCAAACAGACGTGTATAACGTCTTGCCCAGCAATAATATCTGTGGCTTAGGCACCGAATCAGCTGTTTTTTCTGTGGCAGTGGCTCCGAGCCAGCAGCCATGTTTGAGGCAGTGACTTTGAGCAAGCAAACATGTCTAATGCCTTTTCCAGTCGGCCCATCTGAGGCTTAGGTGCGTGTATAATTCGGTGCCACTGCCTCAGACAGAACTGGTTATTCAGAGCCTTAACCACAGACGCGCCTGCTCGGTCGATGCCGCTGACTTTGGCACAGCTGCTGATTCCGTGCATAAGCTAAAGAGATGCATGCAAGTTAGGTGCCACTGCCACAGACTGGCCTGTCGGCACGGTTCCATTGCCTTAGATATACCTGCAGGCTCGTTGCTACTGGCTCAGGCATGCGAGCTGGCGCAGTGCGACAGCTTCAGATATAGCTGATGGATCAGTACCAATGCCTCAGAGGTACCTGGCTGCTCGATGCCATTGCGTTTGTCATGTCACATAAATAATCAATGGTTTGGTGCCATTACTGCTGATACAGACGCGCTTGTTGCCTCTGTACCGTTTTCTCAGTCATTACTGCTAATTCCTTCCCTAAACCATAGACGCGCCTGCTGGATCGGTCGCGCTTCCTCCTCTTTGGTTTAAGTTCCAAATCAGCTGTTTTGTCTGAGGCAGGCATTTCCGAGGCAGTGACGTTGAGCAAGCAGACATGTATAACGTCTTGCCCAGCAGGCGTGTCAGTGGCTTAGGCACCGAATCAACTGTTTTTTCTGTGCCAGTTGCTCCGAGCCAGCAGGCATGTTTGAGGCAGTGACTTTGGGCAAGCAAACATGTCTAATGCCTTGTTCAGTCGGCCCATTAGAGGCTTAGGGGCGTCTATAATTCGGTGCCGCTGCCTCAGACAGAACTGCTTATTCAGAGCCTTAACCACAGACGCGCCTGCTCGGTCGGTGCCGCTGCCTTTGGCACAGCTGCTGATCCGGTGCCTAAACTAAAGAGGTGCATGCTAATTAGGTGCCACTGTCACAGACATGCTTGTCAGCACGGTTCCGTTGCCTTAGACATACCTGCAGGCTCGTTGCTACTGGCTCAGTCATTGGCGCTGGCTCCGTGCGGCAGCTTCAGATATAACTGATGGATCAGTGCCAATGCCTCATAGGTACCTGGCTGTTCAATGCCATTGCGTTTGTCAGGTCACATAAATAATCAATGGTATAGTGCAATTACTACAGCAGCGAGACCGAGCCAGCAGGCGCGTCTATTGTTTGGGGAAGGAATTAGCAGCTATGACTGAGACAACGGTACGGAGGCAGCAAGCGCGCCTGTATCAGCAGTAATGGCACCAAACCATTGATTATTTATGTGACATGACAAACGCAATGGCATCGAGCAGTCAGGTACCTTTGAGGCATCGGTACTGATCCATCAGCTATATCTGAAGCTGTCGTACTGAGCCAGCTCGCATGCCTGAGCCAGTAGCAACGAGCCTGCCGGTATATCTAAGGCAATGGAACCGTGTCGACAGGCCAGTCTGTGGCAGTGGCACCTAACTAGCATGCATCTCATTAGCTAAGGCACCGAATCAGCAGCTGTGCCAAAGTCAGCGGCATCGACCGAGCAGGCGCGTCTGTGATTTAGGCTGTGAATAACCAGTTCTGTCTGAGGCAGTGGCACCGAATTATACACGCACCTAAGCCTCAGATGGGCCGACTGGACAAGGCATTAGACAGTTTGCTTGCTCAAAGTCACTGCCTCAAACATGGCTGCTGGCTCGGAGCCACTGCCACAGACAAAACAGCTGATTCGGTGCATAAGCCATAGACACGATTGCTGGGCAAGACGTAATACATGTCTGCTTGCTCAACGTCACTGCCTCGGGAATACCTGTCTCAGACAAAAGAGCTTATTTGGAACTTAAACCACAGATGCTCCTGCTGGATCGGTGCCGCTGCCGCAGGCATAATTGTTGATTTGGTGCGTAAGCTCTAGATATGCCTGCTAGCTAGGCGCCACTGCTTCAGACATTACTTTGAAAGTGGCTTAGACCCAGCAGGCAGGTCTGTGGCTTAGGAGCCGAATCAGCATTTATGTCGGAGGCAGCGGCACCGAGCCAGCATGCACGTCTACGGCGTAGGCGCCGAATCAGCAGTTATATCTGCGGCAGCGGAACCGAGCCAGCAGACATGTCTTTTGCTTAGGCACTGGAGGAAGCGGGACCGAGCCAGTAGGCGCGTCTATTGTTTAGGCAAGGAATTAGCAGTTATGACTGAGACAACGGTACAGTGGCAGCAGGCGCGTCTTTGGTTTAGGTACCGAATCAGCAGTAATGGCACCAAACCATTGGTTATTTATTTGGCATGACAAAAGCAATGGCATCGAGCAGCCAGGTACCTCTGCGGCAATGGCACTGATCAATCAGTTATATCTGAAGCTGTCGCCACTGAGCCATAGCGCATACCTGAGCCAGTAGCATCGAGCCTGCAGGTATGTTTAAGGCAATGGGACCGTGCCGACAGGCATATCTGTGGCAGTGGCACCTAACTAGCATGCATCTCTTAAGCTTAGGTACCGAATCAGCAGCTGTGCCAAAGGCAGCGGCACCGACCGAGCAGGCGCGTCTGTGGTTTAGGCTCTGAATAACCAGTTCTGTCTGAAGCAGCGGCATCGAATTATAGACGCGCCTAAGCCTCAAATGGGCCGACTGGACAAGGCATTAGACTTGCTTGCGTGCTCAAAGTTACTGCCTCAAACATGTCTGCTTGCTCAAAGTCACTGCCTCAAACATGCCTGCTGGCTCGGAGCCACTGCCAATGACACGCCTGCTGGGCAAGACGTTATACATGTCTGCTTGCTCAACGTCACTGCCTCGGAAATGCCTGCCCCAGACAAAACACCTGATTTGAAACTTTAACCACAGATGCGCCTGCTGGATTTGGTGATTAAGCCATAGACATGCCTGCTAGCTAGGCGCCACTGCTTCAAACATTCCTTTGGAAGTGGCACAGAGCCAGCAGGCAGGTCTGTGGCTTAGGCACCGAATCAGCAGTTATGTCGGAGGCAGCGGCACCGAGCCAGCATGCACGTCTATGGCTTAGGCACCGAATCAACAGTTATATCTGAGGCAGCGGAACCGATCCAGCAGGCAGGTCAATTGCTTAGGCACTGGAGGAAGCGGGACCGAGCCGGCAGGCGCGTCTATGGTTTAGGCAAGGAATTAGCAGTTATGACTGAGACAACGGTACAGAGGCAGCAGGCGCGTCTGTGCTGTAGGCACCGAATCAGTAGTAATGGCACCGAACCATTGATTATTTATGTGACATGACAAAAGCAATGGCATCGAGCAGCCAGGTACCTCAGAGGCATTGGTACTGATCCATCAGTTATATCTGAAGCTGTCGCACTGAGCCAGCGCGCATGCAAGAGCCAGTAGCAACAAGCCTGCAGGTATGTTTAAGGCTATGGAACCGTGCCGACAGCCATATCTGAGGCAGTGGCATCTAACTAGCATGCATCTCTTTAGCTTAGGTACCGAATCAGTAGCTGTGCCAAAGGCAGCGGCATCGACCGAGCAGGCGCGTCTGTGGTTTAGGCTCTGAATAAGCAGTTCTGTCTGAGGCAGCAGCACGAATTATAGACGAGCCTAAGCCTCAGATGGACCAACTGGACAAGGCATTAGACATGTTTGCTTGCTCAAAGTCGCTGCCTCAAACGTGCCTGCTGGCTCGGAGCCACTGCCACAGACAAAATTGCTGATTCGGTGCCTAAGCCACAATCACGCCTGCTGGGCAAGACGTTATACATGTCTGCTTGCTCAACGTCAATGCCTCGGAAATGCCTGCCTCAGATAAAACAGCTGATTTGGAACATTAACCACAGATGCGCCTACTGCATCGGTGCCGCTGCCGCAGGCATATCTGTTGATTTGGTGCCTAAGTCATAGGCATGCCTGCTAGTTAGGCGCCACTGCTTCAAAATTTCCTTTCGAAGTGGCACAGAGCCAGCAGGCAGGTTTGTGGCTCAGGCACCGAATCAGCAGTTATATCTGAGGCAGCGGAACCGAGCCAGCAGGCATGTCTATTGCTTCGGCACTGGAGGAAGCGGGACCGAGCCAACAGTCGCGTCTATGGCTTAGGCAAGGAATTAGCAGTTATTATTGAGATAACGGTACAGAGGCAGCAGGCGCGTCTGTGGTTTAGTCACCGAATCAGCAGTAATTGCACTATACCATTGATTATTTATGTGACCTGACAAACGCAATGGCATTGAACAGCCAGGTACCTCTGAGGCATTGGCACTGATCCATCAGTTATATCTGAAGCTTTCGCACGGAGCCAGCGCCAATGACTGAGCCAGTAGGCACGAGCCTGCAGGTATGTATAAGGCAACGGAACCGTGCTGACAGGCATGTCTGTGACAGTGGCACCTAATTAGCATGCACCTCTTTAGCTTAGGCACCGGATCAGCAGCTGTGCCAAAGGCAGTCATAGACTAAACCAAAGACGCAACTGTTGGCACGGTCCCGCTTACTCCAGTGCCGAAGCAATAGACATGCCTGCTGGCTCGGTTCCGCTGCCTCAGATATAAATGCTGATTCGGTGCCTAAGCCATAGGCGTGTATGCTGGCTCGGTGCCGCTGCCTCCGACATAACTGCTGATTCGGTGCCTGAGCCACAAACCTGCCTGCTGGCTCTGTACCACTTCCAAAGGAAATTTTGAAGCAGTGGCGCCTAACTATCAGGCATGCCTATGACTTATGCACCAAATCGACAGATATGCCTGCGGCAGCGGCACCGATGCAGCACGCGCATCTGTGGTTAAAGTTCCAAATCAGCTGTTTTGTCTGAGGCAGGCATTTCCAAGGCATTGACGTTGGGCAAGCAGACATGTATAACGTCTTGCCCAGCAGGCGTATCTGTGGCTTAGGCACCGAATCAGCAGTTTTGTCTGTGGCAGTGGCTCCGAGCCAGCAGGCAAGTTTGAGGCAGCGACTTTGAGCAAGCAAACATGCCTTGTCCAGTTGGTCCATCTGAGGCTTCGGCTCGTCTATAATTCGGTGCCGCTGCCTCAGACAGAACTGCTTATTCAGAGCCTAAACCACAAACGCGCCTGCTCAGTCGGTGCCGCTGCCTTATGCACAGATACTGATTCGGTACCTAAGCTAGAGAGATGCATGCTAGTTATGTGCCACTGCCTCAGATATGCCTGTCGGCACGGTTCCGTTGCCTTAGACATACCTGCAGGCTCGTTGCTACTGGCTCATGCATGCGCTCTGGCTCAGTGCGACAGCTTCAGATATAACTGATGAATCAGTGCCAATGCCTCAGAGGTACCTGGCTGCTCGATGCCATTGCTTTTGTCATGTCACATAAATAATCAATGGTTTGGTGTCATTACTGCTGATTCGGTGCCTAAACCCAGACGCACCTGCTGCCTCTGTACCGTTGTCTCAGCCATAGCTGCTAATTCCTTACCTAAACCATAAAAGCGCCTGCAGGCTGGGTCCCGCTTCCTCAAGTGCCTAAGCAATAGACCTGCCTGCTGGATCGGTTCCGCTGCCTTAGATATAACTGCTGATTCGGTGCCTAAGCCATAGACGTGCATGCTGGCTCGGTGCCGCTGCCTCCGACATAATTGCTGATTCTGTGCCTAAGCCACAGACCTGCCTGCTGGCTCTGTGCCACTTCCAAAGGAATGTTTGAAGCAATGGCGCCTAGCTAGCAGGCATGTCTATGGCTTAGGCACCAAATCAACAGATATGCCTGCGGCAGCGGCACCGATCCAGCAGGCGCATCTGTGGTTAAAGTTTCAAATCAGGTGTTTTGTCTGGGGCAAGCATTTCCGAGGCAGTGACGTTGAGCAAGCAGACATGTATAACGCCTTGCCCAGCAGGCGTGTCTGTGGCAGTGGCTCGGAGCCAGCGGGCATGTTTGAGGCAGTGATTTTGAGCCAGCAGACATGTTTGTGGCAGTAGCTTTTGGCTTGCAAACATGTCTAATGCCTTGTCCAGTCGGCCCATTTGAGGCTTAGGCCCGTCTATAATTCGGTGCCGCTGCTTCAGACAGAACGGGTTATTCAGAGCCTAAACCACAGACGCGCCTGCTCGGTCGGTGCCGCTGCCTTTGGCACAGCTGCTGATTCGGTGCCTAAGCTAAAGAGATGCATCCTAGTTAGGTGCCACTGCCACAGATATGCCTGTCGGCACGGTCCCATTGCCTTAAAGATACCTGCAGGCTCGATGCTACTGGCTCGGGTATATGCTATGACTCAGAAATAACTGATGGATCAGTGCCAATGCCTCAGAGTTACCTGGCTGCTCGATGCCATTGCTTTTGTCATGCCAAATAAATAACCAATGATTTGGTGTCATTACTGCTGATTCGGTGCCTAAACCACAGACGCGCCTGCTGCATCTGTGCCATTGTCCCAGTCATTACTGTTAATTCCTTGCCTAAACAATAGACGCGCCTACTGGCTCGGTCCCGCTACCTCCAGTGCCTAAGCAAAAGACATGTCTGCTGGCTCTGTCCAGCTGCCTCATTCATACCTGTTGATTCCTTGCCTAAACCACAGACGCTCCTGATGCCTCTGTCCCGCTGCCTCAGACATAACTGCTGATTCCTTGCCTAAACTACAGACGCGCCTGCCCACTTCCTGAGACATTACTACTGATTCGGTGCCTAAGACATAGGTCTGCCTGCTGGCTCGGCCCCGCTGCCTCATATATAACTGTTGATTCGGTGCCTATGCCATTGACGTGCCTGTTGGCTCGTTGCTGCTGCCTCAGACATAACTGCTGATTCGGTGCTCAAGCCACAAAGTACCTGTTTGCTCGGTGTCACTTTCACAGGCATGCCTGAGGCTCGGTTCCACTGCCTCAGAGATACCTGCAGGGTCACTTGTCAATAGCTGACACAAGCACGCTGGCTCAGTGTCATTGACTCAGTCTAAACTGATGGATTTGTGCCACTCCTTCAAACGTACCTCGTTGCTCGATGCCACTGTGACTGTCAATGACTGTCACACAAACACGTTATGAATCGGTGGCAGGGCATCAGACAAGTCTGCTGATTCGGTGCCTAAGCCAAAAACGTGCCTCCTGGCTGGCGCCACTACTTCAGACATGACTGCTGATCCGGCGTCATAGCCACGCGCCTGCTGGCTCGGAACCGCTGCCTCAGTCATAACTTGTAATTTCGCATCTCAACCACAGATGCAACTGCTGGCTGGGTCCCGCTGCCTCAGATATAACCGCTGATTCGGTGCCAAAAACATACACTTGCCTGCTGGCTCGGTGCCTCTGCCTGTAACATGACTGCTGATTCCGAGCCTAAACCTCAGGCGTGCCCCTGGCTCGGTTCCACATTCTCTGCTGGCTCGGTTCGATTGCCTCAGAGATACCTGCAGGGTCGTCACTGACTCAATGCCACTGTCTGATGCTAAACTAACGAACCAGTGCCACTGCCTAACATGTACTGGGTTGTTCGATGCCACTGCGAATGTCATACCTAATGACTCAGTGTCATTGCCACACAAACATTTTATGGATCGCTGGAAAGGCATCAGACATGTCTGGTGGCTATAAGTCAGTGTCTCGGACATGCCTGCTCATTCACACCCACTGCCTCAGACGAAAAGGCTGATTCGGTACCAAAGCCACAGACGTCCCTGCTGGTTTGATACTGCTGCATCACACTGGCTAAGACATGCACGTTCGGTCAGTTCCACTGTCTCAGACATAACTGATGATTCGGTGCTTAAGCTAAAGTCGTGCCTGCTGCCTTGGATAACCCAGAGGATAACCCTTTTATAGAACATATTTGACGTCACTGCAGCTGATGTGTGGGAAAGTGTGGCGGCCGTAAAAAGTCTCCCTGTCCTACATCATAGTGTAGTTTATATTTTCTTGTCCTTTGGGATCATTGATTCCATTGCGGAATTTTGAAAATATTTTTTCAGGGTCACTGATGAGGCCTAATTAGCCGAAACTAGCTAGTCTGGCCCAGAAAACACGTACACTTCATATTTTCCAGTTTTGTGGTGCATTCCTTGCTTCCAAAGGATAACCCTTTTATAGAACATATTTGGTGCCACTGCCTCAGGCATGTCTGCTGGTTCGGTTCCACTTCCTCATACATACCTGCAGGATCGTTGCAAATGGCTCGACATTCCCACTGGCTCAGTGCCACTGCCTCAGACATAACTTATGGATCAGTGCTTCTGCCTCAAGCGTACCTGGTTGTTCGATGTCACTGCCACTGACATGTCAATAGGGTTAGGGCCACTGCAACCAAACATACTTAATGGCTCGGTACCAAAGCATCGGACATGCTTGCTGGCTCAAACAGGCCTGCTGCCTGGGAGCAACTGTCTGATACATAACTACTGATTCGGCGCCTAAGCCACTGACGTGCATGTTCGCTCATTAGATGCCACTACCTAAGTCATGCCTGCTGGCAAGGTTCCAATGACTCAGACATGCCTGCAGTGTCGTTGCCAAAATGGCTCAGACATGTTCGTTAGTTCAGTGCCACGCCTCAGCCTTAACTGATAGGTCAGTGCCACTGCCTCATACGTACTTGGTTGCTCGATGCCTTTGCAATTGTCATATCTAATGACTTATTGCCACTGCCACCTTAATACTTTATTGCTCGTCGCAAAGACATTAGACATGTCTGTTTACTCAACATCACTGCCTCGGACATGTCTGCTTGCTCGGAGCGACTGCCTCAGACAAAACTGCTGATTGGGAGCTTAAACCCCAGACGCGCCTGCTGGTTCGAAGCCGCAGCCTCAGGCATACCTGTTGATTCGTTTACTGAGCCATAGGTGGTCCCCGCCCATCGGAGCTTGAAGAAAGAGATTGGCTGTTTCCGCGCAGAGCTGAAACCGACCCGCGCACGAGTACTTGTAAACCGCTTAGAGGATCTAAGCCTGACCAGGCAAAGCGATGCGTGTCGGCCCATCCATGCTTATAAACCCTATTGGTGTCATTGGGCGGCAGCGATCTCAATGTCGGGTAAAAGTCCCACAAAATTTGAAGCAACGTCTCGATTTAAGCCCCCCTAGTGGAAGTCGTTTCACTGACCGTTCCAAGGCGGTTCTTCTGTCGTGGTTTATTTTTGTTATGGCTTGTCTTGGAGTGAGTGTATTGCTTATATTATTTTGCTTTGGATAGCCAATTGGCCATTTTGTGGGAAAGTAACTGTCCTTTTGGCTTTCCGCTAGTGATGTTTCCAATAGGGTCTAGTTGTTTCATGTTTGTGTTTCTTTCCCGTGGTGACCCTGATTGGAGCCGTGGGTTAATTGTATCGATTCCTGATCATCGCCTTCACTTCTATTTTATATATCGATAGGGACTATAACAGCAGGTCCTATCCAGTTACATACCTACAGTGACCATAATAGATGGTTCAATCCAGCTACACACAGTCTACATACCGATAGTGGACTCGACAGCAAGTTCTATTCAGTTACATACTCATAGGACCATAACAGCAAGTTCGCTCAGGTTACACACCTACAGGGAACATTACAGCAGGTCAGCCTACAGTGACTATAACAGCAGGCCAGCTCAGTTTACATACCTACATGGAGACTAACAGCAGGTCCTATTCAGTTATATACCTACAGGGACCGTTATGGCGGGTCAGCTCAGGTTACCCTTCTATAGGGCAAATAACAGCAAGGCATATTCTTTTAATAACTACATGGACCAAATCAGCAATTTCATTTAGTTTATACTAATTTATTTTAGTTCGATTGCGATGGAAGCCTCAAGCTTATTTAGTCGCTCTCGAACACTCATTCCGGATGTTTTCACGCGCGCGAGAGAGAGGCAGTGACTATTACACCACTGCTACCCATTTACACCTTGGTGGAGTGAGGCAGTGTCATTACGTGTCTTGCCCAAGAAAACACCTCGATAACGGGTGCCGGATTCGAACGCACAACTTCTCGATCATGAGTCGAACGCGTTAACCACTGCGCTATCCATTTACATACCTACAGCGACCGTAAGAGCAATTCCATGTCAGTTATAACCTACAGGCACCATAACAGCAGGTCCAATCCAGTTATATACCTACATTTACCATTACAGCAGCTCCGATAAGGTATCATTCCTACATAGACTGTAACAGCCGTTCGGCATAGGTTGCATACCTACAGGGGGAATAACAGCAGAACCTATCCAGTCATATACGTACAGGGAACATAAAAGGCCCGCCAAAGTCATAGCCAGTTACATACCTACTCTCCATAACAGCAAGTCCTATCCAGTTGCATACCTACAGTGTTCATAACAGCAAGTTCTCTCCATTTAAATACCTACATGGAGCATAACAGCAGATCCGCTCATGTTTCCTAACTACAGGTACCATAACAGCATGTCCGCTCAGCTTACATAATTACAGGGACCATAACAGTAGGCTCTATCCAGTGACATTACTACAGGGACCATATCAGCAGGAACGCTAAAGACCGCTCATATTACATACCTACAGGGGCAATGACTGCAGGTCAACCCAGGTAACATAACAACAGGGACAATTACAGCATGTCCAGTAACATTCCTAAAGGGACTATAACAGACGGTCCTAACATGTCACATACCTACATGGGCCATAAAAACAGGTTCGTTCAGCTTTCATAATGACAGGAACCATAACAGCAGGTCCTATCTGGTTACATACCTACAGTGACCATTACAGCCGGTCTGCTTAGGAAACATACCTACAGGGGCCATAACTCTACGTCCGCTCAGTTAAAATAACTGCAGGGTTTATATGATTACAGGGACCATAAACAGCAGGTCCTATCCAGTTCCATACGTACAGGGACCATAACAGCAAGACCGCTGAGGCTACATACCTACAGGGACCATGACACCAAGTCCTATACAGTTAAAGACCTACCAGGATTATAACAGCAGGTCTGCTCAGGTTAAAAACGTACATGTACCATAACAGCAGGTCCTATCCAGGTACATAGCTACAGGGGCATTAACAAGAGATACTATGCAGATACATACCTACAGGGACTATAACAGCAGGTCCGCCAAGTTTACATATCTACAGGGATAATTACAGCATGGCCTATCGTGTAACATATATAAAGGGGTCATAATAGGTTGTCCTAGCAGGTACCATATCGACAGGGACCATAAAAGCAGGTCCTAGCCAGTTACAAACCTACAGGGAGCATAACAGTCGGTTCTCCCCAGCTCTACACATAGAGTTTCCATAACAGCAGGTCCGCACAGGTTACATATGAACAGGGACCATAACAGCAAGTAATATCAAGTAACATACCTACAGGGACCACAACAGCAGGTCCACTCACGTGACCTACAGGGACCATAAAAGCTGGTCCGCCTACTGGGACTGTAACAGCAAGCCCGCTCAGGTTACATAAAATAGAAGTGAAGGCAATGATCAGGAATCGATAAAATTAACCCACAGCTCCCATCAGCTCAGGTTACATACCTACATGGAGAATAATAGCAGGTCCTATTCAGTTATATACCTACAGGGACCGTAACAGCGGGTGCGTTCAGGTTACCTACATATAGGGCATATAAAAGCAACTAATACCCTTTTACAAACCTATATGGACCAAAACAGCAACTCCTATCCAGTTACATACCTATAGCCACCATAAGAGCAATTCCATTCAAGTTACATACCTGCAGGGACAATAACAGCAGGTCCAATCCAGTTACACACCTACATGTACAGGGACCATTACAACAGCTGCGCTATTGTAACATTTATACAGGGACTGTAACAGCCGGTCGACTTAGCTTAGATATCTACAGGGAGAATAACAGCAGGTCCTATCCAGATATGTCCGTACAGGGACCATAACAGGTCCGCTCAAGTCATACCCAGTTACATACCTATATGACCATAACAACAAGTCCTATCCAGTTGCTTACCTACAGGGACCATAATGTATTAGTTTAGAATTATTTTGAACAAGTTTAAAGCCACTTAGACATCACAGAATATTGCATTGGGGGTTAAAATCAAAGAAAATTCAAGGGAGGTAACTGTTAAAGGAATAGAGGAAAATAAGTCTGTATCATATAAAAACCAGCATAACTTAAGAACGAATGGGAATCTTTCATGTGGTTTTCAATAAAACGACCCTCTTTGCATATGCTTTCACAGTGCTTCAAACTAAAATTTTCTTAAATTTCTTTCTACTTGCTCTTTTACATTTGCCGGGTCCGGAGGAAGCTTTTTGAGGCCGCCAGCTCGAATGTTCAAATATCTTACGAGATATCCGGCAAATATTAATGCTATGAAATAACCACTGATTATTATTGTTCTTGCAGAACGTACGACTCCAACGCTCAATGGGGACAAAAACGCCCCAAAATTCCATATAAATTCTTCAAATGCGACCGGTATACCAATATGGCGGCTAGTTCAGAATGTTGATTACAATGACGAAGTTGCGCTTTAACCATCAGACATCATCATAGACCGCTAAAACGCTACGTTCAGGGCGATAATGTTACGTCGCTTAAAGTCACGTAAACAAAGCAAGGCTCATCTGGTGATATCAAAAGCTCAAAATACATGTTCAAACAGCACGCGATTTGCGCATGATCCTTGTTGTTTGAGCACAGCTTTTGGTCCATTTGACAATGGCTTCAAATAGCCATATGCACATGAATTTTGGCAAAAGATAGTATTACTGCTTAGTGTATACACCTACCGTGACCATGACAGCAAACCTACATAGTTTACATGCCTATGAATATCATAATATCTGACCCGCTGAGATAACATTCCTGCAAGGTCCGCTTAGTTTACCCACATGAACCTCAACAGCAATAGTTATCGGGACTAAAACAACAACTCAATCGAGTCTGCAAATCTATCCGGACAACAACAACATTTTCACTCATTTTTAACATATGTTCAAAAAATATAAAGCAGATCAGCTTAATTGACCTTTATACAGCAACCATAACAGCAGGTCCCCTAAGTTTACATTCTTACAGTGTCCTGTTAGTTTGTATCGAGATACATTCCTCCCTCGAGTTTGTATCGAGTTACATACCTACAGGGACCATAACAGCAGGACCGCTCAGGCTACATACCGACAATGACCATGGTAGTAAGTTATATTGAGTTACAAACTCATAGGGACCAAAACAGCAGGTCCGCTCATGTTATATGCGTAGAGGGACTATAACAGCAATCCAGTCACATACATACAGGATGTATGCAAGCCAATCCAATGAAGAGTCAGAGACATGCAAAATAGAAGTGAAGGCAATGATCAGGAATCGATAAAATTAACCCACAGCTCCAATCAGAGACACCAAGGGAAAGAAACACAAACACGAAACAACCAGACCCCAACGGAAACATCACCAGCGGAAAGCTAAAAGAACAGTTACTTTCCCACAAAATGACCAATTGGCTTTCCAAAGCAAAATAATATAAGCGATACATACACTCAAATCAGGACCAAATCAGCAGTTCCTATCCAGTTATATATATATAGGAACCAGCAGGTCCTATCCAGTTACATACCTGCAGGGGCATACCATCAACTCATATCCAGTTATATAACTACATAGAACATAACACCAAGTCCTATCTTATAACAGGGACCATATCCCAGCACTCAGGTTAAATACCTGTAGGGACCATAACAGAAGGTCCGCTCAGGAGTTATACATTCGGGGACAATTACAGTAGGTCCTATCCAGTAAAATCCGTAAAGGGACCATAACAGGCGGTCCGCTCAGATTACATATCTACAAAGAGAATAACAGTACTATCCAATTTCATTTCAGACAATAACAGCAAGTCCTATCCTGTTTCATACCTACAGGGAACATATCAGCAAGTCCTATCCAGTTACATACCTGTAGGGACATAACATCAAGTCCTATCCAGTTATAACCTATATGGAACATAACAGCAAGTCCTGTCTAATAACACACCTACAGGGACCATATCCCAAGTCCGCTGTTAAATACCTACAGGGTCCACTCAGGAGTCATATAGGGACAATTATAGCAGGACTATCGAGTAACATTCCTAAAGAAACCATAACAGGCGGTCCGCTCAGTTTACATATCTACAAGGAGAACAACAGTACTATCCAATAACATACCTATAGGGACCGTAACAACAGGTAACAAAATGTCCGCTCAGATTTCCTACATACAGGGAACATAACAGCAGTTCCTATCCAGTTATATACCTTCGGATACAATAACAGCAAATCCGATCCAGTGAAAAGCTAATGGGACCATACGAGCAGGTCCAATCCAGATGCCTACCTACAGGGACGATAACAGCAGAAACTATCCTGTTACACCGCTACAGGGACTACAACAGCAAGTCCGCTAATGTAACATTCCTACAGGGACAGTAACAGCCGCCCCGCTCAGGTTACATACCTACAGGGAGAATAACAGCAGGTCCTGTCCAGATACATACAAACAGGGACAATAAATTCAGGTCCGCACAGATTATATACCTACAGAGTTCATAACAGCCGGTCATATTCAATAACATACCTATAGGGACCATAACAGCAAGTCCTTTCCACTTACATACCTACAGGGAGAATAAAATTAAGTTCTAGCCTGTTTCATACCTACAGGGAACATAACAGCAAGCCTTATCCAGTTATATACCTGCAGGGACATAGCATCAAGTCCTATCCAGTTACATACAGGAAACATAACAGCAAGTCCTATCTAAAACATACATGCAGGCACTATAACCCATGTCCGCTCAGGTAACATACCTACATTGACCGTAACAGCTGGTCCGCTTAGGTAACATACCTTTAGGGACCATGATAGCATGTCCACTCAGGGTACATACCCACAGGGACAACAGCAGATCCGCTGAGCTTACATCATTACAGGGACCATAACAGCAGGTCCCATCCAGTTTCATACCTAAAGGGACCATAACAGCAGGTGCGTTAATGTAACGTCCCTACGGATACAATAACAGCATGTCCGCTCAGATTCCATACCTACAGGGACCAAAACAGCAGGTCCGCTCATGTGATATACCTGCAGCAACAATGACAGCAAGTCTACTTACAGAAACCATAACAGCAGGTCCGCCCAGGATACATACCTACAGTTTCAATTAGAGCAAGTCATGTACAGTCAGGCGCCCCCGCCCATCGAGGCTTGAAGAAATAGATCGGCTGCATGGTGCTTCCTCGCAGAGCTGAAATCGACCAAGCAAGTGCTATCTAGTTACAGACCACAGGTCCGCTCAGGTTTAAAACAAAACAGGGACTATAACAGCAGGTCCTATCTATCTATCTTCTGATACTGCATCGGTCACATTTGACCATTACCGCAGGTGTACATTACATACACTCCAGGTTTTGCAGGATGAAAGCCTACACAGTAGTCATGTAATTATGGTAGGGATCTTTAACCTGCACAGGGGATGGTTCTCCCTGCACAGGGGGCCTCCAGTTAACGTCCCGATCCGAAGGACGGTGCACTTTATGACATTCATCCCTGCAAATGATGCCAATGGAGCGTGTTCGGACACCGAAATTTTATCGCCGCTGCCGGGGATCGAACCCGGGACCTCTAGCATCAGAGGCAAGTGCACTAACCACTGAGCTATCACGCTCCGTGCCACTGAGCTATCACGCTCCGTTCACTGAGCTATCACGCTCCGTCCACTGAGCTATCACGCTCCGGTCCTATCCAGTTACATATCTACAGGGACCATAACAGCAGTTCCTATCAAGTTTCATATCTACAATGACAATTATAGCAAGTCCTATCCAGCTACATACCTATAAGAACCATAACAGCAGGTCCACTCACGATACATACCTACTGGAACAATTACAGCAGGTCCTATCCAGTGAAATACCTAAAAGGACCATAACAGGCGGTACGAATAGGTGACATACCTACAGGTACAATTACAGCATGTCCTATCCAGTAAAATACCTACAGACACCATGCCAGCCAGACATATGCCGCTACAATTATACAGGGACCATACTCCAGGTCCACTCAGGTTGCATACTAACAGGGACAGTAACAACAGGTTTGCTCAGGTATTCTACTTACATGGCCCATAACAGCAAGTCCTATCGTATTATCAACCTAAAGGGACCGTAACATCATGTTCTATCCTCTAACATATAACAGCAATTCCTATCCCGTTATATACCTACAGGGACCATAACAGCAACTCTTATCCAGATACAAACCTACAGGGAACATAGCAGCAGGTCCAATCCACTTCTATAACTACAGGGACGATAGCAGCATATCCGATCCAGCTCCACTGCTACAGGGACCATAGCAGCAGGTCCGCTTAGGTAACATTAGTAGAAGAACTGTAATAGCAGTTCCGGTAGGCTTAAATACCTGCAGGGAGCATAACAGCAGTTCCTATCCAGTTACATACGCACAGGGACCACAACAGCAGGTCATCTCCAGTAACATACCTACAGGGACCATTACAGCAAGTCCTATTTAGTTACATAATACAGGGACCATAACAGCCGGTCTGCCCAGGTAACATACATACAGCAGGTCCTATCCAGTAACATACCTAAAGGAACCTTAACAGGAAGTCATATCCTGTTACGTACCTTCAGGGACCACAACAGCAAATCCTATTCAGTTCAATACCTGCACCACAACAGCAAGTCTTATCCAGTTTCAAACCTACAGAGGCCATAACACAACGTCCGCTTAGGATACATAAGGGACCAAACCAGCAAGTCCGCCCAGAATATACTTAACACCAGGTCCTATCCAGTTTGCAACCTACGGGGATCAAAACAGACGGTCCGCTCAGCTAACATGCCTACAGGGACAATAACAGCAAGTCCTATCCTGTTCCGTACCTTCAGGGACCACAACAGCAAGTCCTATTCACTTCAATACCTGCACCACAAAAACAAGTCCTATCCAGTTTCATACCTAGAGGGGCCATAACACAACGTCCGCTCTGGTTAAATACCTACAGGGACCATAAAAGCAGGTCCGCTCAGGTTATATAAATACAGGGATCATAACAGCATATCCGCTCAGGTTACATACCTAATGGGACAAAAACAGCGTACATAATTACAGTTACCGTAACAGCAATTCCTATCAAGTCACATAACTACAGGGACTAAGACAGCATGTCCCCTCAGGTTACATACCTACCGGGACCATACCAGCATGTGCAATCAAGTATTTACTTACAGGAGCCAACCAGCAGGTCCGATCCAGTTGCATACCCATGGGGACAATAACAGCAAGTCCTATCCATTTGCATACCTACAGTGACTATAACAGCAGGTCCAATCAAGTAACACACCTAAAGGGACCAAAACGGAAGGTCCGGCCAGGTTACATACCTTCAGCGACAATAACAGAATGTCCGTCAGGTTCCATACCTACAGAGATAAAAGGTGCAGGTCCGCTCAGCCTATATAATCACAGGAACCATACCAGCAGGTCTTATCAAGTTACATACCTACAGGCATCTTAACTGCAGGTACGCTCAGGTAAATACCTACAGGGACCATAACAGCAAGTCCTATACAGTAAAATACCTACAGGTACCATAACAGCAGGTCCTATTCATTTACATATCATCTGGGAAAATAACAGCAAGTTCTATCCAGGAAAATACCTTCAAGTACCACACTAGCAAGCCCTCTAAGACATATCCCTACAGGGACTGTAACAGCAGGTTCGCTCAGGTAACATATCTAAAGCGAGAAAAAACAGTAGGTCTCGTCCAGTTAATCATCCAGTTACATATATACAAGGACCATAACAGCAGGTCATTTCAGGTAACATACTTACAGGGACCATAACAGCAGGTCCTCTAAGGAAATTCCCTACAGGGACTTAACAGCAGGTTGGCTCAGGTTACATATCTACAGCGAGGATAACAGTAGGTCCTATCAAGATAATACCTACAGAGACAGTAACAGCAGGTCCTCTCAGCTTTCCTTCCTACAGGGACCATTACAGCAAATCATATCCTGTTACATACCTACAGGGACCATAGCAGCAATTCCTATCCTGTCACGGGTACTAGAACAGCAAGTCCTTTCAAATAACATATCTACAGGGACCATAACAGCAGGTCCTCTAATGAATATCCCTACAGGACTGTAACAGCAGGTTCGCTCAGGTTGCATATCTAAAGCGAGGATAACTGTAGGTCCTATCCAGTCATATACCTACAGGAAGCGTAACAGCAGGTCCTCTCAGGTTTCCTACCTACAGGGAACATAACAGCAAGTTCTTCCTGTTACATAACACCAGGGACCTTAGCAGCCTATCCAGTTACATACTACAGACGCCATAACAGCAATGGCCATCCAGTTAAATAGCTATCGGGACCGTAAGAGCAGGTCCAATCCGGTTTCATACCTACAGGGACTGTAACAGCAGTTTCTATCCGGGGACACTGCTACAGGGACCATAACAGCAGGCCCGCTAAGGCTACATTCCTACAGGGACTGTAACAGCCGGTCCGCTTAGGTTACACACCTACAGGGCGAATAACAGCAAGTCCCATCCAGTTACATGCGTTTAGGGATCAGAGCGGGTCTGCAAAGATTACATACCACCAGGGACCATAACAGCCGGTCCTATTCAGTTACATACCTACAGGGACCTTAACAGCTGGTCCTTTTCACTTACATTCCTACATGGACAATAACAGCAAGTTCTATCCAGTCATTTACCTGCAGGGACAATAGCAGCAAGTCCTATCCAATTACATACTTACAGGAACATAACAGCAAGTCCTATCCAGTTACCTACCCACAGGGAACATAACAGCAAGTCCTATCCAGTTACATGTCTACAGGTAGAATACCCAGGTCCGCTCATTTTAAATACCTTCAGGGACCTTAACAGCAGGTCCGCTCCGGTTACATATCTACAGAGAAAACAACAGCAGATCTGCTGAGCTTATATTATTACATGGGCCATAACAGCAGGTCTTATCCAGTTACATAGCTTCAGGGACCGCAACAGCAGGTCCGGGACCGCAACAGCAGGTCCCCTAAGAAATATCTCTACAGGGACTGTAACAGCAGGTTCGCTCCGGTTTACTTTCTACAGGGACCATAACAGTAATTCCTATCCAGTTACATACTTCAGATACCACAACAGCAACTCTTATCCAGTTAAATAGCTACAGGGACCGGCCATAAGAGCAGTCCAATCTATTTTCACACCTACAGGGTCGATAACAGCAGATCCTATCCAGTTACGCTACTACAGGGACCATAACAGCAGGTCCGCTAAGGTAACCTTCCTACGGGGACTGTTACAGCCGGTCTGCTAAGGTTACATACCTACAGGGAGAATAACAGCAGGTGCTACAGGGCCCATAACAGCCGTTCCTATTCAGTAACATACCTACAGGGACCTTAACAGCAGGTCCTATTCACTTACATATCTTCCGGGACAATAACAGCAAATCCTATCAAGTACATACCGACAGGAACATAACAGTTTCCTGTTACATTCACACATAGAACATAACAACAACTCCTGTGCTGTTTCATACCTACAGGGAACATAACAGCAAGTTCTCTCCAGTTACATACCTGCAGGGACAATAACAGCAAGTCCTATCAAGTTATATACCTACAGGAACGTAACAGCATGTTATATCCAGTAACATACATACAACATGGAAGTGGAGGCAATGATCAGGAATCGATACAATTAACCCACAGCTCCTATCAGAGACACCAAAGGGAAAGAAACACAAACATGAAACAACAGACCCCAATGGAAACATCAACAGCAGAAAGCAAAAATGACAGTTACTTTCCCAAAAAATGGCCAATAGGCTAAGAACATAACAACAAGTGCTATCCAGATACTTGCTTACAGGAACCAGGTACGCTCAGGTTAAATACCTTCAGGGACCATAATAGCAGGTCCGTGAAGGTTACATACCTACAGGGACCATAACATCATGACCGCACAGGTAACAATGTTCTATAAAAGGGTTATCCTTTGGACAAACCTACTTGGGCAACAACAGCAGGTCCACTGAACTGACACTATTACCGGGACCATAACAGCAAGTCTTATCCAGTTACATACGTATAGGGAACATAACAGCAGGTACGCTGATGTTACGTCTCTGCAGGGACTATAACAGCATTTCGGTTCAGATTACATACCTACAGGGACCAACACAGAAGGTCCGCTTATGTTACATACTTACAGCGGCAATGACAGCCAGTCTTCCTACAGGGACCATAACAACAGGTTCGCCCAGGTTACATACCTACAGGGTCAATAACAGTAGGTCATATCACGTAACATTCCTAAAGGGGCCAAACAGGCGGTCCGAATAGGTTACATACCTACAGGGAGCATCACAGCAGGTCCGCTCAGCTTTCATAATGAAAGGAACGATAACAGCTGGTCCTATCAAGTTACTTAATCACAGGAACAATAACAGCAGGTCCGTTCAGGTATAATACCCAACCTGGCCTTAACAGCATGTCCACCCAGGTTACAAACATGCGGGTACAATTACAACAGGTCCTATCCAGTTACATACCTACATAGACCACAAAAGCAGTACAGCCTCTGCTACATACCTACAGCGACCATGACAGCAAGTCCTATACAGTAATAGACCCACAGGGACAATAACAGCAGGTCCGCTCGGGTAATAAACGAACAGGGACCAGGTCCTATCCAGTCACAACCTACAATTACCATTAGAGTAAGTGCTTTCCAGTTACATACCTACAAGGACTGTAACAGCAGGTCCGTCCAGGCTACATACCCACAGGGACAATTACAGTAGGTACTATCCAGTAACATACATACAGGAACCATAACATGTGATCTGAACAGGTTACAGCTACAGGGAGCACTGCAGCAGGTCCTATCCATTTACATACATACAGGGACCGTAACAGCCGGTACTTTCCTGTATCATTCAAACAGGGACAATAACAGCAGGTCGGCTTCGGTTACATACTAACAGTGACCAAAGCGGCAAGTCCTAACCAGCAACATACCTACACGGGCCATAACAGTAGGTCCAGTTACAAACCTGAGGGGACAGTAACAGCTGGTTCACTCTGGTTATCTACCTACAAGGACCATAACAGCAAGTCTTATCGTGTTATCTAGCTACAGGGACCATAACAGCAAGTTCTATCCTGTTACATATGATAGCAATTCCTATCCCGTTACATACCTACAGGGACGATAACAGCAGGTCCGATCCAGTTACACTGCTACAGGGGCCATAACAGGTTCGCTTAGGTACCATTACCAGAGGAACTGTAACAGCAGGTCCGCTAAGGTTACGATAACAGCAGTTCGTATCCAGTCACATACGTACAGGGAACATAACAACAGGGCATATCCCGTTACATACCCACAGTGACCATTATAGCAAGTCCTATCCAATTACATACCTACATGGACCCAAACAGCAGGTCCGCGTAGATTACATACCTACAGGAACATAACAACAAATCCTATCCAGTTACATACCTGCAGGGAACAAAACAGCAGTCCTAGCCAGTTACATACATACAGGGACTATAACAGCAGGTCCGCTCAGGTTACATACCTACAGGGGCCGTAAAAAGCATGTCCGCTCATGTTATGTACCTTCAAGGACCACAACAACGGGTCCGCTTAAATCATTACAGGGACCGTAACAGTAGGTCCTATCCGGCCATATACCTACAGGGACCAAAAAAGCAGGTACGCTAAGGTAACATCCCTACAGACACCATAACAGCATGTCCACTCAGATTACATACCTACAGGGACCAAAACAGCAGGTCATACATACGGCAGCGACAATGACAGCAAATAAAAATCAAAAATGAGTTCCTTTAAGAGCAATGAAAACATTCATAAGAAAGAAGATGGGTCATACTACGTAGTTTCGGCTAATAAAGCCTCATCAGTGACCCTGTAATGAAGTCTATATACAGGGACCATAACAGCAGGTCCGCTCAGGTTACACACCCACAGAGACAATTACAACAGGTACTATCCAGAAACATACCTATAGGGATTATAACAGGTGGTACGAAGAGGTTACATACCTACAGAGAGAATAACAGCAGTTCCGATCAGCTTACATAAAGACATGAACCATAACAGCGGGTCCCATCCAGTCACATACCTACCCGGACCATAACAGCAGGTCCGTTCAGGTAATATACCTCCAGGGACCAAACCAGCAGGTCCGCTCAGCTTACTTAATTATAGACCGACAAGAGCAGGTCCTATCCAGTTACATACTAACAGGAACCACAACAGTAGGGCAGCTCAAGCTACACACTTACAGGGACGATGACAGCAAGTCCTATCCTGTTACATACCTACAGGGACCATAACGGTATGTCCGCTTAGGTTAGAAACAACAAGTACCATACCAGCAGCTCCTATCCAGTTACAAATTCAGAGGGACCATTACAACAGTTATTTCAAGTTACATACATAAAATTACCATTACAACAAGTCCTATCCAGTTACATACCTACAAGGACCATAACAGCAGGTCCGCCGAGGTGACATACTTACAGGGACAATGACAGCAGGTCCTACCCAGTAACATACCTTAAATGACTATAACAGGCGGCCCGAACAGGTTAAATACCTACAGGGATCATTTCAGCAGGTCGTTTTCAGTTACATACCTACAGGGACAATAACAGCCGGTTCTGTCCTGCTACAATCATACGGTACTATCACAGCAGGTCCGCTCCGGTTACATACCTACAGGGACCATAACGGCAAGTCCTAGCCAGTAACATACCTACATGGATCATCACCTAAAGGGAACATACCTAAAGGGAGAATAACAGCAGGTCCAATCCAGATGCACTACTATAGGGACCAAACCTGCAGAGTTGCTAAAGTTTTATTACTAGAGGGACTGTAACAGAAGTTCCGCTAATGTTACATACCTGCAGGGAGAATAACAGCAGATCCTATTCAGTTACATACCTGCAGCGACCATTACAGCAAGTCCTGTCCAGTAACATACCAACAGGGACCATAACAGCAGGTCCGCCCAGGTTATATTCCTACAGGGACAATTACAGAGGTCCTAGCCAGTAACGTTCCTAAAGGGACCGTAACAGGCACACTGACCATGTAACACACCTACATGTAACATAACAGCAGATCCGGCCAGCTCACATAATGACAGGGATCATAACAGAAGGGTCTTTGCAGTTACATACCTACAGGACCATAACAGCAGATCCGCTTAGGTTTCATAGCTACATGAACCATAACAGCTGGTCCTATTCTGTTACATACCTAAAATGACAATAACAGCGAGTCCTATCAAGTTAAATACCTTCAGGACCAATAATAGCAAGCCCTATCCGTTTAAATTCCTGCACAATAACAGCAAGTCCTATCCAGTTACATACCTACAAGGCCGTAACACCAGGTCCGATCTGGTTAAATACCTACAGGGACCATAACAGCTGGTCCGCTCAGGTTATTTACCTACAGGGACCATAACAACATTTGCGCTTAGGTTAAATGCCTACAGAGACAGAAAAAGCAGGTCCGCTCGGCTTACATAATTACAGGTACCATAACAGCAGGTCCTTTACACTTACATACCTACAGGTACTAGAACAGCAGGTCCGCTCAGGGTACATACCTACCGGGACCATAACAGCAAGTCCTATCCAGTTAAATACTTACTGGGGGCATAACAGCAGGTCCTATCCAGTTACATACCTACCGGGACAACAACAGCGGGTCCTTTCCAGTAGCATACGTACAGGGAGCATAACAGCAGTTTTTTCCAGTCACACATAGCAGGGAACATATCAGAATGTCTTATCCAGCTAGATACCTACGGGACTATAACAACATGTCCTATCCAATTACATACCAACAAGTACCACAACAGCAAGACCACTCATGCTATATACCTACAGGGAACATGACAGCAAGTTCTATCCAGTAACATACCTACAGGGACCAATACAGCAGGTCCGCTCAGGTAACATACCTACAGGGACCATAACAGCAAGTCCTATCCAGTTACATACCAACAGGGACCATAACAGCAGGCCCTATCCAGCTACATACCTACAGAGGCCATAAAGGCAGGTCCTATCTACATACAGGGACCATAACCCCAGGTCCGTCCAGGTAACATACCTACAGGGACAATTATAGCAGGTCCAATCCAGTTACATACTTACAGGGACTGTAGCAGGCGGTACGAACAAGGACAATCAGGCTAGATACCCTCTTGGACCATGGTAGCAAGCTCCATTTACATACCTGCAGGGACCATAACAGCAGGTCCGCTTGGGGTACATAAGTACAGGGACCATAACAGCATGTCCTGTCCATTTACGTACCTACAGGGTCCATAACACCAGGTCCGCTCTGGTTAAATACCTCCAGGGACCATAACAACTGGTCCGCTCAGGTTATATACCTACAGGGACCATAACAATATGTGCGCTTAGGTTACATTCTTACAGAGACAGAAAAAGCAGGTCCGCTCGGCTTACAGGGAATCATAACTGCAGGTCCTATGCACTTACATATCTACAGGTACCAGAACAGCAGGACCGCTCAGGGTACATACCTACCGGGACCATAACAGCAACAGCAAGTCCTATACATTTACGTACCTAGCAAGTTCCAGTTACATACCTTCAGGGACCATAACAGCAGGCCCGCTTCATCTCAATGTCGGGTATACGTCTCACAAAAAATGGACGCAATGTCTCCAAAATGACCTATAAAGTGTTGTCGAGGACGTTAAACCTGAAATCAAACAAACAAACAGCAGGTCCTATCCAGTAACACACTTAGCGGTCCGAGCAGGCTACATGCCTATAGGGACAATAAATGCAGGTCCTATCCAGTTACATACCAACAGGGACCATGACAGCCTGTCCTATTCAGCTACATACATACAGGGACCATCACAGCAGGTCCGCTCCGGTTACATACCGACAGGGACCAAAACAGCAAGCTATATCCAGTTACATAACTAAAGTGACCATAACAGCAGGTCTACTTATGTTACATGCCTACAGTGAGAATAACAGCAGGTCGTATTCGGTTACACACCTAGAGGGACCGTAAGAACAGTTCCGCTCAGGTTACCTAACTATAGGACAATTACAGCAAATCATATCTCTTTGAGGTCAGCTCAGGTTACATACCTGCACGGAGAATAACAGCAGGTGCTATCCAGTTGCATATGTACACGGACAATAAGAGTATGTCAGCTCAGATTGCATACCTACAGGGACCATAGCAGCCTGTCCTATTCAGTTACATATCTACAGGGACCTTAACTGCAGGCCCTATTCAATTAAATACCTACAGGAACAATAACAGCAAGCTCTGTCTTGTTTCATACCTACAGGGAACATAACAGCAAGTTCTGTCCATTTACATACCTGCAGGGACACACATACAGAGAACATAACAGCAAGCCTTATCCAGTTAGATGCCTACAGTGACCATACCCCAGGTCCGCTCAGGTTAAATACCTACAGGGACCATAACAGCAGGTCCGCAAATGTTACATACGTACAGGGACAATAACAGCATGGCCGCTCAGGTTACATACCTACAGGGAGAACAACAGAAGGTCCGTTGAGTTTACATCAATACCAGGACCATAACAGCAGATGCTGTCCAGCTACACCTGAATCCGACCGCACACGAGTACTGGTAAACCACTTAGAGGATTTAAGCTCGCCCAGGCAAAGCAGCGCAAGTCGGACCACTCATGTTTATAACCCACATTGGTTTCATTTGCGACAGGGCTTGATATGTCATTTCATCTCAATGTCAGGTAAACGTCCCATAAAATTGGAAGCAACGTCTCCAAAATGACCTATACAGTGTTGACGGGGACGTTAAACCCCAATCAAACAAACAAGCTATCCAGTTACATACCAATAGTGAACATAACAACTGGTACGCTAAGGCTACGTCCCTGCAGGGACTAGAAGCCTTCCGGTATGTAGCGGTTACGCTACTCGCCTTGTAAATCGGGGATCGCAGGATCGTTCCGGGCTTCTCCAGACTTTCTGATGAGTCTTTAAACCGTGGTCTCGTCTCCGTATGACCTGAGCTGTTGGTGGGACGTAAAACTCAAACACTCACTCCCTGCAGGGACTATAACAGCATTTCGGTTCAGATTACATACCTACAGGGACCAGAATAGCAGGTCCGCTTTTGTTACTTACATACGGCCGCAATGACAGCCAGTCCAGGTAACATACCTACAGGGACAACTACAGCAGGTCCTAATCAGTAACATTCCTAAAGGGACCATAAAGGCGGTCCGAACAGTTTACATACCTACAAAGAGCATAACTGCAGGTCTGCTCAGCTTTATAATGAAAGGAACCATAACAGCTGGTCATATCAAATACAAACCTACAGGGACCATAACAGCAGAGTCGTTCAGGTCGCATACCTACCCGGACCATAACAACATTACCGCTCAGGATACAAATCTAACAGCAGGTCCTATCCAGTAACATACATAAAGGGACCACACCAGCAGGACAGCTCCGGCTACATACCTACAGCGACCATGACAGCAAGTCCTATACAGTAATAGACCTACAGCGACCATAACAACAGGTCCTCTCAGGTTATAAAATAAAAGGGACAAGGTCCTATCCAGTTAGATACTTTCAATGGCCATTAGAGTAAGTCCATTCCAGTTACATACCTTCAAGGACCATAACAGCAGGTCCGCCCAGGATACATACCTACAGGGACAATTTCAGCAGGAACTATCCAGTAGCATACCTAAAGAGATCATAACATGCGATCTGAACATGTTACATATCTACAGGAACCGTTACCACAGGACCAATCCATTTACATACCTTCATGGACCATAACTGCCCGTACTTTCCTGCATCATCCAAACAGGGACCATAACAGGTCGGCTCCGGTTACATACTTACAGTGACCATTACGACAAGTCTTAACCAGTTACATACAGGGGCCATAACAACAGTTCAACTCATGTAACTTACCTACTAGGACCACAACGATTTGGTCAAGTTACATACCCGAGGGGACAGTAACAGCTGATCAACTCAGGTTATCTAGCTACAAGGAACATAACAGCAAGTCATATCGTGTTATCTATCTACAGGGACCATAACAGCAAGTTCTATCATGTTACATATGTTAGCAATTTCTATCGAGGGACGATAACAGAGGCAATGACCAGAAATCGATACAATTAACCCACAGCTCCAATCAGAGACACCAAATGGAAAGAAGCACAAACATGAAACAACTAGACCCTAATGGCAAAATCAATAACAGAAAGCCAAGTTACTTTCCCACAAAATGGTCAATTGGCAATCCAAACCAAAATAATACAAGCGATGCACACACTCAAAGACAAACTATAACAAAAATAAACCGCGACAGAAGAACCGCATTGGAACGGTCATTGAAACGAATTCCAATTTGGGGTGGGGGGTGGGGGCGGTGTTGGCTTAAATCGATTTTACATGGCCACAATCCTCGCCCTTATTTCCGTCAAGATTCAGACAATAATTTGTTGTGTCCGCATGAAGGTCTCCTAACTCATCCGTGCAAAATTCCCGTGAATAAAAAAATAAAAAAACCACAGATATGAAACAACAGTGAAGACTCGAGAGCAGAAAACCACTGAAATGCCGGAGCAAAAGAAGACCAACGGTTAGACTACAATGGACCAAACAAGTGACAGAGCATCAGGCACAAACCAGCATTGCATAAAATTAGATACTCTCTAATTCTCAGTAAGCCTTTACGCATGAAACGTAAAAGAATCTGAGGCCTGACCCACCGGCGTGCAATTAAAGAGGGAAGCAAAGTTGTCAACCGTGACTATGTTAACTATCATGCATGCAGTCTGTCGTATAACATTTATGTTGTACCCTATCTTTTTATATCGAAGAATGATTTTACGAAATTGGGTGAAGTCATTGCATTTATATATTTTTATGAATTTATATACTAAGACACCATAAAATTCGGATTCCAAAAGACATTGTTGCAGACGAGATTTAAGTCCCACATTGAATTTTCAATGACGTCCATAAAATTTTGAAAAGGCTTTGCATAGTTACGCCGCTACAGGGACCATAACAGCAGGTCCGGTAAGGTACCATTACTAGAGGGACTGTAACAGCAGGTCCACTAAGGTTACATACCTGCAGGGATAATAATAGTGGGTCATATCCAGTCACATACGAATATGGGACATAACAGCAGGTCATATCAAGTTCCATAACCACAGTGACCATTATAGCAAGTCCAATCCAATCACATACCTACAGGGACCCTAATAGCGGGTCCGCCCAGGTTACATACCTACAGGAACATAACGGCAGGTCCTATCCAGTAACATACCTGCAGGGAACAAAACAGCCAGTCCTAGCCAGTTACATACCTACAGGGACTACAACAGAAGGTCCGCTCAGGTTACATACCTACAGGGACCATAAAAGCATGTCCGCTCATGTAACATACCTACAGGGACCACAACAGCAGGTCCGCTGAGCCAAACATCATTACAGGGACCGTAACAGCAGGTCCTGTATAGTCACATACATACAGGGACCATAAAAGCAAATACGCTAATGTAACGTCCCTACAGAGTCTATAACAGCATGTCCGCTCAGATTACACACCTACAAGTACCAAAACGGCAGGTACGCTCATGTTACATACCTACAGCAACAATAACAGGAAAAACAGAAGTGGAGGCAATGATCAGGAATCGATACAATCAACCCACAGCTCCCATCAGAGACACCAAAGGGAAAGAAACACAAACATGAAACAACAGACCTAATCGAAACTTCAATAGCGGAAAGCCAAAAGTACAATTACTTTCCCACAAAATGGCCAATAGGCTATCCAAAATAAAATAATATAAGCGACACAAACACCCAAAGACAAACAATAACAAAAATAAGCCGCGATAAAAGAACCGCCTTGGAACGGTCAGCAGAAACGAATTCCACTGGGGGACTTAAATCGATTTTACGTGGCCACAATCCTCGCCCTTACTTCCGTCGCGATTTAGACAAATAATTTGTTCAGTCCGCATGAAGACCTCCTAACTCATCAGTGCAACATCTCCGTGAACACAAATAATCAAACAACCACAGAGATGAAACAACGGTGAGGACTCGACAGCAAGTAACCACTGAAATGCTGGAGCAAAACAGTTAGACTCTGGTGGGCCCGACCAAAGATAGAGCATCAGGCACCAACCAATATTACCTTGAATTAGATCTCTCTAATTCTCAATAAGCCTTTACGTTGGAACCGTCATAGAGTCTGAGGCCTGACCCACCGGCGTGCAATTAAAGAGGGATGCAAAGTTGTCAACCGTGATTGAGTTAACTACCATGCATGCAGTCTGTCGTATAACATTAATGTTGTACCCAGTCTTTTAATATCGAAGAATGACTTTACGAAATTGGGTGCTGAAGTCATTGCGGTTATATATTTTTCTGCATTTAAACTGCATACAGGGACCATAATAGCAGATCCGCTCAGGTCACATACCTACAGGGACATTTACAGCAGGTCCTATCCATTAACATACCTACAGGGAACAAAACGGCAGGTACGCTCTGGTTACATACCTACAGCAACAATAATAGGAAGACTGCATACAGGGACCATAATAGCAGATCCGCTCAGGTTACATACCTATAGGGACAATTACAGCAGGTCGTTTCCATTAACGTACCTAAAGGACCATAACAGGTGGTCCGAACAGATGACATACCTACAGGGAGCATAACATGGGTCCGCTCAGCTAACATAAATGAATTAACCATAACAGTGGGTCCTATCCAGTTTCATACCTACGGGAACAACAACAGCAAGACCTTTCCAGTTACATACGTACAGGGAGCATAATAGCACTTTTCAGCCATTTATAGCAGAGATCAGAATGTCCAAAGTCCAGTTAGATAGCTATGGGGCTATAACAACAGGTAATATTCAATTGCATACCTACAGGTACCATAAAAGCAAAACCGCTTAGGCTAAATACCTCCAGGGATCATGATAGCAAGTTCTATCCAGCTACA
Source organism: Lucinisca nassula (assembly GCA_963580285.1). Classification (NCBI taxonomy): domain Eukaryota; kingdom Metazoa; phylum Mollusca; class Bivalvia; order Lucinida; family Lucinidae; genus Lucinisca; species Lucinisca nassula. Next base: position 174,398,611 of record OY757013.1, on the reverse strand, counting down.
TACCTACAGGGGCCAATGCAGCAGGTCCACTCAGGTTACATACGTACATAGACCATAATTGCAGGTCCTATCCAGTTACATACAAACATGGACCAGAACAGCAGGTCCTACCAGTAACATATCTACAGGGACCATAACGACAGGTCCAACCTACCTACAAGGACCATAACAGCAGATCAATCCAGGTTAAATACCTACAGGGAACATAACAGCAGGTTCAATCCAGTTACTTTGCTACAGGGACCATAACAGCAGGAGTGCAAAGGTATCATTAGTAGAGGGCCTGTAACAGCAGGTCCGCTAAGGTAGCATACCTACAGGGAGAATAACAGCAGGTTCTATTCAGTTACATACGTACAGGGATCATAACAGCATATCCTATCCGTTTACATACCTACAGCGACCATTACAGAAAGTCCTATCCAGTTACATGCCAACAGGGATCATAACAGCAGGTCCGCCCAGGATACACACCTACAGAGACAATTGCCGTAGGTCCTATCCAGTAACGTACCTAAAGGGACCGTAACAGGCGGCCCGAACATGTTAATACCAACAGGGACCATAACAGCATGTCCAGCCAGCTTACATAATGACAGGGACCATAATAGCAGGGTTTATGCAGTTACCAACCCACAGGGACCTGAAAACTTTAGATCCGCTCAGGTTGCATACCTAAAGTACCTAAAACTTACATAATGACAGGGACCATAAAAGCAGGGTAGTGCAGTTAAATACCCACAGGGACCTGAAAACTTTAGATCCGCTCAGGTTGCATACCTACAGGACAAATAACAGCATGGCCCGTCAGGTTACATACATACAGGGACTAAACCAGCAAGTTCGATCAGCTAATTTAATTATCCACAAGTCCTATCCAGATAAATATCTACCGGGATCATAGCAGCATGTCCGATCAGGTTACATACCTACGGGGACCATAACATCTGGTCCTATACTGTAACATACCTACAGCGACAAATTGACTCACATACCTAAAACAACAACAACAGCATTCCTTTCATATTACATACCTTCAGGACCATAACAGCAAGTCCTACCCATTTACATTTCTGCACCATAACAGCAACTCTTATTCAGTTACATGTACATACCTACATGGGCCTCAATACCAGATCCGCTCTGGTTAAATACCAACAATAACAGCTGGTACGCTCAGGTTATATACCTACAGGGACCATAAAAGCAAAACCGCTTAGGCTATATACCTCCAGGGAACACGACAGCAAGTTCTATCCAACTACATACCTACAGGGGCCAATGCAGCAGGTCCACTCAGGTTACATGCGTACAGAAACCATAATTGCCGGTCCTATCCAGTTACATACCGACAGGGACCATAACAGCAGGTCCTACCAGTAACATACTTACAGGGACCATAACGGCAGGTTCTATCTACCTACAAGGACCATAACAGCAGATCAATCCAGGTTACATACCTACAGGGAACATAACAGCAGGTTCAATCCAGTTATATTGCTACAGGGACCATAACAGCAGGTGTGCAAAGGACCAGAACAGCAGGTCCTACCAGTAACATACCTACAGGGACCATAACGACAGGTCCAACCTACCTACAAGGACCATAACAGCAGATCAATCCAGGTTAAATACCTACAGGGAACATAACAGCAGGTTCAATCCAGTTACTTTGCTACAGGGACCATAACAGCAGGAGTGCAAAGGTAACATTACTAGAGGGCCTGTAACAGCAGGTCCGCTAAGGTAACATACCTACCGTGAGAATGACAGCAGGTTCTATTCAGTTTAATTACGTACAGGGATCATAACAACATGTCCTATCCATTTACATACCTACAGCGACCATTACAGCAAGTCCTATCCAGTATCATGCCTACAGGGATCATAACAGCAGATTTGCCCAGGATACACACCTACAGAGACATTTACCGTAGGTCATATGCAGTAACGTATCTAAAGGGACCGTAACAGGCGGTCCGAACATGTTATTACCAACAGGGACCATAACATCATGTCCGACCAGCTTACATAATGGCAGGGACCATAATAGCAGGGTCTATGCAGTTACCTACCCACAGGGACCTGAAAACTTTAGATCCGCTCAGTTTGCATACCTAAAGAACCTAAAGCTTACATAATGACAGGGACTATAATAGCAGGGTCTATGCAGTTACATACCCACAGGGACCTGAAAACTTTAGATCCGCTCAGGTTGCATACCTACAGGTACTATAACAGCATGTCCCGTCAGGTTACATACATACAGGGACCAAACCAGCAAGTTCGATCAGCTTATTTAATTATCCACAGGTCCTATCCAGATAAATATCTAGCGGGATCATAGCAGCATGTCCGCTCAGGTTACATACCTACAGGGACCATAACATCTGATCCTATACTGTAATATACCTACAGCGACAATTACAGCAGGTCCTATTGACTTCTATTGATTTACATGCCTAAAAGGGCAATAACAGCATTCCTATCATATTACATACCTTCAGGACCATAACAACAAGTCCTATCTAGTTACATTTCTGCACCATAACAGCAAGTCCGCTCTGGTTAAATACCGACAATAACAGCTGGTCCGCTCAGGTTATATACCTACAGGGACCATAACAGCATGTCCGCTCAGGTTACATACTTACAGACACAGAAAAAGCGGGTCCGTTCAGCTTATATAATTTCAGGCACCATAACAGCAGGTCCTATCCAGTTACATACCTACGGGTACCAGAACAGCAGGTCCGCTCAGGTAACATGCCATCAGCGACATGAACAGCAAGTCCAGTCAAGTTAAATACCTTAAGGGACCATACCAGAAGGTCCTATCCAGTTACATACCTACGGGGACAACAACAGCAAGCCCGATCCAGTAACATACGTACAGGGAGCATAACAGCAGGTCTTGCCCAGTCATATATAGCAGGAAACATATCAGAATGTCTTACCCGGCCAGATACATGTACCTACGGGACTATAACAACAGGAACTATCCACTTACATACCTACAGGTACCATAACAGCAAGACCGCTCAGGCTACATACCCACAGGCAACATGACAGCAAGTTCTATCCAGTTTCACACCTACAGGGACCAATAATGCCGGTCTGCTCATATTGCATACGTACAGGGACCATTATAGCAGGTCCTATCCACCTAATTACCTACATGGACCATAACAGCAGATCCTATCCAGTTACATTCCAACAGGGACAATAACAGGTGTTCCGAACAGGTGACATACGTACATGGAGCTTAACAGCAGGTCCGCTCAGCTAATATAAAGGAAGGAACCATAACAGTGGGTCTTATCCAGTTTGATACCTCATGGGACAACAACAGCAAGACCTATCCAGTTACATACGTACAGAAAGCATAACAGCGGGTTTTTTTTTTTTCAGTCACATATAGCAGGGAACCTATCAGAATGTCCAGTTAGATCGCTATGGGACTATAACAACAGGTCCTATCCAATTACATACATACAGGGTACCATAAAAGCAAAACCGCTTAGGCTAATCCAGTAACATTGCTGCAGGGACCATAAAAGCAGGTGTGCAAAGGCAACATTACTAGAGGGTCTGCAGCAACAGGTTACCTACATACAGGGAGAATAACAGCAGGTTCTATTCAGTTACATACGTACAGGGATCATAACAGCAGGTCCTATCAATTAACAAACCTACAATAACCATTACAGCAAGTCATATCCAGTTACATACCTACAGGAATTATAACAGCAGGTCCGCCAATGATACATACCTACAGAGACAATCACCGTAGGTCCTATCCAGTAACGGACCTAAAGGGACCGTAAGAGGCGGTCCGAACATGTTAATACCTACAGGGACCATAACAGCATTTCCGGCCAGCTTACATAATGGCAGGGACCATAAAAGCAGGGTCTATGCAGTTACATACCCACAGGGACCTGAAAACTTTAGATCCGCTCAGGTTGCATACCTACAGGTACCATAACAGCATGTCTCTTCAGGTTTCATACCTACAGGGACCAAACCAGCAAGTTCGATCAGCTTATTTAATTATCCACATGTCCTATCCAGTTTAATATCAACCGGGATCAAAACAGCAGGTCCGCTCAGGTTACATACCTACAGGGGCCATAACATCTGGTCCTATATTGTAACATATACAGCGACAATTTCATCAGGTCCTATTGACTTACATACAGTGAAGCACAATAACAACAAGGCCTATCCTATTACATACCTTCAGGACCATAACTGCAAGTCCTATCCACTTACAGTTCTGCATCATAACAGAACGTCATATCCATTAACATACCTACAGGGGCCATAACACCAAGTCCACTCTTGTTAAATACCAACAAGGACAAAACAGCTGGTCCGCTCAGGTTATATATCTACAGGGACCATAACAGCATGTCCGCTCAGGTTACACACTTACAGGGACAGAAAAAGCGAAACCGTTCAGCTTACATAATTTCAGGTACCATAACAGCATGTCATATCCAATTACATACCTACGGGTACCAGAACATCAGGTCCGCTCGGGTAACATACCTACAAAGACATTAACAGCAAGTCCTGTCCAGTATAATACCTACAGGGACCATACCAGCAGGTCCTATCCAGTTACGTACCTACGGGGACAACAACAGCAAGCCCTATCCAGTAGCACAGGCAACAGGGCAGCAAGTTCTATCCAGTTTCATACCTACAGGGACCAATTGTGAAGGTCCGCATAGATTACATACGTACAGGGACCATAATAGCAGGTCCTATCCACTTAATTACCTACAGGGACCATAACAGCAGATCATATCCAGTTACATACCAACAGGGACCATAACAGCAGGTCCTATCCAGTTACATACCTATATGGACCATAACGTCAGGTCCTATCTACCTATAGGGACAATGGCAGCAGGTCTGTCCAGGATACATAACTACAGGGACAATAAAAAGTCCTATTCGGATACATTCCCACAGGGAACACAACAGCAGGTCCAATCCAGTTAAAATGCTACAGGAACATTAGCAGCAGGTTTGCAAAGGTAACATTACTAGAGGGACTGAAGCAGAAGGTTCCCATAGGTTACATACCTGCAGGGAGAACAACCCCAATTCCTATTCAGTTACATAAGTACAGGGATCAAAACAGCATGTCCTTTCCGTTACATGCCTACAGTGACCATTACAGCAAATCCTTTCCAGCTACATACCTACAGGGACCATAACAGCATGTCCGCCAAGGTATCACACTTACAGGGACAGAAAAAGCGGGTCCGTTCAGCTTACATAATTTCAGGTGCCATAACAGCAGGTCCTATCCAGTTATATACCTACGAGTACCAGAACAGCAGGTCCGCTCAGGTAACATACCTACAAGGACATTAACAACAAGTCTTGTCCAGTTAAATACCTACAGGGACCATACCAGCAGGTCCTATCCAGTGACATACCTATGGGGACCAGAACAGCAAGCCCTATCCAGTAACACAGGCAACATGACAGCAAGTTCAATCCAGTTTCATACCTACAGGGACTATTAAAGCAGGTCCGCTCAGATTACATACGTACAGGGACCATAATAGCAGGTCATATCCACTTAATTACCTACAGGGACCATAACAGCAGATCATATCCATATACATACCAACAGGGACAATAACAGCATGTCCTATCCAGTTACATACCATAACGTCAGGCCCTATCTACCTATAGGGACAATGACAGCAGGTCTGTCCAGGATACATAACTATAGGGACAATAAAAAGTCTTATTCAGACACATTCCTACAGGAGACACAACAGCAGGTCCAATCCAGTTAAAATGCTACAGGGACATTAACAGCATGTTTGCAAAGGTAACACTACTAGAGGGACTGTAGCAGAAGGTTCCCATAGGTGACATACCTGCAGGGAGAACAACAGCAAGTTCTATGTAGTTACATAAGTACAGGGATCATAACAGCATGTCCTTTTCCGTTACATGGCTACAGCGACCGTTACAGCAAGTCCTTTCCAGCTACATACCGACAGGGACCATAACAGCAGGTTCGTCGGGGTTACATACCTACAGGGACAATTACAGCAGGTCCTATTCAGAAACGTGCCTAAAGGGAACCTAACAGACGGTCCGAACATGGTAATACCCACAGGGACCATAACGGCAGGTCCTATCTACCTACAAGGACGATAACAGCAGATCCATCCAGGTAACATACCTACAGGGAACATAACAGCATGTCCAATCCAGTTAAATTGCTACAGGGACCATAACAGCAGGTGTGCAAAAGTAACATTACTAGGGGGTCTATAACAGCAGGTCCGCTAAGGTAACATACATACAGGGAGAATAACAGCAGGTTCTATCCAGTTACAAACGTACAGGGATCATATCAGCATGTCTTAACCATTAACATACCTACAGCAACCATTACAGCAAGTCATATCCAGTTACATACCAACAGGGATCATAACAGCAGGTCCGACCAGGATACATACTTACAGAGACAATCACCGTAGGTCCTGTCCAGTAACGCACCTAAAGGGACAGTAACAGGCGGTCCGAACATGTTAATACCTACAGGGACCATAACAGCATGTCCGGCCAGCTTAAGTAATGACAGGGACCATAATAACAGGGTCTATGCACTTACATACCCACAGGGGCCTAAAAACTTTAGATCCGCTCATGTTGCATACCTACAGGTACCATAACAGCATGTCCCCTCAGGTTACATAACTTCGGGGACCAAACCAGCAAGTTCGATCAGCTTATATAATTATCCACAGGTCGTATCCAGTTAAATATATACCGGGATCATAACAACAGGTCCGCTCAGGTAACATACTTACAGGGACCATAACATCTGGTCCTGTACTATAACATACCTACAGCGACAATTACAGCAGGCCATATTGACTTACATACCGTAAAGGACAATAAGAGCAAGTCCTATCCTATTACATACCTTCAGGACCATAAAAGCAAGTCCTATGCAGTTACATTTCTGCACCACAACAACAAGTCCTATCCAGTTACATACCTACAGGGGCCATAACACCAGGTCCGCTCTTGTTATATACCAACAAGGCCGTAACAGCTGGTCCGTTCAGGTTATATACCTACAAGGACCATAACAGCATGTCCACTCAGGAAACATACTTACAGGGACAGAAAAAGCGGATCCGTTCAGCTTACATAATTTCAGGTACCATAACAGCAGGTCCTATCCAGTTACATACCTACTGGTACAAGAACAGCAGGTCCGCTCAGGTAACATACTTACAGGGACATTAGCAGCAAGTCCTTTCCAGTAAAATAACTCCAGCGACCATACCACCAGGTCCTATCCAGTCACATACCTACGGGGACAACAACAGCAAGCCCGGTCCAGTAACATACGTACAGAGAGCATAACAACAGGTCTTTTCCAGTCATATATAGCAGGGAACATATCAGAATGTCTTATCCAGTCAGATACATGTACCTACGTGATTATAACAACAGATTCTATCCACTGACATACCTACATGTACCATAACAGCAAGACCGCTCAGGCTACATACCCACAGGCAACAATCAGCAAGTTCCATCCAGTTGCATACCTACAAGGGCAAATAAAGCAGGTCTGCTCAGCTTACATACGTACAGGGACCATAGAAGCAGGTCCTATCCACTTAATTACACACAAGGACCATAACAGCAGATCCTATCCAGTTACATACCAACACGGACAATAACAGCAGATCCTATCCAGTTACATACCTATAGGGACAATTACGTCAGGGTCTATCTACCTATAGGGACCATGGCAGCAGGTCTGTCCAGGATACATACCTACAGGGACAATAAAAAGTCTTATTCAGATACATTCCCACAAGGAACATAACAGCAGGGCCAATCCAGTTAAAATGCTACAGGGACATTAACAGTAGGGATGCAAAGGTAACATTACTAGAGGGTCTGTAACAGCAGGTCTCCATAGGTTACATACCTGCAGGGAGAATAACAGCAGGTTCTATTCAGTAACATAAGTACAGGGATTAAAACAGAATGTCCTTTCCAGTAACATACATACTGGGACTATAACAGCAGGTTCGCCGGGGTTACATACCTACAGGGACAATTACAACAGGTCCTATTCAGTAACGTACCTAAAGGGACTGTAACAGGCGGTCCGAACATGTTAATAGCTAGCGGGACCATAACGGCAGGTGCTATCTACCTACAAGGACCATAACAGCAGCTCACACAGGTTACATACCTACAGGGTACATAACAGCAGGTCCAATCCAGTTACATTGCTACAGGGTCCATAACAGCAGATGTGCAAAGGTAACATTACTAGAGGGTCTGTAACAGCAGGTCCGCTAAGGTAACATACCTACAGGGAGAATAACAACAGGTTATATTCAATTACATACGTACAGGGATAATAACTTCAGGTCCTATTCATTTACACGCCTACAGGGACCATTACAGCAAGTCCTATCCAGTTACATACCAACAGGGATCATAACAGCAGGTCCGCCCAGGATACATACCTACGGAGACAATCACCGTAGGTCCGATCCAGTAACGTACCTAAAGGGACCGTATCAGCATGTCCGGCCAGCTTAAATAATGACAGGAACCATAATAGCAGGGTCTATGCAGTTACATACCCACACGGGCCTAAAAACTTCAGATCCGCTCATGTTTCATACCTACAGGTACCATAACAGCATGTCCCGTCAGGTTACATATCTTCAGGGACCAAACCAGTAAGTTCGACAGGCTTATATAATTATCAACAGATCCTATCCAGTTTAATATCTACCGGGATCATGACAGCAGTTCCGCTCAGGTTACATATCTACGGGGACCAGAACAGCTGATCCTTTACTGTAACATACCTACAGCGACAATTACAGCAGGTCCTATTGACTTACATACCTAAAAGAACAATAACAGCAAGTCCAATTCTGTTACATACCTGCGGGACCATAACAGTAAGTCCTATCCAGTTACATTTTTGCACCATAACAACAAGTCCTATCCAGTTACATACCTTCAGGGGCCATAACACCAGGTCCGCTCTGGTTAAATTTCAACAATGTTCTATAAAAGGGTTATCCTTTGGAAGCAAGGAATACACCAGAGAACTGAAAAATATTGAGTGTACATATTTACTGGGCCAGACTAGCTAGTTTCGGCCAATTAGGCCTCATCAGTGACCCTCAGATATTTTAAAAATTCCACAATGGCATCAATGATCCCAAAGGACAAGAAAATATAATCTACACTATGATGTAGGGCAGGGAGACGTTTTACCGCCGCCACACATTCCCACACACCAGCTGTAGTGAAGTCAACAAGGCCATAACAGCTGGTCCGCTCAGGTTATATACCTACAGGGACATAACAGCATGTCCATTCAGGATACATACTTACAGGGACAGACAAAGCGGGTCCGTTCAGCTTACATGATTTCAGGTACCATAACAGCAGGTCCTATCCAGTTACATACCTACGGGTACAAGAACAGCAGGTCCTTTCAGGCAACATACCTATATGGACATTAACAGCAAGTCCTATCCAGTTAAATACATGCAGGGACCATACCAGCAGGTCCTATCCAGTTGCATACCTACGGGGAGAACAACAGCAAGCCCTATCCAGTAACATACATACAGGGAGCATAACAACCGGTCTTTTCCAGTCATATATAGCAGGGAACATATCAGAATTTCTTATCCAGTCAGACACATGTACCTACGGGACTATAACAACAGGTTCTATCCACTTACATACCTACAGGTACCATAACAGCTAGACCGCTCAGGCTACATACCCACTGGCAACATGACACCAAGTTCTATCCTTTTGCATACCTACAGGGACAAATAAAGCAGGTCCGCTCAGATTTCATACGTACAGAGACCATAATAGCAGATCCTATCCACTTTATTACCTACAAGGACCATAACAGCAGATCCTATCTAGTTACATACCAACAGGGACCATAACAGCAGGTCCTATCCAGTTACAAACCTGTAAGAACCATAATGTCAGGGTCTATCTACCTCTAGGGGCCATGACAGCAGGTAGGTCCAGGATACATACCTACAGGGACAATAAAAAGTCTTATTCAGATACATTCCCAAGGGAACATAACAGCAGGGCCAATCCAGTTAAAATGCTACAGGGCCATTAACAGCAGGTTTGCAAAGGTAACATTACTAGAGGGACTGTAACAGCAGGTCTCCACAGGTTACATATCTGCAGGGAGAATAACAGCAGGTTCTATTCAGTTACATAAATACAGGGATTACAACATAATGTCCTTTCCCGATACATACATACAAGGACAATAACAGCAGGTTCGCCGGGGTTACATACCTACAGGGACAATTACAGCAGGTCCTATCCAGTAACGTGCCTAAAGGGACCGAAACAGGCGGTCCGAACATGGATAGGACAGAAAGTCCTGTCCAGTTAAATACCTGCAGGGACCATACCAGCAGGTCCTATCCAGTTACATACCAACCGGGACCACAACAGCAAGCCCTATCCAGTAACATACGTACAGGGAGCATAACAGCAGGTCTTTTCCAGTCATATATAGCAGGGAACATATCAGAATGTCTTATCCAGTCAGATATATGTACCTACGGGACTATAACAACAGGTTCTATCCACTTACATACCTACAGGTACCATAACAGCTAGACCGCTCAGGCTACATACCCACAGGCAACATGACAGCAAGTTCTATCCTTTTGTAAACCTACAGTGACAAAAAGCAGGTCCGCTCAGATTACATACTTACAGGGACCATAATAGCAGGTCCTATCCACTTAATTACCTACAGGGACCATAACAGCAGATCCTATCCAGTTACATACCAACAGGGAGCATAACAGCTGGTCCTATCCAGTTACATACCTATAGGGACCATAACGTCAGGGTATATCTACCTATAGCGACCATGACAGCAGGTCTGTCAAGGATACATACCTACAGGGGCAATAAAAAGTCTTACACAGGGAACATAACAGCAGGGCCAATCCAGTTAAATTGCTACAGGGACATTAACAGCAGGTTTGCAAAGGTAACATTACTAGAGGGACTGTAACAGCAGGTCTCCATAGGTTACATACCTGCAGGGAGAATAACAGCAGGTTGTATTCAGTTACATACGTACAGGGATCACAACAGAAAGTCCTTTCCCGTTACATACATACAGGGACCATAACTGCAGGTTCGCCGGGGTTACATACCTACACGGACAATTTCAGCAGGTCCTATCCAGTAAGTACCTAAAGGTATATATGTATATACATGTTTTCTTGACCAGACTAGTTTCGGACACTTAGGCCTCATCAGTGACACTCAAATATTTTCAAATTTCAGAAATGGAATTAATGTTCCCAAGCGACAAGAAAATATAAACTAGACTATGGTGCAGGGCAGGGAGGCTTTTTACGGCCCCACACATTCCCAGACACCAACTGTAGTGACATTAAATATATTCATGGTTATCCTTTGGAAGCAAAGAATACACCACAGAACTGAAAAATATGGAGTGTACATGTAAGCCTGCCCAGGCAAAGTGCTGCAAGTCGGACCGTTCATTCTTATAAACCCTTTGGGTTTCCTTGGGAGACAGGTCTTAGGATGTCATTTCATCTCAATGTCGGGTAAAAGTCCCACAAAATTGGAAGCAACGTCTCCAAAATGACCTATATATTGGGACATTAAACCTCAAATCAAACAAATAAACAGCAGGTCCTTTCCAATACCATACTTAAAGGGATCATAACAGGCGGTCCGAACAGGTTACATACCTATAGGGACCATAACAGCAGGTCCTATTCAGTTACATAACTTCAGGAACCATGTAAACCGGTCTTATCCAGCTACCTACATACACGGACCATACCAGTCGGTACGCTCAGGTTACATACCTACTGGGACCGTAACAGCAAGTCCTATCCAGTTACATACATACAGGGACCATAACAGCAGGTCCACTCACGTTACATACTAACAGGGAGAATAACTGCCGGTCCTATTAAGTTACATACCTACATATACTGTAACAACAGTTCGCTCAGGTTACTTACCTATAGGAGAATAACAGCAAGCCCTATCCTATTACATATCTACAGGGACCATAGCAGCAATTCCTATCCGGTTACATACCAGCAATTACCTTAACAGCACGTCCTATCGAGTTGCATACCTACAGGGATCATAATAGCAGGTCCACCCGAGTTACATATCATCAGTGACGATAACAGCGGTTCCGATCAAGTTACACTGCTACAGGGACCATAACAGCAGGTACGCTAAGATAACATTCCCACAGTTACTGTAACAAGAGGTCCGCTCAGATTATATACCTGCAAGGAGAATAACAGCGGATGCTATCCAGTAACATACGTTCAGGGCCCATAACAGCAGCTCCTCTCAGGTTACATACCCACAGGGCCATAACAGCAGCTCCTCTCAGGTTACATACCCACAGGGACCATAATAGCCGGTCATATCAAGTTACATATCTACAGGGACCGTAACAGCAGGTCCTTTTCAGTACATACATGCAGGCAGAACAACAGCAAATCGTATCCTGCTACATACGTACAGCAAGTCCTATCTATTTGCATCCCTGGATCGACCATCACAGCAAGCTCTATCCAGTTACATACCTACAGGGACCACAACAGCAAGTCCTATCCAGTTGCATTTTGTTTGAATTGATGTTTAACATCCGCGTCAATGCTTTTAAGGTCATTTTGGAGACATTGCTTCCAATTTTGTGGGACTTTTAACCGACATTGAGATGAAATGACATCTCAAGACCTGTCGCTCAATGAAACCAAAATGAGTATATGCATTGCCGGTCTGAGTCACACCACTTTGCCTGCGATCCCCTTGTGGCTGATCTGTTCTTGTTTTGTTATGAAAGAGGCTTCATGATGTTCCTTTCCGTTGAAAACCAAAGTCTTAAGCTCGACTTCTAGATATTTGGATTATGTATTCAATATTGACAATACCTATTTCGATGGTTTGAGCAGTCAAATTACCGCCCCCACACACACCCAGAACTTCAGTTAAATAAAGACATTTCTTCTGATACCAGGCCCCGTTTTGGGATTTACATCTATCTATTGTAGACGGGTTCGTTTCCTGCAAAATTTATGATAAACGCGATGAATTTTAGATTATATATCTTCCTTTCTTGGATGGTATTCCTCGTGCGGCATCATTTGGCGTTTATATTTCGCAATTAATTAAATTTGCCAGAGTGTCTAGTCATGTAACTGTCTTCAACACTCGTAATAAATTGTACACTGCTAAACTTCTAAATCAGGGTTATCGGTATCTTAAACTACGCAAAGCCTTTTCTAAATTTTATAGATGTCATACCGATTAAATTTCTAATTTCAATGTTGGACTTAAATCTATTCTGCAACAAGGTCTATCGGAACCCGAATTTTATGGTGGCTTAGTATATAAATTCAGAGAAAAATATATACATGGCCGCGCAATGATTCACCAGATTTCTTAAAATCATTATTCGATAGAAAAAGATCTCGATTGGGTACAACATAAATATTATACGACTATAAGATCGCTGAAACATGTAAGGAAATTAAGGAGAAAGGAGAATAAAAGTGGGTAGATTCCATAGCATTCACTCATACTTACCCTGCTGTAAGGACAACATGCCTTTTCAAATATTGTTTGGGACCACTTTAATGTCGAAAGCTACACGACACATTTGCCTCTCCCAGCTGACTCAGGTTATGTTATAACCAACACATGCAAACTGTGTTTGAAGAAGTAAAAGCTTCATTTCAACTACAACTGAAGAAATCATGATTTTCCTAAATCGTACATATAAGCTAACATATTTTGAGTCCTTAATACTGAAATTTCAAATAAGCAGATATATTGCTTTAACAGCGTTGTATAAAGGGTATGTTCAAGAGTTCGACGATGCTTCTATATAGATAACTAGTGTGGTATATAATGAGAAAATTTTTCAAATTTCCGATGAAAAACAAGTGATCACTTTTGACCCTATCGTGATAATTTTAAACCAAGCTGTTAGAGCTTAAAGTTGTACGTACATAAAATATCAAAAGCCTGGACCATCCAGTTTTACCCATGAGTCTTTGTAAAGCGTCCTAGGGACAGGGGTATTTTGACCCCAGGGCCATGATTGAAAAAAAAATCGTTCAGGTCAACTAGATAAACCTATATTTCATTGTCTGTTTGTTTGTATTGGGGTTTAACGGCCCAGTCAACACTATTTAGGCCATTTTAGCCGATCTGTTTACCTATTCACACTTTTCCTGGACATGCTATACGTAAGCGGTTAACAAGTACAGTTCTTTCGCCAGAAACTGACAACTGCCCTTCTTGAATCAGCGGAGGGATAGAATGACCGCATAAAAATTTCATGATCAATCTCCACGAAAGAATGTGAGTGAGTGAGTGAGTTTCAGTTTTACGTCCCACCAACAGCTAAGGTCATACGGAGACGGGACCTCAGTTTAAAGACTCATCCGAAAGTCTGGAGAAGCCCGGGAACGAAAGAATGTTGCCGACCCCGGCAGGTATCGAACCCGCGTCCTCCTGGTCACCAATCAGACGCGCATCCGATTGAGCTACCGAGTCCGGCACCTATAGTTCATACATGACGGACCCGACCCAGGTTCACAAATGAAAGAAAGAAGAAAGAAAGAAAGAAGTTAAATTATCCCATTTATGGCTAGCGTGTCAAAATGGGACACTGACAGTGAAGATCCTGATCAGACTCTGCGTATGGTCAGGCCCTTTACTGTTTGCTTAAACGGTAGGAGAACTGGTGTAAAACTTACAACAAATAAAAATATCCTGACATTCCTTAAATTGTGTATGTACTTGTCCAAAGCTATAAGATGGGTGGTTCTCTGGTGGTTCTATTGGTCACTTACGGGTTAAGACTGTTGAGCATTGTACAAAAAAACAAATGAAGCATGTTTGTTTGCTGTTATTTTTTTAGATATACGCCCATTTTAATTATTTCGAGCCAATCGTTAATAAGATGTGGGCCAAAACCGCAGTACCCATAGAAAAACACACCTGACCTTCCGTTGCAGAAACTGGCGTGTTAGTACAAATTAAGTATCACTTGAACAATTATTTTCTCAGACTCTTAACTCATGTAACTTGGCTTTGATGCTTCGTTGCACAGGAATCAAACCAAGAGCCCCCGTCCATCGGGGCTTGGATAAATAGATTTAGTTGTATGGTGCTTCCCCGCAGAGCTGAAATTGACCGCATATGAGTACTGGTTAACCGCTTAGACTAATTAAGCCTGCCCAGGCAAAGTAATGAGAGTCAGACCGTTTGGATAAGCCCTATTGGTTTCATTGGGCAGCACGGCTTGAGATGTTATTTCATCTCAATGTCAGGTAAAAGTCCCACCAAATTGGAAGCAACATCTCCAAAATGTACTAAATAGTGTTGACCGGGGCGTTAAACCACAATCAAACAAACAAACAAAGAAGACACACTCAGTTATATTAGCAATTATCAGCAAAAAGCCCCAGTTGCAGGCCAGAATGCAAATTTAAAATGTAACTGGGGCCAGTATTTAACATCGAAAAGACTTGGTCAGGAAAGGACTTTCAAGTAAATAAATCTGTCTAGTCATGTACGGATTACTGAATGTAATGAAGAATGTTTCTGTTATGACACGTTTGTTAACAGTTTTACCTCCTCTTGGTAAACGCCCCCGGCCCATCGGGGCTTGAAGAAATAGATGGGCTGTATGATGCTTCCACGTAGAGTTGAAACCGACCCGCACACGAGTACTGGTAAACCGCTTAGAGGATCTAAGCCTGCCCAGGCAAAGCGATGCAAGTCGGACCCGTCCATGCTTATAAACCCTTATTGGTTTCATGGGCGGCAGGGTTTGAGATGTCATTTCATCTCAATGTCGAGTAAAAGTCCAACAAAATTTGAAGCAACGTCTCAAAAACGACCTTTACAGTGTTGACGGGGACGTTAAACCTCAAATCAAACACAGGCCTCCGCGGCCTATTGGGTAAGAGCGCCAACTCTTAATCATTAGGTCTCTCACCGCTGTGGTTCGAGCCTGGCTCGGGTCACATGCGAGACGCCAAGTTCTGCAACGGAGGGTCAGGTGGTCTTTCTCCGGGTATTCCGGGTTTCGCCCACCTATGATTAACGATCGGCTCGATATGAGGGAAATAATCTTGAAAGGGCCGTAAACCAACCTCCAACCACAAACAAATCCTCTTATGCAACTAAGTCGGTCGTAATCCGAGAAACATGCACGGTTAGACACCGTGAAGTACGATTTTAGGCAACTCTTAACAAAATATTTATAACTGCAACTGCTGGCACCATATCAGCAGGAAGGCACCATATCAGCAGCAAGGCACCATATCAGCAGGAAGGAATTGAGCCTCACTCCACATGTTAGTAAGTAAGGGATAAAACCTCGGCTGAGTTCAAAAACTGGTGAGGTCAGCCTATATTTCAGAGAGTTATTTTGTTTGTTTGATTTGAGGTTCAACGTCCCCGTCAAAACTGTAAAGGTCATTTTGGAGACGCTGCTTCCAATTTTGAGGGCTTTTGCCCGACATTGAGCTGAAATGACATCTCAAGCCCTGCCACCCAATGAAACCAATATGGTTTATTAGCATGGACGGGCCGACTTGACCCGCTTTGCCTAGGCAGGCTTAAATCCTCTAAGCGGTTAATCAGTACTCGTGTCCGACTCGGTTTCAGCTCTGCGTTGAAGCATCATCCAGCCCATCTATTTCTTCAAGCCCCGACGGGCGGGGGCGGCTTCAGAGAGTTATGTCCCACTCAATTACAGAAAATGCCTATTTTTATGCCCCCGCGTATTCGGAGAATACTGGAAGGGCATTAAGTTTTACCCCTGTCCGTCCGTTCGTTCGTTCGTCCGTTCGTCCGTTCGTTTGTTCGTCCGGTGACATCGTGTCCGGGCCATAACTCCTAAACCGTATGGAATATATTCATGAAACTTCACAGTTGCATTCATCACACAGAGACAATGCGTCATGAACAAGGAAGACAACTTTTGCTTTTTTGGTTTTTGAATTATCTGCCCTTGACTTAGTACCATATAGTAAACCGTGTCCGGGCCATAACTCCTAAACCGTATGAAATATATTCATGAAACTTCACATGTGCATTCATCACACTGAGACGATGTGTCATGAACAAGGAAGACAACTCCTGCTTGTTTAGTTTTTGAATTATCTGCCCTTGACTTACATCCATATATAGTCAAATGGTATGTCGTGTCCGGGCCATAACTCCTAAACCATATGGCATATATTCATGAAACTTCACAGGTGCATTCATCACACTTAGACGATGAGTCATGAGCAAGGAAGACAACTCTTGCATTTTTTGTTTTTGAATTATCTGCCCTTGACTTAGTACCATATAGTAAACCGTGTCCGGGCCATAACTCCTAAACCGTATGAAATATATTCATGAAACTTCACATGTGCATTCATCACACTGAGACGATGTGTCATGAACAAGGAAGACAACTCTTGCATTTTTGGTTTTTGAATTATCTGCCCTTGACTAAGTACCAAATAGTAAACCGTGTTCGGGCCATAACTCCTAAACCGAATGGAATATATTCATGAAACTTCACAGGTGCATTCATCACACCGAGACGATGTGTCATGAACAAGGAAGACAACTCTTGCATTTTTGGTTTTTGGATTATCTGCTCTTGATGCATATATTTTATGATTGATTTGAAGTACAGTTGTAATATTTTTATCCCCTCGCACAACATAGTTGTGAGGGGGAATATAGCATAACTTCACACAAATGTTCCTTATGACAATATCTCTAGCGAGTTCCACTTTCAAGGTCAAGGTCACTGTGGCTATTTTTAGAAAACTTTGTCATCACTCTAGCGCTTACATTTCTTCACCGATTTCAATATAACTTCAAACAAATGTTCCTTATGACAATATCTCAAGCCATTTCGACTTTCAAGGTCAAGGTCACAATGGCTATTTTTAGAAAAACTTTGTCATTGCTCTAGCGACTACATTTCTTCACTGATTTCAATATAAATTCACACAAATGTTCCTTATGACAATACCTTGAGCGAGTTTGACTTTCAAGGTCAAGGTCACTGTGGCTATTTTTAGATAAACTTTGTCATGGCTCTAGCGCTTACATTTCTTCACCGATTTCGGTATAATTTCACACAAATGTTCCTTATGACAATATCTCGAGCTACTGCAACTTTTTAGGTCAAGGTCACTGTGGCTATTTTTAGAAAAACTTTGTCATCGCTCTACTGCCTACATTTATGATTTTTATATAATTTATGATTGATTTGAAGTACATTTGTAATATTTTTTATGAATGGCATTTAGCGGGGGCATCCGTGCCCTATGGACACTTTTTCTAGTTTACCTTGTCATCACCATAGCTCCTTCAATTTTATTGGATCTTCTTGAAACTTACATGTTAGTAAGTTAGGGATAAAATGAAAAAGTTCGTGAGCTTAGGAGGTCACCCCATTTATCATAGAGTTAGATCCTTTGGATTGCAGAAAATGTCATTTTCTTGACCGTATAGCCTTCAGTTTTCAATCGATCTTCTTGAAATTTATATGTTAGTAAGTTCGGGATAAAAGCTAAGACAAGTTTGATAACTAGCAATGCCAGTTAATTAATCATGGAGTTATGTCCCCTGCTTGGCTAAAAATGCTTATTTTCGACCTTGTCATCACTGCTGCCCCTTCAGTTTTGATCGGATCTTCATGAAGCTTGAAGGCCCCCGCCCATCGGGTCGTGAAGAAATATATGGGCTGCATGATGCTTCTACGCAGAGCTGAATCCGACCCGCACACGAGTACTGGTAAACCGCTCAGAGGATCTAAGCCTGCCCAGGCAAAGCAGTGCGAGTCGGACTGTCCATGCTTATAAACCATATTGGTTTCATTGGGCAGCAGGGCTTGAGATGTCATTTCATCTCATTGTCGGGTAAAAGTCCCACAAAATTGGAAGCAACGTCTCCAAAATGACCTTTACAGTGTTGACGGGGACGTTCAACCTCAAATCAAACAAAATTATGAAGCTTACAAACAAGTAAGTCAGGCAGAAAAGCTCGGAGGAGTGTCAAAACTGATGAGGTTTGCCTATTGATCATAGAGCTACTCCCTTTTAGTTGCAGCAATTAATTGCTTATTTTTGACCTTGCCATCACCATAACCCCTTCAAGTTATATTGGATCTTCTTGAAAGTTACATTATAGCAAGTCAGGGATAAAAGCTTGAATGAGTTTGAAAACCGGTGAGGTCAGCCTATTTATCATAGAGTTTATTCTACTTGATTGCAGAAAATGCTTACGGTGTCATCACCTTGTCCTCGCATAAATCCTTCATTAAAGGTTGCCAGTTCCTGAAACTTTGAATCTGTTAGCTCAGGTGAGCGATATAGGTCCTCTTGTTTTATTTTGCAGTCGGGCTTCTCCTTGCGGAGTTATTCCCCTTTTTAGCTCGCCTAACAGTAGTAAGGGGGAGCTATTGCTATACCCCCCGGCATCCGGCGTCAGCGTCGGCGTCAGTGTCGACATTTAATTAAAGTTTACCAGCAAGCTCTTATTTGTGATGTTTTACAAATTTATTTTCATATAAAATTAATAATAAGTAAAAATCAATATTTTACATATTCTTTTTACTCCATTTCCCAGTTTTTTGCTTAAATTGGACTTTTTGAGAAGTTAATATTTTCCTCTGTATTAACTCCCTTATTTCCCTGTGTTAACGTTTACCTGTAATCTCTATGGTGCAATGAATAAGGCTTTGGACTCTGAATCAAGAGGTCGTGAGTTCGAATCCCGGTGTAGGATGTTTTTTCTTAAAAAAAAAAAAACAGAGTGACTTTCAGGATTTGGTGCTCAAGGTCAAGGTCACTATGGCTAGTTTTAGACAAAAAACTTTGTAATCGCTCTAGCACCTTCATTTATTGATAGATTTTAATATATAGTTTGAACAAATTGACATGAGACTGGTGAACTCTATTACCATAATTTCACACCTGACTGTGAATACATGTCCTCCCGAAGATGGCGATAATGTTATTAAATACATAGAGGTCGGTAAATTGGTCGCGATTCACGAGATGCGAAAATTCACGAGAAGTTTACGAAAGCCGACGTATCAGGCGATAACATTGACCAATTTATTCCTTGCATAAAGGTCAGTCTCATGTTAAAATTGTTCGAACTATACCTTTACACTAATTTTGGGTATAATAATATTTTCAGCGACATTGACTTTCAGCGTCAGGGGCTCAAGGCCAAGGTCACTGTGGCTATTTTAGAAGAAAAAAAAACTTTGTCACTGCTCTAGTGTCTATATTTATTGATGGATTTTATTATAACTTCACTCAAATGTTGGGTATGATGATATCTCGACTGATCTCAACTTTCAGGGTCTGGGGCTCAAGGCCAAGGTCACTGTAGCTATTTTTAGAAGAAAAAAAAAGTTGTCATCGCTCTAAAGTCTACATTTCGTGATGGATGTTAAATATAATTATCAGTTCACACAGATGTTGAGTATGATCATATCTCGAGCGAGTTTGACTTTCAGGGTACTGGACGGAAGGTCAAGGAAACTGTGGCTATTTTTAGAAAAACTTTGTCATCGGTCTAGCCCCTACGTTTATTGGTGGATTGTAATATAATTTCACGTAAATGTAGGGTATGATGCTATCTCGAGCCATTTCGACTTTCAGGGTCCTAGTCTCAAGTTCAAGGTCACTGTGGCTATTTTTAGAAAAAACAACAACATTGTTTTCGCTCTAACACATACATTCATTGATAGATTTTAATGTTATTTTACACAAATGTTGCGTATGATAATATTTCGAGCAAGTTCGACTTTCAGGGCCCTGGCCTCAAGGTCAAGGTCACAGTGGCTATTTTTAAAAAACTTTGTAATCGCATTTATTTATGTATTTTAAGTCACACAAATGTTGCGTACGATAAAATCTCGAGCAAGTTCGTCTTTCAGGGTCACTGCTTTTTTTTTTTTGTTGTTGAAAAACTTTGTCATCACTCTAGCATCTATATTTATGGATGGATTTAATGGCACTTTACACAAATGCTAGACTAGGCTATTTATGTCTTGTGCGAGGGGATTTGTATGGTCTGTGAAGCCTTGTTATTACTTGGAATCTTGTAGATTTTTTTTGTCAAATATAGTTTTCTTTTCCTTTTTTTTTTTTTACAGCGGAAAGGCTTGAAAGGCTTTTCTGGCCCAGAAAGTATGTACACTCCATATTTTTTCACTTCTGTGGTGCATTTCTTGCTTCCAAAGTAAAACGTCTCCCTGCCCTACATCATAGTGTAGATTATATTTTCTTGTCCTTTGGGATCATTGATTCCATTGTGGAATTTTGAAAATATCTGAGGGTCACTGATGAGGCCTAATTGGCCGAAACTAGCTATTCTGACCCGGAAAACATGTATACTCCATATTTTTCAGTTCTGTGATGTATTTCTTGCTTCCAAAGGATAACCCTTTTATAGAACATATTGAAAGCAGGATATCTCGTTGATTTGTTCTTTGGGGTACACTTTACGTTTTGGTTCTCTTTCATTTGCTGCAGTCTGTTTAGCTATTTTAAATAAGGACATGGCTTTTTTTCTGGCAAAACCTGATAAATTAGAATTGTTTTTTGTTCAAATGAAAACGCTTACAACAAGATTTGTTCTACAGTGGTTCTTAGGGGTACTAACTGGTTCTCTTTTAATTGCTGCATTCTGTTTGGCTGTTTTATAGAAGAAAATTTTCATTTTTGATAACTTAATTGCCATCATCCAACTTAGGCCCCAAAATGCGAGCTGTGTTGTCTTCTGACAACTCTTATTACCCTTTTTGACGACAGACGGTGGGAGTACCTTGTGCGCGCGACCTTTCGTACTGTCTAATAGCAATCAATTGGTCTGTAGATATACATGTGATTTGAGAATTCTAGTCAATTTATTTTGTCTATTTTTAATTTATTTGGAGGTCAAAACATTATCGATGTGCATTGACACCAATCGGTTAGAGCTAGAATCTTGAGCTTTTATTTATTGCGTCAGCATGTCCCGCCCTTTTTCGTTGGGGTTGTCCTTGCGGATTAATTCACATTTTTACCCCCTTTTGAAAATAGATGGTGGGTTCTTCTCGTACAGTTTTAGGCGGATCAGTCTGTGGATGCGCATGTGATATTTCTAAGCTCTTTTGTTCATGTACGAGAACACAGCGAACTATTGTAGTCACCCCGGTCGTTCGCTTTTGCTTTACAGATGATACGTAAAAACTCGTTATAACGACAATTTCAATGGAATGAATTTCTAGCTCAAGGTTTAACCTCGATTCCGAGCGGCTCGGGCTTTCCTTGGGTTTGAAATGACAATTCTGCAAGCAAAGCATGTCGGGCAAATGGCGGGCCGACAGCGATACGATGTGTCGGTCGGACGTTGGCCCGCTGTTTGTGCTAGCTGGGAAGGGCAGATCATAGAGCAAAGAAAGGAGGTTTTCTTTCAATCCGCTGTGTGTATTCATTTAAATCGATGATTCGATTCTACGAGGGATGTTCGAAATGAATTGCTTATTTCTATCTGGAGACTTCCAATTTCAAGTTAGCCCAAAATGCTCAGTTCATGCCCTCGAAGTACTCCCTGTGGCTAGAAATACAAAGTTTCGGCCGATGTATCCACTTCTTGAAGTCGCCACGGTACACTGGTTTAGGCAAAGTAATAAGGTACTGATGGATGGCAGATCCAAGTGCTTGTCGGGAATGTTATTTCCACCCAGCAAGGAATGATTTCAATTTCGGAAACAAAAAGAAATCACATGGGGCAAGGCCTGGGGAATACGGGGGTTGAGGCAAAACAGGTCCTTTTTCTTTCTTCAAAAACGCCGTAACTATTGTGGGGGTATGAGCTGTTTCATTGTCATGTAGAAGACGGACATGTTTAAAACCAGTGACAGGGCGTCGTTTCTGATAATAGTATTTCAGTTTCTTCAGTACTACGTCTTTGTAGTACTTTCCGGTGATGCTTTTACCTTGTTGTTGTTGTTTTCCAGTCTCCCCGTGTCGCGGGTCGTCAGCTGGTGGGGTCCCAGGGAACGAATCCATGCTGGCACTACACCGAAGCCGTTCGGTGGTACCCCCATTCCCCGTTGCCGGTGAACAGGGAGACCATCGCTCGGCTCCAGCCCCGTCCGTCTCATGTTTGTCGTCTCACGTCTCAGGTGTCTCCGAGCCCACGGGCATCCCCTTACCCTGTAGCCAATCGCCGAGCTCCGTCCTGAGAGGTTTGTGAAACGGTGCCGTGACCTTTCCAGGTCTCGGTGGGGCTTATATTTTGTCTTCCCCTTTGCTTCAGGAGTGCATGTGTCCTGTCGCTAAAGGGCATCTTTATTGATTGGAGTTTCTGGGCTAGGCGTGCTTCATTTTTTAAGGGCTGTGGATGTGTTGCACAGTTCCAATGTGAGCCTTTGTTTTGGTGCAACATAGTTTAGTTGTAGTAATTTGGAACTCCATTCTAAAGGTTTGGCTACGTGATTGCCTGCGTTTAAGTTATAGCAGTGCTGTGCCTTGGGTTTTTGCGGTTTGCCGCAAGGGGGTGTGGGTTGTTTTGTGTAACAGGGTAGGCTCCGAGTTTGACCTTATCATAAAGGGGATCGTTTAGCAGTTAATTTTGTTTGAAAGTTTCATTGCAATTTGGAAGACGTTTCTAAAGATTGCTATACACGTTTCCATGCTACGTGTTATGCACCTTATATACAATCAGGGGATTCGAGACAAAGTTTTTAGCCATTTTGTGGTGCTTATTTGCACAACAAAATTGTAGAGTCCATCTATTTCTTTCTTCTGGCTTGTAGCTTCAGCCGCATCTACACACTCATGCCAGCACCATGTCTATGGATGTCGTCTACGCTTTTTGTATCAATTTTGATATTGGTATTTTGTTTTTTGTATTTTTTTGTTTGATTTTTGCATATTTTTGTAACGTATGTACATTTTTACATTATTTGGTCTGTGCCCCCAGCTTATTGAGTATATATGTGGGCGGATGTGCTCGCCCCGCCACGGACCTGTCATGTTTGTTTTTCTTGTGCTTTAAAGATGGTGTTGTCCGTTTTGGGGCAAGCCCACCCGCTCTCTATTGCTGGGTAGGACAGTTTTTGTACCTGCAAGGTTGTGCTTGTAGATTATATTGTGATTTTTGTTTATTCTGTACATACAACATATAGTATAGTATGATGGCCTCCGCCGTCTCGGGCCCAAGTTTGTGTTTATTTTAGATAGTGGGTGACCTCTATCGCGGAGGATGTGGAAGTAGGTCAATCCCCTTTCTGCATTTTTTTGTTAAAGTTAGGAAAATGTGGTGCCCCTAGCTAGGCCTCCTCCACGTAGGATGTCATATTCTGTGGGACCGTAAGTGGGTCATTCTGAGTCGCCATGTTTACATTGCATTATCGCAACCTACGTGAAGGAAGGCACCATAGGAGGAATTGTATTCCTACTTAGTCGTTTGAGGGCCCGAGATATCGTGTGCCGATCTCGTTAGCAATGTAGTTAGTACAAATTCATATAATCATGTAGGTCGCATACAAGCGTCCGCCTGCGCATGTGCGCAGTCGAGCACTCCTATGCGATCTTGTTTTTATGTTCATATTTACAGTTAACAATGTTTGAAATCGCTTTTTGGGAAAAAACTCTTCTTCTTCTTCTTCTATCTCCAGGTTTTTGATCTCTCTTTTCCTATACTATCCTCTCTACGGGATTCCTACTCTACAAATATTCTACAACTATCGCTATATCTACCTAATTGAGCATTGCGTGGGTGGATGTGTGTTGTTTTAATTTTGCGTGGGTGGTTGTGTGTTGATGCCCTCCTTCAGGGTCGCGCTTAGTCATGCCCTAGTTAGTTAGTTAATTTCCCTTATCTGTATAAATATTTGGCCGTCTTGACCGTCCGTTTTAATTACGGTCATGGCGCGATTTGCTGTCTTTGATGATACTTATGTTAAACGACAAGGGCAGTACCGAGGGCTGTTTGATGTACCAGGCGAGGTTCGGTTTTTCGGCCGTGGTGGTATGCGCGTGGCGAGCTATGATGTTGACTTGTGGGACAGCGGTTCATATTTTCCGAGGGCAAAATTGGGACAGCGATGGTCGTCTCCACAGGCACTATTATAGGGACCGTATTCATTTGTCAAGGGAGGGACAGAAGTAATACCATGTGTGCTTAGAAAGGGCCTTCCTGCGATTTTTCTGCTAGTCGGGTGTTTATAAAATGTCCTTTTGTGGGCCCCCAGATCATTCCGTTTGGGTAACCTTATAATGTACATCCTTTATTCGAAAGCGAAATTTGCGAAAAAAAAAAAAAAAGAAAAAAAAAAAGAGAAAAACAAAGAGATGTGATAAGGCCTATTGTTTCTTATTTCTGTCCCACTCATCTATGTGCATTCCTGAAGGAGAGTCTTTTTGTTTGCTAGTGTGTTTGTGTGCCGTTCTCCTTTGGGTTGTGTGGTTCTCGATCAGCCAGGATTTTGACGCAACGTTGCTCAGTGCCAAAGTCCTAAGACCGCAAACCCCAGCGTTACATCTCGTCCTGATTTCCCGTTTGCCTCACCCCCTCCGGAGAGGCCGGGCGATGGATTTTCCTTGTGGTGGATCCATGCCCAGTCCCGGCGTGTTCTCGTGTGATCCTCTTTTGGGCAGTGTGGCTACCGATCAGCTAGGATTTTGGTGCAGCGCTCATAAGTGCAAAGCCAGTGGGCCGCAACCACAACGCTACATCTCGTCTTAGCCTCTCGCTTGCCATACCGCTTTGGAGGGTGGGTCGGGGCCATGGATTTTCCTTGTGGTAGGTCCATGCCCCGTTCTGTTATGGTCTTCTCACAGTGAACCAGGGATCGCTGTCACCGTTAGGCACTCCTTAGTGCAAAGCCGAGGCCGCAAACCACAGTGCCCACCGTTGACTTTGTTCCCCTTTTCGCCGTGAGACGGCCGCCCTTTGATCACTACGCTCCTTTTTGGTTGGTAGCGTCTCAGGTGCGGTTAAATCATTTATTGTTTCTGAAATCGGGTCGATGCTTTTACCCTTTATCACCGGCACTTTTATTGCGACTCCTTCACCAGAGAAAAAGATTGCTTACAAAACCTTCTTTGTACTCAAAGAACGTTTGGCAATTATTGCACGTTGGCTGTGTTTAGTGGTTCAGAGTTCTGACGGGCTCAAAATAATAGACCCAGGTTTCATCACCTGTTACGACATTGGCAAACTGCTTTTTGTCATATTTTGGAAACATTTGAAGCAGCTTTTTGGCCACTTTAACCCGTTGCCTCTTTTGCTCAGCAGTCAACAGATGTGTCACCCATATAGCAGAAATCTTTCTGACTTTCAAATATCTCTTCAAAATAAGGTGAATCGTTGACAGTGATATGCCAACCTTTTGTGCAATATCACGAATTGTAACTCTCGCATCTCCTTCAATGATTTCCTTTATTTTGGAACGCTTTCTTTATGAGATGCAGATTTTGGCCTGCCTGATTTCGGTGCATTTTTGATTGACTTTACACCAGACTCAAGTTTCATTTTCCACCGCCGAACTGTGTTATAAGACACACAAGAAGGCCCGTAAGTAGTAGAAATTTCAGTCATCAGCCTCAAAGAACAACCAAGTTTTTAGCGAGCTTTGATGTAAACCCGTATTTCAACGTTCTTGTTGACGCTTCTACCAACCATTTTACTGTATTGGGCAATGACTGCGTGTATTCAAAAGACAAATTTTATGATACTTAGTGTATCATGTACATTTATACACCGTTGTGCAGGTATTGAATAACCCTTTTCAGGCATGTATAGGTTTTTATTGTGCCTCGCGTGGATATCGAGCTAGAGGACAATAAGCAATTCATTTCGAGCATCCCTCGTAATTTAGATAAGGTTTGAAAAATCTTATTAAGGGGAATGGGAACACGGATAATTCCACCATTTTTCAAAGGGGGATAACTTTAAGGACTTACTGGTAGCTTTTCCGTAAGCTATGTCCTGCTGAAAAAGGGGTCTACTCTTAAAGGAAAGAATTTGCTCTTCAGGAGCAAATTCTTTCCTTTAAGAATTAACCCCTATTGACATGGGAGACAAAAACACTTTTGCAAGAGTTACCTCCCCTGAAGGTGGTCCCATTCCTCTTAAATCACCCTTATAATATGTGGAACAATTCTTGAGGTATACAAAAATGAGTTCCGCTATTGTATACACATAGCAACGTTCGATTCATTAAAATATTACTGCAGATGTGTGTGTGTGTGAATTCGGGTTTAACGTCGCTTTCAACAATTTTTCAGTCATATCACGACGGTGTCTGGTTGCGACAGGGAGCTCAATGCTCACTTTTATAGTATCATGTCCCAGACACATTACATGATACCACACCCAGTCACATTATCCTGACACTGGGTCGACCAGTCGTAGCTCTACTCCGTAAATCCGAGTGCCAAGCGAGGAGCAGCTAGTACCATTCTTAACGACTTTGGTATGTCGCGGCCCGGGATCGAACCCGTGACCTCCCGTTCCCCGGAGCGGACACTCTACCAACTGAGCTATCGGGGCCGGTATTACTGCATATACATAATTGTTTTAAATATGAACAGGCTACAACACCTTTGGGACCATGGACACATCTTCGAAACAGGGGTAGTACTTGCCACTTGGGGTCGATTATACAGACACGTCAGGAGGCATTATATAGACATCTTTTAGTGTTTTTTTTTTCTTTTTTTAAAAAAAATATGTGTGTATGTTGTGTGTACTCATTAGACTTGCTTCGATGTTGTGTGTAAACTCATTAGTATTACCTCATCGAAGCAATTCTAATGAGTGCTCGAAACAAACATTTGCTAGATAAAATACTAATAAAACTATTCCAACTGCAGTAACAGTCCTATATTATGACCACCTTTGGGACGGTTCAAAAGTGGTCTTCAAGACCACTTTTGAACAGTCCCAATGATGGCCCCTGACCAGAGTACATTGCATGCAAGAAATTAACTGAAAACATAACTGCCCCTTTCTAAATCAATGTTTCAAAGCAGAATTAGTCTTAATTTAGGTTGTCTTAACAGCGGAATATATATATATATATATATATATATATATATATATATATATATATATATATATATATATATATATATATATATATATATATATATATATATATATATATATATATATATATATATATATATATATATATATATATATATATATATATATATATCGATGTTCGAGCCATTGAAGTTTCACGATATAGCACCAGACTGGTCTTTCAAAGTTTGTTTATTCTGTTCTGTTCTATCCTGCTTCTCATTTGTAAATTTGGACACACGGCGGCAAGGCTTTGTTCAGGTTATGATTATAAAAAACAATTTAGTACTCAGCCTTATTTAATATTAACAAAACCAATAATGTTTTCGCCTTTGTTGTTTGGTTCCTATGGTTTTTGACGAAATGCTGCTTAAATATTTATAAACTTGAACAATTGAAATGTCATGTGACAAAATCAATTCTAATTTTGATGCTAAAAGAGGAAAACCATATACCGCATTTACCCTCGAGCTTCACGGTTTAACAGGCCGGTTCTTTCCCCCGGTCACTTTCTTCCCCGGGGAAGAAACTGACTAGTCTGTTTCTTCCCCACCCAGTCAGTTTCTTCCCCACCTGGGCCAACCAATTTCTTCCCCACCCTTGGTGACTCTTAATTATACATTTATGTCATTTATGATGTTGAAGTTGTTTTGGGTGGGGAAGAACTGGATCGGCCTGTTTCTTCCCGACCCTTGAGTAGTGTTGTACAGTTATGTCAGTTATATTGCTGAAGATGTCTTGGCTGGGGAAGAATTGGGCTGGCCCCTTTCTTCCCACCCTTGGTAAGTTTTGTACTGTTAAGTCAATGATAACGTTAAAGATGTCTGGGGTGGGGAAGAACTGGGCCGGCCCATTTCTTCACCCCCCCCCCCCCTTGGGTAGTGTTGCACAGTTATGTCAGTTATATCGCTGAAAATGTCTGGGGTGGGGGAAAACTGGGGCGACCTGTTTCTTCCCCACCCTTTGGGTTGTGATGTTCAATTTAATCAATTATGACGTTGAAGGTGTCTGGGTTGGGAAGAACTAGGCCGGCCAAGTTCTTCCCAAACCCCAATCTCCAAATTAAAATTAGATTTGAGCTTCAAAGATTTGTTGTTTACTATATCTTTTTAGTTTATACCAATATTTGTCTTATAAAGCAAAGGAAATTTATCACAAGAATTGTTATTAAACAGAAACATCTGGGGTTGGGAAGAACTGGGCCGGCCCAGTTCCTTCCCAACCCTAGTCTCCAAATTCTATTTAGATTTGAGCTCAAAACATTTGTTGTTTGTTATATCTTTTTTGTTTATACCAATTTTTGTTATAAAAAGCAAGGGAAATTTATCACAATAATTATTATTAAACAGAAACATCTGGGGTGGAGACGAACTGGGCCGGCCCAGTTCTTCCCCACCCCCAGTCTCCAAATTCTATTTAGATTTGAGCGCCAACAATTTGTTGCTTATTATATCCGTTTAGTTAATACCAATTTATGTCTTAAAAAGTGAAGAAAATTTATCACAAGAATTTTTTTTTGTAAATAGAAAAAATCTGGGTGGGGAAGAACTGGGCCGGCCCAGTTCTTCCCACCCCCATTCTCCATATTCTATTTAGATTTGAGCACCAAACATTTGTTGCTTATTATATCTTTTTAATTTATACCATTTTTGTCTTACAAAGCAAAGGAAATTTATCACAAGTATTATTAGAAAACAGAAACATCTGGGTGGGGAAGAACTGGGCCGGCCCAGTTCTTCCCCTACCCCAGTCTCCAAATTCTATTTAGATTTGAGTACCAAACATTTTTTTTGCTTTTTATATCTGTTTAGTTGGTACCAATTTATGTCTTAAAAAGCGAAGAAAATTTTATCACAAGAATATATTGTAAATAGAAAAATCTCGGGTGGGGAAGAACTGGGACGGCCCAGTCCTTCCCCACCCCCCAGTCTCCAAATTCTATTTAGATTTGAGCGCCAAACATTTGTGGCGCATTATATCTGTTTAGTTAATACCAATTCATGTCTTAAAAAGCAAAGGAAATTCATCAAAGATTCTGGAATTGGGATGCATGTTTTATTGCATCTCCATGAATGGTGTAGCATAGAGCATTTTTTTTTTTTTTTTTGCATTCAAGCTAAAAGGACTTAGAACTTTTACAGAATGGTCTCTTTTCTCATTTTTAGCAAATTGTGAGCCGAAAATTACTCGCTGACTATGGTTCTAAAAAAAAATTCAGGTAGGGAAGAATCTGACTGGGTGGGGAAGAAATAGACTAGCCCCCCCCCCCCCCCTCCGGGGAAGAAATGTGCCGGCCCAGTTCTTGCCCGGGGAAGAACCGGGCCGGGGGAAGAAACTGACCATTTCACCGGTTTGTAACGGCAATCGACGGAAATAACCGAACCATGACACAAATGCACATGTATACAAGCCTAGCGTTCCATATTGGGCATTGACTATCAGAAGAGACCCAGATTTGGCGGTGCCTGATCCGAGTATATTAAAAGTTATATTGATTCTTGACGGGAACCATGTGATCACATTCCCCGCCGGAGAGCGATATTTGCCGTTAGGCTCGGCCCGGTCAAATATCGCTATTAAGCGGGGAATGTGGGAACATACTGCCAAGAATCAAAATAACTTATAATAAACTTTAAGTAAACAGTGCATATCCGGTTCAGGCGCCGCTGGCGAAAGGCAATTTAATGAGTTTTTCAAAGAGAAATGAGAAATGCGTCTGTTAGCAAACCCAGAAATGAGCTTTTTTTGACCGGTCACTGTCCGTCGTCAAAATGTCGTCCGTCGTGAGGCGTCAACAATTTTCTTAATGTTAACTCCTCCTAAACCCTTGGGCCAATTTCATTCAAATTTCATTATTAGGATGGCTGCCTGGATGGCTCCTTACCAAAATAGCTAAAATGGTTTTGCTTTAATGAACAAGATGGCAACTAGTCCTTAGAATAGAAAATCTTTAAACGACAACACAACACCCAAGACGCCACAGTTTCGGTCCAATCATCGTCAAACTTGCTCAGAAAGTTTATGTTTATAATATTTCGGTCAAGTATGATTATTGGTCATGTCTGATTAGAAAGTAGGTCAATAGATCAATTCATAGAAAAACCTTGTGAACATGCTAGATTTCATACCACAATTTTGGTCCAATCATTGTCACACTTGTTCTGAATAATCATCTTGACAATATCTCGTCAAGTTCAAATATGGGTCAGGTCGGTTCAAAAAGTAGGTCAGTAGGTCAAAGCAAAGGAAAACCGTTTGAAAACTCGATAGGCCACAGTTTTGGTCAATTCATCATCAGACGTGGTCAGAATGATCATG
Organism: Lucinisca nassula; assembly: GCA_963580285.1. NCBI lineage: Eukaryota > Metazoa > Mollusca > Bivalvia > Lucinida > Lucinidae > Lucinisca > Lucinisca nassula. Next base: position 174,367,054 of record OY757013.1, on the reverse strand, counting down.
TTGACAATATCTCAATGCTAGGCTAAGCGTCAAGGTCGCTGTATCTATTTTAGAAAAACTTTGTTTTCAATTATTGATGGATTTTAATACAACTTCACACAAATGTTCAGTATGATAGTATCTCAAACAAGCAATACTTTCAGGATGTTGGGGTCAAGGTCCTTGTGGCTACTTTTTGAAAAAAAATCTTCACTCTAGTCTCTAGATTTATTGATGGATTTTAATGTAACTTCACACAAATGCTGGGTATGATAATTTCTCCAGCAAGTTAGAGTTTCAGGGTCCTGGGTGCAAGGTCATAGTCAATGTGGCTATTTTTATAAAAAAAAACAACTTTGACTTCACTCTAGCACCTACATTTATCAAAAGATTTTTTTATGTAACTTCACACAAATGTTGTGTATGATAATATCTCGAGCAAGCTGGACTTTCAGGTTCCTGGGCTCAAGGTCAAGGTCTATTTTAGAAAAAAAATGTCATCGCTCTAGTGCCTACATTAATTGATATATTTTAATGTAACTTCTCACAAATGCTAGGTATAATAATATATTGAGCAGTTTGACTTTCAGTGTCCTGAGCTTAAATGAAGGTCACGGTGGCTATTTTCATGGCTCTAGCGCCTGCATTTATCAATGGAATTTGATGTAACTTCACAGAAATGTTAGGTATGATAATATCTGAAGCAAGATCAACATTTAGGGTCTGGACACAAGATCAAGGTTATTATGGCTATTCTTGGAAAAACTTTGTTAAGGCTCTTGTGCCTACATTTATGGGTGGATTTTAATATACCTTCGCGCAAACTTTGTTAAGGCTCTTGTGCCTACATTTATGGATGGATTTTAATATACCTTCGCGCAAATGTTTGGTATGATAATATATCAAGCAAATGCGACTTTCAGGTTGCTTGGATGAAGGTCGAGGTCATTATGGCTGTTTTCAGAAAAAAAACTTTGTCATCGTTCTAGTTTAAATAGTTTTACATTTATCAATGTATTTTAATATTACTTCACATAAATGTTGGGATTTGTATTAGCTTGAGCGAGTTCAACTTTCAGGTATAGGGGCTCAACGTCAAGGTAACTGGCTATTTGTAGGAAACAAAACTTTTGTGATCGCTCTAGCTCCTGATTATCCCCACGCTTTTTTAAAAAAGCGTTCGGGGATATTGTGAACGCCTCCGTCCGTCTGTACGTCTGAATGTAACCAAATTCGGTACACAGCTTCCTTACATGATGAGGGCGTGCAACGTTACAATTATTTTTGGCCCCGCCCCGAGGTCAAAAGGTCAAATATCAATTTAATCCAATTTCAAAGTCAATTTTATAGATTTTGAAACCAAACTTTGCATAAGTAATTATTAATGATATATGTAACACATGTTGAACGGGATTTTGGCTGCGACCCCTGCGTCATGCCCAAGGGGTCGGACTTCGGGGGGGGGGGGGTCAGGGTGTCAAAATTCAAATTTTACCGAGTATAGTCATATGGAATATCAAATTGAAGGGGGTGATTAATAGAATACAATACAAGTAAAATTTTGACGCTGGGATCAGATTGGGGCCCTGGGGGAGGGGTCAAAGGGTCAAAATTTAAGTTTTTTGGAACATAGTCATGCGGCATATCAAATTGAAGGGCATGATTAGTAGAATATAATACAGGTACTATTTTTACCCTGGGGTCAAATTAGAGCCCAGGGTGAGGGGTTTTCGGTACTAGGCCCCTCTGTGAAAAAGCGTGGGGATTTGCGATGGCGCGCAATCGACATTATTCTAGTTTATAAATGTTTATAAATGTTTTCACAGGAATAATTTTTCGGTACCATCTGTCAAAATTGCTCAAATTGCTTCAAACTGCTGAACAAGATGGTCGCAAGAACTTAAAATTGATAAACTCATTTAAGATTTGTTCTCTAAAATGAAAAGGGAAAAAAATTCATAGGAATATTCGATGGGTTTGAAAGAATTTCATAGAAATGTTCCTTGGGTCACTGTCAACGAAAATTGCTCAAACCTTCCACTCCAACTTAATACGTTACTTAAAATTTCATTTCTTCAATATGGATCAGGTTAGCGAACCAGGGCCATCATGGCCCTCTTGTTTATTGCTAAAAACATAAATTGTGGGAACATGTACTCGTTAGAACCGCCCCAGCTTCTCTTGACAGGGTTAGACCGTCTGAGCGGTTTACATGTACCAGTAATCAAGTGCGTTCCATTTCAACTCTGCGTGGAAGCATCATAACGATAACACGCCCGTATGGCATAGTGCATTTTTTCACATCTCCAAAATGGCTACTTTTCTGATGAAAATCTGTGATATTTTTCTTATAAATACTACAAACATAGGTTGTGGGTACTCGTTAGAGCCGCCTAAGGCGGTTCTAACGAGTACCCACAACGTATGTCTTGGAGTAAAAATAAGAAAAATAATGTTTACCCCCTTAAACCCCAGTTTTCTCTATATACAGTGGGGTTAAGGGGGGTCTTCATTTCACGGACTTGTTCACGTGATGTCATGCATTCCAAACTATTTCTCCAAGCCCCGATGGGTGGGGGCGCAAATCAAACCTTCATGTTAACAAGTCCAGTATTGAACACTCCTTGAAACCCCACTGAATATAGAGTAAACTATGGTTAAAAGGGGTATACACCATTTCCTTATTTCTGCTCCAAGACATAGGTTGTGGGTAATCGTTAGAAGCACCCCATTTAGCACCCACAACCTATGTTTGATGTATTGGACTATTGATAAAAGTAAATCATAAATTCCTTATTTTTGCTCCAAGACAAAAAGTGTGTACCCGTCAGAACAGCCTAACTGAGCACCCACAATCTAGTTTTATAAGTTGTATTTACCCGTTAGAACCGCCATTGGACACCCATAGTCTACGTTTGGAGTATATATAAGAAATATATCATAAATGTTTATCAAAAAATGTCCGTTTTTGAGATATAAAAAAGATGCACTATGCCCCACGCATGTGTTTTCGTAATGAGGTAAATGTGTGAAAGACGCCATTGAGACAAACATCACCTGAACAAGTCCGTGAAATAAACACTCCCTATAAACCCCACTTTATATGGAGAAAACTAGAGTTTACGGGGTATATTTTTTCTGCTCAAAGACATAGGATGTGGGAACTCGTTAGAACCGCCTCGATGAGGCGATTCTAACGAGCACCTTCAGCCTTTGTTTGCAGTATATATAAAAACGATATCACTGATTTTCATCAGAAAGGTAGCCATTTTGGAAATGTGAAAACGCGCTATGTCGCAAAGGTGTTGTGTTTGTTTGATGTGAGGTCCCCGTCAACACTGTAAACGTCAGTTTGGAGACGTTAGTTCCAATTTTGTGGGACTTTTACCAGACATTGAGATGAAATGACATCTCAAGCCCTGCCGCCCAATGAAACCAATAAGGTTTATATGCATGGGCGGTCCGACTCGTTCGAACCGCTTTGCCAGGGCAGGCATAGATCCTCTAAGCGGCTTAACAGTACTCGTGTACGGGTCGGTTTCAGCACTGCTTTGAAGCATCATACAACCCCGATGGGCGGGAACCGGACATAGGTTGTGGGTACTCGTTAGAACCGCCCCATTTAGCACCCACAACCTATGTTTGGAGTATTGGAGTATTGATAAAAGTAAATAATAAATTCCTTATTTCTACTCCAAGACATACATGTAAGTTGTGTGTACCCGTTAGAACCGCCTAACTGAGCACCCACAATCTATGTTTGCAGTATTGATAAAAGTACATCATGATTTTCTTATTTCTGTTCCAAAACATAAGTTGTATTTACCCGTTAGAACCGCGTCATTGGACACCCACAGTCTACGTTTGGAGTATTAATGAGAAATATATCATAAATGTTTATGAAAAAATGTCCGTTTTTTTAGATATAAATAGATTCACTATGCCCCACACATGTGTTTTCGTAATGAGGCAAATGTGTGAAAGACGCCATTGAAACATACATCACCTGAACAAGTCCGTGAAATGAACACTCCCTATAAACCCAACATTATATAGAGAAAACTGGAGTTAAGGGGGTCTATTTTTCTGCTCCAAGACATAGGATGTGGGTACTTGTTGGAACCGCCTTGATAAGGCGATTCTAACGAGCACCCAAAGCCTTTGTTTGCAGGTTATATAAGTACGATATCACTGATTTTCATCAGAAAGGTAGCCATTTTGGAAATTTAAAAACACGCGCTATGTCGCAAAGGTGTTTTGTTTGTTTGATTTGAGGTCCCCGTCAACACTGTAAACGTCATTTTGGAGACGTTGCTTCCGATTTTGTGGGATTGTTACCAGACATTGAGATGAAATGACATCTCAAGCCCTGCCGCCCAATAAAACCAATAGGGTTTATAAGCATGGACGGTCCGACTCGTGCGCACCGCTTTGCCAGGGCAGGCTTAGATCCTCTAAGCGGTTTACCAGTACTCGTGTACGGGTCGGTTTCAGAACTGCTTGGAAGCATCATGCAGTCCCGATGGGCGGGAACCGGACATAGGTTGTTGGTAGTCGTATGAACCACCCCATTTAGCACCCACAACCTATGTTTGGAGGATTGGAGTATTGATAAAAGTAAATCATAAATTCCTCATTTCTGCTCCAAGACATTTGTGTGTACCCGTCAGAACCGCCTAACTGAGCACCCACAATCTATGTTTGCAGTATTGATAAAAGTATATCATGAATTTCTTATTTCTGTTCCAAAACATAAGTTGTATTTACCCGTTAGAACCGCGTCATTGGACACCCACAGTCTACGTTTGGAGTATTAATAAGAAATATATCATAAATGTTTATGAAAAAATGTCCGTTTTTGAGATATAAAAAGATGCACTATGCCCCACGCATGTGTTTACGTAATGAGGTAAATGTGTGAAAGACGCCATTGAGAACAAGTCCGTGAAATGAACACTCCCTATAAACCCCACTTTATATAGACAAAACTGGAGTTTACGGGGTATATTTTTTTCTGCTCCAAGACATAGGATGTGGATTAGTTTAATCGTATTTTATTGCAAATAAACAAATGGGTCGGGCCACAAGTTCTCACAACATTAGTTACGACCCTCCCCGTATATGGTTGACACTAATACATTTACAACATATGAACATGGCTATTTTATAACAAAAAGGCACATACAGGCTTACTGCTTAAATCATAATATATATATATATATATACATATATACATATATATATGTATACATACATATACACACATACACACATATATATATACACATACACACATACACATACATATATATATCAGATAAATAAATCAGCAACTAAAATAAATGAATAAGTCACTAATTGTTCGTCGTCAAGAAACCCAGCCGTTGAGGCATATAATAGTGTTTCAATATAAATTCAATTAAATTAAGCATTTTGGTTAAATCTATCAGTGCTTTTGATATACGTCTGCACTGCTTGAAATAGTATTCCATTTTCTTGAGGTGATAATGCATCATCCCCAAAAAGAACCTTTTTTAAATTGAGAGGATGAAATGTCCGTGTCGATTGAAAGAATATAATTCTTTCTCTTGTAAAGTTGGAACAAGCAAAGAAGAAATGCTCAGCATCCTCGTTTACTTCCGAGCAATTGCAGTTCGGACTTAGAGCCAGGTGATTTATATACAGATCTTTTTTAGGTTACTACAGTTATTTCTTATTCTGGCATGTAATACTGAATTGTACCTATCACCTTCCATGTAATAGGTAGGAACGTAAGTATTAGAAAAGTAAAAATTCTTAACTTGGTATTTAAAAGAATTAAGACTAGGTGCTCCTCGAAGGTTAATGTCAAGGGAGTTCCAAATCGAAATAGAAGATGGAATGCACGATCGCCGAGAAATTTCAGTTCGAGTGTGGGGAACCGTTATGTTATTATTATTTCTTAAAGGATACGGGGTTGCGTCTCTTACCAGAGGAGGAATTATGTCTAATATATATGATGGTACGTTTTCATGTACGACGTTATACATAAATGATAGCTTATGTTTGTGCCTCCTTTGCTTAAGAGGAATCCAGCCACATTCTTTATAAAGCTTATCTAGGGACACAGACCTAGTAAGACCCGTAACAATACGAGCTGCTTCATGTTGTAATTTTTCAAGAGACTGGCAGTCTTGGGCTGTACAACCATCCCAAACAATGCAAGAATATTCAAGGATGGGCAGTACATATGATAAATAAATTTGGTTCAAGGCAACCCTGTGAAATGTATATTTAAGTTTACGCATTATACCAACTACTTTTGCTGCGCTTGAGATAATGTTTTCAATATGAGTTTTCCATTGACCATTACAGCTTAATGTTAGACCTAAATGTTTGTGCTCCGGGACAAATTTTATTGGGGTTCCGTCGAAAATTATATCCGGAAACTGCTCGAAAGGTTTTAATGTAAAAAGAACTGCTTCTGTCTTCAGTGAATTAAAAGTAACCAGCCATTGTTTCGCCCATGCCGATAAAACACAAAGATCGTGATTTATTATTCCCTGAATGTCGTTCAGTGATGAAGCTGAATAAAATAATGAACTATCATCGGCAAAAAGTCTGGTTAAGCTTAATAAAGAATCTGCAATATCGTTTACATAAACTAAGAACAATAGGGGTCCCAGAACAGAACCCTGGGGTACCCCGGCATTAGTATTCCTAGCAGTGGAAGTAGAAGATTTAATTATTACTTTCTGAGATCTGTTAGAAAGGTAATCTCTAATCCAGTTAAGTAAATGTCCGTTTATGCCGTGCTGTTTCAATTTGAAAATTAGGCCTTCATGCCAAACCCTATCAAATGCCTTAGAGACATCACAGAATATCATGCATGAATATTGATTATTATCAAACGTTTGACAGATATGTTGATAAATGTCAACAAGTTGGTAAGTAGTAGAATGATTGGGAAGAAAACCAGATTGGTATTTATATAAAAGATTGTTGGCGTGTAAAAAGTTGTATATGTTTTTATGAACTATTCGTTCTTGTAATTTACCTATTCCGCTAAGTAGTGATACCGGTCTGAAGTTTGTAACCTTAGTTAAGTCCCCCTTTTTAGGTAAAGGCAAAACGTGAGAACCCTTCCATATATCTCCAAACACCCCCTCCCTAAACGACCTATTAAACAGTATTTCCAGTGGAACTGAGATCTCGTTTGATACAGCCTTCAACATTCTATTACTAATTAGATCCGGGCCAGTAGCTTTATTTGGATTTAGTAAATCGATTAAAGTTGAAATTTCTAGAGCTGAACATGTAATATCACTTAACGAATTTCTAGTTTTAGATTCAAAATTAGGCAACTGAACTTCATTATCATTTATTGTTGAAATTGACGAAAAATAGTCGTTCAAACATTCCGCTTTTTCTTCATCTGTATAACAATATGATTTTTGTCCGTTTTCTTTTTCTATAACAAGTGGGGGAATATTGTTTGAGGTTTTATTATTTTTAACAAAATGGCGAATAACTTGCCAAAATTTCCTTTTGTCATTGTTATGAAAATCACAGATGGAAACTTCCAAGGAATTATAAAAATTTTCTTTGGCATGCTTTACTAGATTATTAACTTTATTTCTTATACGTTTATACTTATTCCAGTCGATGCTGTTACCGGTCTGGATGGACTTTTTCTTTAGCCTGTCTCTAATTCGCATATTACGACGAATAATGGAGTCAAACCATGGTTTGTCTCCAGGCCTTATTGTAACGGTTTTGGAAGGTATACATATTTTAGCAAAATTTAAAAAAATATTGGTAAACTTTGCACATGCGTCGTTAAAAGATCCTTCCAAGAGAATACTCCAATCATAGTTACTTATAAGCTCTTTAAGCTTGGTATAATCTGCCCTTTTATACAGCCAAATTAATCGATTGAATGGTGTGTTACACTGATAATAAAATGGTAATCTTATATAAGTTGCTTTATGGTCGCTTATAGCTGCAGGAGTATCTATCGTGCCTGAATCTAAAAACTGTAAATCATCTGAAATAATTATAGGATCTAAAAGCGCAAGTTGTCTCGTTGCATTTGAAACTGTATTTTGAAGCGAATTAAGTATAATCAAATCTTTTAAATTCCGGTAGTTATCATTAAATAGGTCCTCGTTAAAGTCGCCTAAGATAATTAGATTTTTAGTGAAATCATATGCTTTTTCAATATTCAAATTTAAGTTTTCAAAGAATGTTGCATCGGCTGTTCTAGGACTGTAAAACAAGCCCAGGAGATAGTTAACGTTATTCGTTTTAATTTCCACCCATATAGATTCTGGGCAATAAATTTCTAAGTCTGTTCGCCTCGTGTGAATAAGTTCTGAATTAATGTAAATAAGGAGCCCTCCTCCATGGTTGGTTCTGTCTTTTCTATAGGGTGTATCGTACATATCCGTTAGAACTAGTGTTTCGTTTAAAATTTGTTGATCCAGGTGAGACTCTGTAAAACATAAAATATCAAAGTCCAAGAAATGATCCTTGATGTACTCAATCTTATTCCTTATGCTACGTATGTTAATATGTAAAATAGATAGGTCTGCCTGACTAGGGTTTGGAGTGGCTGGTCCTGGGTTTTCTTCAATGTCCAGAGCTTGTAAAATTAACATTAAAATAATAAAGCAAAAGTGGTTATTACTTGTTGATTCATTAAGAGATCTCGTAATGGACAAGAGCAATGAAAGCATAGAGAGACATAACCATTTAACTTTTTGGTAGAAAAAACTTAATTTTATCTTTATGTAAAATTCACTGCGACTGCCTCGTATAATGAGACCACCGAACAGACCTATGGCGGCTCTCCATTGGACAACACTTATACCCATACTTCATATTATAAAGAAACAAAAGATTGACAGCCACCGCAGGTCTGGAAGGTAGCCCCTGTCAGCTGGATATATTGACGACTGCAATAGGTACAGGATATAAAAGATATACAATAAAAGAAAACAATACAATAATTGTAAACAAATATGCAGTTCAACTGCATGTCCATAAGTTCTTGGAAAACGAGTGCTGCAGAATACTCAGAAAAAAAAATAATTATAAACCTGGTAACAGTTCGCATACGCACACGCGTACGTACGTACCTACGCACGCACATATGTACGAACGTACGCGTACGCATGCGCACAATTTAGTCAACCCATAGGTTGTAACATATCGTACAAGACTGGGGTTATACTATCTTTAAAAGTCTTGTCATCAAAAGTACCCTTGACCATGTCGGAAAAAGCCATAGATTTAGACCCTTTTGGTTTCATAGTTTTGCGTTCCGCTAAAAATTGACTGGACTGAAAGTCAGGCACAGAGTTCCGACGTCGTAACACAGGTCCATCATTTGCTGACAGACACTTTTTAGGATCCTCACTTGTAAGAGGTGACCCCTTTCTCTTGTTGGAGGAATCATCGTTTTTATCATCCTTATCATCTAAGTCATTATCATCCCACAAAATCCCACCATCATTAAGTTTGTTTTCAGTAGTGTTAGCCATTAGTCCAGAAAGTTCAGGTTTAATCTGTGTATAAACGCCACAACACACCTGAATACAGGTGAGAATTATACAGGTATACAGGTGGGGTCATGACCCCGCTTTCATCAGTCAATATGGCTATCTGTACAATATGACTGTTCAATATATAAAACACACTCACTGCTAGTCCGTCAACAAATATCCAGTTTATCCAGTTTTGTTATCCAGGTTCAAAATTATCACATCCCTCAACAAATTAACATTATTTTTCAGTGTTTATATCCATAAAGAGGGAATTTTAAAAAGAAAACTCGACAGCGACTCGTTGACACGTCTTATCTATACGCCATGTCTTTCAGTTATAGGATGTGGATACTCGTTAGAACCGCCTCGATGAGGCGGTTCTAACGAGCACCCACAGCCTTTGTTTGCAGTATATATAAGAACGATATCACTGATTTTCATCAGAAAAGTAGCTTTTTTGGAAATGTGAAAACACGCGCTATGTCGAAAGTGTGTGTTATGATGATGCATATTGGTCTCTGTGGCGACAGTTCAAGGACAATTTCTATTTGTTCCCTGTAAACTGCATTTTTGATAGCATGTTTTTTTGGTGGATATACCATCTCTGTCAAGTTATACTATCCAAATATTTTGTGTGTGTTTTTATGCTCCCTGAAGGGAGAGCATATAGTCGCCACTTTGTCCGCCCGTCTGACTTTCCTTCCGTCTATCCGTCCATCAATCACACTTTCTCTAAAAGGATTAAAGGTAATTAAGTTAAACTTGAAATACTGATAGAGGGCAATGAGGGGAATCGCAGACTGCAAGAACCATAACCATGTCACCAGTATTTATGGAGTTACTTCCCTTCTTAACTATGTCAGTGAAAAGATTGTTAGGAGCATACCTCTGAAGGTATAGAAGGGAATTAAATGAAACTTGATACATTGATACATGTAGATGACTATCAGACGAAGTGCAGAGTGCAAGAACCATGACTCTATCACAAGTAATTACAGAATCATTTACCTTTTTATTTTTTTGCTATATTAAGCTTGTCCGGAGCATATCTAACAGTTTTAAAGGTTATTTAGTGAAACTTGATACACTGATAGAGGGTCATGAGACAAATCGCAGAATACAAGAATCATAACCCTGTCAACAGTATTTACGGAGTTACTTCCCTTCTTAATTAGGGCCCCACACTGTAGTGTTGGTGCCCTGTCAGTCAGTTTGTCACATCTAAACAAAACAATTTAACTTTGATCATAACTCAAAAGTGTTATCCCTATTCTCATGAAACTTCACACACGTACTAACAATCAAGAATACAAAACAATATATTTTATTGGCATTAAACATATATACAAAATTTTCGCCAAAAACAAATGAGCAAGTGGGTACATGTATGGTCAAAGTATACAATTATCGAGAAGCAATGATATAGTAAGCGCAACTTTTATAAATTAATTTTAGATTGAGGTAGTTCTCTTCTTTTGAGCAAGATAAATAAATTTCGAGAGGTTGTTCAATAGCTTTTTCGACTTAGTTTGTAGAATTGATTTAAATTTATTTACTGTTGGCCATCTACAATAATATGAAGGGGTAGATATTGTCTTCTGATTTCAGAGTAGTGAGGGCAGACTAATAAAAAGTGATACTCGTTTTCTACCGAATTCATGTTACAACAAATACAGAGCCAAATCCTAATTGGTGGATTGTACTAACAATCACAAGACCTACATTCTGACAAAGGAGAATAACTATATTATTTTGTCCGTGTTTTTGTCACGCCTTAACAAAAAACTTAACGTCGGCCATAACTTCAAAGGTATTTGCCCTACTCTCATGAAACTTCACACACATACTTACCATCATAAGACCTACATTCTGACAAAGGGCCATAACTATATTGTTTTTCGGTGTGTGTTTCTCACGCAATAATCGAACAACTTAACCTAGGTCAGAATTTTAAAAGTAATGAAATTTCACACACATACTTACTATCACACAACCTTCATTATGACAAAGGGACAAAACGGCATTGCTTATTTTCACTGAATCATCTCCCATTAAAAAAATATCTTCTGTTATTTCATAATCATGTGTAATATGTTTTACATATTTCGCGTTTATTCCTTGTGACGTTCTTTGTTGACAATCACTTACTAGGGAACACAAAACTGAATTGTTTAGTCTTATGGTTTAAGATTTACAGGTCCTTGCAGAAAAGGGGCCTTATATTTCTCCTTATTCTTGCATTCTTTGTTGAAAATCACTACCTAGGGAATTCTTAGACTTTTGGTTTAAGAGTTACAGCAGGCAGCTGCTATATTTTTTTTTTTTTTTTTTTTTTACATTTGGCACTTAGTTCATTGATTAATTTCAACAAATGGAGTGGATGGTTGCTTTTACATTTTACACCCCTTTCAACAGTATTTCACTCATCAAAAACATCATATTTCATATCACACTTCAAGTGTATAGGACCACCAAATTTTACTCTTTCACTAACATAACCCTACTACTACTGCGCATCTTCGGGGAGCATCCTTCGGTTTCACCGAATTTCTTGTTTTGGTTTGTGTTGAGATTTTACGTCCCCGTCACCAAAATTTATGTAATTTTGGATACTTTGCTTCTGATTTTGTGGGTTTTAACCCGATAGTGAAATTGAATGACATATCAAGCATTACCACCGATAGAACCCGAGGGTTTAAGGAGCGGTCCGACTCGCATCACTTTTCCTTGGCCGCTTACTAATAGGGACTACTGTTAAAGGACAAAAAAAAAAAAAAAAAAAACGAGCATGATAATTATAATAATAATAATAATAGTAATAATAGATAATAATAATAATAATAATAATAATAATAATAATAATAATAATAATCTGCATTATTAAGAGAGGGTAATGATACATTAAATAAACTAATACAAATCTTCCATGTTTCCCTCCGTTCTCTTCCTGGGTAGAAATCAGTACTAAGCAATGTGGTTAAAGTCTCTTGCTCAAGAAAACAACACTTGGCGCTCTCGGGGATCGAACTGGCTACATCTCGATCTACAGTCCGATGCTTTACCACTTCACCACAGCGCTCCGCATCACGTGAACAAGTCCGTGAAATGAACACCCCTTTACACCCCACTTTGTATAGATAAAACTGGGGTTTACGGGGGTAAACATTATTTTTCTTATTTTTACTCCAAGACATAAGTTGTGGGTACTCGTTAGAACCGCCTCATTGAGGCGGTTCTAACGAGCACCCACGACCTATGTTTGCAGTATTTATAAGAAAAATATCACGTATTTTCACCAGATTAGTAGCCATTTTGGGGATGTGAAAAATGCAAATGTCGCACGGGTGAGTTATCGTAATGGCCAATCTATATCCAGCTAAATTTACACCCTCCGATGTCTTGAAGTTTACCAGACTCCTTTGGGTGTATGGGTACACGTCTTCAAAATGTATTTTGTCTCAATGGACAAGGGATTTACTCTTAAATGGGTCCATAGGAGCAACTCTTTTCTATACGTGTAGACCCCATTCTTCCGAAGGGATCTAGCTAGATGAACAGAAGAAGAAAATAGTGTCCTAATTAAAATAGGCACACAGTATGCCAATTTTATGTATCGTCCCTAACCCTTTTTGTACCAAATGGAATCTTCCTCGTTATATATAGCAAGAATCCATTCCAACATTTATGGGTGTCAGGTTGTGTTTTTATTCAAAATTTATTTGGAAAATGGCTGATTTTTTTTTTGCAAACAGTGTAGGCCCTGATCAGACGCCGCAGAACGCGGCGTCTGATCTGGGCCTGCACTGTTTGCCATGGTACCTGTTTTGGTGTTCACAGTACAAAATGGGTTAACATGGACTTTGTAACGTGAACCTTATTATTAATTCCATGATTTTCTATTCTGATGTGATATTGGATACCATTCAACTTTAACAAAAGCATCGTATGACCATACTTGTAACTTAACATACGTATTATCAAACACTATAATAGATTTTCATTTGCATATTTTACAAATAAAGACAATGGTAAGTTTTACTACAATTTTAAACCTTCTCTGATTTGTTTTCTTACATGATCTGAGTGAGTGTTTCAGTTTTACGTCCCACCAACAGCTAAGGTCATACGGAGACGGGACCTCGGTTTAAAGACTCATCCGAAAGTCTGGAGAAGCCCGGGATCGAACCTGCGACCCCTGGTTTACAAGGCGAGTAGCGTAACCACTCGACCACGGAGGCTTCTTCCTCTTACATGATCTGTCACTATTTCCGTTGGAGGTTGAGATTTGGTTTGCATCATAACGGCCCAGCCAACACTTAAGGTCATATCGTCCCGATTAGTATAAGCGGTTTACCAACATAGTGTACATTCTTTCGTCAGAATAGTGACAACTGCCCTTCTTTAACCAGCGAAGGAAGAGAATGACCAAAGAAATTTTGTCATGATCAATTGCGTTGAAAGAATTTGCCGACCCGGCAAGAATAGAACCCGCGACCTCCTAATGACCAGTCAGACGCGCATCCGACGCGTGGGGCTTGAAGAAATAAATGGGCTGCATGATGCTTCAACGCAGTGCTGAAACCGACCGCACACGAGTACTGGTAAACTGCTTAGAGGTTCTAAGCCCGCCCAGGTAAAGCGGTCGTGTCGGACCGTCCATGCTTATAAACCCTATTGGTTTCATTTGGCGACAGGTCTTGAGAAGTCATTTCATCTCGATGTCGGGTAAAAGTCACACGAAACTGGAAGCAGCGTCTCCAAAATGACCTATGCAGTGTTGACGGGGACGATAAACCTCAAATCAAACAAACAAAAACCGACGCGCATTACATGGACTTTGAGCCACCACGCCTTGGTTTAGGAGTATACTCATCATGTTACTAGCAAGTCCGTATAATGAACACCCCTCTTAATCCAACTTTATATAGAGAAAACAGGTTTACAGGGGTATTTTTGCTCCGAGACAAAGGTCGTGGGCGCGGCCCAATCAGAAGAAATCAGAAAAAAACAAAAACAAAATTTTTTATCAGAAAAAAAAAAAAAGCAAAAAAAAAAAACATTTTTTAGATATTGTTTGTTATCGGTCATGTTTGACTAGGATAATCTTGCGTTCCATTTAAACCAGAATACAGCACATGTCCGCGTAGAAAAGGTTTCCTAAAATGTAGACCACAGTAGCTTTGTTTTGCACGCATATCCAGACATATTTCCAAAAAGTGTCGCTCATTTCAAGGGTAATTGGTAGACATTCAGGGGAGGCACTACTGCAAAATTATTTTGTCAGGAATGTGAAAAGGGGTCAACTCCTAAAGAAAAGAATTTGCTCCTCAGGAGCAAAATCCTTTCCTTTAAGAGTAGACCCCTTTTTCAGTGGGACATGGCTTAAAGAAAAGAGAACAGGAAATCCCGAAAGTTGTCTCCCTTTGCAAATGGTGGAAAAATCTGCCAGGTGTTCCAATTCCCCTTAAAATGCAGTCAAGCTTCATCAAATAGAATGTCTTTGGACTATGCATCACGAAAACACACCTATATAGTATTGACCCCCTTCAACCCCACTTTTATACAGTAAAACTGGGGTTTACAGGGGTAAACTAATTTTTCTTATTTCTGCTCTAAAATATAGATTGTGTGTACTCGTTAGAACCGCCTCGCCGAGGCGGTTCTAACGTGTACCCACAATCTATGTTTTGAGCAGAAATAAGAAAAATATCACAATTTTTCATCTTAAAATATTTCTTTTTTTTAAGCAATAACGTTTGCAGTGTATTTGTATAGGCATGTTTTCGTAATTGAAAACGTGTTCGAAATAGGGGAAGTTCCATCAAATTGGGTGAATCAAAGCGTGAGGAAAAGGGGTACAATGGGGATAACTAAATGATATTTTCTCGATCTGGTATAACGAAATGAACCCCGCCAAGCGAAAAAGTGTCTTCGAGCCTCCGTAATGTCAAATTTCAAATGCGCATGCTCAACCACGAAGAGGGGCTAGGAATTTGGCTCTTTGGCTGAAGATGCACTTAGGTCCCATGTTGGTGTGAGCGAACAGCGAAGGTTCTGGCGAGACTGCGCGGATGCACAGGCTCGCCAGATCCTTCGCTGTTCGCATATGCTATAAGACAGACATTCGCTTGGCGCGGCCCAAATGACAATAATCTTATGAAAATGTGCACTTTTTTTTTTGTTTCTGCTGTTAACATTGAACATTTAACACAAATAAAGAAAGAAAGACAGTAGCATTTCGATGCATCACGAAAACATGAAATATAATAATTGTGACCCCTATATAAGTTTAACCCCCATTAATCCAAATTTGATATTGTAAAATTGGATTTTACAGGGATTTCTTAATTCTGCTTAAGAACATTGATTATCGTAAGAACCGCCTCACCGAGACGATTCTAACGAATTCCCATAGCCTATGTTTGGATTAGAAATTATTTTGCATCTGAATTTTTTCTCATTACGCAAACACGCCTATACAAATACCTTGCCACCTTTTTCACCGAAAAAAATGAAAATTTTAAGATGAAAAATTGTGATATTTTCCTTATTTCTGCTCAAAATATAGATGGTGGGCACTCGTTAGAACCGCCTCTTCGAGGCGGTTCTAACGAGTATCCATAATCTATATTTTAGAGCAGAAATAAGAAAAATGAGGTTTTCCCTCGTGAACCCCAGTTTTACTGTATAAAAGTGGGGTTCAAGGGGGTCAGAATCATATAGGCTTGTTTTCGTGATAATTACTACCATTTCAAGATGTTTCACTTTTTTTCTAGCGGATGAAATCTAAAGTGACCGAACTCCCCCTCCCCCCCCCCCCCCCCCCAAAAAAAAAAAAAAAAAAAAAAAAATACAGCTGACCTTCCATTGCAGATATTGGCGTCTTATGTGTGACCCACTCGGAACTCGAGCCAAAGCTGTGAGACGCATTATGACTAAGAGTCAGCGCATTTTTCCCCTAGGCCACTAAGGCCCACGGGGAGGTTTTCATTTTCAATCTAAAAAAAAAATAATTTGTGTGTACTCGTTTGTTTGTGCTTATTTGTATGTCTCGAGCTACCCCTGTCTGTAACTCTGTAACATTTGTTCATGGTCATTGCGGTATTTGAGCCATTTAAGTTTGACTGTTTATACTTTTAAACCCCACCTATTCTGAAAAAGAGGGGTTTTAAAAGTGTTTGTTAAAAGAACGTGTTATTCCCATCCAACAACGAATATCGGGTCATCGATACCGCGTGGTAACGGCGTATCGAAGCTAGGCCGATTTTCACCTGTGGTTTCAGTGTGTTTGGCCGGGTCATGATTTCTTGCCTCTGTGTGTGTGTGTGTGTGTGTGTGTGTGTGTGTGTGTGTGTGTGTGTATGTGTTGACTTTTACGTCCCACCAACAACTAAGGTAATATGGAGACGGAACCTCGATTAATAGACTCACCTGGAAATCTGGAGAAGCCCGGAATCAATTCCACGACTCCTGGTTTGCGAGGCGAGTAGCTTATCCACTTTTCCACGGATGCCTCTTAAAACAACAAAAACACAGAAATCGGACAAAAATAGATCTGAAAAATGAGGATTTTCACTATGTTTGTATTTATATTTATACATGTACTTAGTATTGTTTTATTACATGGGCCCGTAAATGTGATACATTTCATCCCTCTATACATTATTTATCTTGAGCCGTTAGGTAACTCATATATGTGCACACTCCACGAATGCCAATTTAAACACACACACAAAAGAGGCCCATGGGCCACTGCGCTCACCGGAGGTCAAATATGAAAAACTTGCATGGCCCCTGGCAGCCATGTTTTTCAACAAACCACTGTGGCTTGAAAAATCTAGCCTTTCAGTTCCTGAAAATGCAGTTTGGTTTCAATCAGCTTAGCAGTTTAAGTGGAGAACAAGATAAAAAAAATAATGAAGCTGAATCATTCAGGACAAAGGTCAGTAAATGGCCTTGACCTTTGGAATTGATGAACTTCCTTTTAGCTGATTGCAAATATCCATTCTGATGCCACAGAATTAGAAAAATCCTTTGTTTTACCTTTTTCCCAAATGCTTAGTGACTAAAAATTTGACCATGATGTAAATTAAGTCGAGGTCAACGAAAGGGCATCATTTGAGCAAAATTGGTAGGGCCAGAGTCCTTGATGCCGCATACCAAGTTTCAAGGTCATTCGCCTTGTGGTTCCTGGGCAGAAGATGTTTTTTTTTTTAGATTTTTACCATATATGTACATGACGGCCCTCTTGGTCATGTGACTACTATGCCACGAATGATTTTAGCTCACCTGAGCCGAAGGTTAACAAGGTGAGCTTATAGTATAGGCAGGCTTCCGCCGTCCGTCGTCCGTCCGTCGTCCACACTTTTGAACTTGAATATCTCAGTAACTACATGTAGCTGGCCAATCTTGATAAAATTTTACTTGGAGTATCACTGAGTTTGGCGATTGTTTGCATTAGGTTTTGAACCGGCTTTGATCAGAACTGTGGTTGCCATGGAAACTATTATGCTCCATAGACTTATAATGGGACAGACGGCGTCTCCAACTTTTCTCAGCCGTTTCTGATTCGATCTTCATCAAACTTGCAGGTAACCAGGAGAGGCATACAGTCTACGTTGAGTTTGAATTTGAGCGTCACATATCTAACCGCGTTGGAGTTAACTGCCCTTGAGCGTAAATATAAACGAAAAATGATGTTTCCATATTTTCTCAGCTGTTTTTGATCTGATCGTTTTGAAACTTTTAGTGAACAAGGACAAACATATATCTCGGACGAGTTCGAATTTGGCTCGAATCTGACAACCTGTTTCGCAGTTACGTTCCCTTTAGCGTGAAACTGTTTACCACAGGCTTGCAATGGAAAAACGACATCTCCAACTTTTCTCAGCCATTTGTGTTCCGATCTTTATCAAACTTGCAGATAACGAGGAGAGGCATACAGTCCAGCCTCACAGAACCAATGACGTTGGAGTTACCTTAGTAAACAAGGACACGCATAATATCTCAGACGAGTTCGAATTTGGCTCGAATCTGACAACCGGTTTCGCATACACGTTCCCTTGAGCGTGAAAAATTCTACCGTGGTTCTTATAGGAAAGGCATAAAGTCTACGTCGAGTTCGAATTTTGGCATCGCAGGACCAATGGCTTTTGGAGTTAAAAATAAGTGAAAAATGATGTCTCCACTTTTTCTCAGCTGTTTTTGATCTGGTCTTTCTGAAACTTTAAGTTTACAAGGACAAGCATAATATCTCATATGAGTTCGAATTTTGCTCGTATCTGACAACCGGTTTCTCAGTTACGTTCCCTTGTGCGTGAAAATGTTTACCATAGGCTTACAATGAAAAAACGACGTCTCCAACTTTTCTCCGCCATTTCTGATCCGATCTTTATCAAACTTTTGAAACTTTTAGTAAACAAGGACACGCATAATATCTCAGATGAGTTCGAATTTGTCTCGAAACTGACGACAGGTTTCGCATACACCTTCCCATGAGCATGAAAAATGTTACCATAGTCTTGCAACTTTTCTCAGCCGTTTCTGCTCCGGTCTTTATCAAACTTGCAGATAACCAGGAGAGGCATACAATCTACGTCAAGTTCGGATTTGGGCCTCGCAGGACCAGCAGCTTTGGAGTTACCTGCCCTTGAGTATATATATGAACGAAAAATGGTGTCCACTTTTTCTCGGCTGTTTGAGCGGACCTTTTTGAAACTTCAAGTAAGCAAAGACAAGCATAATATCTCGGATGAGTTCGAATATGCATTGAATCTGACAACCTGTGAGCGATCGTTGCCCGCTGGGTGACTTGTTCATTGCCTCGTCGCATAGAGGCTCCGTATGTAATTTCGTTTCAATCAGTCCAGCAGTTTACTGGAGAATATTGAAATACGGAATTTGAGCCATCCAGGTTAAAGGTCAGCCTTTGGAATTGATAAACTTCCTTTTAGCCGATGGTTAATGTCAATTCTGATGCCACAGCCTACAATAGAAGCAGAAAATCCATTGTTTTGCCTTTTTCCCTTACGAATGCTTAACTGACCAACTTTGACCTTCACGTAAACTAGGTCAAGGTCACCAATAGGTCATCTTTTGGGCAAACCTGGTAGGGCCCGAGTCCCCGATGGTGCAAACAAAGTTTAAAAGTCATCTGTCTTTTGTATCCTGAGGAGAAGACTTTTTAAGGTTTTTACCATATATGGGCATGGCGGCAATCTTGTTAGTATGACTCCAATCCCGAAAATTTGTTTGCATTGCCTCATGCCATTGAGGCTCCACATATAATTTTTGTTTCAATCAGTCCAGCAGTTTACTGGAGAAGAATATAGTAATACTGAATATTAGCCATCCAGGACGAAGGTCAGTAAATGGCCTTGACCTTTGCATCACGTGAACAAGTCCGTGAAATGAATACCCTCTTAAACCCCACTTTATATAGAGAAAACTGGGGTTTACTGGGGTGAACATTAGTTTCCTTATTTCTGCTCCAAAACACATGGTGTAGCACCCACAACCTATGTTTGCAGTATGAATAAGAAAAAATATCACGTATTTTCACGAGAAAAGTAGCCATTTTGGAGATAAGAAAAATGCACTATGTCGCACGGGTGTGTTATCGTAATGGGAATTGATAAACTTCCTTTTAGCACATTGCAAATATCAATTCTGATGTACATTACGAAAACACGCCTATACAAATACACTGTAAATTTTAAATGAAAAATTGTGATATTTTTCTTATTTCTGCTCCAAATAAAGATTGAGGATAAACGCGGTTCTAATAAGTACCCACAATCTATATTTTAGGGCAGCAATAATAAAAAACAAGGTTTACCCCTGTAAACCCCAGTTTTACTATATAAAAGTGAAGTTCAATGGGGTCAAAACTATATAGGCATGTTTGCGTGATGTAAAAAGCTACAACACAAGCAGAAAATCCATTGTTTTGCCTTTTTCCAAACAAATGCATAAGTGACCAAATTTGACCTTAACGTAAAAAAGGTCAAGGTTACCCAAAGGTCATCATTTGAACAAAATTGATAGGGCCGGAGTCCCCGATGCTGCATACAAAGTTTCAAATACATCTGCCTTTTGATTCATGAGAAGAAGATTTTTAAGTTCGTTTACCATATATGGGCATGGCGGCCATCTTGTTCGTGTGTCTCCAATCCGACAAATTTATTTTCATTGCGTCATCCAATAGAGGCTCCACGTATAATTTGGTTTAAGCCAGTTCTGCAGTTTACTGGAGAAGAAGAAAGAAATACTGGATATGAGCCATCCAGGACAGAGGTCAGTTCATGACCTTGATCTTTAGAATTGATAAACTTCCATTCAGCTGATTGCAAATATCGATTCTGATGTCACAGGCTACCACAGAATCACTGTTTTGCCTCTTTTCCGTACAAATGCCTATATGACCGAATTTGAACTTGACGTAAAATAGGTCAAGGTAAACCGAAGGTCATCATTTGTATAAATTTGGTAGGGACCGAGCCCCAGATGCTGCATACCAAGTTTCAAGGCCATCGGCCATTTGGTTCCTGAGAAGAACATATTTAAAGGTTTTTACCACATGTAGGCATGGCGGCCTACTTGGTCATATGACAAATACCCCATCAACGAACTTTCTTTACCCAACCCATGCAATTTGGTTTCATTTGGCATAGCAGTTTCTGAGGAGATGTCGTTTGAAAATGTTGACGACGTAGACGACGACCTATACTGCCTATCCTATAAATGCTCCCATGGAGCCTTCAGTTTTGTTTACATCGCTGCCTTTAAAATAATTATTTCTGCATCTGTCCTAACACTATGCGCACTGCGCATGACAAGACCACATTTTGCAATCAAGTCTAACTTCTTTGAACTAACTGGGCATGCTTTGACGTTTGTAGAGACTTTTCTAGTTTTGAAGAGGCATTGTGGGAAGTGTGACATTTTTATTGTTCCCTGGTAATGACGTTTATTATACACGGTATCAATTGCATCATAAATTATTCTTTCTGTCTCCGGCTGCGAACATTGTCCGTATTGTCTTCAGAGAATAATACCGTATATACACCTGATATTCGGGACGTCTTTAAGTGCGTTAAAGGGTCTAAGACAGCACGACTATATGGGCAATATGGAAAGGAACTGTGACTTATTATGCAGCAAATCAGGCGAAAAAATGTCACTCGAAGATTCTACTACATCATGAAAACACGCCTATATAATTTTATCCCCCTTGAATCCCACTTTTATATAGTATAACTGGGGTTTACAGGGGCAAACCTTATTTTTCCTATTTCGGCTCTAAACTATAGATTGTGGGTACTCGTTAGAACCGCCTCAACGAGGCGTTTCTAACGAGCACCAACGATCTATACTTTGAGCCCATATATTTCTTCAAGCCCCTATGGGCGGGGGCCGTTAAGTTGGGTGTAGGGGGTATTCATCTCACAGACTTGTTCACGTGATGAGATGCTTACGTGGTTAAGAAAGTTTTAACACAGTTGTCTGGATCAACGCATTATGCTCGAGCGTTTGTGCCCAAATATTTGGGTAGTGAGATATTTAAGTCTCCCAAACGAAAAATTATTTTTATTTTTCTTTCCTCCCAAATTTTGTTCGGTCCAGTTCTCAGTAACAACTAGACGGTCTTGTTATTATGGAGGCCAGGTCATGCATAGAATCTGGTTTTCCTGTTGCTACTGAGTGGTCTCTTGGGAGGTGTGCACTGTTGCAGTGTCCTCGTCACGGAAAATATAGGCCCTGTCAGCTGGTAGTTTAGCAATATTAACGGGCAACAAATGTTCATCAAGCACTCCTAAATGTTTTCCTCAACAGGCCGCAGTGTCCCCATACCTTCATATGTACAGTAGAACCTCGATGTCTCGAACAACGATTGCACGTTTTATCATGGATGTGTCGAACCCATTCTTGAGTCCCTAGCGAAATCCTCTACATGTACATAAGAAATAGTGGGGATAATTAAGGAGATTTTAGTCTTTTATCTTGCAAATGTATGCTGTGTGTACTCATTAGAATCGCCTCGATGAGGCGATTCTAATGAGTACACACAGCATACATTTACATTATAGAACACCGAAAAGATGTCTAAAAGTATCGCGTTATGCCTCCTGACAGTAACCCTCAGTGGCTCGAACTACCCCTGTCTCGAACAGATTTTCGAGGTCCCAAAGGTGTTCGACTACATAACATTCATTTGAGGCTCAGACGTTTTCTTGTAAACACCAAGACGACTGACTCGTCATTTCTCCTCGTTTGTCCTCCAAACATAAAAAATAGTCTTTGCCAGTGACTACTTTGTTTCATCTGAAAACATATCTTTTTACCAATCTTCTTCAGTTTTCCAGTGAAGATGAGATCTTGCAAAGGTCCTTCGCTTTATTCCTTTATGGTGGCAATGGTTGTTGTCTTCTTTCCCAGCAGGCCCATGGTGTAATTGTGACGTCACATCAACGTCGGTACACGTCATGACATTTATGCCACATAACATCAACGTCGGTGCAAAGTCGTGACGTTGCACCGACGTGATTTGACGTTGCCCTAGCGACGTTTGCATACTGGGTTGCCACTATTCTGAAGTACATGTATCCATAAAAATGCCATCTTCTCTGGACAGTTTTATTGACATCTTCTATGGTTTACTTTTATTGTATTTCCCTGCTATT
Organism: Lucinisca nassula; assembly: GCA_963580285.1. Lineage (NCBI taxonomy): Eukaryota > Metazoa > Mollusca > Bivalvia > Lucinida > Lucinidae > Lucinisca > Lucinisca nassula. The sequence continues at coordinate 174,343,866 of OY757013.1, read as the reverse complement.
TCAGTCAAAGTCTTCCTTCTGTTAGTTTTCACCACCTTTATGAGCAGTCTATCTAACCTACGACTTGTCTTCTTTTTTTCTTCAACATTTCCCCACCCGATTGTTTACATTGATGTTTTCTAAAGTTTCAGCTTGTTTCAAACGACAATTCTGCATTTTTTATTCCACTATAATCCTATTCAGGTAATTTTAAAATGGTCTGTTTCACAGATGGTCCGATCTTTACCTCTTCTATCCATGCCACTTTAACCCTTATCTTGCTGTTCACGACATCCCCTATCTTTGCAAACAGTGTAGATCCAGAAGCCATCTGATCAGGATCTACACTGTTTGGCATTCAGTTTATGAATTTGTAGCAATAAATTACATCAAGTAATTTGATTGGTTGATAGACAGAAATGGGTGTGGCTTAAATGAATATTCAGCAAGATAAGGGATAACAGACTCATGTAACAATGAGGAAGTTCGATCAAGTTTAGTTTAGTTTGGTTGCTGTTACTTTTATTGTACCTTACCCTCTGCGTCATTATAACAACTTTTCAATGCCTACGAACTAAATAACTGGTTCTCGTGTTCTGCAGGGTTCGAACCAACCTATCCTCGTTGGTTGGTTTAAACTGTATTTTGTTTGTATCATAACATATATAACATGTTAAGATTACAAACAATATATCAATATATCAATACAAATGGGATTCAGAAGGAAGTCATTTGACATATTGTATCTTTATCCCGCATATTACACAGTGATAAGACAAATAACCTGTGACTTGAAATAATGACTTATCAGTAATGACTCTCTTGGATTAGGATTACAAATATGGTAATGGTAAGTATGCCTAAATATTTCATAGTATCAAACTATGTTGCGAGTTGGAACAGTGTGCGCCGCAAGGTAAACCAAAGTTATTTGATATATTTATTTTTCATGCTGCCGGAGGTTCCACGGGGAGGAGAAGGGTATTTACCAGATGAAGTAAGGGTGGTCATCTTTACAAAAGTATCAAGAATTTTATGTACTCACCAAGTAGTGTTTTCGACTTACATGTCATAATCAATCTATCTTAAGAGACGTTTGATCGAGCATGCCGATAAAAGTTATCTTCGACCATTCTGTATTTAAGAAAACAGCTGAGTGAAAAGATTTAGGAAGTAAAGCGCTTTGTTCTTATTATGAAGTCTTGCACAGCTAAAAGTAGCCTCGTATTGTGTTCAAAGGATAGTTCTGGATTGCCAAAAAGTAGTATATTAAGAGTCGGCTGGCACAGTTCAGATACTTAATTCAGGAGTTCCTGCTAGAGTTTGCAAAGCGATCACATAAGAAAAAGAAGTGGTGAGTGTTTTCTACTGATCAACAGGTACGTGTAGGAATGTCAGTGATATTCTTGGAGAACATATGTTCATTTAATGAACTACATTTTGTTCTTAACCTAGCACGTTGAACCCGACCAATTTTTTTGCCTGTAGAATGTATTTGGGTGGCACATTCAAGTTGGCATTTATCTTTCATTTAAAGGCATTAAGGCAGGGGGAATCACGTATATGTTCTGGGAGATTTTTTCAGTCACAAATCACAGAAGGCAGAATGTGGTTATAATAATGCTGCGAGCTTGCATGTATTGTTCGTGAATTATTTGCATCCCGCAACTGGTAGGATGATGTTCTGCGGACAGAAGGAGGAACGAGACGGGTCAAATAATCAGATGAAAGGCCGTTTTGCATCTTATAGAATAGTTGAAGTTTATGTTTTGTCCTGCGAGACGACAAAGTTCCCAAATCAGTTTCGAGTATAAGTGAATTAATAGAGACAAGTTTTGTGGCACATGTAACAATCCGCGCAGCTTCATTCTGATTTTTTTTCAAGTTCAATCACTTCATACATGGTGCAATTATCCAAAGCATCATCAGCATATTCCAAGAGTGGCCTAATAAAGGAAAAGTATATAGTCTGAAGAGGTTTTCTGTTGCGTGTAAATTTTAATTTCCGCATTACATTAATTCTGTTAATCCAAGATGGTCGTGCCATGTACAGTCATTAGAAAGAAAAACGCCAAAGTGCTTATGGCTGGGGACTTCATTTATGGGAGTTTGATCCAATAATATGGGGGGGGGGGTTGTTAGGGTTAGCTTTGTTTCCTAGAGAAAATAACTGATTCGGAATTCAGAGAGTTAAATTTCACTAGCCATTTCGTTGCCCATTGCTGCACTTTCAGCAGGATAGAGTTTAGTTGGTCAGCAGCAAGGATTGGGTCTTCAACTATAATATAAAGGCTCGTGTCGTCAGCAAAAAGTCATATTGTAGAATCTATATCTTAAACAATGTCGTTAACGTATAGTATGAATAGAAGAGGTCCGATTATAGAACCTTGGAGAACTCCGGCTTTGATAGGAGTCCAATTGGAAGATGTACCCAGTAAAACTACTCTTTGTTTTCCATCCTTCAGGTAATTTGTGAACCAGTTTAAGAGAGACCCAGAAATTCCTATAGACCTAAGCCTAAAACGAATACCTTTGTGCCAAACTATATCAAAGGCTTTGCTGATATCACAGAAGAATGCCCGTACTTCCTTCTATTCATCTAGGGCTTTACAAAATGTGTTATAGATGGCAATCAGTTGATTTACAGTAGAATCACCAGGTACAAAGCCAGACTCTAATGATGTAATGGCATTTTGTTCATGGCAAAAATTAAAAACATGTTTATATTTTCTCTTACACTTTTCCAACAGTGCTAAGAAGAGAAATGGGTCTATAGTTTGAAACATCTGATGGGTCGTTCTTCTTATGAATTGGGGAGACGTTTTCTTGTTTCCAAATTTTGGGAAATTTCACGTTGACAAGAGAGAAATTGAAAAGAGCCGATAGAGGACGGGATAAAGGTTGTGAAAGCTCCTTGAGTAGGCGGTTGTTTATTAAACCATGTCCAGCAGCTTTACCTGTCTGTAAAGATTGTAAAGTAAATTCAACCTCCTCAGGCGTGACAGAAATCGTCTCTAATATAAATGGCGAAATATTGTTGGTTAAGGGCAGAGATACCTGACTTTCACCCAGTAGTGTTTGTTCCGTAAAATAATCATTTAAGGTGTTTGCTTTAGATTTGTCATCAGAATATGTAATTCCTTTCCTGTTTAAAGGGGCGCAAGCTATAAGTTAATATCTGGTTTAATAAAACCTACAAGTGCTGTACACCAGTCTTTTGGGCCTATGTTCGTGTTTTCTAACCGTTCAGACAGCTTTTCCGTTTCTCGGTTTTTAGATTTACGTATCTCGCTTGTGACCAAATTTCTTATTCGTTTGTAATTTTCAGATTCATGGTTTGCGATTTTTTATATCTGTTATAAAGCCTAATGAGTCGTTTTATGTTGTTTGTGAGCCAACCAGGTCCGAATGGCTAACATTTATAAGATTTGTTATTGTATCTGAAATATTTTCAGCATATACACCAATATCATCACTTTTCAAAGTGTCTCAGTCTGTTTGTCGCAAGACTGTTGAAAAAGCTTGATAATCCCCTCTATCGTATAAATATACTTTCCGTTGATAAACAGGAGTTTTAATTTTATTAAAGTTAATAACGCAATAAACAGGACAGTGATATCTGATTTTCTGGTCCAGAAATGGTTCGCCTACTCCACTTAAGAGTATGTTATTTTTGTTTGCAGTTAAAAAATATCAATAATTGTGGGAGATGTTTCCGTAAAACGTGTTGGTTCAATTATCAATTGTTCTAAGTCAAAATACTGACATAAATCTGCAATCTTTTTGTTTGAATTCTGTTTCAAAATGTCGAGATTGATGTCTCACTTGAATATTTGTATCAAACGCTAGGCATATAGAGTATTCAATGGTTGAAAAAAAAACAACAAAAAAAGACAACAACAACAACAACAACAACAAACAAACGGCATTAATGGAATTTGGTGGTCTATAGAAAGTGCCAATCAATTGTTTCATATTGTGAACTGCGATCTCAACCTAAACGCATTTAATGTTATGTATTTCGAGTTAGAATAAATGTTTCTTCTAACATAGACACAGATTCAACCTGATTATCACCGGGTCTGTCGCGTCGAAATAATTTAAAATCATCTAAATGTAGATCATCGTTTGTTGTTCTTTGGTCTAGCCATGTTTCGGTTAAACTCAAGCATCAAAATTGCATAATTCGGCTTCGATTAAGTTAAGTTTGTTTAAAGTGCTCTATACATTATAATGAACAATTGAAATTTTGTCGTTGGTTGAACCGTGGAAACTAAGCTGACGCCATTTCCGCTAACCAAATAGAGTTCGATCTTACTTTAGTCACAGATTCGTGACCGCGGTTCTTACATCGAACCCGCTCTATATGTAAACAAGACAGTTATTTCCCTTGAGAAAAATAAAATAGGTATAAATATAGATTGTTATCCCGCAAAATTATCGTGCTCTTTAATTGCATATGAATTGAAAAAAATATTTATGTAAGCAACCATTTTTTTAAGCCGAATTTTTGGCCTTAGTATTCTTCAAATTTTGTGTAAACATTGGTATTACGGATGTGTGGTTTGGGATGTTTTAAAGACAAAAACCCGTTAATATTTGACAGAGATATTTCCGTTAACATTTCCCATTAAATTGTTTTTGGACTCTTATTCACATATCCATGTATATAGATCACTAACGAAAGCATATTTTGGATTGTTAATGGGAATATTCCGTTTATATTTGACAGAGTTATAACCGTTAGAAATATTCCCATTAAATGATATTTGGACACCTGTCCCTTTACTGAATGGAATATATGGGTGAAACTACACAGCTATATAGACCACTTAAGGAAGCATATTTGGGATTGTTAATGTAAACCAGTGCTTCAGCTGAAGTGCACGACCCGCCGGATGCTTTTAGCTTTATGAGTGTTACCATATATTGGTATGGCGGCCATTTTGGTCATGTGACCTGGACATAAAACGGTTCCCCCGATAAATGCGCCTTATCGTAAGGAGCAAAAATATATCTTATACTTTAGTACTGTATTCTGAATCGTTTGCAGGATAAAATCCAACACAAAAGCATATGTGTCAAAGTTTGACCTAGGCACAAAGAAGGTCAAGGTCAACCCAGGGTCACCATTTTAGCAATTTATGATGGGCCTACGTTCCAGATGCTATTTATCAAGTTTCGTGGAAATCTGCACAGTGGTTCTGGAGAAGACTATTTTTGAAGGGTTTTTACCAAATATTGCTTGGCGGCCATTTTGGTCATGTGACCTGGACCCCATGAGGAAATTTTGGTTTCCCCCATCCCGTAGAGGCTCCATATGAAATTTGACTTCAATCGGCCCAACGATTTCCGAGGAGAAGCAGTTCGAAAATTTTCACATTTTTCGCCTCGGCGAGGCTGTACTAAATGGAATGTAATATTTCGCAAGTTCATTGATAAGATCTCATTGATATTTATCAGTATGCCAAAAATTGTTTAAATATTCCAAGCGGTTAAGTCACTATCACCAATTTTCACAAACGGGTTACGGACGGACAGATAGACAGACCATATATGGCTTGGCGGCCATTTTGGTCATGTGTCCTGGACCCCATGAGCAATTTTTGGTTTCCCCCATCCCATAGAGGCTCCATATGAAATTTGATTTCAATCGGCCCAACGGTTTCCGAGGAGAAGCAGTTCGAAAATTTTCACATTTTTCGCCTCGGCGAAGCTATACTAAATGGAATGTAATATTTCGCAAGTTCATTGGTTAGATCTCATTGATATCTATCAGTATGCCAAAAATTGTTTAAATATTCCAAGCGGTTAAGTCACTATCACCAATTTTCACAAACGGGTTACGGACGGACAGACAGACAAACCATATATGGATTGGCGGCCATTTTGGTCATGTGACCTTGACCCCATGAGCAAATTTTGGTTTCCCCCATCCCATAGAGGCTCCATATGAAATTTGACTTCAATCGGCCCAACGGTTTCCGAGGAGAAGCAGTTCAAAAATGTTCGAAAAATTTCACATTTTTCGCCTCGGCGAGGCTATACTAAATGGAATGTAATATTTCGTAAGTTCATTGGTTAGATCTCATTGATATCTATCAGTATGCCAAAAATTGTTTAAATATTCCAAGCGGTTAAGTCACTATCACCAATTTTCACAAACGGGTTACGGATGGACCCAAAGAAGGTCAAGGTCAACCCAGGGTCACCATTTTAGCAATTTACGATAGGCCTACATCCCAAATGCTATTTATCAAGTTTCGTGGAAATCTGCCTAGTGGTTCTGGAGAAGACTATTTTTGAAGGGTTTTTACCATATATGGCTTAGCGGCCATTTTGGACATGTGACCTGGACCCCATGAGCAAATTTTGGTTTCCCTATCCCATAGAGGCTCCATATGAAATTTGACTTCAATCGGCCCAACGGTTTCCTAGGAGAAGCATTTCGAAAATTTTCACATTTTTCGCCTCGGCGAGGCTATACTAAATGGAATGTAATATTTCTCAAGTTCATTGGTTAGACCTCATTGATATCTATCAGTATGCCAAAAATTGTTTAAATATTCAAAGCGGTTAAGTCACTATCGCCAATTTTCACTTACGGGTTACGGACGGACAGACAGACAAACCATATATGGCTTTGCGGCCATTTTGGTCATGTGACCTTGACCCCATGAGCAAATTTTGGTTTCTCCCATCCCATAGAGGCTCCATATGAAATTTGACTTCAATCGGCCAAACGGTTTCCGAGGAGAAGCAGTTCAAAAATGTTAGAAAATTTTCACATTTTTCGCCTCGGCGAGGCTATACTAAATGGAATGTAATATTTCGTAAGTTCATTGGTTAGATCTCATTGATATCTATCAGTATGCCAAAAATTGTTTAAATATTCCAAGCGGTTAAGTCACTATCACCAATTTTCACAAACGGGTTACGGACGGACAGACAGAATGACAGACTGACAGACTGACAGATTGACAGAATGACACGGTGATTTTAGGGCACTCTTAGAAAAAACCGACTTCAGTCGGTTGCTTTTTCTGCGGGTCGTGCAATTGACAGTTGTAGCCGTTAACAGTTTCCATTAAATTGCTTTTGAACACTTGGTCCTGGAATATATGACATTTCACAGATGCATTAACCACTAAAGGAACCAGTGCTTCAGCTGAAGTGCACAACCCGCCGGATGCTTTTAGCTTTATGAGTGTTACCATATATGGGTATGGCGGCCATTTTGGTCATGTGACCTGGACATAAAACGGTTCCCCCAATAAATGCGCCTTATCGTAAGGAGCAAAAATATATCTTATACTTTAGTACTGTATTCTGAATCATTTGCAGGATAAAATCCAACACAAAAGCATATGTGTCAAAGTTTGACCTAGGCACAAAGAAGGTCAAGGTCAACCCAGGGTCACCATTTTAGCAATTTATGATGGGCCTACGTTCCAGATGCTATTTATCAAGTTTCGTGGAAATCTGCACAGTGGTTCTGGAGAAGACTATTTTTGAAGGGTTTTTACCAAATATTGCTTGGCGGCCATTTTGGTCATGTGACCTGGACCCCATGAGGAAATTTTTGTTTCCCCCATCCCGTAGAGGCTCCATATGAAATTTTACTTCAATCGGCCCAACGATTTCCGAGGAGAAGCAGTTCAAAAATTTTCACATTTATTCGCCTCGGCGAGGCTGTACTAAATAGAATGTAATATTTAGCAAGTTCATTGATAAGATCTCATTGATATTTATCAGTATGCCAAAAATTGTTTAAATATTCCAAGCGGTTAAGTCACTATCACCAATTTTCACAAAACGGGTTACGGACGGACAGATAGACAGACCATATATGGGCTTGGCGGCCATTTTGGTCATGTGTCCTGGACCCCATGAGCAATTTTTGGTTTCCCCCATCCCATAGAGGCTCCAAATGAAATTTGATTTCAATCGGCCCAACGGTTTCCGAGGAGAAGCAGTTCGAAAATTTTTCGCCTCGGCGAAGCTATACTAAATGGAATGTAATATTTCGCAAGTCCATTGGTTAGATCTCATTGATATCTATCAGTATGCCAAAAATTGTTTAAATATTCCAAGCGGTTAAGTCACTATCACCAATTTTCACAAACGGGTTACAGACGGACAGACAGACAAACCATATATGGCTTGGCGGCCATTTTGGTCATGTGACCTTGACCCCATGAGCAAATTTTGGTTTCCCCCATCCCATAGAGGCTCCATATGAAATTTGACTTCAATCGGCCTAACGGTTTCCGAGGAGAAGCAGTTCAAAAATGTTCGAAAAATTTCACATTTTTCGCCTCGGCGAGGCTATACTAAATGGAATGTAATATTTCGTAAGTTCATTGGTTAGATCTCATTGATATCTATCAGTATGCCAAAAATTGTTTAAATATTCCAAGCGGTTAAGTCACTATCACCAATTTTCACAAACGGGTTACGGACGGACCCAAAGAAGGTCAAGGTCAACCCAGGGCCACCATTTTAGCAATTGATGATAGGCCTACATCCCCAGATGCTATTTATCAAGTTTCGTGGAAATCTGCCCAGTGGTTCTGGAGAAGACTATTTTTGAAGGGTTTTTACCATATATGGCTTGGCGGCCATTTTGGTCATGTGACCTGGACCCCATGTGCAAATTTTGGTTTCCCTATCCCATAGAGGCTCCATATGAACTTTGACTTCAATCGGCCCAACGGTTCACGAGGAGAAGCAGTTCGAAAATTTTCACATTTTTCGCCTCGGCGAGGCTATACTAAATGGAATGTAATATTTCACAAGTTCATTGGTTAGATCTCATTGATATCTATCAGTATGCCAAAAATTGTTTAAATATTCCAAGCGGTTAAGTCACTATCACCAATTTTCACAAACGGGTTACGGACGGACAGACAGAATGACAGAATGACAGAATGACAGAATGACAGAATGACACGGTGATTTTAGGGCACTCTTAGAAAAAACCGACTTCAGTCGGTTGCTTTTTCTGCGGGTTGTGCAATCATGTTTTGGATCGTTAATGGACAAAATTCGTTAACATATGACAGAGTTATTGCCGTGAACAATTCCACTATATTGTTTAAAGCATATATTCGTGTCCAGCATGATGAGGGTTCAGTTCTTGAGTTATCTGGCTTTGGTCTATCTGTTAAATGGTTTGTGTTTGTCTGTAGCTTCTGTAACAGAGATGTAGAAAAATATTGTCACAAATGTGTCAATACTTTTGGCAACGTGGTGTCCTATTCATCACGAAAACACGCCTATATAATTTCGACCCCATTGAACCCCACTTATATATAATAAAACTGGGGGTTTCCGGGGGTATACCTGATTTTTCTTATTTCTGCTCTAAAATATAGAGTGTGGGTACTCGTAAGAACCGCCTCGATGAGGCTGTTCTAACGAGTGCCCACAATATATATTTTTAGCAGAAATAAGAAAAATATCACAATTTTTCATCATAAAAGTTTCATTTTTTCGGCGATAAAGGTGGCAATGTATTTGTATAGGCGTATTTTCGTAATATCTAAGGTTGTTAGCTCTAGAAACAACTGAAGAATGCATGCGATTGACATGCAGTGATGGGGTATCATGCAGTGTTAGCGATGTTTCTATTATCTAACAATTTATATTTCTCATCGCTAAAGCTGAAAACATATTAGGAGTCAAATCCCACCTATTATATACCTTTATGTGTTGGTTCGAGCCTGGCTTGGGTCACATGTATGTTTGTTTGTATTGGAGTTTAACGGCCCAGTCAACACTATTTTAGGTCATTTTTGAGCAGGTCAGTTTACCAATCCACACTTTTCCTGGGCAGGCTTATACATAAGCGGTTAATCAGTACATTGCACATTCTTTTGCCTGAAACTGACAACTGCCTGTCTTGAATCAGCGGGAGAGAATGACCGTAGAAAAGATTTCGTGATCAATCTGCACGAAAGAACGTTGCCGACCCCGGCAGTTATCGAACTCGCGTCCTCCGGATCACAAGTTAGACGCGCATCCGACTAATGTACCGAGGCCTGCTTGGGTCACATGTAAGACACCAAGTTCTGCAACGCAATTTCGGGTTTTTTCCCTGGTTACTTCGGTTTTCGCCCACCTGTGATTAACGATCGGATCGATAGAAGTGAAATGATCTTGAAAGGGTCGAAAACACCAAACAGAACAAAACCTTAATATGTTAATTTGAACTTGTTTTAACTAAAACCATCGCGTGAACAAGTCCGTGAAATGAACATACCCTAAACCCCACTTTATATAGAGAAAACTGGGGTTTACGGGGGTATACATTATTATACCCCCACAAATGAAATTTGGGGGGGTATATAGGAGTGAGCTTGTCGGTCGGTCGGTCGGTCTGTCTGTCGGTCGGTCGGTCGGTCTGTTGACTTGGTTTCCAGACGATAACTCAAAAAGCGCTTCACCGATTTTTATAATTTTTGGTACACTGATGTAACATCATAAAATACAGGTCAAGTTCGATTTCCACTACAATTCGTCAATTTTCGACATAGTTATGGCCCTTTTCGAGTGAAAAAATTGCAAAATGCCGCTGATGTACTATCAAGGCAGTTTTTGTGGGGGTATTCATCACCTTTAGTGATAGCTCTAGTTAACCCTATTGGCTTCAATGGGCGGCAGGGCTGGAGATGTCATTTCATCTCGGTGTCGGGTAGAAAACCCACAAAACTATCATATTTATAGGTCTCCAATATGATCTTTACAGTGTTGACGGGGATGTTAAACCTCAATTCAAACAAAATTACATAAAAGTGAGGTTCAAGGGGGTCAAAATTATATAGGGGTGCTTTTGTGATTTCCACTACAATTCGTCAATTTTCGACATAGTTATGGCCCTTTTCGAGTGAAAAAATTGCAAAATGCCGCTGATGTACTATCAAGGCAGTTTTTGTGGGGGTATTCATCACCTTTAGTGATAGCTCTAGTTTTTCTTATTTCTGCTCCAAGACAAAGGTTGTGGGTACTCGTTAGAACCTTAGAACCGCCTCGATGAGGCACCTAACGAGCACCCATAACCTATGTTTGCAGAATGAACAGGAAAAAATCGCGGATTTTCATCAGAAAAGTAGCCATTTTGAAGATGTAAAAAAAAAATGCACTGTCGCACGGGTGTGTTATCGTAATGCGGCTAGTGACAGTCACAAAGACAACAACAATGAACGCGGATCAGTAAAAATTAGTAGGGGTGGAATGACACTTAAATCGACCCAATCAGAATTCCCTACATATAAACTACATGGTAAACTCGTCAGGTGTAGCCGTCGAATATGCATTCAAAATCCTCACCTGATTCGGCACAAACATGCAGAAACATCAGACTACCATTAAATTAAAAATCGCCCGCTTGCCGGTTGATGTCCGCGCCTATCTTTTCTGGTGTAGAAATGAAAGTCGTTGAGAATAACATTGCGATTTTTCAAAATATGTTTACAAAGTTTTCTAAAAATCAGTAAATCGGGATCACTCAACTATTCGTTGATATTTTCGAGGTCACATAAGTCATGCCGGACGTTTCCGGAAGGATTTTTAGTGCATAATCGCCGGCTCCCCCTTACGAGTTTACCAGGCGTGATATATTGCGTTTCAATCTTGTTTTGGACAATCATGGATGGATGTATATTCTCGTATTCAGTAAACACTGAGTTAGTTGGTGTTCTGTAATTGTTTGGTTTGTAATTAATCCGTTTTCAATTAAGTCAGAAATGAACGCATACAATAGTTCCAGCGGTGTCATCATAACAGATTCCCTAGAGACATCATCCTGCATTATAAATGAGCGCTGTCACAACACAGTTATTGGGAATAGATAGACCATACAGACCTCCGCCAGTTTTAACCCTTTTTATACCAAATGGAATCTTCCTAATTCTATATAGCAGGAGTCCATTTCAAAATTTAGGGGTGTCGGGTTGTGTTAGCTTCAAAATTTATTTAAAAAACAAAAATGGCTGAACTGTTTTGCAAACGGTTTAGGCCCTGATCAGACGTTGCTTTCTGTGGCGTCTGATCTGGACCAGCACTGTTTGTTAGTGTACCCGTTGTAGGTTTCCGGGACATAATGGGTCAATATGAGTGTATGGAACGCCTAGACTGCCTTATAGCCGCATATAATACTATATGCGGTAGTTTGATTATAATATGCGGTAGTTTGATTATAATATGCGGTAGTTTGATTATAATATGCAGTCGAATTATAAGTATATGCAGTGCAAGTGTTAATATGTGGGCCCCGTCAAGCGATTTTGGTACTTATCGCCTATGCGAGCAGCGAAGGTTCAGGCGAGCCTGCGCATCCGCGCAGTCTCGCCAGAACCTTCGCTGCTCGCTCATACAAGCAGTGAATCAAGAGGAACCTTCAGACAGAAAGCCATATCCCTGGCCCCTCTGTATGGCTGGGCATGCGCAATTAACATTTGTCATGACGGAATGCTCGAAGACCCAAATTCACTTGGCGGGGCTCATGTGCAGTAGGTCCTCTGTAAAACGTGGTAGTTTTGTTATTATATTCGGTTAATTTGTTCAAATATGAAGTGTATTATTATATGAGCCCCGCCAAGCGAATTTGTGTCTTCGAGCATTCCGTCATGACAAATTTTAACTGCGCATGCCCAGCCATTCAGAGGGGCCAGGGATATGGCTTTCTGTCTGAAGGTTCCTCTTGATTCACTGCTTGTATGAGCGAACAGCGAAGGTTCTGGCGAGACTGCGCGGATGCGCAGGCTCGCCTGAACCTTCGCTGCTCGCATAGGCGATAAGTACCAAAATCGCTTGACGGGGCCCATATAAGGATGTTGTTTTATTATAAGCATTTAATTTCTTATTCTGTGCAGCTCAATAACTGGTATATTTGATAGTATTCGTTAGATGCAGTGGTTTCGATATTGTTTGCAGAGGTTGTGTTATTATATGCGACTCTTTTGTTATAATATGCAGTGATGCTGTAATTATACGTGGTATTAGGTTTATTATATGCAGAATATGCGTTTATATATTCAGCTGTTCCTCCTCCATAGTAGTTTTTTCATTATATTTGGTCCATTCTTCAATACATTGTGTGAATTTATTTCTACATTTGGATATTACATACAGTATGCAGCTGTTTCTTTATTCTATGCCGTAAAGATAAAAGATAAAGATAAAGAAGCTTTATTTAACGTCGCGTATTCGAAACAAATAACACAAGCTCTGTAGAGCTTTTATTGCGACAAACAAAGTATCCTCTAACAAATACTTACCTGCCTTCATTTATCTTCCTAGGACTACCCCTGATAATGCGAGCGTCAGCCAAGGGAGCTCCTAGTACCATTTTTTACGCCTTTGGTATGGCGCGGCCGTGGATCGAACCCGCGACCTCCCATTCCCAAAGCGTACGCTCTACCACTGAGCTATAGGGGCCGTGCAGCTGTAGGTATATTTGGCCGTATGATCCAATATATAGTTATTGCCATAATATCATTTGTGTTAGAAATCGCCTCTGTTACGGAAATTAACGAAGCGGATATTTTGTTAAGGTAGCAGAACACAGTTTCCAGCCTGTGCACATGGGGAAATTTCTTCATTAGTAAGGGTAGGGATCAAATTCAGTGCGTAAATAATGTTTGGCAATTATGAAAGCAATATCTTGAAATCAGTATATTGTTTTTGTGTCATTGTTGAAATATGAATTAATTCATGGTAACATGACCTGGATACCAAGGTATTTAACTGAAAATACGAAACTACTGCTATGGGATATTTATCGCTACAGTTCCTGTTTAAAATAGTGTCCTGACTTCATTTGAGTATTGCTAAAAAAGGAAAACTGCTGGCAGGGGTCAATTTCCACCCCCTTTCATTTTTGGTAGATGTACAATAGAGCTGAATGCTGATAATGGTCCTAGCAAATGCAGTGTGCTGCCAGGGCTCCTTTGAAAACAGCAGAAAATGGTAAAAAGCAGCAGAAGTAGGTGGGGTAAGATTTGTTTACATAGCCACTACATTGGCTGTACAGTGTACAAGCTATAGAAACCAGCTTCAAATTATTCTGTGGCAAGTCACAATGCGGAGATAACACAAAAGAGAAGGGTTGCAAAGTGTACTACTTGTTACGGCTCAAAAAATCTTCGTCTGCTGCGCGTCCGAGTCTCGCGGACAGCTTGGAATAGTGGTTTGCTAATTAAAGGACTACAATACGCATCACCTTTAAAATGGCCGCCATGGATGAAATGTTAACTCGAGTCGCTTTGAGCGGTCTTTGTGCCTCTTTCACAAAAGGTTTCTCCAGACATCGTAGGAAAGCTCTCCGTCTCAGAATTTCAACAGCTAGGTGTGACGATGCGAGGAGACATGGTGGCCTTGCGCAATGCATTTGTACATTACGGTAGAATACTGCCTCAAAGGGTTAATCAGGTACGTGTCAACTGCCATTGAAATATCAGGAAAATGCATCTAACCAGTGCCCTACAGTGGAGGGATTCATGCAGTGTGTGAAATAATTTTATTCTTTATACCCTGCAACACAGCTGCGGCGATCAAGTGTGTAGTGTTTATTAATGCTGTGAAACATCGAAGACGCCAGTGCTTTACCATTCCACGAAAATAGAAATATATATTCACCTGCAAGTAGGTCAACTCGAGTTCAAGTTCGCCACGAGTTCGCACAGATGCTTGGGGTCAGGTCTGATTACCTTTCTAGCCCAACAGAACAGGCCTACTATCGATAAAACTTGTTTGAAGGCCTTAAAACAATGTTTTTAAAAAGGTCCCCATCACTGATAGAGCCTATCAGACCTGACCCCAAGCATCTGTGCGAGTTCACACACATGTTGCACGACATTCGCGTGATATTCGCACGATGTTCGGACAATGAAATTGCGAACATTTATCACCAATTCCGAACGTCGTGCGACTGTCGCTCGAAGGTCGTCGCGTACCCACAATCTATGTTTTTGAGCGGAAATAAGAATCAAAGCACTGAGAGTACTGTTGGGTCGATCGTCTCTGAGTGTAGGTTGGGAATAGTCCTGAGCTGAGAATCGAACTGTTCGTTTACCTTTAAGCAGTCATGGTAGATCTGATCAGACATCGCGTTAAGTGGCGTCTGATTATGTAGATTCTGATTGCTTATACCCAAGTGCACGAGGACAGTCCACCCGCTCCCGCCCATCGGGGCTTGAATAAACAGATGGGCTGCATGATGCTTCCAGGCAGAGCTGAGCGTCCCATAATATTGGAAGTAACGTCTCCAAATGACCTATACAGTGTTGACGGGGACGTTAAACTTTAAATCAAACAAACGAGCACAGTCCAGAATTTTCTTCTTACACTGTGCTTTGACGTCTTAGGGTAGTACTTTGGTTTTGTTCAACAGAGTGGAGAGGGTGCAAACGCAGCCCTACCCATCTTTTGGAAATTATCTCAGATTAATGCAGTTTTTCGCCCTCTGCAAAATACCTGAAATTCAAATTCGCATCCTCAACCCGCCCCTTTTCAGAGTCTGCGTACGGCCCTGAATCATGTTCAAAAATGTTGTTGCATACATATGGCGATCCTGCTCAGAAGCAATGTACTCTATATCCGATATGGGTCTACGCTGTATGTCTAATAACGGTACCAACTATAAAGTTTGAGCTACTCATTTTTGCTCTTAAACATTTCAGGGTTCTAAAATGAAATTCTTAGCAGAAGGGCGAAAAGTCTATTTTTACTCGACTTGGCATACAGGGGGAACAACCTACGTCAGAGCAGTGACGTCATAACCATTCGTAGTTTTGCCGGCGTTTACTACACAAAAGGCATTTGTCACAAGAAGTAGTTGCAGTCGGTGCACAAGGTAAAAAAAGAATCAAACATACTGAAATCTTTCTCAGAAATGTGGCCATTTCTTTAAATAACTCGACACAAGCTGATTTGGCAATGATGTCGGAACTACCTTTGTTTACACCGCCGAATCAAATATTGTGGCGAATGTATCGAAGTCTTGAAAATGTTTCTAGGTGGAATTAGCTTACTGTTGAGATGTAAATAGTGTTGGTTACCAGCTGAAGTATGTTTTCTGAAGACTCCTAATGTACATATCTAGTTTGAAGCATTTTATTTAGCCTATTTACACCAATATGGCCGCTTCTGAAATGGGTACGACATCTCTGCTATGACGTAGGTTGTTCCCCCCTGCATTGTGTAACAGTTTTATAAATTGACTGTTCCTAAAGACGCCACGTGACAGCGTGGCCTGGATTAACTTATTGTTTTTCTTTCATTACTTGAGCAAATCAGTGATAGTCACGTCGATAACTGCATGAATTCCGTTTGCCATTTAGTAAATATGGGTCGATCGTAAACGATCGACCAAAAAATAAAGCTACAGCAAAATTCCTATATTAAGACCACCTTTGGGACTATTCAAAGGTGGTCTTAAAGAGTTCCAAATGTGGTCTCCGACCAGACGACACTGCGTGTAGAAAACGCAAAGAAATAATAACTGCAACTTTCTAAATAAGCTTTTTAAAGCAGAATTTGTCTCATGTTTTGGTGGTCTTAATAGCGGAATTTTACTGTATATAAAAGTTTTAGTTTTACTAAATAAAAGGTGGGTTTGAGAGGGGTCAAAAACGCAAAGGCTTTTTTTTCATGACGGCAAATCCCAAGTAAACATTCTTTAACTAAACTTCTCTTAAAGATATATTGTACGTACGACCCAACATGGTCTTCTCTCTCTGTCTCTCTCTGTCTCTCTCTCTCTCTCTCTGTCTCTCTCTCTCTCTCTCCCCCTCTCTCTCTCTCTCTCTCTCTCTCTGAGTGTGTCATGGCCTGCATTTTGCTCTCTCGCTCTCTCTCTCGCTCTCTCTCTCGCTCTCTCTCTTAGCCTACCAGCATTTAGCGAGCGTAGGTAAATGTAAATTACAGTTTGTCGTTAAATAACTCCACGTCAACCGACATGTAACGTGTAAACAACGTCGTGTCTACATCAAACCAACATCAAAGTGATGCACTGAATTTGACTTTGCAACGTCGATGAAACGTCAGAACGTTGCGTTGGCGACAATACGGCGTTGCTCAATAAAATGTCCTTTGCCCAATGCTCGGACCCATCAGGATTCAGTGGGATTCAAAACAAACGAAGAACACCCTTTCAGTGCATGAGAATGAAACACTCCTTCGCAAGTGCAAGATTTTACAATAAAATCTGAAAGATTTGTTCAACCTGCCCAACCCTTACATTAACCCGTTTGGTACCAGAAACCCCAAAACTAGACCCCTGGCAAACAGTGCAGGCCTAGATCAGTCGCCGCAGAACGCAAAAGAGTTAAGTCATGTTCCGGATGAATTTTGAAGAAAACACAATCTGACACCCCTAAATTTTGAAATGGACTCCTGCTATATATAAGGAGGAAGATTCCTTTTGGTACAAAAGGGGTTAATGACTTATTAGCTGAGGTCTACAATATCTTCTTGGATACCGGGATCAGTCCAACCTCTCTCTCCTCTAAACGGTCACATGGCATTGAATTGAGTTGAGTGGGTGTCGACGGCATGACGTCGAGCTAAAGTTGTCTCGACGCCCGTCTGTCAGTCCACCCATTGGTTTTTTTTCGACTGTCAGTATGTTTTTTTTCTGTCTAACTGTCCGTCCGTTCGATTGTTAGTCAGCCAGTCCGTCTGTCTGTAGACTGTCTGTCTACTGTCAGTTTATCAGTCAAACCTCTCTCTCTCTCTGTCTCTCTCTCTCTCTCTCTCTACTCAACGGTCATGTGGCATTGAAGTGAGTTGGAGTGGGGTCGACGGCATGACGTCGAATCAACGTTGATTCGACGCCCGTCCGTCAGTCCATTCATTAGTTTATTTCGACTGTCAGTATGTTTATTTGTCTGTCTAACTGTCCGTCTGTTTGTCTTTTAGTCAGTCTGTTTGTCTGCCTGTCCGTCTGTCTTTCTGGTTGTTTGTCCGTGTGTGATAGCTAACTTGGATAGCGAAAAAACGAAAAGTTACGTAAAAACTTATTTTGTAAGTAAGCTTTCGTGAATAACGGTATCTCAAGCCATTGACATGGATCATTCACGAAAATTTTCGTCAATTAAAAAAGGATCCAGGATAAACGAATTTCATTAATAAAAGCAAAATATCATTCTTGTCTTCACGAGGCATAATTTCAATGTGAACGGGTACATTTTCTCTCAAAATGTCTGAATATTGTTAGCATTTTAAGTTCTGCCAATACATTTGAACAGCGATGGCCGTTTCAATTGACGGCCAGTGTTTTAGCATGCACAAGAATGACGTCATAAACGCCATTCCTAAAACCTCCTATATGGAAATGATGCTGCGGGTGAGGCACAGTAGGGACTGAGTGATAATAGCGAACCCGCTAATGAAATGGCATCTAAGAAATATCGCCTATAGGGGATTGAAGAAATATATGGGCTGCATGATGCTTCCACGAAGAGCTGAATCCGGCCCGCACACTAGTACTGGTAAACCGCTTAGAGGATCTAAGCCTCTCCAGGAACCGCGGTGCGAGGCGGACCGTCCATGCTAATAAACCCTATTGGTTCCATTTGGCGACAGGGCTTGAGATGTCATTTCATCTCAATGTCGGGTAAAAGTCCCACAAAATTGGAAGCAACGTCTCCAAAATGACCTTAACAGTGTTGACGGGGACGTTAAACCTCACATCAAACAAACAAACAAAATCTTAGAAATATCTGAAATAATGAAAAAAAATAATAACAAAGATAAAAAATTGAAAAACTGAAGATATAGTAGGACAAATAGGGTCCGATCCGGTAATGGGGTCCGATCCGGTGTTTGTACGTACCGCTGAATGAGTCCTTCGGCAATTTCCGTGAAAGAACCTATTACTGACGGAAAAGATCATTATCATAACGAAGTGTCATCATAATATAATAAGATACCACCACATATATTGATTATTGAAATTCATATTATAAGAGAGTGACAATACATCATGAACTGAGCACCAAATATAACAATGAAATCACTACAAATACCTACAAACGAACAGAATATAACAATAGAAATATGGCACATAATAACAG
Source organism: Lucinisca nassula (assembly GCA_963580285.1). NCBI lineage: Eukaryota > Metazoa > Mollusca > Bivalvia > Lucinida > Lucinidae > Lucinisca > Lucinisca nassula. Next base: position 174,324,808 of record OY757013.1, on the reverse strand, counting down.
AATACCTGCATATATTAACGAACGGCCACAAATTATAACACACCTACTGCATATAATAACAAAACATCAGCATATTATATCAAAACCACTGCATGTAACGAATATACCATTAAATATATCTGTCATAGCGCTGCATAGAGTCAGAAGATATCCGCATATCATAAAGTAAATACCAAACATAATAATAGACACACTTCATATATGAACAAATCAACCTGATATAAAGGCCAAATTACCATGTGTAACAAAAGATATAGTGCATATATAAACGATATGAATTCATATATTTATATCTGTACCGCATATTATAATAAAACTACCGCATATTATAATCAAACTACCGCATATCATAACGAAACTAACGCATATTATAATCAAACTACCGCATATTATTATAAAACTACAGCATATTATAATCAAACTACCGCATATTATAATCAAACTACCGCATATTTTAATCGAAATAACGCATATAATAATCAAACTATAGTCCGACAAGGAATTCCTGGCAGTTACGTCATAATTAGTTTACTCGAATATTCATATGATACGGCCTTTACTTGAAACCTAGGACTAAGATTATTTACATACCGCAAAAACTTTGTGGATTTCGTGGCCGAGAGAGTAGAGGCGTTGTTCTAGTGGTTGGTTCGAAACCCACTTGTCAAATGATTTTTTTTTTTATTTTTTTTATTTTATTTTATTATTTTTTTTTTGACCTCGTAATACACACACACAAACACACATACGACATGTGAAATCTGATTTACCCGTGTGGCATGTTAAAAGTGGATAATTACGACGTGTACTAGAAGCCTCTGTGGAGAGTGGTTACGCTACTCGCCTTGTAAACCAGGGGTCGCATGTTCGATCCCGGGCTTCTCCCGACTTTCGGATGAGTCTTTAAACCGAGGTCCCGTCTCCGTATGACCTTAGATGTTGGTGGGACGTAAAACTGAAACACTCACTTACTCACGACGTGTACAGAACATATTTCTTGTTCATTTTCAAGCACATTACACTTGACTGCATAAAACTTGTTTATGAGAAATAAAGATAGAAAAAAAAATATATATATATACAAAATATACTGTAGATTTTAAACCAGTAAAATATAAAAAAATTGAAACAATGAACATTTAATTTACTATAAAAAGATAAAACAAATATATAATTAAAAAAACGCAATCAGTGAGTTTCGAACTCGGACCGTCAGCATGACAAGCAGTGTTGACATCCCCTGGGCCGTTATGACTGCTGTTTAATCAGTGGGCGTGTCCTTTTCATACGATAAACCATAGCGCAAATGTATACTATATTTAGCTTTGTTTTTGGACCTAATTTGTTTACCAGTACTACATATTATAATCAAACTACCGCATATTATAATAAAACTACCGCATATAATAATCAAACTACCGCATATAATAATCAAACTACCGCATATAGCACTCTGTGTGGCTATAAGGCAGTTTAGGCGTTCCATATGAGTGGACTGACTGCTATCTTGAACACCTTATCCCTTACTTTCGTTGATTCAAGAACGGGCAGTTTTAAGTTTTCAATGTAATGTGTAAACCGCCCGAGGGAAAATTGCTGGTACACTGACCTGCTTGTATGGCATTATATATTTAAATCCCAAACGTACAAACGATTATTGCTTAAAACATAAACTGTTGGTTTATGTTGTGGTCTAACGAGTATTGAGGCGTTTCTAATGAGCATCTACAATCTATTTGCGATTCAGAAATAAGAAAAAAGTGCCATTTTCAACCGTGTCAAAATGAAAGGATGGGTTTCTGTTAAAATTCTACCGATGTCACGTGCAGAACAGCCCGACAATCATTATGTGAACAAGTCTGTGTAATAAGAACCCCCTATACCCCAATTTATATATAGAAAATATTGGTTTACGGGGGTAAACATTATTTTCCTTATTTCTGCTCCAAGACATAGGTTGTGGGGACCCAAAACCTATGTTTGAGCAGAAATAAGGAAAATATCACAAATTTTCATCAGACAAAAAAAATACCTTTTTTGAGGTTTGACAAATGCACTATATCACTCGGATGTATTATCATAATGAAAAGCCTAACTTACGTTTCCGAAAATTTGGTCATAAGTCAGCCAAATGTCACGCTACACTAAAAACAACAACAACAAAAAAAAAAAAAAAAAAAAAAAACAACAACACATTACGTAAACACGCCTATACAAATACATTGTAATTTTTTCGCCGAAAAATCTAAAATTTTAGGATGAAAAATTGTGATATTATCCTTATTTCTGCTTGTAACATCTTATCAAATGGAATGCTCGAAAACTGGTGGAAAAGTTAAGTAGACAACCTTCCTACACTTTATAGACGACTAGTTGAAGGTTAACCCAAACATTTTGCTAACGGCGAGGCAAGTTTTTAGCTCACTAAAGCCGAAAGCTCCTGGGTAGCTTATAGGATAGGCAGTGGTCCGTTGTGGTCGAGAGTTTGTAGATGTATATTTTGTAGTTGCCTGTACAAATACGACAGCAAATATGAGATTTTACAAATGTGATAGCAATTCTGTGCCAGGGCTCTGCCCGTGCAACATTTTTTGTGTGAAAGTTTATACTTGTTATGGGCCGTTTTTTCTTCTTGTGAAAGCTTATACTTGTTGTTGCATTAAACCTGCATTGTGTGTAACTAATGGCTGTGCTTCCATGTTAATCCCAATGTCCATAATGTTTACGCCCATGGGCGCTGACAAAAATGTCAAAAATAATCTATGAGCAGCCGTATTAAGTGAGAACTTATACAATGATCCCACTCCATTGAGAGAACTGTTAATTATTCTGAGACCGCCATCACCATGTCACAGAAGCCTTTCCCTCTTTTTGCGGTCCTTTAGGTTTACGCAACTTACCGGGCTGACAGTTGTTTCTTTTTGGTGGACCCTTGCGGGTGTGCGCGCGTGAGCGTGCGTTTGCAATCAGAACAGTGCCTTAACAAAATAAATGAAGAGCTTACCGGAATAGTAGTTACTGTATTGCTCATTACCAAAATACGCCTATTCAAATATATATGTAAAATTTTACAACCAAAAATGAAATTGTTGAGATAAAAATTCAGATATTTTTCATATTTCTGCTCAAAACATAGATTGTGGATTCTCGTTGGAACCGCCTCGGCGAGGCGGTACTAACGAGTACCCACAATCTATGTTTTTGAGCATAAATAAGAAAAATAATGTATAGCCTAGACTTATAAAGTCCGATGTGATGTGACTTTTTTTCCAAAGTAAATCTTAGATGAAAATATATACCCCTTCCACAAATCTCTCTCTTGAGCTCTCATCACATCCTAGATGTTTGAGTCAGGATAAAATAAAATCTGGCCTTGCATGTGGCATACTATAAAATATGGAATGCATGAGCACACCTATTAACATCTAGGACTTTATATAAGTCTATGTATAGCCCTGTAAACTCTAGTTTTACTATATAAAAGTGGGCTAGAAGGTGGTCAAAATTACATAGGCATGTTCTCGTGATGTATCGAATTATGCGATCACAAAACCGACAATTTACGTCCCAAAGTGAATCTATCCAATAAATACAGTCAGACAAAATTTATAATGCCCCAAAACGTTTATTTTCCCATGGATGGTAGTGAATGAGTAATCTCTGTTTATGTAAGGCGATTCCTCTAAATCTGCTCCGAGACTCGTGAAAATGGACTGAGACACCGCAAAACGAGGTTACCCGTGCGATGGGTGAAGACCGGGATCAACCAGCGCCTCATAGTAGTCATCTCATAAACTTTTCTTTTTGGTCTTTGCACACACCAGAGACTACAGGAGCCTAATGCGAACTGCGAGGACTAAGATCAGGCCATTACGAAAACACGCCTATACAAATACATTGTAAACTTTACCGCCAAAAAATCTAAAATTTTAAGATGAAAATTACAATATTTTTCTTATGTCTGCTCAAAATATAGATTGTGGGTACACGTTAGAACCGCCTCATCGAGGCGGTTCTAACGGATACCAACAATCTATATTTTGAGCAGAAATAAGAAAAACAAGGTTTACCCTTGTAAACCCCAATATTACTCTGCAAATGGGGTTCAAGGGGGTCCAAATTATATGGGCATGTTTTCGTGATGCTACGCGTATGCGCAGATCGTTCTGGGTCTTTGCTGATCGCACGTCTTCCTATAGCCTTTTTTGTTCCCGGGCTGAGTTATTCCAGCAAATTGTGTTATTCAATCATTTCTTCCTTGGTCCTATCGACGGACTATTTCAGCTCAGTGATCCTCGCTCGAGGACTTGGACAATTTATCAAACGTAATTATATGATCTGTTAACAATAAAGCTTGGGAAAACAACAGAGCTCAGATGTGGTTTTGGTTCGCGTTTATGGACATATTTTATTGGAAATATACGTTACAAGTCTGAAATTACGGTACGTTTGTAAACATCATTACAAATGAAGTCTGCAGTTTACTCATATGTTTAAAATGGCTATGTTTTACTCTCAAACCTCTTTATGTAGTAAAAAGTGGTTTCGTTCGTCTGTAGCCGATTCTGTAAATGAAAAAAAAAATATCCATAGAATCACATCACTTTCAGGGTCCGGGGCTTAAGGTCAAGGTCACTACTTTCATGGTCACGGGGTCAAGGTCACTGTGGCTATTTTTAGAAAAAACATTGTCATCGCCCTTGCACCTTAATTTATTGATGCATTTTAATATAACTTCACACAAATGTTGGGTATGATGATATCTCTAGCAAGTGCGACTTTCAGGGTCTGGGGCTGAAGGTCAAGGTCACTGTGGCTATTTTTCGAAAAAACTTTGTGATCGCTCTAGTGCCTACATTTAATGATGGATTTTTATATAACTTCACACAAATGTTGGGTATGATGATATCTCGAGCGGGTTGGACTTTCAGGGTCTGGGGCTGAAGGTCAAGGTCACTATGGCTATTTCTAGAAAAAATTTCATCGCTCGTGCGCCTTTATTTATGGATGGATTTTGATATAACTTCACACAAATATTGGGTATGATAATATTTCGAGTGGCTTTGACTTTCAGGTCCCGGGGCTGAAGGTCAAGGTCACTGTGGCTGTTTTTAGAAAAACTTTGTGATCGCTCTAGTGCCTACATTTATGAATTGATTTTAATATAACTTTACACAAATGTTGGATATGATGATATTTCGAGCGACTTCGACTTTCAGGGTCTGAGGCTGAAGGTCAAGGTCACTGTGTTTTTTAGGAAAAACTTTGTGATCGCTCTAGTGCCTACATTTATGGATGGATTTTAATATAACTTTATACAAATGTTGGGTATGATGATATCTCGAGCGAGTTCGACTTTCAGGGTCAGGGGCTGAAGGTCAAGGTCACTGTGGCTATTTTTAGAAAAACTTTGTCATCGCTCTTGCGCCTTCATTTATTGGTGGATTTTAATATAACTTGACACAAATGTTTGGTATGATGATATCTTGAGTGACTTTGACTTTCCGGGTCAAGGGCTGAAGGTCAAGGTCACTGTGGCTATTTTTCAGAAAAACTTGATCATTGCTCTAGTGCCCACATTTATTGATGGAATGATAATTTCATACAAATGTTGGGTATGTTAATATCTCGAGTCAGCTCAACTTTCAAGGCCTGGGGCTCAAAGTCAAGGTCACTGTGGCAATTTTTAGAAAAACTTTGTCATCACTGTTAAGTACCTACATTTATTGATGGATATAATGTATTTTTACACAAATGCTAGGCTAGGCTTTTTTTAATTTGTCTTGCACGGGGGATTTGTATCGTCTGTAATGCCTTGTTATTACTTGAAAGTTTGTAGATTTTTTTATATTTAATATAGATTTCTTTTTCATCTTTTTTTACAGTGGAAAGGCTTGATAACAGGATGATTAGGGGTCCTTTTTAGTTCTCTTTCATTTGCTGCAGTCTGTTGGGCTTTTTTATAGAAGAAAAAAATTTGATACTTTGCCCCCATCCATCTTAGGCCCCCAAAGGCCAGCTATGTTGTCTTCTGACAACTCTTGTTCTTATTTCTTCTTCAAGACATAGGTTGTGGGTACTCGTTAGAACCGCCTCAGCGAGGCGGTTCTAACGTGCACCCAAAACCTTTGTTTGCAGTATAAATACGAAAAATATTACAGATTTTCACCAGAAAAGTAGCCATTTTGGAGATGTAAAAATGCACTATGTCGCACGGGTATGTTAAAGTAATGATAAGGAAAAGATATGCATGTGACATATTGCCTTCTTTAGTCCCTAGGCCAAAAAATGATGAAATCATTAGGAAAATATTTCCGTGAGAAATAATGACATCCAACATGGTGTCAGAAATGACAAATATTAGATAAAATTGGTAACATCTTTATTACTTCTGCTTTAAACATAGACTGTGGGTGCCCGATAGAACCGCCTCAATGAGGCGGTTCTAACGAGTACCCACAATCTATGTTTTTAAGCAAAAAAAGGGCAGATAATGTATACCCACTAAACTTCACTTTTCTCCATATAACTAGGGTTGGGGGTGGGCGGGGGTCTTCGTTTCACTGACTTCTTATCGTGATGTTTTGTGGTTCCTTCGGCTAGCATTGATTGTTGTTTATTTGTATGGGAGTTTAACGGCCCATTCAACACTAATTTATGTCATTTTGAGCCGGTCGGTTTACCTATCCACACTTTTCCTGGGCAGGCTTATACGTAAGCGGTTAACCAGTACAGGGCACATACTTTCGCCGGAAATTGACAACTGCCCTTCTTGAGTCAAGAAAGAGCATAGATTGAAGGTGCTTGTCAGAACCGCCTCCTTGAGACCAACAAGAACAAACAATCTATGTTTTATGCAATGATAGTTTCCTGTCAACACTGTATAGGTCATTTTGGAGACGTCGCTTCCAATTTCATGGGACTTTTACCCGACATTGAGATGAACGATAAAAAAGATAAGGATAAAGAAGCTTTATTTAACGTCGCATATCCGAAACAAGTAACATAAGCTCTGTGGAGCTTTTTATTTCGACAAACAAAGTACAGTCCAACCTGTATTAAGCAAGCACCTTTGGGATATTAATAAAATGCTTGCTTAAGACTCGTGCTTGCTTAACACAGGTGAATTTTAATGCATTTTCCTTTTTTGGGAACTGAATGCCTGCTTGCTTAAGACAGGTTGTTATACCCCCGGCATACGGAGTATGCCATGGGGGTATATAGTTTTCGTCTTTTCTGTGTGTGTGTGTGTGTGTAAACTTTTTTTTGTGTCAAAGATTTCTCAGGAACTACTATACCTAGAAACTTGAAATTTGGTACAAACAACATGCACAACTAGTTGTATTGTGGGAAAGAAAATTGGGGCTGTTTGGCCAGGTTCTTTAGAGTTATTCCCCTTTGTTATATTTGCTACTGAGATGTGCATTTTGTGACTTACCTTAAATTTTGTGTCTAAGATTTCTCAAGATCTACTGTACCTAGAAACTTGAAATTTGGTACAAGCAACATGCATAACTAGTTGTATTGTGGGAAAGAAAATTGGGGCTGTGGGGCCAGGTTCTTTAGAGTTATTCCCCTTTGTTATATTTGCTACTGAGATGTGTATTTTGTGAGTTACCTTAAATATTGTGTCAAAGATTTCTCAGGAACTACTGTACCTAGAAACTTGAAATTTGGTACAAACAACATGCATAACTAGTTGTATTGTGGGAAAGAAAATTGGGGCTGTGGGGCAAGGTTCTTTAGAGTTATTCCCCTTTGTTATATTTTTTTTATAAAATTTTGTCAGCAAGATATCTCAAAAACTATTGGAGCTAGAGCCTTGAAAGTTGGTGAATAGATTGGTGGTGATGAGTAGTATACCCCCGGCATACGGAGTATGCCATGGGGGTATATAGTTTTCGTCTTTTCTGTGTGTGTGTAAACTTTCTGTGTGTGTGTGTGTAAACTTTTTTTTGTGTCAAAGATTTCTCAGGAACTACTATACCTAGAAACTTGAAATTTGGTACAAACAACATGCATAACTAGTTGTATTGTGGGAAAGAAAATTGGGGCTGTGGGGCCAGGTTCTTTAGAGTTATTCCCCTTTGTTATATTTGCTACTGAGATGTGCATTTTGTGACTTACCTTAAATTTTGTGTCAAAGATTTCTCAAGATCTACTGTACCTAGAAACTTGAAATTTGGTACAAGCAACATGCATAACTAGTTGTATTGTGGGAAAGAAAATTGGGGCTGCAGGAACTACTGTACCTAGAAACTTGAAATTTGGTACAAACAACATGCATAACTAGTTGTATTGTGGGAAAGAAAATTGGGGCTGTGGGGCCAGGTTCTTTAGAGTTATTCCCCTTTGTTATATTTTTTTTATAAAATTTTGTCAGCAAGATATCTCAAAAACTATTGGAGCTAGAGCCTTGAAAGTTGGTGAATAGATTGGTGGTGATGAGTAGTATACCCCCGGCATACGGAGTATGCCATGGGGGTATATAGTTTTCGTCTTTTCTGTGTGTGTGTAAACTTTCTGTGTGTGTGTAAACTTTTTTTTGTGTCAAAGATTTCTCAGGAACTACTATACCTAGAAACTTGAAATTTGGTACAAACAACATGCATAACTAGTTGTATTGTGGGAAAGAAAATTGGGGCTGTGGGGCCAGGTTCTTTAGAGTTATTCCCCTTTGTTATATTTGCTACTGAGATGTGCATTTTGTGACTTACCTTAAATTTTGTGTCAAAGATTTCTCAAGATCTACTGTACCTAGAAACTTGAAATTTGGTACAAGCAACATGCATAACTAGTTGTATTGTGGGAAAGAAAATTGGGGCTGTGGGGCCAGGTTCTTTAGAGTTATTCCCCTTTGTTATATTTGCTACTGAGATGTGTATTTTGTGAGTTACCTTAAATTTTGTGTCAAAGATTTCTCAGGAACTACTGTACCTAGAAACTTGAAATTTGGTACAAACAACACGCATAACTAGTTGTATTGTGGGAAAGAAAATTGGGGCTGTGGGGCCAGGTTCTTTAGAGTTATTCCCCTTTGTTATATTTGCTACTGAGATGTGTATTTTGTGAGTTACCTTAAATTTTGTGTCAAAGATTTCTCAGGAACTACTGTACCTAGAAACTTGAAATTTGGTACAAACAACATGCATAACTAGTTGTATTGTGGGAAAGAAAATTGGGGCTGTGGGGCCAGGTTCTTTAGAGTTATTCCCCTTTGTTATATTTTTTTATAAAATTTTGTCAGCAAGATATCTCAAAAACTATTGGAGCTAGAGCCTTGAAAGTTGGTGAATAGATTGGTGGTGATGAGTAGATGAACTGATTAACTTTTGACAAAATTCCGAAAAATACTTTGTGAGTTATGGCCCTTTGTCATTTTGGTAATTTGTGCCATTGTACTGTATGGTAAAAGTGATGCATAGCATAACTTTAGAACCGTGTATGCTAGGGTTTTGAAATTTCATATAGGATTCCTCATGGAAAATTAGCCGACACGTATTTTTTTTCTCGTCCGGATTATGCTCCTTTCAAGAGTTATTGCCCTTTGAAAAACATCTGTTCAAGATCTCATTAGTTATCAGGTGAGTTATTTAGATGTAATGGTATTCTCCTTACTTTGCAAGATTAATTCTGTGTTCATAATAGGTTTTTGTCAAACTTGATGGCTTTGAATTGCCAGAAAGTTACCGATGGCTTTGGCCGGGGGTATTAGTGAGCATATGCTCACTTGATAGTCTAGTTTGCTTAATAGAGGTGGCCACTAAAACATGTTTTACGGTATCCATTAATAAATACTTACCTGCCTTCATTTATCTTCCTAGGACCCATGCATGATAATGCGAGCGTCAGCCAAGGCAGCGCCTAGTACAATTTTTCACGCCTTTGGTATGGCGCGGCCGGGGATCGAACCCGCGACCTCCCATTCCCGAAGCGGACGCTCTACCACTGAGCTATCGGGGTCGGTAAATGATAGAATGATATCTCAAGCCCTGTAGCCTAATAAAACCAATAGGGTTTATTAGCACGGACGGTCCGACTCGGGTAAGCTTTGATCCTCTAAGCGGTTTACCAGTACTCGTGTGCGGTCGGTTTCAGCTCAGTGTGGAAGCATCTTGCTCATGCAGCCCATCTATTTCATCCAGCCCCGATGGGCGGGGGCCTAATATACAATAGTTTTCAGCATATAAAGTGGGGTGTGCGAGGCTGTTTGTTGCTCGAAATTGTCAACGTAATGCCACCAGTGTTATCGCCTTATAGGTCAGTTTTCGTAAACTTCTCGGGAAATTTCGACGACCCATTTACCGAACTTGATGTATTGAATAACAACATCGACCTTTTCGGAAAATGGCGAAGATTCAGTCGGGTGTGAAATTATGGTGTGTGTGTGTGTGTGAATTCGGGTTTAACGCGCTTTCAACAATTTTGGTAATAGAGCTCACCGGTCAAGAAATATACTTTATATAAGGAACATTAGGAGTTCCATCACTAAAACACGCCTATATAATTTTGACCCCCTTAAATCCCACTTTTACATAGTAAAACTGGGGTTTGCAGGGGCATACATTAATTTTCTTATCTCTGCTCAAAAACAAAGATTGTGGGTACACGATAGAACCGCCTCGACGAGGCGGTTCTAACGAGTATCCATCTATGTTTTGAGCAGAAATAAGAACAAATATGACAATTTTTCATCTGAAAATTTTCATTTTTTGGTGGTAAAACTTACAATGTATTTGTACAGGCGTGTTTTCGTACTGTTTGAGTACATTGTTTGTGTTCAAAACAAGGTCTTGTGATTCTCCTTTTTTCCTCACTGAGGTGGTTCTATCGAACACCCTCTTTGTACATGTATGCTCTCCGTGGTGTAGTGGTAATGCTACACGCCTTGTAGACCAGGGGTCGCAGGATCGATCCCGGGCTACTCCAGACTTTCGGATGAGCCTTAAACCGAGGTTCCGTCTCCGTATGACCTTAGCTGTTGGTGAGACGTAAAACTCAAATTCTCACTCACTGTACATGTATGTATGGCTGAATAATAATAAGCGTAGCTCTGATTGTCGCTTAGAAATGCTGAGCCGTGCGAACCAGAGCTGTCATTCGGAAGGTTTATCCCATTTCATGCTGGAAACCCCTTAAGGGGTATCTTGGCAAACAGTGTAGGCCCGGATCAGGGCCTGCACTATTTGCTAGCAGAATTTCCCGTTAAAAATAGAATAAAAATGAAATATAGGCCTGACACCCCTGATATGGCAAATGGTCTTGTCCAATATATAGCAATGGAAAAGTTCACCAGTATACAATGGGTTAGTCATTATCATTTTGCCATGGACGAATTGATGTGTTAATGTGAATGTTTAAGGATATCTATGTCGGCTTTCGTTGATTTCTTTATTATATTTTTGCTGCAAAACCTGCTCAGCTTTTACATTTTCTTGCACAAATGCAACAGTAATCTGTATTTTTATTGCAACTAATGAGTTCGTTAAGCTAACGATGCTTTAAATAACTGAAAGCAGGCGTGATTGAACATGTTGTTATAATTGCACAAGGGTTGCAGCTGTTCACACAAACACACATACACACACACATCCCAGTAAGCATTCTACATAAATCTACAGCGGGCCGTTAGCGGCCCGTCAGGGTAGCTGACGGGCCGCTAACGGCCCGGTGTAGATTTATGTAGAATGCTAGCAGGGATGCACGCACGTACGCGCGCACGATAACAATTTCAAAACCATGATCAAAGGCCACATCAAGCGTCAAAGTGGAACTGTTAATGTCGTATAGCAAGCAGACAAAAAAAAATCCACACTTATGGTGTGATTCGAACCAGCCGCTCGGGTAAATGTCCAGTGCTCTGATCAACGAGCCAAAGAGTCGACTCCCTGACGCAGTTGTCATAGACTATATTATAAGTAGTTATAAATGTCGCTTGCTGATAAAATTGCCAGCATGCAGAGCGTTAATTTAACCAGCACATGACAAAGCCTATATTTAAAGAAATTGTATGACTAGCAAAGACACGGATCATGATGTGCACCCAGTTAATCTGACCAGTGCTATCTTGTCACGTGATCTGTGCGAATGGCCAGGGCATGCGAACAACGAAGACTCTGATCAGCCTGGTCCATTACGAAAACACGCCTATACAGCTTTACCGCCGGAAAAACGAAATTTTTATGATGAAAAAGTGTGATATTTTTCTTATTTCTGTTTAAAATATAGAATGTTGGTATTCGTTAGAACCGCCTCCTCGAGGCGGTTCTAACGAGTACCCACAATCTTTATTTTAGAGCAGAAATAAGAAAAATAGGGTTTACCCCTGTAAACCCCATTTTTTTATATACAAGTGGGGTTCAAGGGGGGTCAAAAATTATATAGGTTTTTTTCGTGATGCAGAGTCTTTGCTGATTCGGAGATATCATGTTTTTTTTTGTTTGTTTGAGTTGAGGTTTTACGTCCCCGTCCACACTATTCAGGTCCTTTTGACGACATTGCTTCCAGTTCCGAGGGACTTTAACCCGACATTGAGATGGAATGAAATCTCGAGCCATGCCGACCAAACAAACCAAAAGGGGTTAAATGTAGGGACGGTCTGACTCGCGCCACTTTGCCTGGGCTGGCTTAGACCCTCTAAGCGGTTTACCAGTACTAATGTCTCGTCGGTTGCAGCTTTGCGTGGAAGCATCGTGCAGCCCAATTTATTTCTCCAAGCCCCGATGAGCGGGGGCCCCATCTTGTTATAGTAAAACGTACAGCGTACTAATGCGTGTAATTATGCCCCAGAATAGACTGTGAACTCATCTCTAATAAGTACCCTCAATCTGTGATTTTGGAATATCACAGCTTAAATTAATCCCCCGCCGCAAAGCGGAGCGGGGATTATAGGAATGACCTTCATCTGTCCGTCTGTCTGTCTGTCCGTCCGTCCAGTCGTAACACCTTTTCCGCTCTGTATATATCCTGAACCATTCGATCGATTTTCCTTAAACTTTGGTCAAATATTCCTTTCAGTGAGCTGATGGGCAGAACCCATAAATAAACCATGCCGATTCTAGGTCAAGGTCACAGGTGAAGGTCACGAATTTGAAACTTTGAATTTTGTGTCCGTCTCATATCTCCTTTACCCTTGGAAGGATTTTCATTAAACTTTGGTCAAATATTGTTTTCGGTGAGCTGATGTGCAGAACCCATAAATGAACCAAGCTGACTCAAGGTCGAGGTCACATTCGAAGGTCAAGAGTTTGAAACTTTGAAGTTCGTGTCCGTTCCATATCTCCTTTACCCCTTTAAGGATTCTCATTAAACTTTGGTCTATGATCCCCCTCAGTGAGCTGATGTGCAGAACCCACAAATGAACCATGCCGACTCAAGGTCAAGGTCACAGTTGAATGTCACGAAATTGAATCTTTGAATTTTGTGTCCGTTTCTTATCTTTTTTACCCTGGAAGGATTTTCATTAAACTTTGGTCAAATACCCCCCTCAGTGAGCTAATTTGAAGAACAAATAAAAAGACCATGCCGACTCAAGGTCAAGGCCACAGTTGAATGTCACGAGTTTGAAACTGGATGAATTTTCATTAAACTTTGGTCAAATATCCCCCTCAGTGAGCTGATATGAAGAACTTATAAATAACAATGCTGACTCAAGGTCAAAGTCTCAGGTGAAGGTCACAAGGTTGAGCCTCGTTATTCATGTGCGGCGGGGATTTAGCGTTCCCTCAGACTGCTTTCTTGTTTCAGTTTGTATGCCCCTGCAAAATTTCGAGTTTCCGTCCATCTCGGACGACCATCCGTACGCCCGTCCTTAAGCGCCTCATGGGTTCGTGTCCACTTTATAACTCTGATACCATTTGCGATGTTGTCACGAAACTTGACGGACATGTAGAACACAAAGAGACGACATGCAGAACAAATGAACCGTAGCTCTGATTTTCCTACTTTCGGAGTTATTGCCCTTTGAAAATTGAACACAACTATTTTTACATGTATCATAGTTTCTTGTCTGCGCCATATCTTTAGATACCATTTGAGATATTTTCATGAAACTTCACAGTTATGTAGAGCATCATGAGACGACGTGCAGAACATATGAACCGTAACTATAATTTTCCTACTTTTTGAGTTATTGCCTTTTGAACATTAAACAGCCATTTCTGTGATAGTTTCGTGTCCGCTCCATAATCTGATACTATTTGAATTTTTTTCACAAAACTTCGCTGATAGGTAGAGCACTATGAAAGGTCGTGCAGAACATGTGAACCGTAACTTTGATTTTTCTACTGTTGGAGTTATTGCCCCTTTAAAATTGTAAATATCCATATTAGTCATGTAGTCTGTTTGAAGCATTATTTCTCCTGAACCTACTAATGGATTTTGACTAAACTTGCATGGTTATTTGTAACATTGCTAGGATAGAGGAAAATACCCATTAAGTCTCGATGACATTGACTTTATTTTCAAGGATGCAGGCCTCCACAACTGCCAATTTTTGGGCTAAAATGGCCTGTCTGGACCCTATCTCATGAAATGAATCAGTTAAATTTGGTCAAACTTGGTACATTATATCATTGCAACCGATCAACGATTTGTTGAGATTCAGGTGACCTTTACCATAATTCCAAGGACACAAGCCCCCAAAATTGTCGGTTGTGCTTTACAGTACCCTATCCCTTGAATGAATAAATGAAATTTAATCAAGCTTTGTACAATATATCATTGCAGCCTACCAAAGATTTGGTTTGCTTTTGATGACCATGACCTTATTTTCCATGATACAGCCCCCCCCCCCCCCCCCCCAACCACACACACACACACACAAAATGTTCATTTTGGCGAAGAAATGTCTTGTCAACACCATTTCACATAAAAGAATCATTGAATGTTGTCAAGCTCGGAACAAAATTATGGCTCTTTGAACATTGGATGTTTTCGGACATTTTCCTTAAACTTCGCACGAAGCTAAAGCACCGTGAGGGGTTCTGCAGAAAATGAGAACGGTAAATCTGATTTACTTCCTTTCGGAGCTATGGCCCTGTGAACACTGAAAATAGTCATCTCAGTCATGTTATCATGTGAAATTTATTTAGGGAAAGACTAATGCACCTTTACTATGCATCACGAAAACACGCCTATATAATTTTGACCCCCTTGAACCCCACTTCTATATAGTAAAACTGGGGTTTCCGGGGGTATACCTTATTTTTCTTTTTTCTGCTCTAAAATATAGATTGTGGGTACTCGTTAGAACCGCCTCATCGAGTACCGACTGAGCTACCGAGGCCGGCTTGATGTAAGTGTAGTGGTGGGGTATAATACAGTGCATTTATTAACTCACCTCAGCACGAATTGCTCAGGGTGACACGGATTGCTCATGGTGAGCTATTGTGATCAGTGAATGTCCGTCGTGCATCGTGCCTCGTCGGTCGCGTTTCGTCGGTCGTGCGTCGTAGGTCGTGTGTCGTGAGTCGTCAACAATTGGCCTTAAATAAAAACTCCTCCTAAACACTTGCGTCAATTTAATTCATACTTCACAGGAATGTTGCCTTGGTGGCATCCTACTGAAAAGTCTAAAATCGTTCCGCTCCGATTACTAAGATGGCCGCCAGAGCTAAAAAGGAAAACCGTCGTAAATTTGCTTCAAACGCGAGTTTTCCCTCAACCCTTGGGCCAATTTGATCCAAACTTCACAGGAATGTTGCCTAGGAGACTCCCTGCCAAAACAGTTAAAATCGTTCCGCTCTGATGAACAAGATGGTGCCAGAGCTAAAAACAGAAGAAAAAAAAACAGAAAGAAAATAAATGACAACCCTCCTGTGCCATTGGGCCATTTTCATTCAAACTTCATAGAAATGATGCTTAGGTGACTCTCAACCAAAATAAATAAAATGTTTTGCTCCGATGAGCAAAATGACTGCCAGAGCTAAAACAAAATGCTACAAACGCGAACTCCTCATAAACCCTTGACCCAAATTGATTTAAGCTTCACAGGAATGTTGCGTGGGTGGCTCCCTACCAAAAATAGCTTAGATAATTCTGCTCTGTTGAACAAGATGTCTGTCGGAGCTAAAAATTGAAAAAAGTTAGTAAAAATGCTTCAAACGTGAACTCTTCCTTAAACCCTTGGCAATTTTTATTCAATCTTCACAAAAATGTAGCCTAGGTGACTCCCTACCAAATTAACTACATGTAAAAGCGTTCTATTCTGAAGAACAATGTGGCCACCAGAGCTAAATATAGAAATTATTTTAAACGACAACACGATAGGCATCCTCTATAGCTAAGTGGTTAGGATGTTCGACCTATGACCGAGAGGCTGTGGGTTCGAATCCGGCCACCGTAGGCGAGGTGTGTCTTTGGGCAAGACATGTTATGTCACTGCCCCAATCGATCCAGGTGTAAATGGGTGGCAGTGGTGCCCCTGTCTCACGCGCGTGATAACATTCGGAATGAATGTTCGAGAGCGATTAAAATAAGTTTGAAGCTTTCATCGCAGTCGAACTAAAATAAATTAGTATAAACTAAACGACAACTCTCCGGTACCCTTGGGTCAGTTTCATTCAAACTTTAAAGGAATGTTGCTTAGGCGACCCTCTACAAAAATAGCTAAAATGGTTTCGATCCAAAGAATAAAATGGTCGCCAGAGCTAAAAATCGAAAAAAAAAACAAAAACAAAAGCGTTGCATGTGAACTCGTCCTAAACCCTTGGACAAATGGGATTCAAACTTAACAGGAATGTTGCATAGGTGGCTCCCTAAAATGTTCCGCTCTGATGAACAAGATTGCCGCCAGACCTAAAAATAGAAAAAAGTCAAACGTCAACTCCTCCTAAACCCTTTGACCAAGTTCATCCAAACTTCATAAGGTTGTTGCCTAGGTGACACCCTACCAAACTGCGAAAACGTCGTTTCGATATGATGAACAGGATGGCATCCAGAGCTAAAAATAGAAAAATCCTCGTACTTCGTCAACAATTTGCCTTAACTAAGAACTCCTAAACCCTTGGATCAATTTGTTGTTGTTTTTTAGTTTATGTTTTTGTTAGCTCACCAGAGCCGAAGGCTCCGGGGGAGCTTATAGTATAGGCAGTGATCCGCCGTCCGTCGTCTGTCGTCCGCGTCTGCGTCCGTGTCCGCGTCGGCATCAACATTTTCAAATGACTACTCCTCCAAAACTGCTGGGCCGATTGAAGTCAAATTTCATGTGGAGCATCCATTGGATGGGGGAACAAAAGTTTGCTCGCAGGGTCCAAGTCACATGACCAAGATGGCGGCTATGCCCATATAAGGTAAACCCCCTTAAAAAATCTTCTCCTCCTGAACCAGTGAGCCGATTGTGATGAAACTTGGTATGTGGCAATGAGGACTCGGGCCCATCATAGTTTGCTAAAATGATGACCCTCGGATGACCTTGACCCATTTTACGCCAAAGTCAAATTTGGTTACATAGACTTTTGTATGGGAAATAGTAAAAAAAGCATATTTTTTAAACTATGGCAGCCTGTGACCTGAAAATTAGTAAATGCAGTGGGCAAAATGTACTAGTGAAACTACGCTAGTTTTCAAGGTCAAGGTTATTCCCTGACCTTGGCCCAAGGTCATTCAGATATGAAAATTAAAAATTTGTTTTTCACTGAAACCACTAGGCCATTTGCAACCAAATTTTGTCTGAAAACTTTTTAGAACAAGGAAATGAAGTTTTATTAGTTTGAGTTTGGTCTTATGACCAAGATGGCCGCTATGCCTATATAAGGTAAAAACCCTTAAAAAATCTTATCCTCCTGAACCAGTGGGCCGATTGTGATGAAACTTGGTATGTGGCATTGGGGAATCGGGGCCCATCATAATTTGCTAAAATGATGACCCTCGGATGACCTTGACCCATTTTAAGCCAAGGTCAAATTTGGTTACATAGACTTTTGTATGGGAATTAGTCAAAACAGCATCATTTTTTTAAACTATTGCAGCCTGTGACCTGAAAATTAGTAAATGCAGTGGGAAAAATGTACTAGTGAAACTACACTAGTTTTCAAGGTCAAGATTATTCCGTGACCTTAGCCGCAGGTCATTCAGATCTGAAAATTAAAAATTTGTTCTTCACTGAAACCACTAGGCCATTTGCAACCAAATTTTGTCTGAAAACTTTTTAGAACAAGGAAATGAAGTTTTAGTAGTTTGAGTTTGGTCTTATGACCAAGATGGCCGCTATGCCTATATAAGGTAAAAACCCTTAAAAAATGTTATCCTCCTGAACCAGTGGGCCGATTGTGATGAAACTTGGTATGTGGCATTGGGGAATCGGGGCCCATCATAATTTGCTAAAATGATGACCCTCGGATGACCTTGACCCATTTTAAGCCAAGGTCAAATTTGGTTACATAGACTTTTGTATGGGAATTAGTCAAAACAGCATCATTTTTTTTTAAACTATTGCAGCCTGTGACCTGAAAATTAGTAAATGCAGTGGGGAAAAATGTACTAGTAAAACTACACTAGTTTTCAAGGTCAAGATTATTCCGTGACCTTAGCCGCAGGTCATTCAGATCTGAAAATTAAAAATTTGTTTTTCACTGAAACCACTAGGCCATTTGCAACCAAATTTTCTTTTTAGAACAAGGAAATGAAATTTAAATTAATTTAAGTTTGGTCACCGAACCAAGATTGCCCCTATGCCCATATAAGGTAAAAACCCTTAAAAAATCTTCTCCTCCTGAACCAGTGAGCCTATTGTGATGAAACTTGGTATGTGGCATTGAGGACTCGGGCCCATCATAATTTGCTAAAATGATGACCCTCGGATGACCTTGACCTAATTTACGGCAAGGTCAAATTTGGACACAGAGACTTTTATATATGAAAATGTCAAAATAGCATATAGTTTTAGCTCACTAGAGCGAAAGGCTCCGGGGGAGCGTATAGTATAGGCAGTGATCCGCCGCCCGCGTCGGCGTCAACATTTTCACACGACTTCTCCTCAAAAAAACTGCTGGGCCGATTGAAGTAAAATTTCATGTGTATCATTCATGGGATGGGGGAACAAAAGTTTACTCTCAGGGTCCAGGTCACATGACCAAGCTGGCCTCCATGCCCATATAAGGTAGAAACCCTTCAAAAATCTTCTTCTCCTGAACAAGTGGTCTGCCTGTGATGAAACTTGGTATGTAGCATTGGGGACTCGGGCCTATTATAGTTTGCTAAAATGATGACTCTAGGATGACCTTGACCCATTTTACACCAAGGTCAAAATTGCTCACATAGACTTTTGTGTGGGAAAAAGTCAAAACAGCATATTTTTAGCTCACCAGAGCCTTAGGCTCCGGGGGAGCTCTTAGTATAGGCATTGGTCCGTCGTCGCCGTCGTCAACATTTTCAAACAACATCTCTGAAACTACTTGACCAATTGAAACTAAATTACATGTGAAGCTTCAGTGGGAAGGGGGAACGAAAGTTTGCTCATGAGGACTGTGTCACATGACCAATATGGCCGCCATGCCCATATATGGTAAAAACCTTTCAAAATCTTCTCATGAACCGAATGGCCGATGTTCTTGAAACTTGGTATGCAGCATCGGGGACTTGGGCCCTACCAAGCTTGTTCAAATGATGACCTTTGATTGACCTAGACCTAAATAACGTCAAGGTCAAATATGGTCACTTAGACATATGTATGGAAGAAGGCAAAACAGTGGATTTTTCTGATTGCATGGTAAGCTGTAACAGCAGAAATGATATTTGCAATCAGCTGAATGGAAGTTTTTTTTGCTCCAAAGGTCAAGGTCATTTGCTGACCTTTGACCTGGATGGCTCAGATTCAGTATTTCAATCTTCTTCTCTACTCAAACTGCTAGGTTGATTGAAACCAAATTACATGTGGAGCTTCTATGGGAATGGGGGAATCAAAGTTTGTTCGTAAGGACTGGGTCATATGACCTATATGGCTGCCATGCCCATATATGATAAAAACCTTAAAAAAATCTTCTTCTCAGAAACCAAACGGCCGATGACATTGAAACTTGGTATGCAGCATCGGGGGCTCGGACCCTACCAATTTTGTTCAAATGATGACCTTTGGCTGACCTTGACCTGTTTTTACGTCACGGTCAAATTTGGTCACATAGGCAATTGTATGGAAAAAAGGCAAGACAGTGGATTTTACTGATTGCATGGTGGCCTTTTGTTGTCACACGACCAAGATGGGCATCATGCATGTATATGGTATAAACCACATGACCTCTGGTGAGCGTAGTGACCCATGGGCCTCTTGTTTATTTAGCTAAACGGCCAGTCAACACTACTGTTTGGTCATTTTGAGCCGGTCACTTAGTCACACTTTTCCTGGGCAAGCTTATACGTAAGCGGTTAACCAGTAAAGTGCACATTCTTTCGCCAGAAACTGACAACTGCCCTTCTTGAATCAGCGGAAGGGAGAGAATGACCATAGAAAAGATTGCATGATCAATTTTTACGAAAGAATGTTGCCAACCCCGGCAGGTATCGAACCCGCGTCCTCTTTATCACCAGTCAGACGCGCATCCGACTGAGCTACCGAGGCCGGCCTGAGTCAATTTGTTTCAAACTTCACAGGAATGTTGCCTTGGTGGCTCCCTATCAAAAAAAGCTGACATCGTTCCGCTCCGAAAGAAACGTCTTAAATTTGCTTCAAACGCGAACTACAGCAAAACCGATGGGCCAATTTGATTCAAACTTGACAGGAATGTTGCGCAGGTGACTCCTTACCAAATAGTTAAAATCGTTCCACTCCGATGAACAAGATTGTATAAGAGCTAGAAATAGAAAATATCTTGAAACGGCAACTCCTCCTATCCCCTTGGGCCAATTTCATTCAAACTTCATAGGAATGTTGCTTAGGTGACCCACTACCGAAATGGCTAAAATAGCGCGGCTCCGATGAGCAAAATGGCTTCCGGAGCTAAACAAAGAAACAAAAAGTCGTAAATTTGCTTCAAACGCGACTTCCTTCTAAACCCTAGAGCCAATTTAATTCAAACTTCACAGGAATATTGCCTATATGGCTCCTTGCCAAAATAGTACAATTATTCCGCTCTGATGAACAAGATGGCCGCTAAAATAGAAACGTCTTCAAACGTCAACTCCTCCTCCTACATTTTAGGCAAATGTCAGTCAAACGTCATAGGAATGTTGCATGAGTGACCCTCTATGAAAGTAGATTAAACTTTTCCGCTCCGATGTGTAAAATGACCGCCAGAGACGACAACAATTTAATTTAACTGCCAACGTTTCCTAAACCATTGTGCCAATTTGATGTAAACTTCACAGGAATGTTGCTTTAGTGACCCACTACTTAAATAGCTAATTGGTTCTGCTGTTGTTGAAACTTGCCGCCAGAGCTAAAAATAGAAAAACGTCGTAAATTTGCTTCACACGCGAACTCCTAAATCCATGTTCCGAATATTGCATAAGTAGCTCCCTACGAAATAGTTAAAATCGTTCCGCTCCGATGAACAAGATGGCCACCAGAGCTAATGATAGAAAAATCTTTGAACGACAACCCGTCCTGTAACCTTGGCCCTATTTCATTCAATCTTGAAAGGAATGTTGCTCGAGAAACCCTCAACCGACGTAGTTAAAACGGAAATGCTCCAACGACAGAGCTAAAAATAGAAAACCATCTATCTACCGTTTGCTCTAAATGCGAACTTATCCTTAACTCTGGGGCCAATATAATTCAAAGTGCACAGGAGTGATGCCTAGGTGACTTTTTACCCATAAAAGCTAAAATCATTCCGATTAGATGAACTGTCAGAACTGAAAATAGAAATGTCTTTAAACGACATCTCCTCCAAGACTCTGAACCCAATTTTCCATTCAGATTTTATGGGAATGTTGCTTATTTGACCCTCTTCCAAAAAGCTAACCGGTTCAGCTCCGATGAGCAAAACGGCGACCAGACCTTAAACAAGAAAAATGTCGACGGTTTGCTTTAAATGAGAACTCCTCCTAAGCACTCGGTCAATTTGATTCAAACTTCACAGGAATGTTGCCTTCGTGGCTTCCTACCAACATTAGCTAAAATGAGCCCCGCCAAGCGAATTTGGGTCTTCGAGCATTCCGTCATGGCAAATTTTAACTGCGCATGCCCAGCCATTCAGAGGGGCCAGGGATATGGCTTTATGTCTGAAGGTTCCTCTTGATTCACTGCTTGTATGAGCGAGCAGCGAAGGTTCTGGCGAGACTGCGCGGATGCGCAGGCTCGCCTGAACCTTCGCTGCTCGCATAGGCGATAAGTACCAAAATCGCTTGACGCGGTCCAAATGGTTCTGCTGCGATGAGTAAGATGGCTAACAGATCTAAAATTAGAAAAAAAAAAAAAAAAAAAATAAGCAAAAACTCCTCCTAAACACCTTGGCCAATTTCAAACAAATGTTATAGGAATGTTGCTTAGATTACCCTCTGCGAAAAAAAGCTAAATTGGTTCGACTCGGATGATAAAATGGCCGCAAGATCTAAAATAGACACATCTTTAAGCGACAACTCTTACTATACCTATGAGTCAATGTCATCAAAACTTCATGGGCTAGTTGCTTAGATGAGCCTCAACCAAAATTGTTAAAACGGTTCCGTTTTAATAAACAAAATGGCTGACATAGCTAAAATAGAAACTCTTGAACCAGTTTTATTCAAATTTTGCAAGAATGTTGCCCAGCTGATCATCTGTTTAAGTCATACAGCTATGCTTCTTGGAATAGCTGTCACCCACTTTACTTCCAGAAGCTATGTGACATCTTGAAATCAGGTGCGCGATTTAGGGCCATCTTGGCCCTCTTGTTTTTTATTTTTGTTTTAGAATGGAAATTGTAGCACTAAATCATGCGTATTATCCAAGTGCAAAATAGTGTCAAATTTGTAAATAATCTTTCATAACCTATGCACCAGAAGGTAATGCTCATTTCGTCTGACATTTTGTCCACTTATTGTGCTGATAATAGAGCCGTAATATTGAATTTGTGATAATAATTGGATTCTGAGATGAGTTTCCAAGGGCAGTCGTGTGATGTAACTTTAACCCTTTGTGTACCAAATGGAATCTTCATCCTTATATATAGCAGGAGTCCATTTCAAAATTTAGGGGTGTCAGGTTGTATTTTCTTCAAAATTGTTACAGGAAATGGCTTAAGATTTTGCAAAACAGTGTAGGCCCTGATCAGACGCCGCGTTCTGCGGCGTCTGATCTGGGCCTGCACTGTTTGCCAAGGTACCCCTTTAAGGGTTTCCAGTACTGAATGGGTTAAAATCGTAGTGTTGACGGAACTGAAGCTAGCCATTTCAGTATTTGCCTTTCTTTTTCGATTTTGAATTTACGGCCCTTTCAAGATAATTATACCCCGCGCAAACGAAGTGTAGATTCAGATTGTCCGTGCGTCCGTGCGTACGCATACATTCTGGGCTCTACAGCATATTGTTTCGAGCCAGGCGTAGCAGAAAGAAAAAGCAAACAAGCCTATTGGAAAAATTTAACAAAATTTATTTACAAAGTGTCTTCAACCTGTAAAAAAAAATAAATGTACTTAGCTCTGTTATGGAATATCCTTGAATGAATCTATTTTCCTTGATCCCAAAGAATTCACAGGGCTGTGGAATAAGATGATGTAATTTTAAAAAAAGTAATGCAAACCTGAACTTTCTTGAAGGCTCCAAAGTACTTTTCCTTGTAAACAAGTTGTTTTCAAATATATGACTCATTTCGAGAATATTCTCTAAAAAGATATTTATAGCATTATTAGGTCACCCGGTGGGGTGATGGTGGGAATCAGAAAAATAAATTCTTATGCATAACACTATGTTTGCCAATCGATTTACATGGCTATCAATGCATGGGACCTAGGATGAGTTCGATCATCGTCACAATATGACGCGTATCACGAGAGTTACTGTCCTTTGTTCTTCAAATAATGTTGTAATTAGCCGTTTGCGGACTCTACCGGCTGTGTTTACCAACGGTTTCCACCAAACTTGATACACGCCTTTGCATCTATGACACCTGAGACGAGTTCGATCAACGTCAAAATACGACGCGTATAATGAGAGTTACGACCCCTATTCCTAAAATAATGTTGAAATTAGATCCGGACTCCACAGACGCCTTTACTGTCTGTGTTTACTACCAACCGATTTCAACCACACCTGATACATGGCTATGAACGGCCCTTTGTTTTTCAAATGAGCCCCGCCAAGCGAATTTGTGTCTTCGAGCATTCCGTCATGACAAATTTTAACTGCGCATGCCCAGCCATTCAGAGGGGTCAGGGATATGGCTTTCTGTCTGAAGGTTCCTCTTGATTCATTGCTTGTATGAGCGAGCAGCGAAGGTTCTGGCGAGACTGCGCGGATGCGCAGGCTCGCCTGAACCTTCGCTGCTCGCATAGGCGATAAGTACCAAAATCGCTTGACGGGGCACAAATAATCCTGATATTAGTCGTTTGCTGACTCTGCAGTCTCTGTTTACCTACTGATTTCAATCAAACTAAAATACATAACTTTGTATCCATGATTCCACCCACGAGTTCAATCATCATCTAAATCCGACGCGTATCTCGGAGTTATGGCCTTTTGTTCTTCAAATGATGCTGAATTTAGCCACTTAAAGTGCTATACAGTCTGTATTTACCTACCGGTTTTCACCAAACTTGATACATGAGACCTCACATGAGATCCTTTATAGTCAAAATCCGACGACTATCACAGGTGCTATGGTTCGTTGTAATTCAAATAATGCTTAAATTAGCCTTTACCAGACTCTACCGTCTGTGTTAACCTACTGATTTCCATCAAATCTGACGACAGCTCAATCTAGTTTCACCTACATGCACTTCGAGCCGATCTTTAATCACAGGTGGGCTAAAACACATTAGTACCCCGAATGAAACTACCTGACCTGCAGTTGCAGAACTTGGCGTTTTACATGTGACACTTCAGTACTATAAAACAGTTTAGCATTAGGAAACATGCCAATGCGACAGAGGGTAGTCTTTCATATATCCAAAACGGACTTTCACAGGAACGTTCCTTTGGTGACCTTCTGCCAAACTTGCATTTTTGCTCGATAAACAAAATGGCCACCAGAGCTAAAAAATAGGAAACAACAACAACAACAACAACAACAAAGATGTTTCTCAAATACTGATGCCATGTGAATTATGAAAGCCCAATCACTAATAATCAAAAGGTATGGCGAATGTTCAAGTCTAAAAAGTAGGTCATGGTGACAAGGTCAAAAGTGTGGTACCACTAAAAGGGTCTGTGACAAGGAATGCTTATGTGAAATATGAACGCCCAATCACTTACCAATCGAACGATGTGGCCAATGTTAAAGTTTTTGAAAAGTAGGTCAACCGTCAAAGTCACAAGGTCAAAAATTATGGTACCGTTGGAAAGTCTTGTTACATAGAATGCACATGTGAAATATGAAAGCCCTATCTGTTCCCATTCAAAAGTTATGACCATATTATGGTATTCGCGGATAAACAAACAGACAGACAGACGAAAACCTATATGCCCCCGAAGCTTTGACTCTTGGGACATAAAAAATAAAATAAAAATTAAGACTTCTTCTTCTAATCCGCTAGACGGATTTTGAAATACTTTGTAATTTCACAGGGACGTTCCATGGGTGATCTATCAAAATTACTCAAACTGTTCGTTCCTCGCTGCTTAAAAGGATGGTCATAAGGATTATCTATATAAAAAAGCAAAGACAAACAAACAAACAAACAAACACTCAACCAAAACTCATTGAAACGACTTCTTCTCCTAAACTGATGGATGTATTTTGAAATAATTTCACGGGAATGTCTCTTGGATGACCTTCCACCAAAATTGCAAATTGCTCCAACGGTTGCGTCGGGGACCCTCTTCAAAAACTGACCAAGCCGTTACAAGGTGGTTGGCAGTGCTACAGCAGAAATAACTTGTCCTCCTAAATGGACTGGTTATGAAGTGTTTTTTGGATGACAATCTATCAAAATTGCTCAAATCTTTCCACTCTGCTGAACAAGATGGCCGGCAGGAACTTGAATAGAAAAATAAACAACAACAGCAACAACAACAACAACAACAACAAAAGAAAAAGTTTAACGGAGTGGCTATTGACAGTCGACTGGTAATAGCGAAAATACGTTAAAATGGCTAGTGACAGTCGACTGGCAATAGCCAAAATACGTTAAAATGGCTAGTGACAGTCGACTGGCAATAGCCAAAATACGTTAAAATGGCTAGTGACAGTCGACTGGCAACAGCCATTTTAACGTGTTTTGGCTATTACCAGTCGACTGTCACTAAGGAATTTTAACTTTTTTTGGCTATTACCAGTCGCCCGTTGAACGTAAGTTTGCATCAAGTTAAACTCTTGGATGCTGGCGATTTCTCAGAAAACACAGTAACAGAAACCCGCTGATCACTCGAGAATTCCTCTGTCAGAAAGTATGTCCGATTAGCCAAAACAATTTATATACATAAAAGAGCTGGGGTTGTTCAGGGTAGCGTTGTTTATGTTCACATCGAATTGACTGCATTATATTCATATGGTCGGGTTTGTGAGCAGACACCCATAAACAACAGACTTGTATGTAATAAGAGGGCTTATGTGCAAGGAATTGTGCTTTAGCGGGCGAGGACACAGGAAGTGTCATTATGGTGAACGGACAAGAGCCCACTGGAACAAAAGCCCACCAGGGCAATAGCCCATCGGACACTATCCCACAGGATAATGGCACACTGCTAAACTTTGGCAGGGAGGATATTTTTTGTTTGTTTGATTTGAGGTTTAACGTCCCCGTCAACACTGTATTGGTAATTTTGAGACGTTGCTTCCCATTTTGCGTTACTTTTAACCGCCATTGAGACGAAATGAACGTATCCAACTATGGGCGCCCGCCGTATCCGATTTTCCTGTAGTAATAATCGCGGCAGTTTGCATGGTAATTATGATGTCTCCTATGTGTCTTGTTGCTTTCAAACAACTAACCTTTTAATAATGAACTATCTTCCATAATTTAAAGCTATATCTTATCGGGATATAATGGATAGAAGTTCCTAGGGTCTGCAGAATGTGTTCGAATCAGCCATGGTAAACGACCAATCGGTGTTAGAGCTAGCGAAGTTTCGCTGTACTTGTTTTTTGCATGTATTACTAAAACATACCCATATAATTTTGACCCCTCGCCCCCGCCCATCGGAGCTTAAAGAAATATATGGGTTGCATGATGCTTTGACGCAGAGCTGAAAACGACCGAACACGACTACTGGTAAACCGCTTTGAGGATCTAAGCTTGCCCAGGCAAAGCGTTGCGAGTAGGATCGTCCATGCTTATAAACCCTATTTGTTTCATTGGGCGACAGGGCTTGAGATGTCATTTCATCTCAATGTCGGGTAAAAGTCCCACAAAATTGGGAGAAACGTCTCAAAAATGACCTATACAGTTTTGACAGGGACTGAAAACCTCAAATCAAACAAACAAAACAAAATAATTTTGACCCCCATAAAGCTCACTTTTATATAATAGAACTAGGGTTTATAGGGGTTAATATTATAAGTTCCTTATTCCTGCTCTCAGTCATACATGTTGTGTACTCGTTACTTGCCGAGGCGGTTCTAATGAGTTCGCACAATCTATGTTTTTCGCATAACAATGAAAATATATGAACAGGCGCGTTTTCGAAATGTTTGGTATAAACAGGTTTCTTTCTCGTGATATAATCATGCTTGCATATATAATTGATTGACCAGTAAAGGCCCAGATCAGATGCAGCATATGACTGTTTGCGTATATCAACAAAAGGGACGTCAGTATCATATATGGGTTATTTGTATACAGAACCTCTGATCTAGATCTGCTTATTAGAAAAAAATATGATATATGAGCCTGCGCATGTCAAAACCTGCAATATGACCGTTGCGACCAGCAAACCAGCCTGTGCATGCGCACAGTCTTATCAGAGTCTTTGCTGTTCGAACGAGTCTTCTAAGGCATCCGGATTAGCCAAAGACTGGCCAGGCTGAATGCATATACAGGTTGATATGGGTATTCGCCAGTTGTACTAATATTATTGTAGGTTTTGTCATGCAGAGACTCATATGTTTCGGGAAAGAACTACTTTAACCCAAACAGCGCCAAGCAGAACTGCATGTGAAAATATTGTCATTTTATGTCGTCTGCTTCATACTAGAAAACTTTCGAAAACATTTGGCATACGTGCAAACAGTATAGATCCCGATCAGACTGTTCCTCAAGACGCAGTCTGCTCTGGGTTTACAATGTTTGCAACAAACCAGCTGACAACAAAGCGAACGAGAGTTGTTGTGATTGGCATCTTCAGGTTTGAGTATATTAATGATTTTTGTAAGTCACCCAAACTGTTTATTGCTCTATCCAGGACAAGCAATAATTACCTATTGTTTACCCCTAAGGGATAGGTAAATAACCTTTTAACTCCCGAATTTCTGAAGTTCTGATTAGGAATTGATCATAAATAATGACTTCAAATATACATGTAATTCTATATAAGTTTACAAGTTTTATCTTTCTGTTTTGAAAGATCATTGTATTTACAAAACATAAATACAAGACGTGCAAATTGTCTTTTGTTTGCAAATCTGTTTAATGAATCAAATATTATGAAATTATGGCGCCTGTGTAAGTTTCTACAAATAATTCTGGATACATTTAAAAAACGTCCTCGGAACAAAAAATGCCCCCCCCCCCCGCCCCGGATCCCTTTGGTTTTACATAGGATTATATTGGGAAAATCTTCAAAAATCTTCTTCTCTGAAACCGCAAGGCCCAGGTCTTGGATATTTGGCATGGAGCTTCATCTAATAGACCCCTACCAAGATTGTTCAAATTATATTGCTGGGGCCAAAAATGCCCCCGCCCCGGGTCCCTTTGGTTTTACATACGATTATATAGGGAAAATTTCAAAAATCTTCTTCTCTGAAACCGCAAGGCCAAGGTTTTTGATATTTGGCATGAAGCTTCATCTAGTAGACCCCTACCAAGATTGTTCAAATTATAGTGCTGGGGCCGAAAATGCCCCCGACCCGGGTCCCTTTTGTTTTACATGGGATTATATAGGGAAAATCTTCAAAAATCTCCTTCTCTGAAACCGCAAGGCCCAGGTCTTTGATATTTGGTTTGAAGCTTCCATTGATAACCAATCTGAAATTATTTAAGCTTTTAGCTCCACTTCTAGATATTTAGATGATTTATTAAATATTGATAATACCTATTTCGATGATTTGATCAGTCAGATGTACCCCCCCCCCCAGAACTTCAGTTAAATAAAGCAAATTCTTCTGATACCGAGGCCCCGTTTTTGGATTTACATCTATCTATTGTAGATGGATTTGTTTCGTGCAAAATTTATGATAAACGCGATGACTTTAATTTTGAGATTGTAAATTTTCCTTTTTGGATGGTGATGTTCCTCGTGCGCCATCCTATGACATTTATATTTCGCAATTAATTCGATTTGCAAGAGTGTGTAGTCATGTAACTGACTTCAACACTCGTAATAAATTATTAACGGCTAAACTCCTTAATCAGGGTTATCGGTACCATAAACTACGCAAAGCCTTTTCAAAATTTTATAAACGCCATTCTGATTTAATTTCAAAATTCAATATTGGACTTAAATCTCTTCTGCAACAAGGTCTATCGGAACCCGAATTTTATGGTGACTAAGTATATTAATTCAAAAAAATATATAACCGCAACGACTTCAGCACCCAATTTCGTAAAATCATTCTTCGATATAAAAAGATTGGGTACAACATGGATGTTATACGACAGACTGCATGCATGGTAGTTAACCCAATCACGGTTGGCAACTTTGCTTCCCTCTTTAATTGCACGCCGGTGGGTCAGGCCTCAGATTCTATGACGGCTCCAACGTAAAGGCTTATTGAGAGTTAGAGAGATATAATTCAAGGTAATGTTGGTTGGTGCCTGATGCTCTGTCTCTGGTCGGGCCCATCGGAGTCTAACTGTTGGTTTTCTTTTGCTCCAGCATTTCAGTGGTTTCTTGCTGTCGAGTCCTCACCGTTGTCACACCTCTGTGGTTCTTTGATTTTTGTGTTCACGGAGATGTTGCACTGATGAGTTAGGAGGCTTCATGCGGACTGAACAAATTATTTGTCTAAATCGTGACGGAAGTAAGGGCGATGACTGTGGCCACGTGGGGTCGATTTAAGCCCCCCAGTGGAAATCATTCCACTGACCGTTCCAGTGCGGTTCTTCTGTGGCGGTTTATTTATGGTGTTGTTTGTTACTTACTGTGTGTATCACTTGTGTCTTTTTATTTTGGATGGCCATATGGCCATTTTGTGGGAAAGTATTTGTCCTTATGGCCTTCCTTTGTTTAGGTTTCCATTATGGTCCGGTCGCTTAATGTTTGTGTTTCTTTCCCTTTTGTGTCTTTGATGGGTGGAGTAAGTTAATTGTATCGATTCCTGATCTTTGTTTTACTTCTACTTCATCTAGTGGACCCCTACCAAGATTGTTCAAATTATAGTGCTGGGGCCAAAAATGCCCCCGTACCGGGACCCTTTCGTTTTATATGGGCCTATATAGGGAAAATCTTTAAAACTCTGAAACCGCAAGGTCCATGTCTTTGATATTTGGTATGAAACTTCATCTAGTGGACCCCTATTGAGATTGTTCAAATTATAGTGCTGGGGCCAAAACTGTCCCCGCCCTGAGACCCTTGGTTTTACATAGACTCTAATATATGGAAATCTTTAAAAATCTTCTTCTCTGAAACTGCATGGCCGAAGTCTTTGATATTTGGTATGGAGCTTCATGTAGTGGACCTCTACCAAGATTTTAGACCTCCCTTAACATTATGCACATTATAACCATGGGGTCAATAATGTCCCACCCCGGGGCCCACTTGTTACTATATGAATCAGGTGAGCAATGCAGGGCCATCATGGCCCTATTGTTCTTACTTCTAGTCAGAAGAGGTGGTTCTAATAAGTATCCACAATCTATGTTTTGAACAAAATCTAACGAATGTAGGAAAGAAAGTCTTAAAAAATCACAAAATTGGTTTTAATCATGTTCAATAGTTTTCTTCTTCTGCTTCTTCTTCTTCTTTTTTTTTTCTAGCTAAAGCGTAGATTAATGTTGCTCTTTATAACCACCTTTCTAACAAGTATCCAAACTCTGTAACAATTAAAAAATGAATACCGCCGTGAAACATTTTCTCCGAATCAGGGACAAAATTACCCGGAAAAATCCCACCCCATCCTTTTGTTAAGGCGGGCAAAATCCTCCCACCATTTGTTTAGGCGGACAAAATCTCCCTAGGCATACCCTTCCCCCCCCCCCCCCCCCCCCCCCGTCATAGTTCCTTCAATTTTATCCGCCGTGAAGTTTGATTAGTTTCACACCCCCAAATCACAGGCAATTCATTTGTTTTGAGGTAACACAGTATAAGTAATTTTGGAGACGTTGTTTCAATTTTGTGTGATTTTACCCGACATTGAGATGAAACGACATCTCAAGCCCTGCCGCCCAATGAAACCAATAGGGTTTATATACATATTGTTTCAGTCGAAACAGATTGTGGGCATTCGTTAGAACTTTCAAAAATCTATGATATGAGAATATGTAAATCTTACTTTCTCCGTATAAAGTGTGGCTAACAGAAGTGTTCCTTATACGGACTTGTTAGTACTGCTAAACCGCTGATGATGGAAACTAATTAGAACCGCCTCGATGCGACGAAATATTCATGTATGTAGTAGGAAACAAGAATGTACTCGTATGTATCAGGGAATCAGGAAAGCAAATCTTAAACTAACTCCATTTTATCTCCAGAACTAGCATCGTTCAGCTGAAATATGAGTATTTTTCAGTCTAAACATAGATTGGGGGTACTCGGTAGAAACGCCTCAATCAGTTTTCAATAATCTATGTTATAAGGAAAGAATATAGGCGATTGAGGTATGCCCTCTGAAGTCCATATTTTTTTTCGGTATAAAGTTGTGTTAACAGGGGTGGTGGTCCTCAAAAGGACCTGTTAACTGATTTACTGCTAAAAACTGTTAAGGATAGACAAACATTAGAACCGCCTCGGAGCGGCGCAGTATATGTTTGTCTGCCCAGGGTCATGGTGTATATGAAATATGACCTGTTGTAAAAATAATAACAGTCGTATGATATGAATAAAAAAACAAGAAGCAACTGGCAATAGCCAAAATAGGTTAAAATGGCCAGTGCCAGTCGACTGGCAATAGCCAAAATACGTTGAAATGGCTAGTGCCAGTCGACTGGCAATAGCCATTTTAACGTGTTTTGGCTAGTGCCAGTCGACTGGCAATAGCCATTTTAACGTGTTTTGGCTATTGCCAGTGGACTGGCAATAGACCTTTTCAAAGTTTAAATGGCTCCTTTCTCTGATTTGGTAGGAATGCTAAATGGGTGATCGACCCTCTAATAAAACGTCACGATAACAAGTACGTAAAACGAAGACACCTCTAAACCCTACTTTATAGAGAAACATGGGATTTTCAGGGGTAAACATTATTTGCCTTATTTTTGATCAAAAAATATATATTGTGGGTACTCGTTAGAACCGCCTCATTGAGGCGGTTCTAACGAACACCGACAATCTATGTTCAAAGGAAAATCTGAAAGACATTCCATTTTTACCCAATATTTGTCATTTCTGACATTATGTTGGACGCCATTATTTCACATGGATACGTTTTCATAATGGTATTTCCAAACCCTTTTGCTCCCCTACACACGATTGCCACCTGAGCTAATATTAGACAAACTACTCTTAAACAGCGATACTGATTTGGAAATACTTTCACAGAAATGTTCCTTCTACCAAAATTGCTCAAGCCTTTCACTTCATCTTATATTACCTACCATTTTATTTTGTACAATGTGGATCATGGCCCTCATGGCCCTCTTGATATGAAATGTACATTCAGTATGTCATCAACTCCTTCAAGTGGCATAGAACGTGCATAGATACATGTGACATTGTAGCTTTCATACAGAAATTGAAGTTTAGATTAAATGTTTCGTGAAAAGGGATTGTGTGAGTATGTTTAAACGCATATAGACGGTAAGAAA
Organism: Lucinisca nassula; assembly: GCA_963580285.1. Taxonomy (NCBI): domain Eukaryota; kingdom Metazoa; phylum Mollusca; class Bivalvia; order Lucinida; family Lucinidae; genus Lucinisca; species Lucinisca nassula. The sequence continues at coordinate 174,291,680 of OY757013.1, read as the reverse complement.
AATAAAAGCTTTAGCTATATATCATGATAACACATCCGTGTGATATAGTGCACTTTTTCATAACTCAAAAAAGGTAATTTTGCTGATGAAAATTTGTGATATTTTTCTTATTTATATTCAGAACATGGTTTTTGGGTGCTCGTTAGAACCGCCTCATTGAGGCGGTTCTAACGAGTACCCACAACCTATGTCTTGGAGCATGAATAAGAAAAATAATATATACCCCCTTAAACCCCAGTTTTCTGTATTTAAAGTTGGGTTTAAGGGGGTGTTCATTTCACGGACTTGTTCACGTGATGATTTGTGTGCCAGTTTGCTTTTCCGTGTTCTTGAGCAGTCTTATGACAAGAATACTTTTTATAGTAGGTGTGTGAGAACAATCGTTATAGCTGGAGTTACATACAAGACCTCGACGATGAAATATCAGATTCGTGTTTAGTTATCTAAGTCCCATGCGAGGCATAACATATAAGTCGCATGAGACTTAAATACACTGGAACACGAAAACATGCCTATAAAATTTTGACCCCGTTGAACCCCATTTTTGTATAGTAAAACTGGGGTTTACAGGGGTAAATTGTATTTTTCTTATTTCTGCTCTAAAATATAGATTGTGGGTACACGTTAGAGCCGCCTCATATAGATTGTGGGTACACGTTAGAACCGCCTCGTCGAGGCGGTTCTAACGTGTACCCACAATCTATATTTTGAGCAGAAATTAGAAAAATATCAAAATTTTCATCTTAAAATTTTCATTTTTCGGCGATAAAGGTTGCAATGTATTTGTATGGGAATGTTTTTGTAATGGATTTCATTATGGTGGGATCTCAGCTCCATAATAGATTCTGTTACTTCACGTAGGTGAAAGCAGCGAAGCAAACACATGAAAATTGCCACACACGGAAACGTACGGAACCCGGGAAGGGACATGATTTTTTTATTTTTATAGGTTGTGCGCACAAGATAATATCTTGTGCCGACAAGATATTATCTTGTTCGGACAACATATTATCTTGTGCGCACAAGAAATTATCTTGTGCGGACAACATATTATCTTGTTCGCACAACATATTATCTTGTGCGGACAACATAATATCTTGTTCGCACAAGAAATAATCTTGTTTGCACAACATAGATCTTGGGAAGTTGTGCGAACAAGATATTATCTTGTGCGGACAAGATATTATCTTGTTCGCACAACATATTATCTTGTGCGGGCAAGATAATATCTTGTCCGCACAAGATAATATCTTGTTCGCACAAAATCTATGTTGTGCAGAAAAGATATTATCTTGTGCGGACAAGATAATATCTTGTTCGCACAACTTAATATCTTGTGCGGACAAGATAATATCTTGTCTGCACAAGATAATATGTTGTGCGGACAAGATAATATCTTGTGCGCACAAGATAATATGTTGTGCGGACAAGATAATATCTTATCTTGTCCGCACAAGATATTATCTTGTGCGCACAATTTATAAAATAAAAAAAGTCATGTCCCTTCCCGGGTTCCGTAGAAACGATTATAACGCGTAAACATTTTTTGTTGTTACATTCTAAAGAGGATCGATATAAATCAAAATACGGAAACACTTTAAGATGAAATACTTAAACTGCAAAGTGTCTGAGTGGTTTAAGAGGACATTGTGCCATATTGTCCGGGCCATTGCAATTTCAATAAAATATCAATAAAACAATGTGCGGGACAATACTTTCTTACATGACTCCAGAAAAAACACCTTTTCTGATGTAGAACCGGCATGCCTTATTGTTTGTTTGTTTTAATGTTTAACGTCCCCGTCAACATGGACTTTTACCCGATTTTGAGATGGAATGATAACTCTAGCCCTGTCGACCAATGAAACAAATAGGGTTTATAAGCATGGACGGTTCAACTCACACCGCTTTGCCTTGGCAGGCTTAGATTATCTTATGCGGTTTACCAGTACACATGTGCGGTCGTTTTCAGCTCTGCGTGGAAGCATCAGGCAGCCCATTTATTTCTTCAAGCCCCAATGAACGGGGCGGTCGCATTGTGTGCGGTGTAGCACCTATTCGGGTCGAGACGGGTAGATATGAGCGATTAGCACTGGAGGATAGACTTTGTTTCAACTGCACAAACCAGGTGGAAGATGAGGAGCACGTCATTTTACACTGTCTAATTTATCAAGATTTAAGGCAAACCTTATTCGATAGAATCCTAACTCGTAGTCATGATTTTATGCAAAAATCGAACAGTAAAAAGTTATGTTTCATACTTGGTAACCCAGATGACTATATTGTCAGACAGTCTGCTAAGTTCTGTGCGGACGTTTTACGTATACGAAGAAATTTACTATACAAGTAACATAGAGTTTTAACATGTCCCCACATCACCCAGTCAGCATGTTTTATATAATTTGCTTAATGCCAAAACCCTATGCATTGACTGATAGTTTTTAAGTTTTTGTCTCAATATGAATAGTTAGGTCTGAATATTTAGACATGTACATAACTTCTCTTAATGTAAATCTTCGCGTTTTTATTTTTAATAAGTCCCTCTTAGTCTCTCATAGCTCTGTATAGAGCGTCTCTTAAACCATGTTACATGATATAAACGTTTTTTTAAATATATATCTGTTGTATGTAAAAGAGGTGAGACTTTAATAAAATAATTGTATTGTATAATTGCATTCTTAATCAAAGCGCGATAAAGGGAATATAGAGATCCCGTGTTCTAGCCAATCGTCCAGACGTCAGTATTCACGTTAACCATAGCGTCTATTTAAGTATATTCTTAGGACTTTAGGAGAAATGTATAATTAAACTATACATCACGAAAACACGCCTATATGATTTTGACACCCCGCCTGGAATCCCACTATTATAGAAAAAACTGGGGTTCACAGGGGTAAACATTATTTTTCTTATTTCTGCTCTAAAATATAGATTGTGGGTACTCGTTAATACCGCCTCATCGAGGTGGTTCTTACGAGTACCCACAATCTATATTTTGGGCAGATATTAGAAAACTGTCACAATATTTTATCTAAAAATTTCGTTTTTTTTTCGGCGGTAAAATTTACATTGTATTTGCATAGGCATGTTTTCGTAATGTGAAATCAACTTTTAAGGGAAATGGGAACACCTGACAGATTTCCCGCCATTTTTAAAGGGGGATAACTTTTGGGACTTCCTTTCCCTTTTCTATGAATCCTTTCCCAATAGAAAAGTGGTCTACTCTTAAAGGAAAGAATTTTGCTCCTCGGGAGCAAATTCTTTCCTTTAAGAGTTGACCCCTATTGGCATTGTAGACAAAAATACTTTTGCAGGAGTTGCCTCCCCTGAAAGTGTCCCCATTACCCTTGATGTATCCCTATCAAAATAATCAAATCAGCAAATAAAAAAAACTAACTCATCGGGCATCCAACCCGATCTCTTATTTAAGTGGACGCCTCGTGAAAAGCAAAGTGGGGCCGAAGGGTCTAGGTATATGGGGCCGACATGTCTAGGGGGCGAGGTGTCCAGGGGCCGACCCGTCAAGGGTTTCAATTTTATGTGGGGCCGAGGTGGTTTTGGGGCCGAGGTGTCTAGGTGCCGAAGTGTCTAGGGGCCGAAGTGGTTTTGGGGCCGAAGTGTCCTGTTACCAGATTGACTAGGCGGAGCTATCGTTTGAATCCGGCTTAGGAATATTTCATTAACAAAAAGGTAAACCAAGTCACCCGATTGTGTGAATTCAACTGTAACATAAGCATAGCTGTGGCGTATATGACCATTTCGTCCGCTTGTAGAAAGCGTGCGAAAGGCACTCTACCGAATCTTCTGGTGGACTCAGCGAATTTGACATATATTGACGACACCTGAATAGCTCCGCCTAGTCAATCTTATCTGCGACTACTATAACATTTGCATATATTTTTTCTCGCGCTTGCTTTTAGCAAGGCGCGATTTTGGAGTTCAAATTTTCGTCCGTTTGATCATCCGTTCGACAACCCCGTCAATATTTGCAACCACATCAGTGTTCACCCAAATGGTCAAGTTTATTTCCTAATAACTATGGGGGCTTCATGAAAGATACTAGGTACAAACTAGTATCTAGGAATGACAACTTTAATACAAATATCGATATTTTACCTTGCCCTACATTTTATGGTTACATGTAATTGACTTTGTAAAAATTTGCCCTGGTGTTCACCCAAATAATCGAGTTTATATTTCTCAAGAAATATAAAAGATTAATTAATGTTACTTGGAACAAACTTGTATCTAGGGAAGGCAATTTTAATGCAAGCATCCATATTTGACCTTGACCTTCCGACTTTGTGATAATTTACGAAAAACCCTAGCGTCAATTAATTTCTCAAGAACTATTGGAGCTGTTTTAATGTTTCTTGGTACAATCTTTTATACTCACCGGAAATAGAAACTATACACTCATTTTTTTACATTGTCACTGGCAGAACATTTTAATGAAATTTGAATTCCAATTACATAAATTATCATCAGTGGCATGTCTGATTTGTCAAATAAAATATTAAATGATAGCTACGATTTAACGGGTAAAGCCATAGGTTTAAGACAAGGGCCAAAATCTTGGTGTTCAAGTTTCCATTGAGTCAAACATTTTGTGTCGCGAATGTGATTCCAATTTTTACCAATTATTACTCCTCATCTAATGTTGGGAATATTGTATGCAAAATGACAAAATGATAATTATCACAATGGTTGAAATGTTTTCGACCTTTAAATATTGGACTAAACCACCGGAAGTGAGCGAAATGTATGGCATTTCTGATTGCGGTTTTTGTTTTTATCAATATTTAAGACACAGCTGAAGATGCTTAAACGATTTAAGGCACTTTTGGGTCGATTTTTGAAACATTATTTTGAAAATTTCGATGAAAAAAGCGGTTTTTGAGATTTCATTAAAATGTTTGTTTCTTGGTCATTTTTAGATGTTATGTTATTTTTTGTATCCCTTGCGTTAAATTTATTACCTATAGGCAAAAATGTTGAAGTCAAAAATCGATTACAAACAGAGTTTGTGAAAAATGCACTTTTTTACATTTTCACCAAAAAATTGTTATTTTGAACACCAGATTTTTTTAAATTGTTACAGGATTCATGTCTATAGTTAGTCAAATCCTTAATCAGTATTTCGTAACTGAAGTATCCACTTGTTTTGTCAGACGAGACAATTTAAAAGTGTATAGTTTCTATTTCAGGTCAGTATATATATATGGATGACAATTTTATCACAAGTGAGTGAGTGTTTGAGTTTTACGTCTCACCAACAGCTAAGGTCAAACGGAGTCGGAACCTCGGTTTAAAGACTCATCCGAAAGTCTTGAGAAGCCCGGGGTCGATCCTGCGCCCCCTGGTCTTCAAGGCGAGAAGCATAACCACTACACCACGGTAGAAGCCTCCGTGGTGCAGTGGTTACGCTACTCGTCTTGTAAACCAGGGATCGCAGGATCGATCCCGGGCTTCTCCAGACTTTCGGATGAGTCTTTAAACCGAGGTCCCGTCTCCGTATGACCTTAGCTGTTGGTGGGACGTAAAACTAAAACTCACTCACTCACTCACACCACGGATGCTTCTAACTTTATTACACGCATCCATATTTGACCTTTACCTATATTTTATGGTTTATTGACTTTGTGAAAATTTGCGACCACCCTGGTCAAATGGTCAAGTTTATTACCCAAGAACTAGGGCTGTACTAATGTTTCTTGGTATAAACTTGGAGTGTAGGACAATATCCCCTCCGGACAAAATCCCCTTTGCTCATTTTTGCACAGGTGGATGAAATACCCTTCATGTTTTTTAAAAGGTGAACATAATCCCCTTTGAAACCTTTAACAGGGTAGAAATAATCCCCCTTGTGAATTTGACAAGGTGGACAAAATCCCTTCCATTAGATGGGCAAAATGCCCTGCGGACAAAATGCCCTTCGGACAAAATGCCCCTTGCTGATTACTGTCATAGTAGTGGTACTCGGATGGTAGATGAGACTGTGTCCATCGGTCATACACTCTGTTCCCTGAAGACTGAAGACTGATAAAATAAATTTAACATGTTCATTATTGAATAAAAGCTGTACAGTTTTTTCTTTGAATTGTGTTTTGTCAAAAACCATTTTAAAACAGACCGCTGCCCATTATCTTCTACAGGAATGATATGATACTGAGAATTAAAACAACGAATATTTTCTATTATTTATTAAGCAATTCCATCCAATAAATTTGTATACATGTATATAATAAAACTGCAGTTTCAGGGGTAAACATTATTTTTCTTATATCGGCTCTTAAATGTAGATTGTGGGTACTCCTTAGAACGGCGGTTCCAACGTGTACCCTCAATCTATATTTTGAACAGAAATAAGAAAAATAATACAATTTTTCATCTTAAAATTTTCGATCATCCCCGGTAAAATTAACAATGTATTTGTATAGGCGTGTTTTAGTAATGAACAGTGCAGACCCTGATCAGATCTGAGTCGGGATCTTCATAAGGCCCCCGCCCATTGGAGCTTGAAGAAATATATGGGCTGCATGATGCTTCCACGCAGAGCTGAAACCGACCCGCACACGAGTTCTGGTAAACCGCTTATAGGATCTTAGCTTGCCCAGGCAAAGCGGTGCGTGTCGGCCCGTCCATGCTTATAAAACCTATTGGTTTCATTTGGGCGGAGGGCTTGAGATATCATTTCATCTCAATGTCGGGTAAAAGTCCCACAAAATGGAAGCACCGTCTCCAAAATGACTTTTAAAGTGTTGATGGGGACGTTAAACCTCAAATCAACCAAATGATCGGGATCTTCAGTATTTGCTATTTTGTTTGTATGATAGTACAGGTATTCAAACATGTTTTGATAATTTGCATATTGAATCATTTAATAATTATAAAAGAGTAATTACATATTTTTATCACTTGAGGTGAAATTAATCAGTTTGTTTTCAAACATAATTATCAAGCGCAGTTCTCAATTTTCTTTGATTTTCTTACATCACCCTCTTTAAAAATATTGATGATCAATTTATTTTGAAATTAAAGGTATTGAAGATACTGCAAATATTTGATTACTTCAAAACCAGGGAAACTTGAATCCCATTTGGGTACCATTCCTATGGCAGTAATCAGCAAGGGGCATCTTGTCCGAAGGGGATTTTGTCCATCTTATGGAGGGGATTTTTGTCCACCTTGTAAAAATCACGAGGGGAATTTTGTCCACCCTAGGGGATTTTGTCCACCTTGTAAAAAACATGAAGGGGAGTTCGTCCACCTATGCAAACATGAGCAGAGGGGATTTTGTGCGGAGAAGATATTGTCCGGATACCATAAACTTGTATCTAGGGACTGCAACTTTAATGAAAGCATCCGTATTTAATATTGACATTCATTTCATAGTTCACTGACATTGTGAAAATTAACGACCACCCTAACTTTCGCCTTAATGGTCAAGCTTATTTCTCAAGTGCTCTAAGATTAGCGCGTTCGACTTTTGATCGAGAGGTTGCAGGTTCGAATCCGGCCACCGGAGCCGTGGTGTGTCCTTGGCCAAGACACGATATGCCACTGCCCCACACGACCCAGGTGTAAATGGGTAGCATTGGTGTGGAAGTCATTGACTCTCTCTCGCGCGCGTGATAACATCCGTAATGAGCGATCGAGAGCGATTCAAATAACCTTGAAGCTTTCATCACAATCGAACTAAAATAAATTAGTATAAACTAACTATAAGAGCTTAATTAATGTTACTTGGTACAAACTTGTATCTTGGGACTACAACATTGAACTAAAAGATACTAGTGTAAACTAAATATAAGAGATTAATTAATGTTACTTGGTACAAACGTGTATCTTTGAACTGAACACACATGTAAATGCAAACATCCATATTTGACCTTGACCTTCATTTCATGGTTCACTGACTTTGTTAATTTGCAACCACTCTAGCATTCACCCGAATGATCAAGTGTATTTATCGAGAGCTATAAAAGCTTCATTTATGGCACTTGGTAAAAACTTGAACCTAGGGACTGCAACTTTAAAGCAAACATCTATATTTGACCTTGACCTACATTCCATGGTTCACCGACTTTCTGAATAGTAGCGCCAACCCTAGTTTGTTTAACCCATATATGCCTAGTGGCCCTTTTTTGGGACGTTGGCAAACAATGTAGACCCAGATCAGACGCCGCATAACGCGGCGTCTGATCTGGGTCTACACTGTTTGCTCAAAGAACATACATTTTTGTACAACTTACATTAAACAAAACAAATCTGACACCCCTATAATTGAAAATGGACAACTCCAAATTTATATGATGGAAGATTCCATTGTCATATATGGGTTAAGTTTATTTCTCAAGGACTGTTGGTGCTGAATTAATGTTTCTTGGTACAAACTTGTATCTAGGGATGACAACTTTACTGCAACCATCCGTATTTGACCTTTACCTTCATTTGAGCCCCGCCAAGCGAATTTGGGTCTTCGAGCATTCCGTCATGACAAGTTTTAACTGCGCATGCCCATCCATTCAGAAGGGCCAGGGATATGGCTTTTTGTCTGAAGGTTCCTCTTGATTCACTGCTTGTATGAGCGAGCAGCGAAGGTTCTGGCGAGACTGCGCGGATGCGCAGGCTCGCCTGAACTTTCTCTGCTCGCATAGGCGATAAGTACCAAAATCGCTTGACGGGGCCCATTTAATGGTTCATTGACTTTGTGAAGTTTGCGACCACCCTAGCGTTCACTCAAATGGTCAAGTTTATTTCTTTACAACTATTAAGCTTTACTTATGTTCCTTTGTACAAACTTGTACCTGGGGCCTAACCGGCCCCGATAGCTCAGTTGGTATAGTGTCCGCTGCGTGGAACGGGAGGTCACGGGTTCGATCCCGGGCCGCGACATACCAAAGTCGTTAAGAATGGTACTAGTTGCTCCTCGCTTGGCACTCAGATTTATGGGGCAGAGCTAGGACTGGTCGACCCAGTGTCAGGATAATGTGACAGGGTGTGGTATCATGTAATGTGTCTGAGACATGATACTTCAGTGAGGCAGCACTATAGAAGTGAGCTCCCTGTCGCAACCAGGCACCGTCGTGATATGACTAAAAAATTGTTGAAAGCGACGTTCAAGCCGAATTCACACACACACTCGCACGCACGCACACGTACACACAGAGAACCTGGGGACTGCAACTTTAAAGCAATCATCAATATTTAAGCTCGACCTTCCTTTCATGGTCCACTAACTTTGCAAAAATTTACGACCACCCTATCGTTCACGTTTATTTCCCGTATTTCTGCTCGGGAATGTGGATTATGGGGACTCATTAGCACCATCTGATTGAGGCGATCCTAGCGAGGACCCACGGCAGTGGTATTCTATTTTTTTATAATAATTATTTTTATTACTGTGTGTGTGTGTGTGTGTGTGTGTGTGTGTGTGTGTGTGTGTGTGTGTGTGTGCGTTTGCGAAGTGGGGAGAAGTGTACATACCTGTAAACCACAGTTTGAGGTTGTTGAAATTATATAGGCGTGTTGTCTGTAAAGCAAAAGTCTTCCGCACGAGCAATCGTATATCGTATAACTCTGGCATCAATGCTAGTTTAAGAGATTTTGCCAAATTTGCCAGTGTCAGCAAGTTTGAAGTTATTTTAGTGCGAACAAATTGACCTGAGACTGGTGAACTCTATTAACATAATTTCACACCCGACTGAATGCATATATTTGTCCTCGTCGTTTTCCGAATTTGGCAATATTGTTATACAATACATAGAGGTCGGTAAATGGACCGCTATTCACGTGATGCCGAAAATTCACGAGAAGTTTACGAAAGCCGAAGTATTGGGCGGTAACAATTACTAATTTATTACTTGCATAAAGGTCAGTCTCAGGTTATATTGTTCGCGCTATAGCTTTAGCTAGTTAGGAAGTGCTAAAATTGTGAGACTGCATTTCTAACTCCTTTTTTCCTAATTCCTTCGCAGACATACCTGTGTAGTAGTCGTAAGTCCATTCATGCCCTCAATAAATGACAATCACAACGCCTGTTAAATCTCGAACGATCTCGTGCGCTGCGTGATTTTCCTGGCTGTGTATGTAGTTGACGGCATGAATGGAGTACTTGTTACATGTGGGTTTACGGCGTCCCGCAAACCCCCATGCTGACAAGACAACCGAGCGTGATCTCTGACAGGTGTACGGGCAGCTGTGGGGTAAGGCACAAGAAAGATGTTAAATGAATGACATGAATTATTTACAGTATCTACATACAACACTTACTAACACAAAACATCACAATTTGTTGCTTCTGTAGCCAACTCACGACTTCCGCTCCGAAGGCAAAACACTGTTCTGTGCTCGGAACGGGTGACGTGAATACCTACAGAAGCAAACAACAAAAACAACAACAAAAACAAAAAAAGAAATAACACAAGACGCGACTGGCCAGATTATAACTTAGGGTGAATCCCCCACTCGCGTGAAACTTCCTCTCGCGAACTAGTAGAACTAGTCTATCAACACAGTTGATAATCCTAGGTTTAGCGATCACGTTTGCCGATCAGGGGTTTAGTGATCGTCCAAATAACCTGCAGGTAAGTTGACCTCTTCCATGGTCTCACATTTGTTTACAACGAACAATGATTTAGAAGATTCTGCTTCTATCCTGGTAGGCGCTGATTACGGCGGTCTGTCCGCCCTTGCTGGACCCTAACGCCTAGCGTCGTACCAGTACCTGCTGCTATGAAGCAGGGAGCAGCAGGTCACACATTGTTGTGCCTGCAAATTACGATAACGGGACTAGAAACGAGTCACAAAACATACATGCTATATCATGATCCTCCTCCCGGAGAAGTAAGAATATGTTCATGCATATATCGTTATTGCGCATGCGCCGACCAGACATACAGGCTGATTAGTGCATGCGACAAATAACCGTACAGCAGAACTCAACTTGACTGTGCATCAAATTATCAGCACCCAGCGCTTGACACAATAATACTCAAAGTTCATGTTTCCTTACTGAGCACTACAGAAATCAATTAATGCTCACTACTACTGAGCATAATACTCATCAAATTTGTGCTCACTACATTATCACAAGTAAGAGGCAATTGAACAGACCACGCCTTTGCGCTACCGGGTCAGCTGCCAATTACAGGAAACATAACAATCTCTATTTTATATCCTTCTCCGCGACACGGCTCACAAATATAGCTATTCACATATTCAATACATTAATAACAGATAGAAACTACAACAGAAGATTTTCATCTATAATCCACAACATTTGTTAGTGTCTCATATGGGCCAACACTGTTTGCCGTAAATTCTCTCTATTTGGTAGGCACCCCGTCACAACCGTCCTCGCGACGCCGATGACGCAGCTGACGTCATCCCCGCCGCTCAGGCCGTTATGACGTGTGGCGACCAAATACTCCCACTTATCATCATCACGTTCTTTATATGTACACACATGCACAAACTGAGTTATCAGACAAAAACGGCATCATTACAAAATGAACTCGTAATTCTTCTTGAACAAAATTATTTCTAATCAACGTGAACATGCTTGTAAAATAAAATTCATTACGGTTCATCATCACGGATAACCCAACAGGCTCTTGTAAGAGTTTGCCCTGATGATGAAGATATGGTTAAACCCGTCTTAAGTTTACGTTCCCTCTACACCTAATATCATATTGGGACGGAACCACGGTTTTCTAACCACAGCTAATCAAAAGTCATGGATCAAACAAGTGACCCGGCGTTTATTAATTACATTCTACAAAAGGGGTCTAAAAGCCTAAATGAATCCAGAATGAGCGGGTGTCCAAACTTTACGTCTCACCAACATCTAGGGTCAGCATGAGACAGGACCTCACTTAGAAAGACTCATTCTACTACTGGAGAAGCCTGGGATCAATTCTGCGACGTCTAGCTGGCAAAGCTAGTAGCCTAATCACTACAGGCCACAACAGTGAATTCAGAATAGGCTTCAGAAAGTTGGGGTATACTAGAAGTAAACCCCTCCTAAACCTACAAGCATGTTCATACAAAAATAATACTAAACATAGATTTAACATACCTTTCAATATACTTTCTATTTCCCCGTCACAATGTTGTGTTAACTCTTACAACTTGACCTGCTGCTAAAGTGTCCGCTTTTTTCAGGGTTTATATATCTATGAATACTACCGGAAAATCATGCCTACTCTTATTACCTTGCTCAATTCGTGGCGAGGTGGAGATACCGGCCACAAACAAAGCCAGATAGCAAAAATCGAGTAGATAATGGATTTGCGTTCAAATAGTATATTTCCCATAGGAAAAATTGATGAAACGACCCTATAATCAATGACATGACTCCTGTCAAAACGAACACCCACACAACACGTGACGGGAATAAAAATCATATATGGCACAATTTGGCGGTTGGCGATTTTTAGGCAAATTCTATAGGACTCGGCCTTTTAGCGGCCCCCTGTATTGTAAAAACAGCTCTCTATAAACCACTCATGCATACATCGTATGATATGTGCATGACTTGTTCATGGAGCCGCACAGTTTGCGTACCATATTTCACCTAAAATATTTCACTCGCACCGCCCTACCATATATCTACTAAAATAATTTAGATGTGCATAAGCACCAGAGAGGTTTCCTATTCCATCTCGTAACAGTACTACAATCGTCTATTTTTGTACTATCGTTGTTACAACTTACATTTTTGCATGCCTTCCTTCGGATTTCTGTATGCAACAGGCAAACATTACTAAATTACTTTAAACCCCCTTAGACCTTTCGTTTAACTGTAAAAGTGGGGTCTACGGGGTAATACATTATTAGTTCTCCTACACTTCCTCGGAGCTTGGGCGGCTGGAAGCGCCTCATCGAGCAGATTTTCTTCTTCTTCTTCTTCTCCTTCTTCCATGTTTTTGGGCCGATTGTGTATCAATCGACCCAATGTTATAAAGGACAAAATCTGTATTAGTGCTGGAGTCCACCTGACTATCTCTGATTTGTAGGAAATCCACGCAACTTATTTATAGATTTTTATCACAGTGAGGGCCGCGCGTATGCGTAAAAAGGTTATCCGTAAAACCTGGGTTGCAACCTTGGGTTGGGCTTGGCAAACAGTGTAGACCAGGATCAGAGGCCGCAGAACGCGGCGTCTGATTGTGGTCTACACTGCTTGCTTACAGTATGGGAATTTAAGGGTCAGACGCCAAAACCCGCAGCGTCTGATCAGGGTCTACACTGTTTGCTTACAATACATGAATTTAAGGGTTGAACGAAACAGTTCATTCAGTCCCCGTTCAGGTCCATATACTCTACCTACATCCAGAGACAATAGACCCAGCAGTACTGTCAGTGCTTTGATTTCTCAGTGGTAGTTTTTTTTTTCTGGTATATTTGAATAGGCGTCTCCTTTTTGTCTTGTTTGTCTGTTTGCTGTGTATCTGCTTAGTCCTGACAACATTTATATGGCTTGATATAATATATTTCTCAGTTGCTGGCAAGAAAGTGATATTTGCATCTGTAGATTAATTGTGAACATTATTTGTTAATTGGTTGACTGATTAATTGGTTAACCGATCGTTCGATCGATCGATCGATCGATCGATTTACCAATTTATTTATTTATTTATCTGTTCATTTACTGCTTAATCAAACTATACACGCTAAAGTCCCAACCCCCACCCCCAAAAAACGAGGGGTTACGGGGGTGTACACGATTTTTCTCATTCTTGCCCTAAGACATAGGTTCCAACGAGCATCCACAACCTATGTTTGCAGTATTTTTAAGAAACATATCACGGATTTTCATCAGTAAAATGGCCATTTTTGAGATGTGAACAAATGCACTATGTCGCACGGGTCTGTTATCATAATGAGAGGATGATGTATAAGAGGATAACTTCGAGATATCATTACGATAACACATCCACGTGGTATAGTGCATTTTTCAAACTCAAAAAAGGTTTTTTTTTTTTCTATGAAAATTTGTAATATTTTTCTTATTTACACACCTAACATAGGTTTTGGGTGCTCGTTAGAACCGCCTCATTGAGGCGGTTCTAACGAGTACCCACAACCTATGTCTAGGAGCAGAAATAAACAAAATAATGTTTACCCCCTCTAAACCCCATTTTTATCTATATAAAGTGGGGTTTATGGACTATTTTATTTCACGGACTTGTTGACGTGATGTATTCAATCTTCTACCAACAGGTTAACAGTGCCGTGTAATGAACACCCATGTAAACCCCACTTTATATAGAGAAATTTGGGGTTTACAGGGGTTTACATTATTTTGCTTATTTTTGCCCCAAGACATAGATAATGGGTACTCGTAAGAACCGCCTTAATAAGGCGGCTCTAACGAGCACCCACAACCTAAGTTTGACCGCTTTAATAAGGCGGTTCCAGCGAGCACGCACAATCTATGTTTGAAGTATAAATAGGAAAAAATTAACATGTTTTCCTTGGAGAAATAATAATTTTGGATATATGAGAATTTGTACTAAGTCACCCGGATGTGTTATGGTAATGACAATTAAGAAATGTTGAGGCGATTCTATTGAGTACACACAGCAAACAAGAAAATGTCCTCCTAAATTATGCGATTGCGCAGTCTGTATCTATATCTTTGTCGGTCTCACATTTGCAAAGAAGCATTTTCACTTGAAACTGCTAAAATCAGTCTGTAATACATAGCCGCGGATTTCAGTTTATATTGAGGTTTACTGTCCCCGTCAACACTACTCAGAGATCATTTTCGAGACGCTCCTTCCACATTTTGTAGCCTTTTACCCAACATTGAGATGAAATGACGCCCAATGAAACAAATACGGTTTATACTCGTATACATGGATGGTCCGACTCGCATAACTTTATTTGCCCGGGCAGGATTGGAAATTACATACGCTTTACCAGTAGCTTCCGCTCTGCATGCTCAGTCTATTTCTCCAAGTCCCGATAGGCGGGGACCAAAAGTTGCGGAATATAATAGGATGAAACAATCTGGCCACTGCATACGCACAAGCTGTCATAATTATAGGTACTCCAAATTCTACAGGATATGAAAAGAAACACAGCACATTTTTCTTTTGATCACAGGGGTCTATGTGTTGGTGTACTTTTACCCATTGACGTTCTATTTTCATCGTTGATACATTTCGTGTCTGTGATTACAATTCCCTAGGGATATTAAAGTGGACACCAAGAAAAAGCTTTATGGCTGGTACATGAGTCGCATCATGAGAAAGCATGTTTTGCTAAAAACTATATATACATATTAATCTGGATGGTAACCGGTCATTTCGTACCCAAGTCATTTCGTACCCTAGTCATTTCGTACCATTTTGGTCAGTTCGTACCTGTTTTTTTTTTAGTCATTTCGTACCCACTTACAACCATTTCGTATCCAAGTCATTCCGTAACCGTTTTGGTCATTTCGTACCCAGGTACGAATTGATCAAAATGGGTACGAAATGACTTTAGCATAGTCAGTGCGTACCCAAGTCATTTGGTAATATAACGGGCCCCCTTTGCCTAGTGGTTAAGAGTGCTGACTCTTAATCATTAGGTCTCTCACCGCTGTGATTCGAGCCTCGCTCGGGTCACATGTGAGACGCAAATTTCTGCAACGGGAGGTCAGGTGGTTTTTCTCCGGGTACCCCGGTTTTCGCCCACCTCTGATTAACAATCGGCTCAATATGAGTGAAATAATCTTGAAAGGGCCGTAAAACAACAAAAAAAAATATATAAAAAACAACATTTTGTAATATCGTACCTGGTTTATACTGCGTTGTTTTGGACGGACAGACTGAGGGTTGGACGGAACTAATAATAGTTCGTCTGTCATTACTGACAATGACCAATCTTACTCATATTTGAGAAATGTTACTAGCTGCTGCTTCGCCGCTCGCTCGTCGCCGTAAGGCTTTTTGAGTTTCATACATATGTGTGCCTGCAGTGACTGTGTGTATATGATTAAGATGGCATGCGCTGTGACTCGCAGAGTCAACCTCACTCTCTCATCACAGCTTCTGAAGTCGTGTTCAATGGTGTACGCTCTGGATCGAGTTGTTTAAAGCATCTTTATCTTAACGAATTCGTTAATGATTAATTTTTAACTGCTCTAGCAGGTAAAATACCTATAAATTTGGGGCGAGTTGTTCAAAACTAACGACGACGTGAGTTAACGTATCATTAAAACTTTGATCATTTATTATGGCAAATATGCTAGTATTTTTGCTGAAAAAATGTGAGCAGCTTTTTCGGATGCAGAAGCTGCTCACATTTTTCAGCAAAAATACCTAAATTTTAAATATTAAACTTGCTAGAACAGTTAACAATATGACCACTAACGAGCTCATTAAGCTAACGATGCTTTGAACAACTGGCCCCAGGTATTTTTGCTGAAAAATGTGAGTAGTTTGTGCAAATGCTAAAGCTACTCACAATTGTTCAGCAAAACTATTCCCTATTCCCCCCCCCCCCCCCGCACATTGGGACGGGAAGAAATAAATGGGCTGCATGATGCTTCCACGCAGAGCTGAAACCGACCCGCACACGAGTACTGGTAAGCCTGTCCAGGTATAGCGGTGCGAGTCGGACCATCCGTGCTTATAAGCCCTATTGGTTTCATTGGGCAATAGGGCTTGAGATATTATTTCATCTCAATGTCGGGTAAAAGTCCCACAAAATTGAAACTTTTAAGGCGGTTCTAACGAGTACCCACAACCTATGGCTTGGAGCAGAAATAAGAAAAATAATGTATACCCCTGTAAACCCGAGTTTTCTCTTTACAAATTTGGGTTTAGGGGGTTTTCATTTTACGGACTTGTTCACACGATGGGTTTGGCAAACAGTATACCCAGATCAGACGCTACAGAACTGTTACTTACAGTACAGAAAATTTAAGGGTTAAACGTAACAGTCTAAGTTCCCGTTTCGGCTTTTGTCGTGAGCAGTCTCTATCATGAAGGATGAAAGATTGTATTTATTTTTTGTCGTCTTGAACGGTACTTCCTATCATAAACTGTTACGAAAATCATAACGAAAACTCGCCTATACAAATGCATTGTAAACTTTACCACAGGAGAAACGAAAATTTTAAGATGAAAAATTGTGATATTTTTCTAATTTCTGCTCTAAAATATAGATTCTGGGTACTCGTTAGAACCGCCTCATCGAGGCGGTTCTAACGAGTACCCACAGTCTATATTTTAGAGCAGAAATAATGAAAATAAGGTTTACCCCTGTAAACCCCAGTTTTACTATGTAAAAGTGAGTTCATTGGGATATAGCTGTATTTTTATGATTTCAAGTATTTACTTATTTTTTTTTTTTTTTTTTTCAGGTGACTTTCATCATTAGCATTTATCTCTGTCATGAAGACTGAAAGGTCTACAACACTGCTCACACACCATGAACATTTCCGGTTGCGGGAAGATAGTCGTTTTCTGCATGTTTAAAGCATATATACATGTGTTCTCGAAACAGATCTGCGATAAAAGCATGTGATCAGATCTGATTCCGATATGGATTCCAGGGAAAATCAAACAGAAGGGGATGAGACGGAGCTGTCCCCCCTTAGAGAGGACAATGTCGGTTCTGCTTGCGATAAAGTAGTTCCGACAGACATGCAATGGAGGCAGGATTCGTTTGGAACATGGAACATCGAAGATAAACCGGAAGTAGATAGACTATTGCAACAGAAATATAAGCTCAAAGTTCGGACTACAATAAAATCGACTTTGCAAGGTCGTGTGTATAATTTTCTGGAAAGACCTACAGGTTGGAAATGTTTTATTTATCATTTTACCGTGTAAGTATATTTTTATTCACAGTCACCCTCTTTTTTACCCACATTCGTTAGAATAACAAAACACGTTATAAAGACAAATTCAATGGAATGAATCCTTAGTTCGAAGTTTAGCCTCGGTATCGATTGGCGCGGGTATCCATCGATATTCATAAGAGTTTCTTGTCATCTGATACCCTACCCTCTAACCCATAACAGAAAAAGACGGCTTTTGCGGTTAATCGTCTCATTCTAACAAATATCCACAGAATTGGTTTCTTGTTGTGGACATTCGTTAGAATCGCCTACACGAAGAAATTAACCCTTATCTTGCTGTTTACGACAACCCTTATCTTTGCAGTGTAGATCCAGATCAGATGAATTCTGAAGAAGCAATCTGATCCAGAAGAAGCCATCTGATCAGGATCTGCACTGTTTGGCATTCAGATTAGGGGTTTGTAGCAATAAATTACATCAAGTAGTTTGATTGGTTCATAGACAGAAATGGGTGTGGCTTACATGAATATTCAGCAAGAGAAGGGTTAAGGAGGGAAAACCCTTTATTCCATATTAAACTACTGTTTGTTTGGTTTCTTCATAGGGGCAATGTCTTTATAACGGTCAAATGTAGGGGGACATATTCTGTCGTTATAACGGAGGTCCATCAGATATTTCAGCCCCCGCCGATCGGGGCTTGAAGAAATAGATGGGCTGCATGATGCTTCCACGCAGAGCTGAAACCGACCCGCACATGAGTACTGTTAAACCGCTTAGAGGATCTAAATAAGTTCTGAAGTTAGATCCTTTGGAAGCAAGGAATACACCAAATAAACGAAACCAGCAGTTTTTTTGAGTCTGTTCATGACCAGTACTGAAATGTGCAACACCGGCCACGCACTCTAGCACCAGCTTAAGCAGAACTCTATTTTCAAAATGATACCAAATGAACTCAATGATCCCAAAGTACCAGAAAATATAATCTGCACTATGATGATGTACGGGGGACGTTTTACGGCCGCCACACGGCACAACACCTGCCCAAGCAAAGCGGTGTGAGTGTTGGACCGTCCAGGCTTATAAAACCTTTTGGTTTCATTAGTCGGCAGGGACTGAGATGTCATTTCATCTCAATGTCGGGTAAAAGTCCCACAAAAGTGGAAGCAACGTCCTCAAAATGACCTTTACAGTGTTGACGGGGACGTTTAACCTCAAATCAAACAAACCATCCGATATTACTAAATACTTTAAGCCCTGTAGACCGATACAGGGATATGCAAACTGTTTAGATAAAGATGAGATGCCCCGTGAGCCAGCCCATCTAGATCTTAACAGTTGGCATGCTCTGTTCCAAATTACGAAAACACAATTATCTAAATATATTGAACATTTTACCTCCCAAAAATGAAAATTTTCTGATGAAAAATTGCAATATTTTTATGCCCCCGGAATCTAAGAGATTCGGGGGCATATAGTTTTTGGTCTGTCTGTTTGTTTGTCTGTCTACAAAAACCTTAACATTGGGCATAACTTTTGAATGGTAATAGATAGAGCTTTCATATTTCACATGTGTATACCTTATCACAAGACCTTTCCAGTGGTACCATAATTTTTGATCTCGTGACCTTGAACTTGACCTTTGACCAATTTTTTTCAAAATTTTTCCGTTTGTCTGTTTGTCTGTCAACAAAAACCTTAACATTGGGCATAACCTTTGAATGGTAATAGATAGAGCTTTCATATTTCCCATGTGTATACCTTATTACAAGACCTTTCCAGTGGTACCATAATTTTTTATCTCGTGACCTTGAACTTGACCCTTGACCTATTTTTTTTCAAAATTTTTAAAAACATTAACATTGGCCATAACTTTCGATTGGTAAGTGATAGGGCTTTCATATTTCATATGTGCATTCATTGTCAGAAGACCTTTCTAGTGGTACCATAATTTTTGACCTTGTGACCTTGACCGTGATGTTTGACCTACTTTTTAAAAACTTTAACATTGGCCATAATTTTCGATTGGTAAGTGGTATGGCTTTCATATTTCACATGCGCACTCCTTGTCACAAGACCTTTTTAGTGGTACCATAAGTTTTGACCTCGTGACCTTGACCTTGACGTTTGACCTACTTTTATAAACTTTAACATTGGCCATAACTTTCGATTGGTAAGTAGTACGGCTTTCATATTTCACACGTGCACTCCTTGTCATAAGACCTTTCTAGTGGTACCATAATTTTGTTCATCTAGACACCCCCCTCAAGGTCAAGGTCACTGTGGCTATTTTTAGAAAAACTTTGTCATCGCTCTAGCGCCAACATTTCTTTACTGATTTCAATATAACTTCACACAAATGTTCCTTATGTCAATATCTCGAGCGAGTTCGACTTTCAAGGTCATGACCTCAAGGTCAAGGTCACTGTGGCTATTTTTAGAAACACTTTGTCATCGCTCTAGCGCCTACATTTCTTGGCCATACCTTTTGATTGCTTAGTGATACTGCTTTCATATTTAACATGCGCTGTCCGGGGGCATCGGTGTTTCACAAACACATCTTGTTCTTATTTCTGCTCGAAACATAGGTTGTGGGTACTCGTTAGAACTGCCTGGCTGAGGCGGTTCTAACGAGTTCCCACAACCTATGTCTCAGAGCAGGAATAAGGAAAATAATGTATACCCCTGCAAACCCCAGTTTTACTATATAAAAGTGGGGTTATAGGATAGGGGGGTCAAAATCACATAGGCGTGTTTTCGTTACCACTTGCCCATGAGCAGTGACTGAACCCCCTATTATCAATAATGAACGTGTCCAAATTCAACAATTGAAGGGTCCACATCAGAAACTCCGGATATGAAGGATCAAAGAATCATCATCACGAAAAAACGCCTATATAATTTTGACCCCCTTGAACCCCACTTTCATATAGTAAAACTGGGGTTTCCAGGTTATACCTTATTTTTCTTATTTCTGCTCTAAAATGAGGCGGTTCTAACGGGTACCCACAATCTAACGCGTACCCACAAATTATATTTTGAGCAGAAATAAGAAAATATCACAGTTTTTCATCTTAATTTTTTTTTTCTGCAGAAAAGTTTACAATGTATTTGTATAGGCGTGTTTTCGTAATGTAATATTAATAAAAGTCCCATTTGCTGTAGGAAGGTAAGGAGGGATTTGCAAGGGAATATATAATATGGCTTATTGCCACCACAAAAACTTAGATTTTGGGTAAGAGTTTAGGTATGCATTAGAACCGTATCAATGGAGCGGCTTTAAAGACTGTTTTAGACATACGACTAGAATAAACAATCTACCATAGATTTCACCAGATATTAGGCCATATTTAAATATTTTTCCTTCCATTCCAGATAATAAGTTCACCAGATTTGATTGTTTGATTTGAGGTTTAACGTCCCCGTCAACACTTTAAAGGTCATTTTGGAGACTTTGCTTCCAATTTTTTTGGAACTTTTACCCGGCATTGAGAAGAAAAGACAGTTCAAGCCCTGTCGCCCAATGAAACCTATAGGGTTTATAAGCAAGGACGGAGCGACTCGCACCGCTTTGCCTGGGCAGGCTTAGATCCTCTTAGCTGTTTTCCAGTACTAGTGTGCGGTCGGTTTCAGCTCTGTGTGGAAGCAACATGCAGCCCATATGTTTATTTCTTCAAGCTCTGATGGGCGGGGCCGAACAAACTTCTTATATACTGGACCGGTATCGCATCCTAGGCAAGAGAATATCAAAATACGAGTGTTTGGTTGTCAATAAGTCATATAAAGATTTTCTTGGCAGGTTGTCTTAAACTGTTGTCCATTTTTACAGTCATGTACATTAATTTCATATATAAATTGTGTATGTGTGTTCTGCCAGGGATTAATGGACGTTGTGTGTCTAAAAAAAAATATAATCGGACCAAACAAGATACAGGGGTCGTTCACAATAGATAGAATTTATGCCCTGTTTCTCTTATGTATTCTTACATCCTATTTTGTATACAACTTCAAATTTGTCACTGTCCAAGGTTTTATCCTTCCGGTGTACCAGCATAGATATCTGTATCCTGCATGGTTTCATTGATGTTGTCACCCTGTGTTTTCGAAAAGTTCTTTCTATCGCCTGTGATATACATGTACACTGTGCATACGGAATTACAACCAACCCCTATTGACTTTCCTTTATTGTCTTTCACTTTCTTTGCTTTCTATTAGTGATTCTGATGGCAGTTTTCACTTTGATGAAAGTCCATTTCGGATAGTGCTTTACGAATATGGTGTCATCCGCTGATTCAAGAAGGGGAGTGGTCAGTTTCTGGCGAAAGAATGTGCACAGTACTGGTTAACCTCATACGTATAAAAAGTAGAAGTAAAACAAAGATCAGGAATTGATAAAATTAACTTACTCCACCCATAAAAGACATAAGCCTGTCAAGGGAAAGTGTCGATAGGTAAACTGACCAGCTCAAAAATGTCCTAAATAGTGTTAACGGGGTCGTTAAAGTCCAAAACAAACAAACACGCAAACCAAAATGGTGTTCCCCATATGACTTATCCTGGGCCTCTGTTACCAGGGTGGTACACCTGTTAGACTGGCATGCGTCCTCACAAGACCTAACTTGTAATGTAGTGGGTGGTTGTACTGACAGTTCAGGTATTGATCGGTTTGAGTACTCTTCCTGTACATCTGGATTAAAAGAGCACTATAGGTAGCTTTGCACTAAATACTGGGGGTACTGGCTTTTATCACTTTTGGACAGAGCTTTTAGTTGCAGTCTAAATACCAGACAGGCTGCCATTGGACAAATATCCCATGTTTCATTTCAATGTGAGAAAAGGATAATTATAAGGAAATAAAATGATGTGTGTTTTATAATTATTTATCATATGACGTCGCGTCCGAGAGTGTAATAACGCCATGTATTATTTTCGATAATCCACTAGTGGATTAAATATGCAAATTAGTTGAATACGCCCCGTAACGTTACATGTACGACGTCCATAACGACGTCGCGTTTACTAATGGCGGAATATTGACATTTTTGTAAACAACCGTGAATAAAATGCGCTTTAAATGTCATATGATAAATTGAATCTTGCATTCGTGCTCATGCATTATTGAATTTATTAAACTCGTTGAGGAAAAGGGATAAAATGCTCGGCAAAGCCTCGCATTTTATCCCTTTTCCTCAACTCGTTTAATAAATTCAATAATACATGAACACTCATGTAAGATTCTCTATGTAATGGACGGTTGTACTGAAAGTTCAGGTAGTGATCGGTTTGAGTACTCTTCCTGTACATCTGGATTAAAAGATCACTAGAAAGATGTTGAAGTGAAGTTCACGAGAACAGAAAGAAACTAATCGCTCACTAGTTACAACAAAATTACATTATATGTAATGCACTTGCGAATGTAACTTGACATCTGGTTGGATAGCGTCAAAATTTTGCGGCAGTATATTCTACGATAAACTGTCGGAAATCCGACGTCATCATGTAACGTCACTTTTCATTGGATGTCATTTGGTTTTACGCAGCTCACAGTGCTTGCCGTTTTGGGCAAAATGAGCCCCTTTTTAAACAAAACAAGTGAAAAAGTGTATTAGAATGGGTATAACTGTACATGTATTTAAAATTGTCATTTGGGGAGGTAAATCGGCGGTTTTATGGTCGGAAATTCCGTTTTACGGCTCCGCTTCCGCTAACGGATCACGTTAACCAAAATAACCAGTTAATAGACTTGGAGGGGTCACGACATGTTGAAAGGGGGGGGGGGGGGGGAAACTCGCACAAGACAAGTGACAGAACCAATACATATCCGACGCAACACTTCGACTATGAACCTGGACGAGGGGGCCTACATACTTCCAAGGGCCTATGACCCCCATTTTCGCTGCTCATTCGAAGAGCAGCGGATATAGCCGAAGTGACTGCAAGTAGAAACTTGGTACTTAAAGAAGGACAATGACCCGTCCGAAACAGTAAGCAATGTTTGATTGTGTCTAAGAACTTGAGTCATCATGAAGGGTGACATTATTTACGTTCTTGAGCCGTAAAAGATATAGTAAATACATGGTTAGTGTCTTTAATAATAAAATATAATCGGTGAACCTTAGACAATTTTATAGGTGCGAGCTTTAGCGGCGAAACGATTATATTTCATTATTAAAGACACTAATCATGTATTTAGTTTATACCGCAATTTAAAAATCAAGGGGTTTTGCAATAATTTAGCAAATTTAAGCAAAAAAGACAGCAGACGGTGTGGCATGTTAAACGACATTCAGAGCCATAGCGCGCACACGTAGTATAACGTGACGTCAACGAGTGCAAAGTTTCTGACGTCACCACGCCAAAAATACATAGGAAACAACATGGACGCTCGAATAAAAGTTTGTCAGCGTTTTACACTCTGCATGAAAATCTGCAAATACGTAGTTTATTTTAGCTTTAGACATTATTTTCGAGGTTGGGACTCAACTGCAGTAGCAGTGCGCAGTTTTTCGAACGGGCCATTCAAACCAGGAAAGGCCGAGAAGGTAAGAATGAAGCTGAAACTTGTGAAAATCTGTTCAAATAAATATTGCAAAGATTTTAACTTGCAGTTCCGTTGTTTTCCCATGTATAAAAGGTTGCATGTTTTTGTTTACTCTTGTAAATTAGTGACCTGAAAAGTAGGTCCGGTCTATAAACAGTCACTCGACGTATTATAGGTCAGTAGAAGGTATTAAAGGTCACTACCGATTATAGCGTGCAGTTATTCGACCCCCTTTATTAGGTAACTAGAATGCCTGATTGCGGTATAAAACATTACTTTCAGTCGTTGAGCAATGAAAGATTAATGAAATCTATGATGGGGTTGAGACCGAGACAAGAGAATAAGGCAAGTTTTCAGTTTATCAAATCTCATGCGAGACTGTGCCGAGCATGAGACTTAAATAACATCACGAAAACACGCCTATATAATTTTTACCCCCTTGAACCCCTTTTTATGCCCCGCATCGGTTTTCCGTACGTGCGTCCGTGGGTTCGTGCGTACGTGTGTATGTGCGTAAGTGCGTACGTGAGTACTTGCGTCCGAATGTACGTCCTTCTGCACGAAAGTGTGTACGTACGTACGTAATCCTGTGAGACTCAGGTTAAGGTTTTTGTACCAGGTAGAGCCTGAACTTTTAAGAGATCATATTTTCCAAACCATGTGATGGATTTTGTTCATATTTTGGAAGGTCAGGGTTATGAACTTAGAAATTTTTAATGTTGAAGACTCAGGTTAAGGTATTTGTACCAGGTAGAGCCTTATTATTTAAGAGCACATATCTTCGAAAGTATAAGATGGGTTTGGTTCATATTTGGTATGATGATATATATAGGTGCAAAGTTTTATTCAGCAATACCACCACTCATGCCTATGTCCTCAAGGTCAAGGTCACCAACTTTTTTAAGACTCAGGTTAAGATATTTGTACCAGTTAGAACCTTAAATTTGGTTCATATTTGTTACGATGGTACATGTACGTCCAAAGATTCATTCAGCAATACCCCCGCCCATACCCATGACCTCAAGGTAAAGGTCACAGGCTTAGAATTTATAAAGTTAAAATTTTCAAAGAGCTAGTATTTTCCTAACCAGATGATAGATTTTGTTTGTATAAATATGTTAGACACTTAGAGAAACTTTTAATGATGATAGATACAGGTCCATAGATTTATTTGCCAATACTCCCACTCATGCATAACACTTCAAGGTCAAGGTCTAACACTTAGAGAAACTTTTAATGTGTTTTTTTTTAAGATTTCATGTTTTTCAAACCGTATGATGGAGTGACGGTGTTTATGTTTGGTGCTATCATAGATAAAGGTCCAAAGTGATATTCAGCAGTACCCTGCCCATGAACATGACCTCAAGGTCAAGGTCAAAGACATAGAAATTTTCATATTTGAGTATGTTAATAGCTCATATTTTCCAAAATGTATAATGGATTTGCTTCATATTTGGTATGACGATAGTTACAGGTCCAAATTTTTATTCTCATACCCCAACCCCTGACCTCAAGGTCAAGGTCACAGACTTAGAATTTTGTTATGGTATGTCTTTTTAGAGATCATATTTCCTAAACCATTCGATGGATTTGCTTCATACTTGGAATGATTATTGATAGAGATCAAAAGTTTCATTCGGCAATAACCCCGCCTCTGTCCTATGACCACAAGGCCAACGTTTCAGACTTAAAAATTTTTAATTTTAACTTGTTTAAGATCTCATATTTTCCAAACCATTTGATAGATTGAGTTTATATTTGGCATGATGATAGTTGTTTTTCAACGGTTTAATTGGCAATACCCCAACCTAAGCCAATGGCCTCGAGGAAACTTTTTAGAAGGTGATGACCTTTCAGGTCTCACCTTCTTATGGTAACCGTCAAAGAATTCCCTTGATACCGCATCACTCCTGTGTTTCAAGAAAAATAGGTCCTCATAAATCAGTGAAGAGACGCGTCTGTATCACTTGATATGTGAAAATAATATGCAGATTGAAAAAAAACTGTGCATGCAAAATACACATACAATGAGTTAAATGTCATAAAACTGATCTAGATTTGAAATTGGTCTCGTTTCGCAGCTGAAACGGTTCCCTCGATGAGGTGGTTCTAACGAGTAACCACAATCTATATTATAAGTAGAAATAAGAACAAGAGTGCCATGATGGCCCTAGATGGCTCACCTGATCCATAGAGTAACAAGTGGGACCCGGGGAGGGCCATTTTTAACTCCAGGGCTATAATGTGCATAATGTTCAGAGACGTCTAAAAAGGTGAAGCTTCATACCAAATATCAACAAAGGCTATAATTTGAACAATCTTGGCAAAGGTCCACTAGATATGCTACATACCAAATATCAAAGACCTGGGCCTTGCGGTTTCAGAGAAGAAGATTTTTATTAAAGATATTCCCTACATAAGCCTATATAAAACCAAATGGCTCCAGGGCGGGGGCATTTTTGGCCTCAGGGCTATAATTTAAACCATCTTGATAGAGGTCCACTAGAGGAAGCTTCACACCAAATATCAAAGACCATGGCCTTGCTGTTTCAGAAGAAGATTTTTAAGGAATATCTCTATATAAGTCTATGTAAAACCAAAGGGCCCCAGGTCAGGGGCAGTTTTGGCCCTAGCACTATTATTTGAACAATCTTGGTAGGGGTCCACTAGATGAAGCTTCATACCAAATAGCAAAGACCTGGCCCTTGGGGTTTCCGAGAAGAAGATTTTTAAAGATTTTCCCCATATAAGCCCATGTAAAACCATAGGGCCCCGGGGCGGTGGCATTTTTAGCCCAAGCACTATAATTTGAACGATCTTGGTAGGAGTCCACTAGATGAAGCTTCATACCAAATAGCAAAGACCTGGGCCTTGCGGTTTCAGAGAAGAAGATTGTTAAAGATTTTCCCTATATAAGCCTATTTAAAACCAAAGGGCCCCGGAGTGGGGGGGGGGGGGGGCTGAAGATGGACCATGTGGGATGAAGCTTCATACCAAATATCAAAGACATGGGCCTTACGGTTTCAGAGAAGAAAATTTTGTTAAGATTTTCCCTATATAAGCCCATGTAAAACCAAAGGACCCCGGAGTGGGGGCATATTTGACCCCAGCACTATAATTTGAACAATCTTGGTAGGGGTCCCCTAGATGAAGCTTCATACCAAATATCAAAGACCTGGGCCTTACGGTTTCAGAGAAGAAGATTTTTAAAGCTCTTCCCTATATAAGCCCATGTAAAACCAAAGGGCCCTGGAGCGGGGCCATTTTTGGCCCCAGCACTATAATTTGAACAACTTTGGTAGGGGTCCACCAGATGAAGCTTCATACCAAATAGCAAAGACCTGGGCCTTGCGGTTTCAGAGAAGAAGATTTTTAAAGATTTTCCCTATATAAGCCCATGTAAAACCAAAGGGCCCCGGAGCGGGGGCATTTTTGGCTCCAGCACTATAATTTGAACAATCTTGGTAGGGGTCCACTAGATGAAGCTTCATATCAAATATCAAAGACCTGGGCCTTACGGTTTCAGAGAAGAAGATTTTTAAAGATTTTCCCTATATAAGCCCATGTAAAACCAAAGGGCCCCGGAGCGGGGGCATTTTTGGCCCCAGCACTATAATTTGAACAATCTTGGTAGGGGTCCACCAGATGAAGCTTCATACCTATTATCAAAGACCTGGGCCTTGTGGTTTCAGAGAAGAAGATTTTTTAAGTTTTTGGTGAAAAAAATCTGTTTTTTTTTGGCTCCTATGACCTAGATGTGCAACGGACCGGAACTATTTGAACAACTTTGAAAGGGGACCACCTAAGGATCATTCCTGTGAAGTTTGGTCAAAATCCGATCAGTGGTTTAGGAGGAGATGTCGTTTAAAGAATTGTTTACGGACGGACGCACGCACGCACGGACGGACGCACGCACGGACGGACGCACGACGGACGACGGACGAAAAGTTATCCCAAAAGCTCACCTCGTCACTACGTGACGGTGAGCTAAAAATAAGGTTTACCACTGTAAATCCCCAGTTTTACTTTATAAACTAGAAATGTGTCAAAACGACACAGATGCCCTCGCCCAGGGGCCACCTCAACCCAAAAGAATCATATTACAATAACACCTGCATTGGATAGCATAACTCGCCTGAATCAAAGTACTGAAAGTACTAATAGAAGGTGATGGTAGAAAATGTTAGTTTTTACATTAGGCCAAGTTTTTACAGTAGGCCAGTTCATTTCATTATCTTTTTTTTTAACTTTTAAAACAACGACCCCCGCCCATAGGGGCTTGAAGAAATGTATGAGCTAAATTATGTTTCCACGCAGAGCTTAATCCGGCCCGCACACTAGTACTGGTAAACCGCTTGGAGGATCTAAGCCTGTCCAGGAACCGCGGTGCGAGGCGGACCGTCCATGCTAATAAACCCTATTGGTTTCATTTGGCGACAGGGCTTGAGATGTCATTTCATCTCAATGTCTGGCAAACGTCCCACAAAATTGGAAGCAACGTCTACAAAATGACCTTTTCAGTGTTTGCGGGGACGCTAAACCTTAACTCAAACAAACAAAAACTTTTAAAACAGTCGGCGGTAAAATTTACAATATATTTGTATAGGCGTATTTTCGCAATGAACTGAAAACGAGACTGACATGTTCTTGTCGAGGTCCCGATTTCATCAATGATTATTATTCTCACCAACTTGCTGAGCATCACGAAAACATGTCTATATAATTTTTACCCCCTTGAACCCACTTCTATATAGTTAAACTGGGGTTTGCAGGGGTATACATTTTGTTTTTTTATGTCTGCTCAAAAACATATATTGTGGGTACACGTTAGAACCACCTCGACGAGACGGTTCTAACGAGTACCAACAATCTATATTTTGAGCAGAAATAAGAAAAAAATATCACAATCTTTCATCTTAATATTTTCTTTTTTTTTCGGTGGTAAAGTTTACAATGCTTTTATATAGGCGTGTTTTCGTAATGAATGGTAAAAAGCTATTGACATTAGACTGCCCAAGGATACAAAAGAACAATATAGAAAAGGGCTCCTTAACACAAATGTCAAAGAGCAAAGAGCCTGTATTGTTTTCACACCTTGTAGAGGAAGGATACATTTTTTTCCAGTGAGCTGCTAAAATCCAGTTTCTATACATTCATTTACATGTGACCGTGCATGTACATTTCATATCTTCTTTCCTCGACACTTGACAGCAAAATGATGACACACCGAATGTACATTTCATGAAAAAGTTGATCCAGTACATGAAATGTGGCTTTAAAATGTACATTTTAAAGATAAAATGCACATGTACAAGGAGACACAGTAAAGGTGCTTCCCTTTTGCATGGGTAACAAAACATGCAACAAAAACAGTTAAAATAATTCCACTGTAATATTCATGTTTTCTTATATTAAAATAGAAGTGGAGACAATGCTCAGACGAATCGATACAATTAACCCACAGCTCCCATCAGAGACGCCAAAGGGAAATAAACACAAACATGAAACAACAGACACTAATGGAAACATCAATAACGAAAGCCAAAAGGACAATTACTTTCCTACAAAACGGCCAATTGGCTATCCAAAATAAAATAATATAAGCGACACAAACACCCAAAGACAATCATAACAAAACCAATCCGCGAAAGAAGAACCGCCTTGGAACGGTCAACGGAAACGAATTCCACTGGGGGCTTTAATCGACTTTACGCGGCCACACTCCTCTCCCTTACTCCCGTCGCGATTAAGACAAATAACCAGTGCTTCAGCTGAAGTGCACGACCCGCCGGATGCTTTTAGCTTTATGATTGTTACCATATATGGGTATGGCGGCCATTTTGGTCATGTGACCTGGACCTTAAACGGTTCCCCCAATAAATGCGCCTTATCGTAAGGAGCAAAAATATATCTTATACTTTAGTACTGTATTCTGAATCGTTTGCAGGATAAAATGCATTCTCACTTTTCCAATACAAAAGCATATGTGTCAAAGTTTGACCGAGGCACAAAGCAGGTCAATGTCAACCCAGGGTCACCATTTTAGCAATTTATGATGGGCCTACGTCCCAGATGATATTTATCAAGTTTCGTGAAATCTGCCCAGTGGTTCTGGAGAAGACTATTTTTGAAGGGTTTTTACCATATATGGCTTGGCGGCCATTTTGGTCATGTGACCTGGACCCCATGAGCAAATTTTGGTTTCCCCAATCCCATAGAGGCTCCATATGAAATTTGACTTCAATCGGCCCAACGGTTTCCGAGGAGAAGCAGTTCGAAAATTTTCACATTTTCGCCTCGGCAAGGCTATATTAAATGGAATGTAATATGTTTCAAGTGCATTGGTTAGACCTCATTGATATCTATCAGTATGCCAAAAATTGTTTAAATATTTTAAGCGGTTAAGTCACTATCACCAATTTTCACAAACGGGTTACGGACGGACAGACATACATACCATATATTGCTTGGCGGCCATTTTGGTCATGTGACCTGGACCCCATGAGCAAAATTTGGTTTCCCCCATCCCATAGAGGCTCCATATGAAATTTGACTTCAATCGGCCCAACGGTTTTCGAGGAGAAGCAGTTCGAGAATTTTCACATTTTTCGCCTCGGCGAGGCTATACTAAATGGAATGTAATATTTCGCAAGTTCATTGGTTAGATCTCATTGATATCTATCAGTATGCCAAAAATTGTTTAAATATTCCAAGCGGTTAAGTCACTATCACCAATTTTCACAAACGGGTTACGGACGGACAGACAGACTGACAGACAGACTGACAGAATGACCGAATGACACGGTGATTTTAGGGCACTCTTAGAAAATCAACCGACTTCAGTCGGTCGCTTTTTCTGCGGGTCGTGCAATTTGTTTAGTCTGCATAAAGACCTCCTACCTCATCAGTGCAACATCTCCTTGAACATAAAAATCAAACAACCGCAGAGATGAAACAACGGTGAGGACTCGTAACCAAGAACCCACTGAAATGCTGGCGCAAAAGCTTGCCAAATTTAAACAGCTAATCAACCCTAGGGTGAGACAGCAGTGTGTGAAATCATACATTGTCATACAAAGTGATATTATTGTTCAAGGTGTGAGATGCCATGAAAGATAACATTATTGTCAGCTCGTCAGTCATGTATTATTGAATTAATTAAAGGGGTTGGTGAAAAGGGATAAAATGCGAGGCTTCGCCGAGCATTTTATCCATTTTCTTCAACTCGTTTAATAAATTTAATAAAACATGAGCACGAATGCAAGATTCTGTTTGTCATATGACATTTAAAACGCATTTTATTCACGATTGTTTAACAAAAATGTCGATATTCCGCCATTAGTAAACGCAATGTCGTTAAGGACGTCGTACATGTAACCTTACGGGGCGTATCTAGCTAATTTGCATATTTAAAATAGTGGATTATCGAATTATTACATGGCGTTATTACAGTCTCAGACGCGACGTCATATGACAAAAGAATATATTCATTGTTCAGCCTTGAAGGATAACATTGTTGTCAGTTCTTGAGCCATAAGAGATAACATTATTTTCAGTTCTTCAATCATGAAAGGTAACACAGTTATAGTTCTTGAACTGTGTAATATAACATTATTTTCATTTCTTGAGCCATGAAAGGTAACATAGTTTATAGTTCTTGTACTGTGTAATACAACATTATTTTCAGTTCTTGAGTCATGAAAGGTAACAAGGTTTATAGTTCTTGAACTTTGTAATATAACTTTATTTTCAGTTCTTGAGTCACGAAGGATATTTTCATTTCTTGAGCCATGATAGGTTACAGTGTTTATAGTTATTGAGTCATGATAACTAGTAAGAAAAGGTCACTAGGTCACTCAGGAAAGGTCACAATCTAAGAATGCATCCGCCTCGAATCACCTATAGAAAGCGACACACACACACACACACACACACACACACACACACACACACACACACACACACACACACACACACACACACACACACACACACACACACACACAACAAAAAAACAAAAACAAAACAAAAACAGACGAAACATGAACCAACGGCACAAAGTCAAATATCAAATAAGGCACTGCAAAAAGAAACGAGTACCTTGGGACGGTCAGTAGTAAAACTAATGGGGACTGGGACTTCAACTCCGGAGTTTATGAAATTTCAACCCTCGACCTCAGTTCCAGTTCAGTATCATACAAAATAACAATAACAAATTGATCCACATGGAGGCTTTCTAGCTCAACAGTGAGTCACGAAAAAATACAGTAAAAAAAACTGCTTTTAAAAACTTATTTAATAGGCTTTTATCGATTCCTGGTCTTTGTTTTACTTCTACTTTTCATTTATTCTTTCTCTGTGTATTCTGCAAACATTGTCTTCTGGTCAGATCCCACGTTTGGGACAGTTCAAAAGTGGTCTTTAACACCACTTTTGAACAGTTCCAAAGGGGGTCTGAATATAGGAAGTTTAGTGTACCTGATAAAATGGATATGCAAAGATTAATAATTAATATGATCATGAATCAGGGTTGAGGACTCAACAACAATCCGACAGAGCAATAGATAAACGCCAGTTAGATCAAAGAGGGTCGAACCCAGGAAATGTCCGGCTCCACCTTTCCCGAATTAAAAAGGATTTAGGGTGAGACCGACATCAAAGAGCCCGGAGTCCGCCAACCGCCGTGCAACCAAATAGTGAAGCAAAGTTGTCCACTGTAAAAGGGTCAACAACCAAACACGCGGTCTGTTGCATAACATCCATGTAATAACCACTTTTCTTGTATTCTGAACTGACCAGAAAAAATACATTACGATAACACACCCGTACGACATAGACATTTTTCTCATCTCCAAAATGGCTACTTTTCTGATGAAAATCAGTGATGTTTTTCTTATAAATACAGCAAACATAGGTCGTGGGTGCTCGTTAGAACCGCCTCATTGAGGCGGTTCTAACGAGTACCCATTACCTATGTCTTGGAGTAAAAATAAGAAAAATAATGTATACCCCGTAAACCCCTGTTTTCTCTATATAAAGTGGGGTCAAGGGGGGTCTTCATTTCACGGACTTGTTCACGTGGTGTCACTATCTTAGTATTCTTCTGAATTTATAAACTAAATCCCTATAAATCTCAGGTTCCAACAGTCCCTGTTGCATAAGTGTCTTCAAAGAAACGCCATATTTAGAAATAATGTCGTAATGTCGACGATAAAATTTGAAAATGTTCTGCGCAGTTTATGATACCGATAGCCTTGCTTTAGAAGTGTATCTGTTAAAATTCTGTTGCGATCATTAAAGTCATCAACATGAAAGACAGCTCTAGCAAAACGAAGAAGCTGTGACATATAAAAAATAGAAGTGGAGGCAATGATCAGGGATCGATACAATCAACCCACAGCTCCAATCAGAGACCCCAAAGGGAAAGAAACACAAACATGAAACAATAGACCTAATGAAAACATCAATAGCGGAAAGTCAAAATGACAGTTACTTTCCCACAAAATTGCCAATAGGCTATCTAAAATAAAATAATATAAGCGACACAAACACCTGAAGCAAAACCATAACAAAATAAACCGCGATAGAAGAACCGCCTTGGAACGGTCAGCGGAAACGAATTACACTGGGGTGGGGGGTGGGGGTGGTGGGGGGCTTAAATCGATTTTACGTGGCCACAATCCTCGCCATTACTTCCGTCGCGATTTAGACAAATAATTTGTTCAGTCAGCATGAAGACCTCCTAACTCATCAGTGCAACATCTCCGTGAAAACACAAATAATCAAACAACAACAGAGATGAAACAACGGTGAAAACTCGACAGCAAGAAACCACTGAAATGATGGAGCAAAAGAAAACCAACAGTTAGACCCCGATGGGCCCGACCAGAGATAGAGCATCAGGCACCAGTCAACATTACCTTGAATTAGATCTCTCTTATTCTCAATAACCACATAAGAGTATCCCTAGGGACGTCATCATCCAAGAAAGGAAAATTTACAGTTCTAAAATAAAGTAATCTCTTTTTATCATAATTTTTGGAAGAGACAGTACCACTAGAAGCAATCAAAAGTAAATCCAAAAATGGGGCTTCAGAGTCATCAGGATGAGTCTTTAAACCGATGTCCCGTCTCCGTATGACCTTAGCTGTTGTTTGGACGTAAAACTCGAACACTCACTCACTCAGAGTCACCAGGATTAGCCTTATTTAACTTTAATTCTTTTGGATAAATTCTATCAACCATTTGATCAAAATAAACATTATCAATATTCAAAAGATCATTCACAAATCGAGAGGTGGGGTTAAACGGCTTAATATCATTGGTTTGTTTATTTTTAGAAAGGGACAACATGAATTCTGTTTCATAAACAGAAACAAATCTGCAACAAGGGGAGCACAGTTTTTACCCATCGGGTTGCCAACTAGAAAATAGAAGTAGAGGCAATGATCAGGAATCGATATAATCAACCCATAGCTCCCATCAGAGACACCAAAGGGAAAGAAACACAAACATACAACAACAGGCCCAATGGAAACACCAATAGCGGAAAGCCAAAAGGACAGCCACCCTCCAACAAAATTGCCAACAGGCTATCCAAAATAAAATAACACAAGCGACACAAACACCTAAAGACAAACCAAAACAAAAATAAATCGCGACAGAAGAACCGCCTTGGAACGGTCAGCGAAACGAATTCCACTGGTGGGCTTAAATCGATTTTACGTGGCCACAATCCATTCCCTTATTTCCATCGCGATTTAGACAAATAATTTGTTCAGTCCGCATGAAGGCCTCCTAACTCAACAGTGCAACATCTCCGTGAACACAAATAATCAAACAGCCACAGAGATGAAACAACGGTGAGGACTCGACAGCAAGAAACCACTGAAATGCCGAAGCAAAAGAAAAACCAACAGTTAGACTCCGATGGGCCCGACCAGAGATAGAGCATCAGGCACAAGCCAATATACCTTGAATTAGATCTCTCTAATTCTCAATAAGCCTTTATGCCGGAACCGTCATGGAATCTGAATAAATAAATAAAAATAGAATCTGAGGCCTGACCCACCGGCGTGCAGCAAAGTTGTCAACCGTGATTGGGTTAACTACCATGCATGCAGTCTGTCGTATAACATTTTTGTTGTACCCAATCTTTTTATATCGAAATTGGGTGCTGAAGTCATTGCGGTTATATATTTTTTCTGAATTTTTATACTAAGTCACCATAAATTCGGGTTCCGATAGACCTTGTTGCAGAAGAGATTTAAGTCCAATATTGAATTTTAAAATTGAATCAGAATGACGTCTATAAAATTTTGAAAAGGCTTTGCGTAGTTTATGATACCGATAACCCTGATTAAGAAGTTTAGCCGTTAACACTTTATTACGAGTGTTGAAGTCAGTTACATGACTACACACTCTGGCAAATCGAATTAATTGCGAAATATAAACGCCGTAGGATTGCGCACGAGGAACATCACCATCCAAAAAAGGAAGCCTTCGTGGTGTAGTGGTTACGCTACTCGCCTTGTAAACTAGGGACCGCAGGGTCGATCTCGGGCTTCTCTAGACTTTCGGATGAGTCTCTAAACTGAGGCCCCGTTTCCGTATGACCTCATCTGTTGTCGGGACGTAAAACTCAAATACTCACTCGGAATGCCAACTACTTTTCTAAATAACTTAGACCCAAACTTTAGATAGATATTATCCAATAAAAAGGAAAGTGCCTCGCAAACAACTTGACATGTTCAATATTCACAACGATAATTGTCATCTCAAGAAGCAAAATAAGCATTGCTATCATTGAAGGCATAATACAGACACTTTTCGTGAAGAAAAATAGTTTCAATTAAAGTAAATAGGTTTTCCTTTGTTTAGGTTATCCTTATGGTCTGGTCGCTTAATGTTTTTATTTCTTTCCATTTGGTGTCTTTTATGGGTGGAGTAAGTTAATTGTATCAATTCCTGATCTTTGTTTTACTTCTACTTTCTTTAATAAGACTATGAGGTTAAGTTGTGTAAAGAGTAGAAAAATCGTACGTCGACAAACAAGATCCACAAAAATCTGTTGCTTTCAGTTTATTCACAACTTCACTTAAATATTTTATAGACCAAAACAAGTTATGAAAGGCAGTTCTATACTCAGTTATTGAACCATGAAAAATAACATTATTTTCAGTTCTTGAGCCGTGAAGGTAACATTTATTTTTAATTCTGGAGCCATAAAAGGTAACATTATTTTCAGTTCTTGAGCCATGAAAGGTAACAATTTTCAATTCTTGAGCCATGAAAGGTAACATTATTTTCAGTTGTTGAGCCATGAAAGATAACCTTATTTTCAGTTCTTGAGCCATGAAATGGTACATCGTTTATAGTGCTTGAACTATTTAATATAACTTAATTTTCAGTACTTGAGTCATGAGAGATAAGGTTTTTTTTCAGTTTGTTAGCCCTGAATGGAGACATTATTTTCAGTTCTTAAGGTTATCTCGCACGGATGAGTTGGCATACTGACATAGAATGAAAGAACAGTCGATTCAAATTCTCGAGAGAGAACCGTAAAGCCAAACTAAAATTTTGTTTTGTGTGTCTGAACGACGAAAGGCGCGTTAAAATCTGTCAGTATTCGTTTAACCAGTATATTACACAGAAATTAAATTAAGGCAACATAACAGAAGAGCTTATATTCCGAAGCCAGACCAATTAAGCGGGGCAACGACAAAAGTAACGCACGCAGAAATGGTGAATGCTGTCAGAGCAGATATGGATCACCAGATAGTTGTAATATATCATGAAATAGGCGAATTCTGATTCAAGTGTGGTATGCCTTGCAAATATGCAACCAAGATGATCTGAGATGTTATTGTCCGCAAGTGACATTTTATAGATTTTGTATGTAACAGGCCTAAACCACCGATGAGCCGGTAGCGAAACAACAGCTTTTCTTCATAGAATGTGAAACCTGTCACAGGTTTCATTCACGTAGATACACATGTATATGTACTCATACCTCCGCATTAGGCGGGGTACTGAGGAATGAAAATGAAAATAATGTTATATTACACAGTTCAAGAACTATAACTGTGTTACCTTTCATGACAGAAGAACTGAAAATAATGTTATCTCTTATGGCTCAAGAACTGACAACAATGTTGTGAGGATGTTTTCTTTTTTTCTCCACATCACGAAAACACGCCTATATAATTCTGACCCCCTTGAACCCACTTTTATATAGTAAAACTGGGGTTTACTTGGTAAACCTTATTTTTCTTATTTCTGCTCTAAAATATACATTGTGGGTATTCGTTAGAACCGCCTCAATCTATATTTGGAGCAGAAATAAGAAAAATATCACAATTTTTCATCATAAAATTTTCGTTTTTTTCGGCGGTAAAGTTTACAATGTATTTGTATAGGCATGTTTTCGTAATGATTAAAATATATGTTGTTGGTACTTGTTAAAATCGCCTCATCGAGGCGATTTTATAAAGTACCCACAACATATGTTTCTTACCCCCCACCCCCCCCCCCACCCACGCACCCCCCAAAAAAAATGTAACACAGGCCTCCGTGGCCTACTAGGATAGAACGCTGTCTCTTAATCAATAGGCACAGTTCATCATCGCTAAGGTTTGAGTCTCGTTCGGATTGCATGCGAGGGGCCATGTTCGGCATCGGAAAGTCAGGTGTTTTTTCTTTCTCGGGAAATTGGCTCTGAATGAGTATGACAATCTTGGACGGATAGTAAAACCAACACTCCCCCCCCCCCCAATAAATAAATGAAATAAAATAAAAATAAATAAATAAAGATAAATTATCCCTTTTGTATCGTCGTAACTCTTCCTTATCAGGGGTTACTTTGGAACCACTCTCCTATTTAAGAGGAAGGAAAGCACCGTCATTGGAGTCAACTCTTTTAATTTTTTTTGTGCCCCATGTGCCAAAGGGGCCTTTTTCTTGAACCTTCCCGGAATCCGATCATCGCTCGTATTCGTAAGGATGCCTGTGCTAACACTCTCATATTCTACTCACAAAATAAAAGCGCAGACTGCAACTGGGTCGATTGGCTCTAAGTGTATGCTGCAATGGTCCCGTGTGATTCATCGAACCAATGGTGAATGACAGGTATTTGCGGGCCCTTTGAAAAACGGTCGTGTTATGCTATGCCCATCAGCATCCGTCCTTCCTTTCACTTTTCGATTCTGGATAACTCTGATCATGGGCCTCTGAGGTTCCAACAGAGCACATACAATACTTTAAAAGTCACCCACCATACACAAAATGTCTGTCAGCGAGCGTATCTCGCTATATGCACAAATAGGGCGTTTAGCCCTCTTGATCAGCCGATTTATTGCATTGATGTAACGTCAGAGGCCCATGCTCTGATCTGATCTATAAAAAGAAACCTTTGTGTGGAGCAGCGCATACTGTTTCGAGGTTACGGTCCACCAAATCGATTTAAGCCCTCCAGTGGAAATCGTTTCCGCTGTCCGTTCCAAGGCGGTTCTTCTGTTGCGGTTTATTTGTGTTATTTTTTGTCTTTGGGTGTTTGTGTCGCTTGTATTATTTTATTTTGGATAGCCTATTGGCCATTTTGTGGGAAAATAACTGTCCTTTTGGCTTTCTGTTTCTAATTGGAGCTGTGGTTTAATTGTATCGATTACTGCTCATCGCCTCCACTTCTATTTTTTTTTTTTTTTTTTTTTTTTAATATTTAGCTAGACCATGATGTAGAGCAGCGCATATTCTTTCTAAGTTACAGTCCACCAAATATTAACAGAGTTATGCCACTTTGAATATTCCTTTTAATATTTCGTTCCCGGCTAACGCCTCCTACAATTTAGATCCGATCAAGATGAAACTTAATATATAGCTAGACCATGATGTGATGGTAATGCATATTCTTTCGAGGTTACAGTCCACTAAGGCTGACACGATTAATCGCATAATCGATTGATCAGTCGATGATTATCATTTCTGATTTGCTTTTAATCGATTACTTCAAAGGTACAATTTACTACCTAAAGTTATGCCTAAAATAGAGGGATGAGTGGCAAACAGTGCATACCCTGATGAAACGCTGCATTCTGCGGCGTCTCATCTGGGTCTTCACTGTTTGCTCAGGTCTGTCTGTTCAAATATACATATGGTAATGGGCAACATATGGTAAGAGTCATGCTCAGACAGAAAGCCAGACAGGTAAAATTATGACAAAAACCTTAGCGATTTCTAATCGATTATCGATCGCAATGGCATTACTGATAATCGAATATTTTTTCAGCTCCGATTAGCCAGCCCTACAGTCCACTGAATTCTATCAGAGTTGGACATTTATGTAAACACTTCGTTTGCGGCTAAATCCACTCACAATTAACATTTATTCAAGCTGAAACTTGACATATAGGTAGACCATGATGTGTAGCAGCGCATATTGTTCTGAGGTTATGGTCCACCAATTATTAATTGAGTTATCTCCCTTTAAAAATGTCTATAAACATTTCGTTTCTGGCTAACTTCTCCTGCAATTAAGAACAGATCAAGCTTTAACTTGATATATAGTTAGACCATGATGTGGAGCATTGCATAATATTTCGAGGTTAAGATTCACTAAATATTGAAAGAGTTGTGCCTTTTGAAAATTTCTGCAATTATTTTAATTCCGGCTAACTCCTACAAAAAATCGACCAAGCTGGAACTTGATAAACTAAAACATAATAAGGAGCAGCGCATATTGTTTCGAGGTTACATTTTACCAAATATTAGCAGAATTATGTCCCTTTGAAAAATTCTGGTAATGGTTTGTTTCTGGCTCACTCCTATAGTATACGCCAGACTAAGCTGAGACTTCATAAATAGAGGCACCATGATGTAGAGTAGTGCGGAGTATTTCCAGGTTACAGTCCACCAAATAATAGTAGAGTAAAGCCCATTTGAAATTGATGTAAACTTTTCGTCGCAGGCTAACCCATCCTACAGTTTACACCCATCCAACTCAAACTTAATTTATAGTATGACCATGCTGTGAAAGAGTGCATATTGTTTCAAGTACGCAGTCCACTAAATATTATGCTCCTTTGAAAACTTCGTTTCGGCTAATTCCTACAATTTACATCTGATCAAGTTGAGTTACACATATTGTTTTGAGGTTACAGTCTACCAAATACAGCAGTAATTTCACTTTGAAAAGCTCGTAAACTAAATATTCTTACAGTCCACCAAATATAAGCAGACTAAATCCCCTCCAGCTAATTCCTGTAATGCCGGACAGTGATCCCGAGAGTCGGATTTGTTTATCCACCCCTCACGCCCATGTAGGATTCTTTTACTTGCATATCGTGAATTTTAAACTGCAGTAACTTCGGTTGCCGTCGTCCGTCATATTGTGATGACACTACAGTGATGTTTAGTGACGTCACGTAACGTGCTGTGACGTCAACCTTAACGACGGCGCATATAAGGTCGTTCAACGAGTGCATTTAACAAACACGCGAGAATATTCGATCTTGGGTAAATGGTTAGAGCAGAATTTCAATCCCAAGCTAAAACTATGGATTTAATTATCTGGTGTGCAAGAACAAGTCCTTCTCCCTTCTCGGCCCCTATGGAGATGCGCTGCACCGTTAGACATGCTTAGAGCACAAAGCGATTAATCTGATCCGTGCAGACAGATCTGAGTGATCACTGGACGAACGTGTCAGGAGACAGATTTTCCCTTGCCGTCGCTTATTCATGCATTGTGCAATGTCCCTGTGATGCTTTTAGAATGCTTTTTGAACTAAGTTAGCCGTACAATAGCTCCATTGTGCTTATAATAGGAAATTGATTTTTGAGCAAAAGCGATCACAACTATCGTTAATTCCTTTGTTCATGTCGACAGTATAGTAATTTCCTGGAATTACATGTTTACTTAATAGAAACGCCACATTGAGCACATTATTTGACATAAATTTCCTGCGTCCCATGAATCGGGTATTTGAAAACAGGAGAGGGCCCAGTCAGGCACTTCAGAAAGAACACGGATGACCGTGCTATGAAGACCATTCGGTATGAAGCCCGCTCCAGTACGCCAGTTCAAACTTCTGCTTTTTATATCCGTTGTCAAGAACACAACTTCTGGAATGGTGAAAGATTGTTTTGCTGTTATTTGCGCCTGAAAAGGAAATAAATATGTTAACGAGTTAATATACAACACTTTAATAAAACTTTGTTCAGATGTTGTTTTATTATTATTATTATTATTTCCTTATTCTTCTTCCTTCTTGTTTAGTTTTAGCTCGTATGTTTTTCGAAGAAAATCTTTCGAGCTATTGTCTTCACTCCAGCGTCTGCGTTGGCGTCCTTGTTGTAGTACTTAAACACACACACACACACACACACACACACACACACACACACACACACACACACACACACACACACACACACACACACACACACACACACACACACACACAAATAACAACAACATAACCTTGGCAATAAATTCAAAAGTATTTGATATATCCTCATGAAACATCATACACATACTCACCATGACAAGACAGAAGCCTCCGTGGTGTAGTGGTTACGCTACTCGCCTTGTAAACCAGGGGTCGCAGGATCGATCCCGGGCTTCTCCAGACTTTCGGATGAGTCTTTAAATCGAGGTCCCGTCTCCGTATGACCTTAGCTGTTGGTGGGACGTAAAACTCGAACACTCACTCACTCACCATGACAAGACCTACATTCTGCAAAGAGCCAAAACAATATTTTTGGATAATGATTGAATTAACTCTCCTTTTTCCGATTTTTATGCCCCGGCATCATAGGGCATATTGTTTTTCGGTTTTATGTACGTGCGTACGTGCGAACATATGTACGTCCGTCTGTACGTGTGTGTGTGTACGTACGTACGTTCGTACGTACGTGATCCTGTAACCTCAGGTTAAGGTTTTTGTAACAGGTAGAGCCTGAACTTTTAGAACTCATATTTTCGTAACCATTTGATGGAACTGGTTCATCTTTGGTATGATGATAGATATAGGTCCAAAGTATTATTAAGCTACACCCAGACCCATGCCTGTGACCTCAAGGTCAAGGTCACAGACTTAGAAATTTTCCATGTTAAAGACTGTAGTTAAGGTATTTGTACCTGGTAGAACCTGAACTTTTGTGATGGCTTTGGTTCATGTGATGATAGATATAGGTAGAATGTTTTATTCAGCAATACCCCCACCCATGCCTATGACCTCAAGGTGAAGGTCACAGACTTAGACAATTTTAATGTTAAAGATTTTAAAGAGCTCAATTTTTCAAAGACTCCGGTTAAGGTTTTTTATAACAGGTAGACCTGGACATTTTAGAAGTCATATTTTCCAAACCATTTGATGGAATTGGTTCATATTTGGCATGATAATAGATATAGGTCTAAAGTTTTATTCAACGATACCCCCACCCGTATCCATGACCTCAAGGTCAAGGTCATGGACTTAGAAATTTTCCATGTTAAAGACTGTAGTTAAGGTATTTGTACCTGGTAGAACCGGAACTTTTATGATGGCTTTGGTTAATGTGATGATAGATATAGGTCCAAAGTTTTATTCAGCAATACCCCCACCCATGCCTATGACCTCAAGGTGAAGGTCACAGACTTAGACAATTTTAATGTTAAAGATTTTAAAGAGCTCAAATTTTTCAAACTATATTATGGATTTGGCTTATATATGCTATGATGATAGATACAGGTCCAAATGTTTATTTGGCAATACCCCACTCATGCCTTTGGCTTCAAGGTCAAGGTCACAGACTTAGAAATTTTTAATTAGATATTTTAAGAGTTGATATTTTCCAAATTGTGTGATGGATTGAATTTATATTTGGTATGATGTTATATACCTGTCCATTTTATTCAGCGATACCCCCACCCATGCCCATGAGCTCAAGGTCAAGGTCACAGACTTAGAAATTTTTAATTAGATATTTTAAGAGGTTATATTTTCCAAATCGTACGATGAATTAAGTTTATATTTGGAATGATGATTGATACGGGTCCAATACAACCACCCATGCACGTGTCCTAAAGGTCAAGGTCACAGACAAAGAAAAGTTTTATTTAAAGTTTATTAAGAGCTCATACTCACCAAACCATATAGATTAACTTCATATTTGGTATGATGATAGTTACAGGTCCAAAGTTGTATATACCCCCACCCCTGACCTCAAGGTCAAGGACTTAGTCTTATTATGCTTTTAAAGTTTTAGGGCTCATATTTATTTTATAGATTGCCTTCATAATTTGAATGATGATAGATACAGGTCCCAAGTCTCATTTACCCATACCAACGACCCTGCCCATGACCTCAAGGTCAAGGTCACACACTTGGAAAATTTTGTTGCAACATGGATTTTCGGGGTGAGGCGGGGCCCTTGGCGGGGGCATCTGTGTCGTCTGGACACATTTCTAGTTTTTTTTTCTGAAACACATTTTTTACTCTCATTCCAGTACTGTTTGTAACAGAGCCTTTAAACTTCACACGAATCTTTCTTGGGACAAGACCTTTTCAGTGATACCAACCCTTTTTACCTGTGACCTTGATCTTTGAACTTTGACCTTTTTTACAAAATTTAACCGAAAACCATAACAATGAACATATTTCAATAAATAGTTGGCCCACCTTTATGAAACTTCATACACATACTCACAATGACAAGAGCTACATTCTGACAAAGAGCCATAAAGTGGGTAACACCACGACACCATGTCTATAATAATGCAGTGTTTACCCATGGCGAGAAGGGATTTTGTTTGTTTGCATTAAACCCATTCAGTACCAGAACCCCCTAAAAGGGATACCTTGGCAAATAGTGCAGGCCAGATCAGACACCGCGGAACGCGGCGTCCGATCAGGGCCTTCACTGTATGCAAAACCTTAAGCCATGTCCGAATTAATTTTGAAGAAAACACAACCTGAATCCCCTGAATTTGAAATGGACTCCGGCCATATATAAGGAGGAAGATTGCATTTGGTACAAAATGGGTTATATTCG
This sequence comes from Lucinisca nassula, assembly GCA_963580285.1. NCBI lineage: Eukaryota > Metazoa > Mollusca > Bivalvia > Lucinida > Lucinidae > Lucinisca > Lucinisca nassula. The sequence continues at coordinate 174,247,308 of OY757013.1, read as the reverse complement.
AAATCATTTTATCGAACTTTAAGGGGAATGGGAACACCTTCAGGGGAGGCAACTCCTCCAAAAGTATTTTTTGTCTCCCATGTCAATAGGGTCAACTCTTAAAGGAAGGAATTTGCTCCTGACGAGCAAATTCTTTCCTTTAAGAGTAGACCCCTTTTTCATCGGGACAGGTTTTCTGGAAAAGCGAACAGGAAGTCCCGAAAGTTGTCTCCCTTTGAAAAATGGCGGAACAATCTGCCAGGTGTTCCCATTCCCCTTAAGGTAAAGTATACAGAATCATATTTATTCGAGACAGGAAGAGAATTTACTCCCCATTGGCAGTTATTAGGAGCAAATCCTTTTAGGGGAGCCGCTAAGATATGGAATGAAAATGCTTTATACAGTAGAACCTCGATGGCTCGAACACCGATGGCTCGTTTACCATGGATGCGTCGAACCCATTCTTGGGCATAATTAAGGAGATTTTAGTCTTTTATCTTGTAAATATATGCTGTGTGAACTCATTAAAATCGCCTCGATGAGGCGATTCTAATGAGTACACACAGCATACATTTTCATTATAAAACACCGAAAAGATGTCTAAAAGTATCTCGCTATGCCTCCTGACGGTAAACCTCATTGGCTCGTACTACCCCTGTTTCGAACAGATTTTCGAGGTCCCATACTGGTGTTCGAGCCATTGAAGTTCGACTGTATTATGGAGATGTGTGTGTGTGTGTGTGAATTCGGGTTTAACGTCGCTTTCAACAATTTTTCAGTCATATCACGACGGTGTCTGGTTGCGACAGGGAGCTCAATGCTCACGTTTATAGTGCTGCCTCACTGAAGTATCATGTCCCAGACACATTACATGATACCACACCCAGTCACATTATCCTGACACTGGATCGACCAGTCCTAGCTCTACCCCGTAAATCTGAGTGCCAAACGAGGAGCAGCTAGTACCATTTTTAACGACTTTGGTATGTCGCGGCCCGGGATTGAACCCGAGACCTCCCGTTCCCCGGAGCGGACACTCTACCAACTGAACTATCGGGGCCGGTGTATTATGGAGATACGAGTATTTTTGTATTGTAAAACGTTCTTATTACACACATAACTCCTCCTACAGTCAAACTGAAACTTCATACACAGTAAGACCATGGTGTGGGGCAGCGCATATTGTTTCGAGGTAACAGTCCACCGAATAAAAGTAGAGTTATGTCCCTTTGAAACTGTTTGTTAACTTTTCGTTTCCGGATAACTCATCCTACAGTTTACATCCGATCAAGCCGAAATTTTATACATAGTTAAACCACGATGTGGGGCAGCGCATATGATTTCGCGGTTAAGGTCCACTAAATAATGACAAAAGTATATGCCTTACAAATGTTTTGTAAATTTTTCGTTTCCAGATGACTTCTTTATTTTACATCCAATTGAGCTGAAACTTCATATATAATTAGATCATGATGTGGGGCAGCGCATATTGTTTCGAGGTTACCGTCCACCAAATTGTAATAGAGTTATGCCCACTTCGAAAAAGTCTGTATTTTATTTGTTTGATTTGAGGTTTAACGTCCCCGTCAACACTGTAAAGGTCATTTTGGAGACGTTGCTTCCAATTTTGTGGGACTTTTACCCGACATTGAGATGAAATGACATCTCAAGCCCTGTCGCCCAATGAAACCAATAGGGTTTATTAGCATGGACGGTCCGCCTCGCACCGCGGTTCCTGGACAGGCTTAGATTCTCTAAGCGGTTTGCCAGTACTAGTGTGCGGGCCGGATTCAACTCTGCGTGGAAGCATCATACAGCCCATATATTTCTTCAAGCCCCTATGGGCGGGGGCTTCGAAAAATTCTGTAATGAATTTTTTCCGGATAACGCCTCCTATATTTCATATCTGATGAAGCTTAAACTTTACAAATAGTAAGACAATGATGTGGAACAGCGCATATTATTTGAGGCTACAGTCCGCCATATATTACAAGAGTTCACATATTTTTCTAAACATACAAGGCAAAACTATGCTGTTTTGCCACATATGCAGGCAGAATACTGGAAGAGGTGTCTGAACTTCAATAATAGAGCTTCTTATATATGTACTGTCCTTGACATTGTCATTTAATGTTAATATATCAGCACACTGTTATAATGCATGTAGCATCTCATTGAAAGGCCTATGGGAGTAAATATAAACTTAAACCTCACTATTTGTGGGGAAAAACTATTCTTTTCATTTCTGCTCTTGGGCATGGATTTGGGCACTTTTTCAGGACATCAAAAGGCTGTGAAGAGGTGGTGCCTACGCTCTGTGTGTTTGGGTGGAGACAGTAGAAACTTCTGTTATATGTGAAAAATGACATTTTTACAACATACGGCAGACTGGGTAGTCGCAAAAGTGAGATGCTGCAACATAGCCATCATATTCATTGTACATAAGAAGTATGAAAGGTGCAACGTCAAAATCAAGCAGCATAAAATTTATCATGTACATTGTAGACAGGTTCCAGACTGTCGGTGTGAAAGGGTGTTGCACATTGGTCAAAGTTGAATGGATATGCTGGAACAACCGCAGGGAGTACCTGGATCCCTGATGGGGCTGTTGTAACAGGCACTTATATCCAGAATAAAATTTCAACAGGTTTAAAAAAAGTACTGGTTACCACCCAGAAAATCCTGCTCGTAATGCTCAGATGTGAGCGAATAGCAGTAATAGGAGAAAAAAAAGAGAAAACGGTTCTGCTCTGTTGAGCAAAATGGCGCCATAGCCAAAATAGAAAAAACATTGTAAATTCGCTTCAAACACGACCTCCTCCTAAACTCTTGGACCAATTTGATCCAAACTTAACAGGAATGTTTTGTGGACGACTACATACCAAAATAGCTAAAATTGTTCCGCTCTGACAAACGAGATGGCCGCCAGAGCTACAAATAAAAAAAATCTTGAAACAAAAACTTCTGTACCCTTGGGCCAATTTCATTCAAACTTCATAGGAATAATGCTTAGATGACCTTCGACCGAAACAGCTAAAACGATCTTGCTGAGCTGAACAAAATGGCTACCAGAGCTAAAAATAATAAAAAAAAAAACATAGTAAATTTGCTTCAAGCGCGACCTCTTAGTACTCCCTCGAGCCAGTTTGATTCAAACTTCACAGGAATTTTGCCTTGGTGACTCCCTACCAGAATAGCTAAAATCATTTCGCTTCAACAAACAAGATGACCACCAGAGCTAAAAATAGAAAAAAAATGAATCAACAACTCCTGTACCCTCATTCAAACTTCGAAGAAATATTGACCAAAATAACTAAAACGATCCCTCTCCGATGAACAAAATGGCCACCAGAGCTAAAAAAAACAAAAAACATTGTAACGCTTCCAACGCGAACTCCTCCTAAACCATTGGGTCAATTTGATTTAAACTTCACAGGAATGTTGTCTAGGTGACTCCCCATCAAAATAGCTAAAATCGTTCCGCTCTGACGAAAAAGATGGCCGCCATAGCCAACGATTGAATGTACTAGAGACAGGGACACTCAGGTGAGCGAACCAGGGCCCTCTTGTTACATATGGATTTTATGTAAACTAGATGGTTTGAAGTAAAGTCAGTCCAGTGTCCAACATTCCCATCAAATCACCTGCAAAATATTGGTTCAAAGGTTTGCACTTTCAGACACATATAAGGCCCCTTTTGTCCCTGACGGGTCATAGTTTCACATCACGAAAATACGCCTATATAATTTTGACTCTTGAACCCCACTTTTATATAGTAAAACTTGGGTTTACAAGACCTCATTTTTCTTATTTCTGCTCTAAATTATAGATTGTGGGTACTTGTTGGAACCACCTCGATGAGGCGGTTCTATCGAGTATCCAATATTTTAGATCGTGGGTTCTTGTTAGAACCGCCTCGATGAGGCGGTTTTAACGAGTATCCACAATATATATTTTGAGCAGAAGTAAGAAAAGTATCACAAGTTTTCATCTTAAAATTTTCGTGTTTTCGAGGGTAAGATTACATTTGTATAGGTGTAATTGTTTAATTATTTTATTTATTTATTTTCAGATTCATGATGGTGCTAATATGTCTCATCTTCAGTGTGCTCTCAACAATTGACCAGTATGCAGATTTTGCCAATGCTACTCTTTTCTGGATGGTAAGTTTTTTTTCTATCGGGTGAACAAATCCGAGAAAGAAAGACCCACCTAAACCCCACTTTATACAGACGGAAACACTGGGGTTTACGGGGGTAAACATTATTTTCCTTATTTCTGCGCCAATACATAGGTTGTGGGTACTCGTTAGAACCGCCTCAATGAGGCGGTTCTAACAAGCACCCCAAACCTATTTTATGAGGATGAATAAGAAAAACATCACAAATTGTCGTCAGAAAATTACTTTTTTGGGTATTTCGTTTGATTTGAGGTTTAACGTCCCCGTCAACACTGTAAAGGTCATTTTGGAGACGTTGCTTCCAATTTTGTGGGACTTTTAAGCGACATTGTATGAAATGACATCTCAAGCCATGTCGCCTAATGAAACCAATAGGGTTTATTAGCATGGACGGTCCGCCTCGCACCGCGGTTCCTGGACAGGCTTAGATCGTCTAAGCGGTTTACCAGTACTAGTGTGCGGGCCGGATTTAGCTCTGCTTGGAAGCATCATGCAGCCCATATATTTCTTCAAGCCTCTATGGGTGGGGACCTGTTTTTTATGTATGAAATAATGCACTATATCATACGGATGTGTTATCGTAGTGGGTTTGTTTGGTTTAGGGGGTAAGTGTATATAAAATTGTCTATTTGGAGAGGTTAATCGGCGGCTTTACGGTCGGAAATTTCTTTTTTATGGCGACGTGTAAAACCGACGATTTATCTCCTCAAATAGACAAGTTTCATAACAGTTATCCCCCTTCTAATGCACATATTCACTTGTTTTTTAAGAACTTGTACTAATTTGCACATAGCGTCAACAGCCGTGAGCTGCGTAAACCCGAATGAGAGCCATTGAAAAGCGACGTTATGTGATAACGTCGGGTTTCGCAGAATATACTGTCGCAAATTCTGACGTTCATCACGAAAACACGCCTATATAATTTTGACCCCCTTGAACCCTACTTTTATATAGTAAAACTGGGGTTTCCGGGGGTGTACCTTATTTTCTTATTTCTGCTCTAAAATATAGATTGTGGGTACTCGATAGAACCGCCTCGATGAGGCGGTTCTAACGAATGCCCACAATCTATATTTTGAGCAGATATAAGAAAAATATCACAATATTTCATCATAAAATTTTCATTTTTTCGGCGATAAAGTTGGCAATGTATTTGTATAGGCGTGTTTGCGTAATGACCAAATCGAGTTACATACACAAGTGCATTACAATTGAAGTTTAACGTCCCATCAACACTATTTGGGTGATTTTGGAGACGTTGCTTCCGATTTCGCGGTACTTTTACCCGACATGGAGATGAAATGACATCTCAAGCCCTGCTCCCTAATGGAACCAAGTGTATATGCATGGACCACCCGACATGCATCACTTTGCCTAGGCAGGGTTAGACCTAAGCGGTTTACCATTACTCGTGTGCGGTCGGTTTCAGTTGTGCTTGGAAGCAAGCGCAGCCCAATCAATATCTCCAATCCCCGATGGGCGGTAGGTAACAGTTTGATAACCCATCCGTGCGACGAAGTCCATTTTCATCACGTGAACATTCCGTGAAATAAAGAACCCCCCCCCCCCCCCCCCCTAAACAACACTTTATATAGAGAAAACTGGGGTTTACAGGGGTAAACATTATTTTCCTTATTTCTTCTCCAAGACATAGGTTGTGGGTACTCGTTAGAACCGCCTCAATTAGGCGGTTCTAACAAGCACCCAAAACCTATGTTTGGAGTATAAATAACAAAAATATCACGGCATCTCATCAGAAAAGTAGCCATTTTGGAGATGTGAAAAATGCACTATGTCGCACAGGTGTGTTATCGTAATGTTTTCATATCTCCAAAATGGTTACTTCTCTAGTAAAAATCTTCAATGTGTGTTTTATTCATACTGTAAACATATGTTCTGGATGCTCTTTAGAACCGCCTCAGGCGTGAGGCGGTTCTCACAAGTACCCACAACCTATGGATGAGGCGGTTTTAAACTGTACCAAAATCATTAGTCAACAAGCAGACATAAGAAAATGAATGTTTACCCCTTTTCTCGAGTGTATGCTTTGTTTGTTTGATTTTGGGTTTAACGTCCCCGTCAACACTATTTAGGTCGTTTTGGAGACGTTGCTACCGATTTCCCGAAATTGAGATGAAATGACATCTCAAGCCCCGCCACCCAATGAAGCCAAATGGTTTATATGCATGGACAGTCCGACACGCACTACTTTGCCTGGGCAAGTTTAGACCTAAGCGGTTTACCAGTACTCGTATACGGTCAGCTTTAGCTCTGCATGGAAGCAAAGTGCTGGCCAATCTATTTCTCCAAGCCACGATGGGCGGAGCGGGGCGGGGCGGGGCGGGGCAGTGCGGGGCGGGGCGATCGGTAACATTTCGATCACATCCGTGCGACAAAGTGCATTTTCATATCTCCGGATTGGTTACTTTTCTAATGAAAACTTTGATATTTTTTCTCATTTATACTGCAAACATAGGTTTTGGGTGCTCGTTAGAACCGTCCATACAATTCTTTCTTCAAGTTTGGAAGCAAACTGTAAGCTCTGCGTGCCAGATCAGGAGAACAGGGTGGATGGGATACGAGTTTGACACAGTTCCGCTTCATTACGTCCACAGAAACTTTGCAAGCATTGTCCCTTTTGTAATTTTTCCACGCCTTTTCTGTACTATATCAGCACGTAATTGGTAAAAAATAGTAGCATAATAGCGCCCATTAATAGTGAGGTAAATTTTCCAACAACAGAACCCCCTTGCTACCCCAAAACACAGTTGCAATGACCTTGCCGACTGACGGCTGAGTCTTGAATTTCTTTGGACGCTGTGAACTGTGACCAGTCCATTGTTTACTGCACTGTTTAGTTTCAGGATCATAGTGATGGATCCAAGTTTCGTCCCCGGTTACTATTCTTTCAGGAAAGGCTTCAGAATCAGATTCATAACATTCAAAAGTGACATAGACATGTACACTCGGACAGCTTGTTGTTCTTTGCTAAGGCATTTTAGCACACAACGCGCTGAAAGCTTCCTCATGCCCTGCCGTTCATTTAAATTTGTAAAAACGCTACCTTCAGGAATCTCCAATCTTCTAACCATTTCGCCCGTCCTGCTTTACTAGTTCCCTTAGATTTTCACAAGTGACGTCATCATTGGCGGTCACAGGTCTTCCATTACGTTGCTCGCCTTCCATCATTGAATATTCACCTTATTTGCATTATCTGCTGGTTCCTAGTCTGAAGGCTATCAGTGGTGGAAAAACAGGTACCCAGACCCCCCCCCTGACCTTATAAGGTCAGGGGGGGTCTGGTTACCTGTTTTTCCAATATTGACAATGTGCAAGTTGGGAGCCAGCAATAATGCAAATATGGCGAATGAAGTAAACTTCACACAATTCCTAATAAACTTCTGGTTCGTCTTCTTACCTATTCGCTGCTCTGTACTCAATTTGTGAAGAAAACTCTGACCCCTGACATATTATTTACCTCGCACAGACCACAAATACTAGACTGACCGATAAGGCTGACACGATTAATCGTATAATCGATTAATCGATTGATAAATTCAACAAAAATGATTATCGTTTCTGATTTACTTTTAATCGATTACTTGATAGGTACAATTAACTACCCAAAGTTATGCCTAAAATGGCTGGATGAATGGCAAACAGTGCAGACCCTGATGAGACGCCGCATTCTGCGGCGTCTCATCTGGGTCTACACTGTTCGCTCAAGCCTGTCGGTTCAAATATACCTTCGGTAAATTGCAACATATGGTAAGAGTCATGCTCAGAAGAAAGTCAGACAGGTAAAATTATGACAAAAACCTTAGCGATTACTAATCGATTATCGGTCGCAATGACAGGACTGATAATCGATTATCTTTTCAGCTCCGATTAGCCAGCCCTAGTAACCATGTATAAGACATTGATATATAATATGTAAATAGCGCGCACTTTCCATGGGTCAGTAGCTCATTACGATATTTACATCCATTATATCTTCAAAATGGTTATTTTTCTGATGAAAATCTATGTTATTTTTGTAATTTATTCCCATATCATAGGTTGTGGGTGCTCGTTAGAACCGCCTCGATGAGGCGGTTCTATCGAGGTATTGGAGCAAAAATAAGGACAATAATAAATTCTGCAGTAAACCCAACTTTTCTCTATATAAAGTGGGGCTTATAGGGGTGATCATTTCAAGGACTTGTTCACGTGATGTGGGTAAGGCAAGTAGTTTAATATTGAACGACCCTCGTAAATTAGAAAAATGACGGGTCACGAATTTCGTTTAAAGACGAAGATTGCTAGTTATTGCTTATGCTGCTGAGCTAATAATATTAAATGTTTATGTTGTTATGTTTTCCCATACACTTGAAAGGCCCGAGCGCAGATGGCTCGTTTAACTTCTCTGAGTCGAACTTGTTCTAATGCCCCTTTTTCTTCCGGTAGCTGCGGGTACCAAACTTATCACGAAAACACGCCTATATAATTTTGACCCCACTGAACTCCACTTTAATGTATTAAATCTTGGGTTTACAGGGGTAAATCTTATTTTTCTTATTTCTGCTCAAAAATATAAATTGTGGGTACTCGTTAGAATCGCCTTGATAAGGCGATTCTAACGAGTACCCAAAAATTTACATTTTGAACAGAAATGTGAAAAAAAAAGTTTTCATCTTAAAATTTTCGTTTTTATCGGCGGTAAGGTATACAATGTATTTGTATTGGCGTTTTTCCCGCAATGTTTTGGGCTAATTTAGAGGAGTTTTCTTATTTACGCTATGTGTATTGCGTACACATAACATACCTTTATTTTATAAAACCTTGTGTTTACATCCCTGAATTATCCCCAGTGTCACTATTTCTAGGAATAAACCACCAGTGGCTAGAATTACCCCTATCTGGAACAAGTTTAATTATCCAATGGCCGTTTGAACCACTCAAGTTCGGCTGTATGTACTCGTGTTCGGGCTACATGATGCTTCTTGGCAGAGCTGAAACCGACCCGCACACGAGTACTGGTAAACTGCTGTAGAGGATCTAACCAAGCTCAGGCAAAGCATTGCGAGTAGGACCGTCCATGCTTGTAAACCCTATTGGCATCATTGTGCGGCAGGGCTTGAGATGTCATTTCATCTCAGTTTCAGGTAAAAGTCCCATAAAATTGGAAGCAACGTCTCCAAAATGACCTTTACTGTGTTGACGGGGATGTTCAACCTCAAATCAAACATATATACAAATTCCCCAAAGGGAGTTTGAACCACTCAAGTTCGGCTATATGTAGTTTTACGTCCCATCAGCAGTGAAGGTCATACGGAGACGAGACCTCAATTAAAGATTCACCCGAAAGTCTGGAGAAACCCTGGATCAAACCCAGGACCCCTTGGTTATGAGGCGAGTAGCACAATCACTACTCCATGGGAACTTCTCCAAGTTCGGCTATATGTAAGTTACCAATTTCTGGAACACCCTAAGAACTAGACATGCGCAGAAGGCACTGGGAGTTAATCAAACTGTCAAGTCAGGAGGAATAATTGAAATCAATTGGGCCCCGTCAAGCGATTTTGGTACTTATCGCCTATGCGAGCAGCGAAGGTTCAGGCGAGCCTGCGCATCCGCGCAGTCTCGCCAGAACCTTCGCTGCTCGCTCATACAAACAGTGAATCAAGAGGAACCTTCAGACAGAAAGCCATATCCCTGGCCCCTCTGAATGGCTGGGCATGCGCAGTTAAAATTTGTCATGACGGAATGCTCGAAGACACAAATTCGCTTGGCGTGGCTAAATTAAGGAGGAATAATTGAAATCAATTAAGGACATCTTTCTGATATTCAGGAAAGTCTACCTTAATCATAGCTCCAGACATTACGAAATCATGCCTAAAGAAATACATGGTAAATTTTACCGCCGAAATATCGAAAATTTTAAAATGAAAAATGGTGATATTTTTAACTTATGCTCAAAATATAGATTGTGGGTAAACGTTAGAACTGCCTCATCGAGGCGGTTCTAACGAGTACCCACAATCTATATTTTAGAGCAGAAATGAGAAAAGGTGTTTTTTTCCATCCGAAAAGTATTGATATTTTTTCTTTCCCCCCATTATTTTTTACTGATCGTTCCAAGTCGGTGCTTTTGCTGTGGTTCCTTCATGTTTTGTGTTGGTGGTTCTGATCCTTTCCCGAATTATACATGTTGTTACGTTGATGATTCTGATTTTTCACTCTTTTTTGTTGTTCATGTTTGTTACATTTGTCCTTCAGGTTTATGTTTATCATGCTGGTGATTCAGATTCTTTCCCCCATTATGTATATTGCTCCTTTTTAGTTAGGTTTGGAACCTGTTTGGAAAAGCGCTGCTGACTCGGTTTAAATGTGTTTACTGTCGTCACTCCATGTTTCGACTTCTTTCCCTTGTGATACTGTAGGATTGTTAGATTTGTTACTAAAGTTTGTTTGATTTGAGGTTTAACGTCCCCGTCAACACTATATTGATATTGTAGGAAGAATTTAGGATCTAATTGCATCAGTTCCTGGTCGTTTCTCTTTTTAATTTTCATATTTCTGGAGGAAACCATACGTTGTTGGTATTTACTAGAAGCGTCTCGGTGAGGCACTTCTAATGAGTACCCACAACATATGTTTTCGAGCGGAAGAAAGATAAACAATATACTAGTACTGGTATCTCCTCTTATCTGGTGATATGCTTAATCGTTCCCATCACACTTATATAATTTTGACCCCCTTGATCCCCACTTTTATATAGGTAAACTGGGGTTTACAGGGATAGACCTTATTTTTCTTATTTCTGATCTAAAACATAGATTCTGGGTACTCGTTAGAACCGCCTCGATGAGGCGGTTCTAACGAATACCCACAGTCTATGTTTTGAGCAGAAATAATCGAGGCGGTTCTAACGAATACCTACAATCTATGTTTTGAGCAGAAATAAGAAAAATATCGCATTCTTTCATCCGAAAATTTGCGTTTTTTTCGGCGGTAAAATTTACAATGTATTAGTATAGGCGTGTTTTCGTAATGCGGAATATCTGTTATTTGGATCTACGGTACATCAGCGCTTGAGTCATTGACATTTAACTGTAATTATCCCCCTCCCCCACAACTAAGAAGAGGGGTGGGGGTGGGGGGGGGCATATTGTTTTTGATACGGGTTCCGTCGGCGTAGGCGTCGGTGTGACACTCTTGTGTGCAAGATATATCATGAACTGCTGGATGGATTGTAGTTAAATTTGCATGGAAATAACAATGGGACAAGATGAAGAACTGATTATGTTTTGATGACATTGACCTTATTTTCAAGGTCACAGCCATGCTAAATATGCCAATTTTTGTATGTATGCAGTAAATATCATAAACTACTGGACGGCTTTTAATCAAATTTGCATAGCTATAATATTAGGTGATTAGATTGTGGTGACCTAGGCTTTATTTTCAAGGTCACAGCCGTTCTAAATAGGTCATTTTAAGACCACATTTAGGTTGTATATAGTATATCTAATGAACTAATGAGTGGGTTTTAATCAAAGATATAACATTTGGTCAGGATGAAGAATCGATTAGTTTTTGGTGACCGTGACCTTATTCTCAAGATCACAGCGGTGCTTTAAATTGAACTTGTTTTGAAAGGGGAATGTGGTGTGTGTGTGTGTGTGGGGGGGGGGTCATCTGTTTAGTCATAAAACAAGTCTAGTTAAGAATAAGTTTTGTAATAAAACATTGATGTCATTTAAGAAATGAAGTATTTGTTCACGCCTATTGAAGTATGAATAAAATCGGGTATCGAGCAGAGTAAGTGGTTCACTGCTGTTCACGACAACCCCAACCTTTGCAAACAATGTAGATCCAGATCAGATGGTTTCTGAGGAAACCATCTGATCAGGATCTACACTCTGAGGAAACCATCTGATCAGGATCTACACTGTTTGTCATTCAGTTTGCGAATTTAAAAGGAAAAATTACATCAAGCAATTCGATTGGTTGAAATGTAAAAGGGTGTAGCGAAATTAATTTATGCAGCGGGGTAAGGGTTAAACTTTGTCGTGAACCGATATCGTTCATACCTGAATGAACGTTAAATAAATCACCTTTATAATTCACATTTATATTATTTTTCATCCATTAACCCATATATGACAATGGAATCTTCCATCTTATAAATTTGGAGTTGTCCATTTTCAATTATAGGGGTGTCAGATTTGTTTTGTTTAATGTAAGTTGTACAAAAATGTATGTTCTTTGAGCAAACAGTGTAGACCCAGATCAGACGCCGCGTAATGCGGCGTCTGATCTGGGTCTACACTGTTTGCCAACGTCCCAAAAAGGGCCACTAGGCATATATGGGTTAAGTGACAAAAACTTCTGGTTTGAGGGCTAAAATTGCATCAAGCAAACAATTGTACACATTTGTCCTATTAACAGGGGAAGAGAGCGCCGTTGACGTCATAACGACTAAGGCTGACATGATTAATCGTATAATCGATTAATCGATCGATAAACTCCACAAAAATGATTATCATTTCTGATTTGCTATTAACCGATTACTTGATAGTTACAATTCACTACCCAAAGTTATGCCTAAAATAGCAGACCCTGATGAGATGCCGCATTCTGCGGCGTCTCATCTGGGTCTACACTGTTTGCTCAGGCCTGTCTGTTCAAATGTACATATGGTAAAGTGCAACATATGGTAAGAGTCATGCTCAGACAGGTAAAATTATGACAAAAACCTCAGCGATTACTAATCGATTATCAATCGCAATGACAAGACTGATAATCGTTTATCGTTTCACCTCCGATTAGCCAGTCCTTAAATAACGACTTCATCGTCCGGCAATAGTAAGGAGAACAAAGGTTTATTTTTGATGTCACTTAATGATCATGTGGCGTCGCGTGATTCAATGTATTCATTGTGAGTATGAATTTCACTACAGGGGTTTTCTGTAAACGCATTGAGAATGTAAATATTGCGGTATGAACATGTTTGCGCACCAATTAATTATAGAGGTTTTCTGATAATGCAATGAAAATGTAAATATTAAATCGCAAACAAGTGTTATGAATGACACATTGTTTCTGGCGCTTAACGATCTTGACATTCCTATATATATACTTTGAATTTGATTGAAGGTCATCGATTGAAAACTCATGTATAAACTACGAAAACACACCGGGGGAGGTTATAGGATGGTAGGCCTCCACCGTCCGTCCGTCCGCCCGTCCACCATTTTCAAATGTTTTCTTCTCTGAAACCACAGGGCTAATTCCATTTAATTTCATATGCAGTCTCCTGGTAACGGGGGAACGAAAGTTCGCAAGTATGGACAAGGCCACATGACAGAGATGGCCGCCATGCCCAAATATGGTAAAATCCTTAAAAATCTTCTTCTCGAGAACCACTGGGTCAATTGTCTTGAAACTTAGTATGTAGCATCGAGTGACTGAGTACTACCAAGTCTGCAAATATGATGACCCTAGATTGACACTGACCTATTTTCTGTCAAGGTTAAATTTGGCTCCTTAGGCTTTTCAATGGAAAAAGGGTAAAACAATGCATTTTTCGAAAAATATTGTGGTCTATGACATTAGAATACGTAAAACATGAATGTGTATGAATGCTTAAGGTCAAGGTCTTGGCGCAAGGACACTCGAATTGTAGGTCAATTGACATTCCAAAATACCTTTTCTCTGATACCACTGGACATTTTTTCAGTTAAATGCTTTATGCGGCCTTAGGACAGTGAGTAAACGAACATTTGTTCGAATGGTCCAGATCACATGGCCAAGATGGTCGCCATGCCCAAATATGGTAAATAAACTAAATTCTTCTCCAGAACCAGTGGGCCGATTGTCTAGAAATTTGGTATGTAGCATCGGGTGACTGAGTGCTTTCAAGTTTTTTAATATGATGACTATATGTTGATTTTGACCTATTTTCTGCCAAGGTCAGATTTGGTTCCTTAAGCTTTTCAATGAGAAAAGGGTAAATCAATTCATTTTTCGGATAATATTGTGCTCTGTGACATGAGAATAGGTAAAAATTGAATGCCTATGAATGCGTATGGTCAAGGTCATTCAGTGACCTTGGCTCAATGTCACTTGAATTATAGGTCCTTTGACATTTCAAAATACATTTTCTCTGAAACCACTGGGCCAATTTCGGGCCCCCGCCCATTGGGGCTTGAAAAATAAATGGGCTGCACCATGGTTCCACGCAGAGCTGAATCCGACCCGCTCACGAGTACTGGTAAACCGCTTAGAGGATCTAAGCCTGCCAAGGTGAAGCGGTGCGAGTCGGACCGTCCATGCTTATAAACTCTATTGGTTTCATTGGACGACAGGGCTTGAGATATCATTTCATCCCAATGTCGGGTAAACGTTCCACAAAATTGGAAGCAACGTCGCCAAAATGACCTTTAAAGTGTTGACGGGGACTTTAAACATCAAATCAAACCAAACCAAACTGGGTCAATACCAATTAAATTTTACATGCTGCCTTAGGACACTAAGAAACAAAAATTTATTCGGATGGTCCAGGTCACATGACCAAGATAGCCGCCATGCCCAAATATGGTAAAAACCTTTCAAATCTTCTCCAGAACCACTTAGCCGATATTATTAAAACCTGGTATGAGGCATAAGGTGACTGACTACTACCAAAATTGCAAATTTGATGACCCTAGGCTGACCCTGACCTATTTTACGCCCAGGTTTGACTTTTCAATGGGAATTAGGTAAATCAATGCATTTTTTAAATAGTGTGGTCTGCGATATGACAATGGGTAAAAAATGAATACTTGTGAATGCTAAGGGTCAATGTTATTCATTAATTGACCTTGGCCCAAGGTCACTTGTATTGCAGGTCTATTTACATGTTAGAATACATTTTCTCTAACACCAATGGGCCAATTTCATTCAAATTTTATATGCAGCCTTAGGACACTTAGTGAACAAAAATTTATACGAATGGTTCAAGTCACATGAGCAAGTTGGCCAGCATGCCAAAATATAGTACAAACCATATTTTTTTCTCCAGAACCACTAGATCGCTTGTCTTAAAACTTGGTATGTACCATCGGATGACTGAGTACTACAAAATTTGCAAAAATGATGACCCTATGTTGACCTTGACCTATTTTACGCCGAGGTCAAATTTGGATCCTTAGGCTTTTCAATGGAATATAAGGAAATCAATGCATTTTTCGAAAAATTATTGTTGTCTGTGATTTGAGAATGGGTAAAAACGAATGCCGGTGAATGCTAAGGGTCAAGGTCATTCATTGACCTTGGCCAAAGGTCACTTGTATTGCAGGTCTTTTGACATATTAGAATACATTTTCTCTGACACCATTGGACCATTTTCATTTAAATTTTATATGATGCCTTAGTATACGTAGGGTACAAAAATGTATTCGCATGGTCGATTTCATATGACCACAATGGCCGCCATGCCCAAATATGGCAAAAACCTTAAAAATCTTATTCTCCAGAGCCACTAAGCCGATTGTCTTGAACCTACGTATGTAGTATCGAGTGACTGAGTACTACCAAGTTTGCAAAAATGATGACTCTAGGTTCACCTGGACCTATTTTACGTCAAGGTCAACTTTGGCTCCTTAGGCATTTCAAATCAATGCATTTTTTTTTTCGAAAAATATTGTGGTCTGTGATATGAGGATAGGTTAAAATGAATGTTTATAAGTGCTTGAGGTCAAGGACACTTGGTGAACTTTGCCCAAGGTCACTTGTATTGCAGGTCCATTTACATAGTAGAATACATTTTCTCTCTAACATAATTGTCCAATTTTATTTGAATTTCATACGCAGCCTTAGAACAAAAAATTATTCAGATAGTCCAGGTCAAATTATCAAGATGTTTTTATCAAGGTGTTTGCTATGCCTAAATATGGTAAAAACATAAAAAACCTTTTCCTCCAGAACCACTAGGCCAATTGTCTTGAAACTTGGTATATAGCATCGGGTGACTGAGTACTACCAAGTTTGCAAAACTGATGACCCTAGGTTGACCTTGACCTACTTTGAACCACTGTCAAATTTGGCTCCATATGCTTTTGAATGGGAAATTTGTAAATCAATGCATTTTTCAAAAAGTATTGTAATCTATGATATGAGAACAGGCAAAAATTGAATGTCTATGTCATTTTGTGACCTTGGCCCAAGGTCACTTGTACTGCGGGTCCATTGACATATAAGAATACATTTTTTTTTCTTAAGCACTGGGCCATTTTCGTTTAGATTTTACATGCAGCCTAAGGACTATAAGAGAACAAAAAATATTTCAAATGTTCCGGGTCACATGGCCAAGATGGCCCCCGTGCCTGAATACGGTAAAAACCTTTAAAAGCTTCTTTGGCAGAACTAATGAACCGATTGTCCTGAAACTTGGTATGTAGCATTGGGTGACTGAGAACTAGCAAGTTTGCAACAATTATGACACTAGGTTCACCATGACCTATTTTACATCAAGGTCAGATTGGTTGATATGCCTTTTCAATGGTGAAAATGTGGAACAATTCATTTTTCGACAAAATATTGGGGTTTGTGACATGAGAATAGATCCAAAATGAATGTTAAAAGGTCAAGGTCATTTGATGATATTGGCAAAATGTCACTTGGATTGCAGGTCCATTGGTATTTCAAAATACATTTTCTCTGAAACCACTGGGCCAATTTCATTTGAATTTTATATAATGGACATGGGGTTATGCCAATTTAGTTGAATGGTCCAGGTCATGTGACCAAGATGGCCACCATGTCCTATTATGGTAAAAACCTTAAAAAATCTTCATCTCAAGAATCATTTGGCTGAATGTCATGAAACTTGGTGTGTAGCATCAGGTGATGAGTACTACCGAATTTGCAAAGGGCCCACATCACGTGAACAAGTCCGTGAAATGAACACCCCCTTACACCCCACTTTATATAGAGAAAACTGGGGTTTACGGGGGTAAACAATATTTTTCTTATTTCTGCTCCTAGACATAGGTTGTGGGTACTCGTTAGAACCGCCTCAATGAGGCGGTTCTAACGAGTATCCACAACCTATGTTTGCCGTATAAATAAGAAAAATATCACAGATTTTCGTCAGAAAAGTAGCCATTTCGGAGATGTAAAAATTGCACTATATCGCACGGGTGTGTTATCGTAATGCAGGGCAGCGACTATGACCTTATTGTCCTCTTGTTTAAATGTAAAATTGTGATATTTTCTTATTTCTGCTCAAAATATAGATTTTGGGGTACTCGATTGAATCGCCTCACCGAGGCTGTTCTAACGAGTACCCACAATCTATATTTTAGAGCAGAAATAAGATAGGTAAGGTTTACCCCTGTAAACCCCAGTTTTACTAAATAAATATCGGGTTCAAGGGGGTCAAAATTATATAGGCGTGTTTTCGTGATGGTCATTTCATATTACATTTATAAACTCGCTTCATAAATTTCATATGGAAGGACCACAAGTGTAAGATCGTCCATTTTTTTTTTCAGGAAATTGTGTTGGTCGTGTTTTTTGGCCTCGAGTATGTTGTACGGTTGTGGTCGGCCGGTTGTAGAAGTAAATACATAGGCATTTCAGGGAGATTAAAATTTGCAAGAAAACCCATTTCTATAATAGGTAAGTAATTTGCAGGAAAGCTCATTTCTGTAATAGGTAAGAAGCCTATGGATTGGTCCAGGGCTTAGTAAGCAATACCTTTGGTTGGTAACCCAATGGTTGCTGCTTGTGAAATTCATTAAACATACGTTTTAGGGTCACACATTCCCTTCCGCGGATTCAAGAAGGCCAGTTGTTATATACAGTTACTGGCGAAGAGATGCCTACGTGGTATAGTGGTTCAGTTAGACGCCTCATAAATATTAGGCCGTGGGTTGTATTCCGAGCTTTTCCAAACTTTGGTATTATAATGTTATTAATCAAATAATTTTGTATTGGCCCAGTTACAGGTCCGAGGTCTGCTGTATTGGCACGAGGCCGAAGGCCGAGGCCAATACAGCTGACCGAGGACCTTTAAATGGGCCAATACAAAATTACTTGATTAATGACAATTTTATTAATTGATGCAATTAAAAACATGATTTATGATTTTTGAATATTGGTTGACCTTGTGTAATATAGGATAATCAATTAATAAGAGCTCTTAATTGCGACCCCGTCTCAATATGACTGTAGTAGTTGATTGTACGTAAAATTCAACAACACAAGCAAAGAAACCAGGCGTCTAGGTTTTTTTTTTTGGGGGGGGGGGAGGGGAGGTGGAAGGGTGTTTGGCTGGGGTTGTTTAACTCCCACTCCCCTACAGGATTATTTCACTTATTTCTAGCCGGTCGATAGTGATGAGGTTTGGAAGCGTGTGCGATGGGGTCGAATGTCCAAAGAATTAGTACCTGACATTCTGCTGCAGTATTTGGAGTCTCACATGTGACCCGAGTGAGGCCAGAATGACGGACATCAAGAATCAGCTCTTACCCGCTAGGTTGAGGAGGGCTGTCACACAGAATGCTCAGACTAACAAGTCCCTGACATTAACACCCCTCCAAACCCCATTTTATAAAGAGAAAACTGAGGTTTACAGGGGCATGCATTATATTTCTTATTTCTGCTCCAAGACATAGGTTGTGGATATTTGTTAGAGCACCCTCAACCTAGTTTTGCAGTATAAATAAGAAAATTGTCACGGATTTTCATTAGAAAAGTAGCCTTTTTAAGCTGTGAAAAATGCACTATGTTGCATGGGTGTATTATCGTAATGTTTGCTGTATGTAAGGATGAAGTTGCCCAACCCATAGGGGCTTGAAGAAATATATGGTCTGCATGGTGCTTCCACGCAGAGCTGAATCCGGCCCGCACACTAGTACTGGTAAACCGCTTAGAGGATCTAAGCCTGTCCAGGAACCGCGGTGCGAGGCGGAACATCCATGCTAATAAACCCTATTGGTTTCATTGGGCGACAGGGCTTGAGCTGTCATTTCATCTCAATGTCGGGTAAAAGTCCCACAGAATTGGAAGCAACGTCTCCAAAATGACCATTACAGTGTTGACGGGGACGTTCAACCTCAAATCAAACAAATGTAAGGATGATTTTATTCAGGGCAGAATGGGTAAACTGATGTTGATACTCAATTCTGCAGTATTCTGCCAGCTTTCTGAACAATCGAATGCACAAAAATCAATCAAATTAGACAAACATCGTACAGACGGTAATGAACAGAACATAATTTGCATAATAGATCACAATTACAAATTCATTTAATAAATTTCGTCACGTCAGCTAAGCTACATGATTAACCCATTTTGTACCGAGAACCCCAAAACGGGTACCATGGCAAACAGTGCAGGCCCAGATCAGACGCCGCATAACGCGGCGTCTGATCAGGGTTAACAATATTTGCAAAAAGTTCAGCCGTTTTCTAAATCAGTTTTGAAGAAAACACTGCCTTACATCCCTAAATTTTGAAATGGATTCCTACTATATATAAGGTGGAAGATTCCATTTGGTACAAAAAGGGTTAAAACTGAAGTTCCATAGGGAATTTGTAATATGTCAGGTTCCACCAGAAATAAAAAAAAAACTAATAATAACAAAAACAAAAACAAAACAAAAAAAAAAAAAAAAAAAAAAAAAAAATGCTGATGTAATATAAGCCTTTATCACATATTCAGTACTATATTTAACATGATAACCCATGCTTTGCATGTGTGATAATGCGTGTTTCCATTTCCGGTTATCAGCCCGCCCGGTCTGATAACCGGAAACAGTGTATTTTGAACGGACAGCGGTTATCAGCCCACCAATGACGTTATTGTGACGTTGTCAATTACATTATCACATATGCACGACCCGCAGAAAAAGCGACCGACTGAAGTCGGTTGATTTCTAAGAGTGCCCTAAAATCACTGTGTCATTCTGTCAGTCTGTCAGTCTGTCTGTCCGTCCGTAACCCATTTGTGAAAATTGGTGATAGTGACTTAACCGCTTGGAATATTTAAACAATTTTTGGCATACTGATAGATATCAATGAGATCTAACCAATGAACTTGCGAAATATTACATTCCATTTAGTATAGCCTCGCCGAGGCGAAAAATGTGAAAATTTTCGAACTGCTTCTCCTTGGAAACCGTTGGGCCGATTGGAGTCAAATTTCATATGGAGCCTCTATGGGATGAGGGAAACCAAACTTTTCTCATGGGGTCCATGTCACATGACCAAAATGGCCGCCAAGCTATATATGGTCTGTCTGTCTGTCCGTCCGTAACCCGTTTGTGAAAATTGGTGATAGTGACTTAACCGCTTGGAATATTTAAACAATTTTTGGCATACTGATAGATGTCAATGAGATCTAACCAATGAAGTTGCGAAATATTACATTCCATTTAGTATAGCCTCGCCGAGGCCAAAAAATTTGAAAATTTTCGCACTGCTTCTCCTCGGAAACCGTTGGGCCGATTGAAGTCAAATTTCATATGGAGCCTCTATGGGATGGAGGAAACCAAAATTTGCTCATGGGGTCCAGGTCACATGACCAAAATGGCCGCCAAGCCATATATGGTAAAAACCCTTCAAAAATAGTCTTCTCCAGAACCACTGGGCAGATTTCCAAGAAACTTGATAAATAGCATCTGGGACGTAGGCCCATCATAAATTGTTAAAATGGTGACCCTGGGTTGACCTTACCCTTCTTTGTGCCCAGGTCAAACTTTGACACATATGCTTTTGCTAGAATATTTAAACAATTTTTGGAATACTGATAGATATCAATGAGATCTAACCAATGAACTTGCGAAATATTACATTCCATTAAGTATAGCCTCGCCGAGGCGAAAAATATGAAAATTTTCGAACTGCTTCTCCTCGGAAACCGTTTGGCCGATTGAAGTCAAATTTCATATGGAGCCTCTTTGGGATGGGGGAAACCAAAATTTGCTCATGGCGTCCAGGTCACTTGACCAAAATGGCCGCCAAGCCATATCTGGTAAAAGCCCTTCAAAAATAGTTTTCTCCAGAACCACTGGGCAGATATCCACGAAACTTGACAAATAGCATCTGGGATGTAGGCCCATCATAAATTGCTAAAATGGTCACCCTGTGTTGACCTTGACCTTCTTTGTGCCTAGGTCAAACTTTGACACATATGCTTTTGTATTGGAAAAGTGAGAATGCATTTTATCATACAAACGATTCAGAATACAGTACTAAAGTATAAGATATATTTTTGCTCCTTACGATAAGGCGCATTTATTGAGGGAACCGTTTTAGGTCCAGGTCACATTACCAAAATGGCCGCCATACCCATATATGGTAACACTCATAAAGCTAGAAGCATCCGGCGGGTCGTGCACTTCAGCTGAAGCACTGGTTCAGTACTATATTTAACACGATAACCCATGTTTTGCATGTGTGATAATTCTTGTTTCCATTTCCGGTTATCAGCCCGCCCGGTCTGATAACCGGAAACAGTGTATTTTGAACGAACAGCGGTTATCAACCCACTCATGACGTTATTGTGGCGTTGCCAATTACATGACGTAACGCGAATAGTTAGGCGTGACGTTACGCACTTTTTTGCTTGAATCACGCTTTTTATCACATTTTTTTTTTTTTCAATTTATGAACGTCAAACACAGTAAGAATAGGATCTGAATATGTGATAAACAAATTATAACATGGGGTTTTGGTTATCGCCTTCTGTATCAACCCTCGACCATTATCTGCCCTCAGGCTAAAGCCTTCGGGCAGATAATGGGGTCTCGGGTTGATACATCGGGCGATAACCAAAATCCCATGTGATAATCTCTAATGACGTAACGCGAATAGTTAGGCGTTACGTGACGCGCTTTTTTGCTTGAAATACGCTTTTTATCACATTTTTTTTTTCAATTTATTAACGTCAAACACAGTAAGAATATGATCTGAATATGTGATAAGCAAATTATAACATGGGGTATTGGTTATCGCCCTCTGTATCAACCCTCGACCATTATCTGCCCTCAGGCTAAAGCCTTCTGGCAGATAATGGGGTCTCTGGTTGATACATCGGGCGATAACCAAAATCTCATGTGATAATCTCTAATTATCATATGACGTCGTTGATAAGCAGTGGATAATGTCGTGTAATAAACATCGTACGACCACACGTGTTATAACTCTTTGGCGGGATAAATTAACGTCATAACGACGTCCATGTCAACAATGCATTTTTCGTAGAAAAACTGTCAAATTAAAAGGCGATAAAATCCAATTTGAAGTAGCCATAAAGAGAATCTTACACTCGTGGTCATTCATATCATATGAAATGACCACTCGTGTAAGATCCTCTATACATTTTTAATGAAATTTGATTTTAGCGTAGTCTTAGTGTCTGCTACATGAAAGTTTGTGATATTACTGTACGTGTGTGTGTGTGTGTGTGTGTGTGTGTGTGTGTGTGTGTGTGTGTGTGTGTGTGTGTGTGTGTGTGTGTGTGTGTGTGTGTGTGTGTGTGTGTGTATGTACGTACGTGAGCGCCCCGCCCATCGGGGCTTAGAGAAATAGATTTGGCTGCATGTTGCTTCCACGCAGCGCTGAAAATGACCACCCATGTGTACGAGGACTGTTCAAATATGAATGCAAGTATAACGTTTTCTCATGCACTAATGCGAAAATCACCTGGGAATAAATATCACAGCGTAGAAAAACATTTTACCTATACATTAATACCAAACCTGTTAAAATCCGCCCACTTTAGCCATGTATATCGTTCGATAAACACTGTTTACTCTTGTATATTAATACAAAACATGGTTGGAAGAAGGTCAGAGTACGCCGTTGAAATACGGTTCTATATTAAGAATCGTTGTATTCTTGGTATACGGTGCAAAGACATTTTTGATGAAATAATAATTATGTTCAGTTTATGGGCATAATGAAATGTCTTTTTCGACACTTTTTCGTTGGTGTAAGAAATTCAGCTGTGGGCTAGGCTCAACAGAAGATGCACCGCATGATCGTCGGCCGAAAAGAGCAACATATGCCAAGATGGTTGCTAGAGTGAAAGAACTAGTTGCTACCGATGCACGATACACCACTAGGCAAATAGCTTGTATGGTTGGCATCTCATTAGGAGCAGCTCATACAATTCTGAAATGGGATTTGAAAATGAGAAAGATCTGTGCTAGATGGATTCCCTATCCGTTGACGGATAAGCAGAAAAAGACACGCGTTCAGTGCGCCAAGAAGTAGCTTAAAAAGTTTCCAAATTACAGTGCACGGTCTTTCGCTAATGTCGTCCCAGGTGACGAGACATGGGTTCACTTTTTTGAGCCAAAACGAAAGATTCAGAACAAAATATGGGCAACAAAGTATTGCAAAAGACCAGGCATTGCAAAGCGGACCATGAGCGTCAAGAAGGTAATGTATGCCATATTCTTTTCAAATCAGGGCCCTGCTATTCAAGCTGCTGTGCCTAAAGGCAAATCTGTAAATGCGAAGTTTTACAAGAATAAAGTTCTTCGAAAATTGAAGAAATATTTCAAAGAACGAAGACCCGCAACTGGTTTGGCCAATGTCAGATTGCTACATGACAATGAGTCATCGCACAAGGCGTTCATTGTGCAAGACTATCTGAAGCAGGAAAAGGTTGTTAAACTCCCTCACCCCCGTATTCGCCTGAACTTGCCCCGTGTGACTTTTTTTGTTCCCGCGGCTGAAAAAAATACCTTTCTGGTCGAAAATTTGTACAGCGCAAACACCTCGGTTCTGCAATATTCCAGTGCCTTCATAGTATACCTCGAAAAGACTACCAAAATGCATTCAATGATTTGATCAGAAGACTGAAAGTTTGTATATCTGTTAAAGGGGAACACTTTGAGGGGACAAACTATTTTTGTCATCGAAATCTATCACGGAATCATTTTTATGTGCTTAGTTGCATTCATATATGAACAGTCCTCGTACTGGTAAACCGCTTAGAAGAACTAAGCCTATCCAGGCAAAGTGGTGTAAGTCAGACCGTCCAGTGCATAAAAGTCTTTGGGTTTCATTGGCGAGCAGGGCTTGAGATGTCTTTTCAATTCATTGGCGGGTTAAAGTCCCACGAATTTGGAAGCAACGATTCTAAATTGACATAAATAGTGTTGACGGGGATCTTAAACCTCAACTCAAACAAACGTACGTACGTGCTCCTGTTGATAGACTCCGTTTAAGAACGTTTAACAACTCTTATTTTCCAAACCATGCAATGGATTTGGTTCATATTTGACTTGATGACAACCACAGGTCCAGAGTTTTAATCAATGGTTTCTAAGCATATGCCAAAGACCTCAATGCCAAGGACTTAAAGTTTCAAACTCAAAAACTCAGGTTAAGGAATTTGCACAGATATAACCTTGGCTTTAAAGAGCTCCATTTTGTTTTTCAAACCATGCGACGGATTCGGTTCATATTTGGTATAATGACAAATATAATTCCAAAGTTTCATTTGGCAATGCTCCAGCCCATGCCCATAATCTCAAGGTAAAGGTCAAAGACTAAAGTTTTAATATTAAGGTTTTTTGAAAAGCTTATATTTTCCAAACAATATGATCGATTTGGTTAACACTTGCAATGATGAGAGATACACCTCAAAAATTTAATTAGGTAATACCCCACCCCCCCCCCCCCCATTATGCACATCACGAAAACATGCCTATATAATTTTGACCCCCTTGAACCCCACTTTTATATAGTAAAACTGGGGTTTCCGGGATATACCTTATTTTTCTTATTTCTGCTCTAAAATATAGATTGTGGGTACTCGTTAGAACCGCCTCGATGAGGCGGTTCTAACGAGTGGATGAGGCGGTTCTAACGAGTGGCCACAATCTATATTTTGAGCAGAAATAAGAAAAATATAACAATTTTTCATCCTAAGAGTATCATTTTTTTCGGTGATAAAGGTGGCAATGTATTTGTATAGGCGTGTTTGCGTAATGCAGACTGACATTTCAAAGTTAATGTTATAGGCGCTGATACGATGGATTTGTTTCATATTCGGTATGATGATAGATTCTTGTACAGGGTTCAAAATGTTAATCAGCAATGTACCCCGTTCCCATGACCCCAAGTTCAAGATCACGAACTTAGAAAAAAGTATGGTTGATGTTCAATTTTTTTAAGAGCTCATATTTTCATCACGTGAACGAGTACGTGAAATGAACACCCCCACCCCCTAAACCCCACTTTATATAGTGAAAACTGTGGTTTACGGTGGCAAACATTATTTTTCTTATTTCTGCTCCAATACATACGTTGAGGGTACTCGTTAGAACCGCCTCAATGAGGCGGTTCTAACGAGTACCAGCAACCTATATTTGTAGTAAAAAAAAGAAATATATGACAGATTTTCGCCAGAGAAGTAGCCATTTTGGAGATGTGAGAAAATGCACTGTGTTGCACGGTTGTTTTATCGTAATGTTCATTTTCTTCATATTTAGTACCATGATAGATACAGGTCCAGAAAAAGCCCCCGCCCATCGGGGCTTGAAGAAATAGATGGGCTGCAAGATGCTTCCACGCAGAGCTGAAACCGACCTGCACACGAGTACTGGGATCTTAGCCTGCCAAGGCAATCTAAATAAGTTCTGAAGTTAGATCCTTTGGAAGCAAGGACTACACCAAATAAACGAAAATAGCAGACTCGGTTTTATTGAGTCTGTTTATGACCAGTACTGAAATGTGCAACACCGACCATGCCCTCTAGCACCGGCTTAAGTAGAACTCTATTTGTAATATGATACCCAATGAACTCAATGATCCCAAAGGACCAGAAAAAATAAACTGCACTATGATGATGTACGGGGAGACGTTTCACGGCCGCCACACGGCACAACACCAGTTGCAGTGAAAATAAATAAGTTCTGAAGTTAGATCCTTTTGAAGCATGGAATACACCAAATAAACGAAAATAGCAGACTAGGTTTTATTGAGTCTGTTCATGACCAGTACTGAAATGTGCAACACCAGCCATGCCCTCTAGCACCGGCTTAAGTAGAACGCTATTTGTAAAATAATACCAATGGACAAGAAATTATAATCTGCACTATGATGATGTATGGGGAGACGTTTTACGGCCGCCACATGACACAACCCCACTTACAGTGAAAATAAGTAAGTTTTGAAGTCAGATCCTTTTGAAGCAAGGAATACACCGAAATAAACGAAAATAGCAGACTCGGTTTTATTGAGTCTGTTCATGACCAGTACTGAAATGTGCAACACCAGCCATGCCCTCTAGCCTAAGCCTGCCCAGGCAATGCGGTGCGAGTCGGCCTGTCCATGCTTATAAACCCTATTCGTTTCATTGGGCGACAGGGCTTGAGATGTCATTTCATCTCAATGTCGGCTAAAAGTCCCAAAAAAATGGAAGCAACGTCTCCAAAATGACCTTTACAGTGTTAACGGGGACGTTAAACTTCAAATCAAACAAACAAACATGCAGGTCCAGAGGCTTATTAATTTTCATCGCCATTGCTGTCAATAAACACAAGGTCAAGGTCTAAACCATGTGATGGAATTGTTTTTGTCGCGCCTGCTATTAGCATGGCGCGATATAGGCGTCGGGTCTCCCGTCCGTCCGTCCGTTTATCAAGCGGTCAATAATTGCGACCACCCTAGCGTTCACCCTAATGCACCGTTACTGTTTTCACGTCCATCTGTCCGTCTGTCCGTAACACTTTGGTTTCCTTGCATATCTTGCTTTATAGCTTACAGAATCTTATAATGTTTTGCATAAATGTTTATATTGATGAGATGCTGCTGCTACATGAAAATAAAGGTCTGCGATCAATACTGTTAAAGTTATTGCCCTTTGTAATTTTTGAAAACTTGTCCGTGACACTTTTGATTTTCCTGTATATCTTGCTTAATATTTTTAATAACTTTTGTATTTATTATTCTACATTGATGAAACTTATATCACACTTGGTGCCTGAGGTAAGGAATCTGTTGTAGTAAAATATTAATCAAGGGCTTATAACTCTTGGAGTTATGTCCCTAGATAGGTTTCCATTTAGCATAGCCATTTTTTGAGGTCTAATAATGCTAAAGTGTATAGGGAGTGGATACCTTGTTAGCGCAACTCCTCTCACATTTTAGGGTGATCGTTTTGAAACTTTGCAGGTGTTTTTATGTAGGTCTTAAAATGTGCATGTGGTTTTTTCATACTCCTAAAATTATTTCTTTCACTTTTTTATTCTTTTTTTTTTAACTTAGCCATTTTTTAGGTCTAATAATGTTTAAGTGTATAGGGAGTGGGTACCTTGTTAGCGCAAAGTTGAACAGATACTTAAAACTAAGATTCTGTGTTTCAATAATTTTGGGCCAAGTTGTCGGAATTGAGGTCAACTTCTTTTTTAACATTTCTGCTCTCTTTTATTATTGACCATTGTCATGGGGGGGTGGGGGGGTGGGGGGGGGGTGGGGTATCTAATAAGCAGTGCTTATTCACTTTTTTCATTTATACTGCAGACATAGGTTGCGGATGCTCGACAGAACCGCCTCATTGGAGCGGAAATCATTAAAATAACGTAAGTCCCTGAAATCCCATTTTTTTTTCATGTATAGTCAGGTTTAGGGGTATTCATTTCTCGGACTTGTTCACGTTATGCGACCGAAAAAGGAGATAAAACTAATTTTCAAAGTGTGACCTCCCTTGGAAAAGGTATCTATTTTTTGAGCCCGCGAATTGCGACTTGATAACGTCTCCGACAACACTGTAAAGGTCATTTTGGAGACGTTGCTTTCAATTTTGTGGGACTTTTGCCCGACATTGAGATAAAATGACGTCTGAAGCCCTGCCGCCCAATGAAACCAAAGGGGGTTTATAAGGATGGACGGGCCAACTCCCACCGCATTGCATGGGCAGGCCTAGATCCTGTAAGCGGTTTACCAGTACTCGTGTGCGGGTCGGTTTCAGCTCTGCGCGGACGCATCATGCAGTCCATCTATTTCTTCAAACCCCGATGGACTCTGGCTCCAGCGAATTACGAAACGAACAATGAACTTTGTTCTTGTTGCGAAGACATTGATTAACTTGCGCTAACGCCTGAGCCCCTCAAACAGTTGGTATATTCAGAGATTTACGTATTAAGACTATGACCATACTGGATTGGTCCAAAGACTTATCTGAGTCTCTGTCGGTCGCACAGGTCTTATTGTAGATTTTGTCATGCGCAGGCACAAAT
This sequence comes from Lucinisca nassula, assembly GCA_963580285.1. Classification (NCBI taxonomy): domain Eukaryota; kingdom Metazoa; phylum Mollusca; class Bivalvia; order Lucinida; family Lucinidae; genus Lucinisca; species Lucinisca nassula. The sequence continues at coordinate 174,218,920 of OY757013.1, read as the reverse complement.
TTGATAACACAATTCTTTCTCCAAAAGTGCTACTTTTTCGATAAAAAAATGACATTTTTCTTATTTATAGTTCTAACATAGGTTGTGGCTTCTTGTTATGAAAAGTTTCATAGAGGTGGTTCTAACTAGTACCTACATCTTATGTCTAGGAACAGAAATAATAAAAAATAATGTACACTCCAATAAACCAATTTTTATATATAAACTAAGGTTTTGAAGGATGTTCATTTCAAGGACTTGTTATCATGGTGGATTTGTATTTTCTTTCTTTTTTTCAGATTTCCTAGTTGTTGTGGCTTCCATTGTCGTACTGTCTGTAGGGTCTAATGGCCAGGTGTTTGCAACGTCAGCGATCAGGTGGGTAATAAGTAGTACTCGACGGTGAGGAAAATACAACCTAACATATCAATCACCAATCCAAACTCGATGAATACTGGATATAAACCGGAACCGAGGATCTTGCTCAGTTTCCGAATTAATTCCTTGACCCGAGGGGTTAGTTTTCTCAGTGTGTATTGTTTTATTTTATTTTTTTCTCATCACGTGAACAAGTCCTTGAAATGCCCCCCCCCCCCCTCCCCACCAAACTCCACTTTATACAGAGAAAACATGGGTTTACGGGGTTTATATTATTTTCCTTATTATTGCTCCAAAGCATAGGTTGTGGGTACTCGTTAGAACCGCCTCAATGAGGCGGTTCTAACGAGCACCCACAACCTATGTTTGTAGTATAAATGAGAAAAAATCCCGGATTTTCATCAGAAAAGTACTGAGCCATTTTGGAGATGAGAAAAAATGCACTGTGTCGCACAGCTGTGTTATAGTAATGTTACCCACAATATTAAAATTATACAGTGAAATTCCACTATTTAGACCGTCTACAATTAATACAAATTATGCTTTTAAATGCATATTTAGAAGTTCTTTCTCTTTCTAAATCCAGCGGCACCGCAGTGCGTTTTAACAGGTAATTGATTACCCACCCTTGGTCTCGACCTCTATGACAGCCATAATACCCCAAGTATATCTTATCTCAACAACTGCTTTCTTTAATAACTCGAAAGTTGTCTTCCTATGAAAACATGGCGGAAAATGATGTAGGTGATCCCGTTCCCCTTAAGAGGAATATCGGTATAATGGTCACTTTATATTTAGTACATCACTTGATAAATACCGTGAAATGAAGGCCTCCCTATACCCCACTTTATACAGAGAAAACTGGGGTTTATTGGGGTTAACATTATTTTTCTTATTTTTGCTCCAAGTCATAGGTTGTGTGTGCTCATTAGAGCCGCCTCATGGAGGCGGTTCTAACGAGTACCCACAACCAATGTCTTGGAGCAAAAATAAGAAAAATAATGTATACCCCATAAACCACCGTCAACCTATGTTTGCATTATTTTTAATAAAAAATATCACGAATTTTCATCAGAAAAGTAGCCATTTTGGAGATGTGAAAAATTGCACTATGACGCACGGGTGTGTTATCGTTATGATATGAAATTAGCCTCAGGTCGAATATCAGAAACATTATGAAATGATCTCAATAGTAACATATTTAATCAGATTGCCAGTTTTCTTTACAGGGGCATACATAGAGTCTATTTGTTTTTGATCGATTACGGTGAAATTATTCACAATTGTTCTAAGGCTTTCGTGTATAAAAAAAAAAAAAACGAGTGAGCGATAGCGAACGAGTTTGCACGGAAGCCTTAGAAAATGAGTGAATTATTTCTCTGTAATCAATCAAAACAACAAAATAAACTGTTTATTACATTTCCGTTCATGTTTTTCCTTTGAATTTTCAAATTGAACCATTCTGATTGTTAAATAAAATAGTTCCAGTCAGGGTATGGATTTCAGGAGTCGTGGTTTAGTTTGAAAATCAGTCGCCATCTTGTTTTCTTTTCAATGCAAAAATCATCATGTCCTTGAAATACAGATGCACAAATAACATTAAATTAGAACTGTATTTTCAAGAAAATAATACCATATCTTCGTGTCGCAGGTCTCTCCTCAAATACGTCAAATGGACGCGAAAATTTAAGTATGATTTTTATGACGTTATCAAATTTTCCGCCAAACGTCACTATTACCAACGCCTAGCAATTATGATGTCAAAACGTTCGAAACGAAGAAATGAAATAATTCACTTTTGAACGATAATCTGGTTTTCTTTCACCGAGAAAAATAGGTAATTCATTACTAGAAATGTAATAAATTTGTTTTTTAGTTCCTTAGTTTTGCCCAAAATCATACATTGAAGGTATGTAGGCCGAGGCGGTTCTAACAAAGATATATGAAGATATCAGAATTTTTACCTGAACATTTTCTCGTTCTTGTTTGTTGTTTTTAGTTCACCTGTCACGTAGGGACGAGGTGAGCTTTTGGGATCATTTTTATGCCGTCGTCAGTCGTGCGTGCGTGCGTCCGTCCGTCCGTCCGTAAACCTTTTCTTCAAAAACATAGTTCACAGGAGCTAAAAATAGATTTTTTTTTCTGAAAACTTAAAAAATCTTCTGTGAAACCGCATGGTCCAGGTCTTTGATATTTGGAATGAAGTTTCATCTAGTGGACCTCTACCAAGATTGTTCAAATTATAGCCCTGGAGCCAAAAATGCCACCGCGCCATGGCCCACCGGTTTTACATAGACTTGTATAGGGACAACCTTTAAAAATCTTCTTGTCTGAAACCAGAAGGCCCAGGTCGTTGATAATTGATATGAAGCTTCATCTAGTGGACCTCTACCAAGATTGTTCAAAATATAGACCTGAGGCCAAAAATGCGGCCAAAAATGCCCCCGCGCCGGGACCCACTGGTTTCACATAGGGGTACATAGGGAAAACCTTTAAAAATCTTCTCGTCTGAAACAAGAAGGCCCGGATCTTTGATATTTTGTATGAAGCTTCATCTAGTGGACCTCTACCAAGAAGATTCAAAGTATAGCCCTAGGGCCATAAATGCCCCCACGCCGGGGCCCACCAGATGTTGTAGGGAAAAACCTTAAAAAATCTTCTTGTCAGAAACTGGAAGGCCCAGGTCTTTAATATTTGGTATGCAGCTTCATCTATTTGACCTTACCAAGATTGTAAAAAAAGGTAGTCCTGGGGCCAAAAATGCCCCCGCGCCGGGGCCCACTGGTTTATCATAGGGGTATATAGGGAAAACCTTTAAAAATCTTCGTCTGAAACAAGAAGGCCCAGGTCTTTGATATTTAGAATGAAGCTTCATCTAGTGGACCTCTACCAAGATTGTTCAAATTATAGCCCTGTGGCCATAAATGCCCCCGCGCCGGGGCGCCCGGGTTTCACATAGGCGTACAAATATATATAGGGAAAACCTTTAAAAATCGTCTTGTCTGATACCGGAAGGCCCAAGTTTTTGATATTTGGCGTTGGACCTCTACCAAATTGTTCAAAATACCACTTGTTTCACATAGGCGTATATGCCGGGGGAAAACCTTTAAAAATCTTCTTGTCTGAAAAAAGAAGTTCCAGGTCTTTGATATTTGGTATGAAGCTTCATCTATTGGACCTCTACCAAGACTGTTCAAATAATAGCCTTGAGGCCAAAAATGTCCCTGCGCCGGGACCCATTAGTTTTACATAGGCTTATATAGAAAAAAAAATCCTTTAAAAATATTCTTGTCTAAAACCACAAGGCCTATGTCTTTGATATTTGGCGTGAAGCTTCCTCTAGTGGACCTCTACTGAGATTGTTCAATTACAGCCCCAGAAAATGCCCCCGCGGCAGGTCACACTGGTTTTATATAGGCTTATTTACGGAAAACTTTAAAAATCTTCTTGTCTGAAACCAGAAGGCCAAAGTCTTTGATATTTGGTATGAAGCTTCATCTAGTGGACCACTACGAAGTTTGTTCAAATTACAGCCCAGGGCCCAAGAATGTACTAGAGACACTGATACTCAGGTGAGCGATCCAGGGCCCTGTGGGGCCTCTTGTTTTTTCTTGTTTTTTTTTATTATTATTATTATTTTTTTTTTTTTTTTTTTTTTGGTGGTAAATTTTCAGTGTATATGAATAGGCAAGTTTTTGTGAGGAGAGCTTGAAGTTTTCAGATTAATTTGTTTCTGTTGTTCTATGTTATTAATCCGAACCCGGACTGTGTGTGCTCTTTAGAACTGTCTCTCTGAAGCGGATCTAACAAGTTCCTGCAATCAATGATTTTTAGCAAAAAATATGTTTATCCCCACTCCTGTTGGCACTATATAGCATTGGGAGAGTACAGACTGTACATTAAGTCCTGATCTTTCTGTTCACGACAACCTTTTTTGCAAAAAGTGTAGATCTAGATCAGATGGCTTCCTAAGAAGCCTTCTGATTAGGATCTACACTATTTGGCATTCAGTTTATGAATTTGTAGTTATAAATTACATCAAGTAATTTGATTGGTTGATAGACAGAAATGGGCGTGGCTTATATGAATATTCAGCAAGATAAGGGTTAATTGCTGGATCAATTTCTGTGCAGATTAAGGGTGGTAAGGGCAATATATACACCATCCATGACATGGCTTTCCAACGCGCGAATCTGCATATCCTGTGCTTCAATTTTATTTGAAATTGGCACATAAAGCTTCGATTCATTAATATTCTGTTTGGAGGCCACAATAAATGAAAACATTCTAAAAAGGCTTATATGGAGCAAACGTAAAATACCGGTTATACGGTATTGATGTTGGCGGTAGCGGTCACGTGGTAAAAGGCGATCATCATCACGAAAACACGCCTTTAAGATGTTGACCCCCTCGAACCCCACTTTTATATAATAAAACTGGGGTTTGCAGAGGTATACATTATCTTTCTTATTTCTGCTCAAAAACGTAGATTGTGGATACTCGTTAGAACCGCCTCGTCGAGGCGGTTCTAACCCGTATCCACAATCTATATTTTGAGCAGAAATAAGAAAACTATCGAAATGTTTCATCTGATAATTTTCATATTTCGGTGGTAAATTTTACAATGTAGTTGTATAGGCGTGTTTTCATAATGATCATCATCTATATTTCAGAGGCGTTCGTTTTTTACAGATTCTTCGTATGTTACACGTTGACAGACAGGGCGGCACCTGGCGTCTCCTTGGCTCTGTTGTTTATATACATAGACAGGTAAGTCGATATGCTTTCTTCAGTTACTGTCGTTGAATTACGAATCATTGAATGGTAAAATTTACAGTGTAATTGAATAGGCGATAATTAAAGCTGCTTTGTCAGCCAAATTTTATTTATAGCATGTCTTTGTAGGGGGATTGCTTGGGCACGAAAATGGGGCATGATTTTTTGGAGCCCGTTAAATGCAATATTATGCCGATTACAAGGAAGAGGACAAATACAATTGATGGTTCTTACACCTTAGAGGGAACCTTCATCGAGAAAGTGGATTCCATTAAATACCTTGGTGTGACCCTCACACACAATTTTGAGATGGAATACACATATTAGCAACATGTTTACTAAGGCAAATACAACGTTTGGTTTCCTGGCGCGAAATCTTAATAAGTGTCATCAGGATGTAAAATAGAATGTATAAGAGACAGTGCTTTTCAGGTGAGCGAACCAGGGCCCTCTGGGTTGTTTAAATAAGCTGCCTGGATCTCCTACAAATCAGTGATAGTCACGCGGTATATGCCGCAGTTTGAACTAGGGGAATAACTGTATTGTAAATTGTCATTTGGGGAGGTTTTTTTTTTTTTTTTTTTTTTTGGTTTTTGGTTTTACGGCCCTTTCAAGACTATTTCACTCATATCGAGCCGATCGTTAATCAGAGGTCGGCGAAAACCGGAGTACCCGAAGAAAAACCACCTGACCTTCCGTTGCAGAACTTGGCGTCTCACATGTGACCCGAGCGAGGCTCGAACCACAGCGGTGAGAGACCTAATGATCAAGAGTCAGCGTTCTTAACCACTAGGCCACGGAGGCCCGTATTTTGGGGAGTAAATCGGAGGTTTTACGGTCGGAAATTTCGTTTTACGGCGACGCGTCAGCGGAGCTGTAAAACGTAATTTGCGACCGTAATACCGACAATTTGCATCCAAACAGTTATACCCATTCTAATGCACTTATTCACTTGTTTTGTTAAAACTTGAACTATTTTGCACAAAGCGGCAACCGCTGTAAGCTGCGTAAAACCAAATGGCAGCCAATGAAAAGCGACGTAACGTGATGACGTCGGGTTTCCGACAGTATATCGCTGAACCTGTTGTTTTGACGTTATCCAATCAGACCTCGCGTTACATACAAAAGTGCATTAGAATGGCATCTAACGCTTTATAAATTAGGATCACAATTGACCAAAACAGTACCGTTAGGTGAACTGACTTTACGAGTTAACTTTTAGCTTCCAAATCAAAACATTTCTTTCGTGGCTGTATTTTCACAACAATATGTGTGGTTATTTTCTTATTTCTTATTACGATTACAGATCCGTGTGACATACACAACTTTTCATATCATTCTATAACAAATCCGTGCGACATAGTGCATTTTTCACACTGCCAAAATGGCTACTTTTTCTGATGAAAATCCGTAATATTTTTCTTATAAATACTGCAAACATAGGGTGTGGGTGCTCGTTATATTATGTAGTCCTGAAAACACTAGTTTTTTTCCGTGCACAATGAGGTTAGGGTGATGTCCATTAGACCTAATCCTAGCACCACGATAACAGGTCCGTGAAACGAAGACCCCTCTTAACCCCACTTTATATAGAGAAACGTGGGATTTACGGGGGTATGACTTATCTGCCTTATTTTTGCTCAGAAACATAGATTGTTGGTTCGCGTTAGATTGAGGCGGTTCTAACGAGCACCCACAATCTATGTTTAAAGCAAAAATAAGAAAGATATTATCACTTAATACAAATATTTGGCACTTCTGACACCATGTTGGACGCCATTATTTCTCATGGATATGTTTTCTTAATGGATTGACGGCGATACTGTAAAATAGTGTTCAACGTCCTCAGCGAGACTTTTCTAAAGTGAAACAGAATAGTTTCTTCGACTATGTATAAAACAGAAAATGTACAATACAAGAAGGTACACGTAAGCGCACTTCTTCAAGAGCAAAGAAGTTAAGGCAGTGATCGGGAATCGATACAATTAAGCCATAGCTCCCATCAGTGACACCAAAGGGAAAAAAGCCAAGACATGTAATAACTAGACCCTAATGGAAACATCAATAGCGGAAAGCCAAGAGGACAGTTACTTGCACTCAAAATGACCAAAGAAATAAAGACATAAATGTGTTCTAGAAAGTGTTATCCTTTGGAAGCAAGGAATACACCACAGAACTGGAAAATATGAAGTGAACATGTTTTCTGGGCCAGGCTAGCTAGTTTCGGCCAATTAGGCCCCATCAGTGACCCTCAAATACTTTAAAATTCCACAATGGAAGTCTGGTTTTATAACATTCACTGAAACAATTTACGAAATCAGGCCAAGAGCAAAGTAAGTGAACCTCGGAGGGATTTACGTCAGTTTCCCTTTAGTATAGATCTAATCCATGACACGCCTATATAATTGTCACCCCCTTAAACCCCATTTTTATATAGTAACACTGGGATTTAGATGGTATATATTATCTTTCTTATTTCTGCTCAAAAACATAGATTGTGAGTACTCGTTAGAACCGCCTCGTCTAGGCGGTTCTAACGAGTACTTACAATCTATGTTTAGAGAAGATATAAGAAAAATATCAGAATTGTTCATCTGAAAATTTTCATATTTGGTTGTAAAATTCTACCAATATATTTGAATAGGCGTGTTTTCGTAATGTATTATGTTCCGAAAATTTGTAGCAAGAGGGCTAAAAATGGAACAAGAACACACTTGCACACAGTTTTTCTGCCATTGATTCCCTTCTCCCATTACAAAAGCATGCCTATACAAATACATTGAAAACCTGACCGCAGAGAAAAAAAAAAACAAAAAATTTAAGATGAAAAATTGTGATATTTTTCTTATTTCTGCTCAAAATATAGATTTTGGTCACATTTCAGAACCGCCTCATTTTAATATTTGTCTTATTTCTGCTCAAAATAAAGATTTTGGGCATACTTCAGAACCGCCTCGATGAGGCGGTGCTAACGAGTATCCACAATCTACATTTTTGAGCAGAAATAAGAAAAATAAGGCTTACCCCTCTAAACCCCAGTTTAACTATACACAAGTGAGGTTCAAGAGTTTAATGATTATATAGGCGTGTTTTCGTGATGCACTCATATAAGAGAGCTTAATGTTTGGTTTTTACATCACTTAATGATCATGTAATCATGATTCAGTGCGGAATGATCAACATTAATTCCAAACAGACAGTCTGGATTGTGGCCGCGTAAAACTGTTAAACCTCCACCCCACCCAACCCAATGCAAACTATTAAATGACCGTTGCCTGGCGATTCTTCTGGCGGGGTTTATTAATGTTATAGTTCGTCATTGCATGTATGTATCGTTATTTTTCTTTGATAGCCGTTAGGCACCTTGAGGGAAAGTAACGGTCCCATTGGCTTTCCTCTTGTGATCTTTTCATTTCATTGAAGTTACTTTTTGTGTTCGTGCTTCATTTACTACGGTGTTGTGGGATAATTGTGTCTATTCGTGATCATTCCATTTACTTCTTTTTTGTTAGTAATACCATGAATCATTTGACTGCTTTTTTTTCCAACTTCGTCTTAGTGTCTTGCAACTGATAAATATACACAGCAAGCGGTGGACAAGAGTCTGGATCAGATTTCCAACGTGAAAAGATATGACTTTTTGCAATCATAAAAGCGAACAAGAATAATGTAAACAGCAGGAAAAATACAATACGAATCAGTCTCCTTGCAGGAGGTTGTCGAGAACGTTAGAAAAAGTAATGTGTTTTGATTTTGTTTGATTTGAGGTTTAATGTCCCCGTTAATAGTGTTGAGGTCATTTTGGAGACGTTAATTTCAATTGTGTTGGACTTTTACCCGACCTTGAGATGAAATGACATCTCAAGCCCTGTCGTCCAAAGAAAATAGGGTTTATAAGCATGGACAGGCCGACTCGCACCGCTTTGCCCTTGGCAGGTTTAGATCCTCTAAGCTGTTTACCAGTACTCGTGTTCCGGTCGGTTTCAGCTCTGCGTGGAAGCATCATGCAGCCCATATATTTCTTCAAGCCCCGATGGGCGGGGGCCGTAAAAAAGTAATGTGTTGTACATTGGTGTACATTTCTTGACATTAATAAGAAAGCAGATTGAAACTGGGTACAGCAAATGTTTAAAACTCCGTAAACCCACTGCTGCGAGAGAGGCCTCTCCCGGTGAAATCTTAACCGTTTTGAACCGGAGGTCTTAATTAGCAATTCTTGGTTTTAGGAACAGTTCATCAATCACGCTTAAGCTTCAATCCTTCTGTGTATACAGCAGAAAAAGATGCTTAGAAAAGTTCAATATATATAGGTTCTGTTTTGATGACATGTTTCTAGCCATCAGGATAACACGCCTATATAATGTTGACCCATTTGAACCCCACGTTTATATTGTAAAACTGGGGATTACAGGGGTAACCCTTATTTTTCCTTGTCTGCTCTAAAATATTGATTATGGATAATCGTTAGAACCGCCTCGATGGGGCGCTGTAATGGGTACCCACAATCTATATTTTGAGCAGAAATAAGAAAAATAACGAAATTTCTCATCTTAAAATTTTCGTTTTTCGGCGGTTAATTTAACAATGTATTTGAATAGGCGTGTTTTCGTAATGTTGTTTTATCTAGCTGACCGAGATGTTTTCTGACCGCACCCGGCATACACTCAGTAGCACTGGAAAAGGAGTCCTAACAAAACCATTTTCCCCCACCCATCGGGCTTAGAGAAATAGACTGGGCTTCATGATGCTTCCACTCAGAGCTGAGACCGACCACACACGAGTAGTGGTAAACTACTTAGAGGGTCGAAGGCAATGATCAGGAATCGATAAAATTAACCCACACACCAAAGGGAAAGAAATACAAACATGAAATAACTAGACCCTAAAGGAAACATAAATAGCAGAAAGCCAAAAGGACAGTTACTTTCCCAAAAAATGACCAATTGACTATCCAAGCGATACACACGCTAAAAGACAAACCATCACAAAAAACCGCGACAGCAGAACCTAAAAATGTTCTTTAAAATGGTTATCCTTTGAAGCAAGAAGTACACCACAGAATTGGAAAATATAAAGTGTACATGTTTACTGGGCCAGACTAGCTAGTTCCGGCCAATTAAGCCCCATCAGTGACCCTTAGATATTTTCAAAATTCCACAATGGAATCAATGATCCCAAAGGACAAGAAAATATAAACTACACTATGATGTAGGGCAGGGAGACATTTTACGGCAGCCACACATTCTCAGATACCAGTTGTAGTGACGTTAAATATGTTCTATAAAAGGGTTATCCTTTGGAAGCAAGAAATACACCACAGAACTGGAAAATTTGAAGTGTATATGTTTTCTGGGCCGGGCTAGCTAGTTTCGGCCAATTTGGCCTCATCAGTGACAGCCCAGGCAAAGCCTGCCTGCCCAGGCAAAGTGATGCGAATCGGACCGTCATTGCATATAAACGCATTGGTTTCATAGGGTGACAGGGACTGAGATGTAACTTCGTCTCAACGCCGGGTACAAGTCTGGAAGGAACGTCTCCAAAATGTCCTAGATTATATTGACGGGGATGTCAAACCTCAAATCCAGAAAGCAAACCAAACAAAATCGTACTCCGTTTTTTTGTTTCAGTTTTCGGCGCAGTGTAGCTCAAATCATATTTTTCTTAACATTGTTTCGCTTATATTTTTATGCAAGCACGTATATTTGAAGTTTTAAAATGCCTTGACTAATCGTAGACACATGCTATCTATCTATATTCTCATACTTGGACATAACCTCATACCGTTGAAAAGCATCACAAAACACGCCTATATAATTTTGACACCCTTGAACCCTACTTTTATATAGTAAAACTGGGGTATAAAGGGGTAAGCCTTATTTTTCTTATTTCTGCTCTAAAATATAGATTGTGGTACTCGTTAGAACCGCCTCGATAAGGCGGTTCTAACGGGTACCCACAATTTATATTTTGAGCAGAAGTAAGAAAAATCATTACGCAAACACGCCTATACAAATACATTGCCGTAAAAATGAAAATTTGAAGAAGAAAAATTGTGATATTTTTCTTATTTCTGCTCAAAATTTATTTTAGAGCAGAAATAAGAAAAATAAGGTATACCCCAGGAAACCACAGTTTTACTATATAAAAGTGGGGTTCAAGGGGGTAGAAATTATATAGACGTGTTTCCGTAATGATCACAATTTTTCACCTTAAAACTTCAGATTTTTCGGCGGTAAAGTTTACATTGTACTTATAAGGCGTGTTTTGCGCCCAACTTGGAATTCGACTATTTTCTATACCATGTTGTCATGTCATGTGTTACCATACTTTTGCATGTCATGGCATGTCATGCCATGCCTTGTTCTGTCATGACATGCCATGCTTATATTATGCTAAGTCTCAATATACGCTACATTTCACTACTCTTTACTACACTACACTACACTACACTACACTACACTACACCACACTACACAACTCTACACCACACTTCCCCTCTGCTCCCCAGATCTTAAAGCTATGTCTAACTGTTGAATATGATAACTATTTGCTAAGCCTCTCCTACACATCTTATTTGAATATTATATTCTGTACACTTGTTAACAACTGTCATTGTTATTGTATATTCCTGATATGTCATGTATATGACCTGAGAGAGAAGAGTGTATGATCTGTTTTGTTCTGCTCTAATAACGAGTCCGTGTAATGATAACCTCCTATGTTCGTTTGTATATGAAGAAAACTGGTCACTCCCAAGTTTGTGGACGTCTGCCCGGCATTGTGGTGGGTGGCAACTTAGGCCCTGCCGCCGAGTGGGACTGGCTGGCCTTTATGCATCGGAGGTTTTGGTTCGCTCCGCTTTGCCTGGGCAGGCTGGGTCCTTCTGTGGGGTTTGCCGGTACCAAAGTGTGGCCGGTTTCGGCCCTGCTAGGGGGGCATTGTTCGACCAAGTCTGTCTTCCCAGACGTCCGATGGGCGGGGATGAAGATACCGGTTGTGTAGATATGAAGAAGTGCACTTTGTCTTACGGGTGTGTTGTCCAAATGATATGTGATTGGTTGTTAAGTGCATTGATTTCTGATCTATCTTTGTATGGCGTAAGTTTGTGCCTAGTGTTAGAGATAAGTCATACCGTACTGTCGCAATAATTTTGACTGTGGACCCATATAGGCGTTTCTGACGGGCACCCAGCAACGAGGGTCTACGGAACAATTACCATATGTGTACCCATAAACAAACAAAAAATGCTTAATGAATGCACTTTGTCGCAGGGACGAGTTATCCCATTGTTTAGTTTTGCATGAATGTACATAGCGTATGATAACACTATGCCCAGCACGATACTGTTTTAAACCGACATCCTCTACTTGTAAAATGCATGCAAACAAAAAGGATTTACGGCCATGCCCCACTCTTTAATGATTTTGACTGTATCGGCTAGCAGCAAAGTTTAATACAATATTTTGCACTGTCACTTGCCAATTCATGTGTACTAGGTGGGTGGAGCATGTCCGTAATATCCTGCTACACAGTCATGTAGACTTGTTCTTACTATGGTATATTCCACACACTTCCAAGCTGGAAAACTCCGTTTTAATCCATTCATAATCATAACTATGTCACAAATTTAATACTGAGGTGTGGCCTGTCTACCACGTGCGCGCACGATTTTGTATACAGTTCATTGATTACAACAGTTCCTGACCTTGTAGTTTTGTATAGTAAACGTACTTTCTATGCGTTTACTGTTGTCGGATGATGAGTTGAGGGTGACGTCGGCATTTTTTTTTTTTTTTTTTTTTTCGTTGGACATTGCCCTCTGTTGTCAAAAGGTGACGACGCTTTGGTTGTGATTATTATAACGGTATGGTGTGCACTGCCAGCCAACTGGGGTGGTGGTGATAACGGTGCAGCCTGTCAAACCTACTATGGTGGTGTTTTCTCTTACGACACTGTCTGCTTATCATCCGACAACAGTAAGATGTGATACTGGAATTCTATCATTGATGTTGCTGTTGTTGTTATTCGGTACAGGGAGCAGATCCGGAGATGTTGTTCGTCGCATTTATTTACTTATCCTAGATATGAAGAACAAGCCTACGGCTAGTATCTGAAGTTGCTACGTACTTAAATAGAATGTGGGAGAAGAACTTTACTGCACCATTGCACTTTACTAGGCCCGGTACCTACATGTTACACTAATGCAGAATGCAGGCGGTGATGACCTGGATTCGACTGTACAGTTGCTCAAGCGGGACTAGGCCATCGCTGTCTCCATGTGCGATAAGGGCCCTTTTATGATGATCACGCAGCATATAAGTTGCATATTCTCCCTCATACTATTAATAGTTTAATAGGTTATAACCTTGTACCACCTTAGCTACCATACATCTGTATTAATATGTTATTCCTTATATGTCATGTAAATGACTGAAGAGAATAAAGTTTTGTCTGTCTGTGTCTGTCTGTCTGTCTGTCGTAATGTAGTAAATGGGTTTCTGAGTGAAAATGTGTAATAGATAAAGCCACAAAACTTTAAAAGCACCATGCGAATTTTGATGCAGACTTTAGTCATTTTTGCTCACCTTTTAGAAAAAGTCAAGCTTATAAGTATCTCTTCTGGATTATCTGCAAGGTGATGATTTAACTCGAAATTCAATGTGTGATTTTTCTCTGCAAAAACTTTGAAAAAAAAAAAAGTACAAATTGCATCCGCTACAGTCATAGCAGGTACTCTTACCATTACACAAACATGCCTATACAAATACATTGTAAAAATACCGCCGAAAAAAGGACATTTATAAGATGAAACATAAATGATATTTCTTTTATTTTTGCTCAAAATATAGATTGTAGGAACCCGTAAGAACTGCCCCATCGCGGCTGTTCTAACGAGTACCAATAATCTATATTTTAGAGCAGAAATATGAAAATAAGGTTTACCCATGTAACCCCCGTTTCTTCTATATAAAAGGGTTCCAGGGGTCAAACTTATATAGGCGTGTTTTCGTTTTGCAAAGATATTCTAGTTATTAAAGTTTGGCTGTAAATGGGAAATCATCCAGTTAATCAAAACATGTAAGTTGATTAAGGCACAATATGCAAGAGACGTCGAAAGTTGGTTCCATTTTCTTAGATGCTTACACGGTATTAATAATTGGGCGCCGTCAAGCGATTTTGGTACTTATCGCCTATGCGAGCAGCGAAGTTTCGGGCGAGCCTGCGCATCCGCGCAGTCTCGCCAGTACCTTCGGTGCTCGCTCATACAAGCAGTGAACCAAGAGGAACCTTCAGACAGAAAGCCATATCCCTGGCCCCTCTGAATGACTGGGCATGCGCAGTTAAAATTTGTCATGACGGAATGCTCGAAGACACAAATTCGCTTGGCGTGGCTCAACTAATAACTTCCTTTTTGGCTGATTTCGCTTCCCTTCCATAAAAGCAAACTAAAATAGAAATTGTTTTCCATGTTTAATTACCCTCAAAGTGTAGGGTTTTTTCATTACGATAACCCACCCATGTGATATTATAAGAATCTTATATGGGTGTGAGGGGTGGATTGAAAAATCCGTCCCGAGGGACACTGTCCGGCATCACGAGGCTTGCCGAGTGATGCCGGACAGTGATCCCGAGGGACGGATTTTTCTATCCACCCCTCACACCCATATTGGATTCTTTTTCTTGCATACCTTCCATTTCTATTGCGAAATTTTAATGCTGCTGTCACTTCGGCTACCGACGTCCGCCATTTTGTGATGACACAACAGGAATGTTTAGTGACGTCACGCATGACGACGCCGCGCATGAGGTTGTAATCAACCAGTGCATTTATCAAACACGCGATTATATTCGATTTGGGGTCGGAACACCAGGGTCAGAACATAAATTTCTATCCCAGGGTAAAATCGCGGATTTCCTTGTCTGGTGTGCAAGAAAGTGTATTATTACCCAACCTACTATATAAGAAGTTATTAAGCATTTTCGACTATCTAACACCTTTTCGCATGAAATCGGATTGAACCGGTTTTCAGAGAACTATCACACGGAGCACTGAACTATTGCCCGGTGCAGATAGTTTTAACTATCTCATGGTCACGTGATCACCTAGCAACTTGACAAGTAGTAATTGCTTATTGTGATCAAAATAACTCTTTATACGAGTTGGGTAATAAAACAACTATTTCATACCTCTAAGGGCGACAGTCAAAATTATTACCCAACCTACTATATAAGAAGTTATTAAGCATTTTCGACTATCTAACACCTTTTTCGCATGAAATCGGACTGAACCGGTTTTCAGAGAACTATCACACGGAGCACTGAACTATTGCCCGGGCAATAGTATACAACTATTTCATACCTTTTTGGGCGACAGTCAAAACTATCAGCCCCGAGGTGCTGTGGAGCACCTGATGAACTATCGCCCGAGGCCGAAGGCCGAGGGCGATAGTTCATCAGGTGCTCCACAGCACCGAGGGGCTGATAGTTTTGACTGTCGCCCAAAAAAGTATGAAATAGTTGTTTTATTACCCAACTCGTATAAAGAGTTATTTTGATCACAATAAGCAATTACTACTTGTCAAGTAGAACAAGTTGCTAGGTGATCACGTGACCATGAGATAGTTAAAACTATCTGCACCGGGCAATAGTTCAGTGCTCCGTGTGATAGTTCTCTGAAAACCGGTTCAATCCGATTTCATGCGAAAAGGTGTTAGATAGTCGAAAATGCTTAATAACTTCTTATATAGTAGGTTGGGTAATAATTTTAACTATCTCATGGTCACGTGATCACCTAGCAACTTGACAAGTAGTAATTGCTTATTGTCATCAAAATAACTCTTTATACGAGTTGGGTAATAAAACAACTATTTCATACCTCCAAGGGCGACAGTCAAAACTATCAGCCCCGAGGTGCTGTGGAGCACCTGATGAACTATCGCCCGAGGCCGAAGGCCGAGGGCGATAGTTCATCAGGTGCTCCACAGCACCTCGGGGCTGATAGTTTTGACTGTCGCCCAAAAAGGTATGAAATAGTTGTATACTATCAGCCCCGAGGTGCTGTGGAGCACCTGATGAACTATCGCCCTCGGGCGATAGTTCATCAGGTGCTCCACAGCACCTCGGGGCTGATAGTTTTGACTGTCGCCCAAAAAGGTATGAAATAGTTGTATACTATTTCATACCTCCAAAATGGCTACTTTTCTGAAGAAAATTTGTGATATTTTTCTTATTAACACTTCAAACATTGGCTGTGGGTGCTAAATAGAACCGCCTCAATGAGGCGGTTCTAACGAGTACCCACAACCTATGTCTAAGAGCAGAAATAAGCAAAATAATGTATATCCCTGTGTACCCCATTTTTCTCTATATAAAGTGGGGTCAAAATAATATATATACGGGGTATATTTTCTCTATATAAAGTAGTCTGGCCCAGACAACATATACATTCCATATTTTTCAGTTCTGTGGTGTATTCCTTGCTTCCAAAGGATAACCTAGCCGACCTCAGTGGCTCAGTCGGATGCGTGTCTGACTGGTGATCAGGAGGACGCGGGTTCGACTCCCGCTGGGGTCGGCAACATTCTTTCGTGGAGATTGATCATGAAATCTTTTCTACGGTCTTTCTCTCCCTTCCGCTGATTCAAGAAGGGCAGTTGTCAGTTTCTGGCGAAAGAATGTGCACTGTACTGGTTAACCGCTTACGTATAAGCCTGCCCAGGAAAGTGTTGATAGGTAAACTGACCGGCTCAAAAATGACCTAAATAGTGTTGACTGGGCCATTAAACTCCAAAACAAACAAATCCAAAGGATAACCGCTGCATGATGCTTCCACGCAGAGCTGAATCCCGCCCGCACACTAGTACTGGTAAACCGCTTAGAGGATCTTAGCCTGTCTAGGAACTGCGGTGCGAGGTGGACCATCCGTGCTAATAAACCCTATTGGTGTCATTGGGCGACAGGGCTTGAGATGTCATTTCATCTCAATGTCGGGTAAAAGTCCCACAAAATTGGAAGCAACGTCTCCAAAATAATCTTTACAGTGTTGACGGGGACGTTAAACCTCAAATCAAACCAAAAAACCAAAGGATAACCCTTTTATAGAACATATTTAGAGGGATGTTTATTTCTCGGACTTGTTCACGTGATGAAGATAAGGCAAGATCCAAGAAATACAAATAGATGTACCTGTCAGAGTGAGAATGTGCATGTCTCTCATATCTTAATCGTTTTTTTATGTGTACAGTCCCTCGAAATTAGTTGGTGGTTTCACGGTGTTTCTGTCAATGTCTCCCTACTCCCCATGCAAACACGGAAGAGGTCATCCCCTATAACTTGAAATCATCATAAAAACGCCCATATATTATTTGACCCCATTGACCCCACTTTCATATACTAAAACTGGGGTTTACAGTGGCTTTCGTAATGATATCAATGGACATATTTAGTGATACGAGAAACTTGGACTGTAGTCTTCTTTTATTAACAACGATACTGTTTAATAAGTTATCACTGGCCAAATTTAATGCAGATTCTAAGAATATAAGCCAATAAAGCTATGGTTGTATGCGTATGTACTTTAAGCAATTAGTGTAGACCCAGATCAGATCTGATCTGGATCTACATTGTTTTCCATCGTCCAAAAATAGGCCCTGGGCATATATTGGTTAATAAAATATTCTTACCTACCCTATAATGAAACCGTTCAATTACATGTACACATTGTTAATTTGGCCTAATATTTACGATATGTCCTGAAGTTTTGACAACAAGAAACCAAGCGATGATCGGCTAATACGCCCCTGATACGATGAGCCCCTTTTGCTAATCACGCAATCACTACACTATTATTTTGTGTAGTTAGCATCACATTAAATCCCACGTCATCTAGAAAAAAGTTGGGCCTACAAGATGATACACTTTGAAAATTACTTTTCCTAAAATCATAGATATGGGTAATCAATGAGGCAGTTCGTACAAGTCCCCCTATCTGTGTTCCGAAGACGTGTTAGAAAAATATTCAAAGTTGTCACTGGCGAAATCCTAAAATTAACCAAAATTTTCACTGGCAAAATCCGGATTCTTCAAGTGCTTATGTGTGCTTCGCATTCATTACGAAAACACGCCTTTTCAAATTCACTGTAAATTTTATCGCCGAAAAAAAATGTTAATTTTTGGATGAAAAATTGTGATATGTTTCTTATTTCTGCTATTAAATATAGATTGTAGGTATTCTTTAGAACCGCCTCGATGAGGCTATTCTTACGTGAACCAACTATCTATTTTTGAGGAGAAATAAGAATAATAAGGTATACCCCTTTAAACCCTAGGTTTACTAAATAAAATTGGAATTGAAGGGGTCAAAATTATATAGGTGTGTTTTCTTGATGTAAAAAACCTTGATTCAGGGGCGTTGATGAGTCCCAGACGAACAAGTCCGATGGGAGATATGTTGTCGATTGTAATTATGAAAGAATTTATCACGGAAGGGTTTACTTCTCTGAGTGTAACACACGCATACGCACATACGCACACATAAGCGTGCGTGCAGAGAACTGTTTCTTGTTTTATATATAGTCCTCATTTCAAGCCTGCCCAGGCAAAGCAGTGCGAGTCCATGTTAATAAACCCAATTGGTTCATTGGGCGGCATGGCTTGAGATGTCAGTTCATCTCAAAGTCGTGTAAAAGTCCCACAAATTTGGAAGCAACGTCTCCAAAATGACCTTTACAGTGTTGACTGGGACGTAAAACCTCAAAGCAAACAAACAAACAAAAACCTTAAATATAGATTGTGGGTACTCGTACAATCTACATTTTGAGCAGAAATAAGAAAAATATCACAATTTTTTGTCTTAAAATTTGCATTTTATTTTTCCGCGGTAAAATTTACCATGCATTTATATAGGCGTGTTTTTGTAATGGTGGTGTTAGAGGAAGTTCATCACACGGATCTGTTAACCTGGTGAATGAACCACAAGTGCCCGACGTTGATTACAAAGCTGATTACAGAAGAATATTGTCACGAGATATCACATTAAAGTCTTAGAAAATGTTCTTTGAATTGTCAGCTTTGTCTGTAAAATGCTGAAACTTGACGCCGTCTGGAGAATAAACCCATTAATCACAAATGAACTCTACTATACCCCATGTTTAAGAAAAAAACGGAAATAAAGTATAATGTGTGTCCTGTTAATTCTGTTTATTTTAAGTTTCAAAGAAATGCCAGTATTTTTAGCAAACAGGGCATGTCCTGATCAGATGCTGTATTCTGCGGCAACTGATCTGATCGTGCTCTGTTTGCTAATGTCGTCCAAACATCAATGGGATACACGCCTGCTGCAATCAACGAAAATCTCTTAGACAATTGAAATATGTTATTTACGATCTGACGCCTGAGTTCTGCACTGGGTGGGCACCTGCGCCTGATAGACAAAGTCACATACTCATACATTGTGATTGTCACATGTATTTAGCTCACCTGAGCCGAAGGCTCAGCGGTATACTGGTCCATTGTCTGTTGTCTGTCTTTCGCCTGTCTGTTGTCTGTCAACCTTTTCAAATATCTCCTCTGGAACCACTAGGGGTGGTTGGATGAGGCAAAGGTGACGTGTATCTTGCGTCAGCGGGGTGTCCTTTTGATATTGGCTTACAGTTGGACACGGTCTGCCGTCTTTACAGCAGCTAAGGGTAGAGGGGGGTTGTTGTTATTACTTCTGTTTCTAAACCTCCATTCATTTTCCTCTGTCCCACACTTTCTTCTCCAATACTATCTCTTGTATCTCTTTTCTCCTTTTCTTTGGGAGACGACGCATAATAATCCATAGGGGTTGACATGTCCTCAACCCCCCAAACAATCAATGAATCTTAATCAACTGGGCCGATTGAAGTCATTACGTGCATCCCCTGGTACGTTCGAACGAATATACGCCATTCTGTACGTATGTGTGTACAAAGGTACATACGTACGTTATCCTCGGCCCTCGCCCATCGGGGCTTGAACAAATAGAAGGACTGCATGATGATTCCATGCAGAGTGGAAACCGACCGCACACGAATACTGGTAAACCGCTAAGAGGATCTCAAAATAGAACAGAAGGCATGATCAGGAATCGATACAATTAACATACAGCTTCCATCAGAGACCCCAAAGGGAAAGAAGCACAAACATGAAACAACTAGACTTTAATGGAAACATATATAGCGGAAAGCCAAAAGGACAGTTACATTCCCACAAAATTGCTAATTGGCTATCCAAAAGCAAAATAATATAAGCGCTACACACACTCAAAGACAAATCATAACAAAAATAAACCGCGACAGAAGAACCGCATTAGAACGGTCATTGAAACGAGCCTGCCCAGGCAAAGTGGTGCGAGTTGTAGCGTCCATGCTTATAAACCCTAGTGGTGTCAGTGGGCAACAGGGCTTAAGATGTCATTTCATCTCAATGTCGGGTAAAAGTCCCACAAAATTTGACGCTACGTCTCCAAAATGACCTATTCAGCATTGACGGTGACGTTAAACTTCAAATCAAACAAACTTACGTAATCCTGTTAGGCTCGGGTTAAATAAGGCATTTGTACCAAGTAGAACCTTAGCTTTTAAGAGCTCTCGTTTTCCAAAACATTTGATGAATTTGGTTCATATTTGGTATGATGATAGATATGGATCCAATATATTATTCAGCAGTATTCCCATCCATTACCATGCACTCAAGGTCAAGGTTATGGACTTAGACATCACGAAAACACGCCTATATAAGTTTGACCCCTTTGAACCCCGATTTTATATAGTAAAACTGGGGTTTCCGGGGGAATACCTTATTTTTATGCCCCCGGAATCTAAGATTCTGGGGGGCATATAGTTTTTGGTCTGTCCGTCTGTTTGTCTGTTTGTCCGTTTGTCTGTTTGTCCGTTTCTCCGTCTGCAAAAACTTTAACATTGGGCATAACTTTTGAATGGTAAGTGATAGAGCTTTCATATTTCACATGTGCATTCCTTGTCACAAGACCTTTCAAGAGGTACCATAAATTTTGACCTCGTGACCTTTGACCTTGACATTTGACCTACTTTTGGCCTCATTTTTAAAAACTTTAACATTGGCCATAACTTTTGATTGGTAAGTGATAGAGCTTTCATATTTCACATGTGCATTCCTTGTCACAAGACCTTTCTATTGGTACTATAATTTTTGACCTCATGACCTTGACCTTGGCATATGACCTACTTTTTTAAAAACTTTAACATTGGCCATAACTTTTGATTGGTAAGTGATAGAGCTTTCATATTTCACATGTGCATTCCTTGTCACAAGACCTTTCTATTGGTACTATAATTTTTGACCTCATGACCTTGACCTTGGCATTTGACCTACTTTTTAAAAACTTTAACATTGGCCGTAACGTTTGATTGGTAAATGGTAGAGCTTTCATATTTCACGTGCATTCCTTGTCACAAGACCTTTCTAATGGTACCATAATTTTTGACCTCATGACCTTGACCTTGATGTTTGACCTACTTTTTAAAAACTTTAACATTGGCCATAACTTTTGATTGGTAAATGGTAGGGCTTTCATATTTCACATGTGCATTCCTTGTCACAAGACCTTTCTAGTGGTACCATAATTTTTGACCTTGTGACTTTGACCTTGATGTTTGACCTACTTTTTAAAAACTTTAATATAGTCCATAACTTTTGATTGGTAAGTGATAGAGCTTTCATATTTCACATGTGTATTCTTTCTCACAAGACCTTTCCAGTGGTACCATAATTTTTTACCTCGTGACCTTGTGGCCTCAACCATGACATACTTTAGTGATGGGACTTTCATATTGCACAGGCGCTGTCCGGGGGCATCGGTGTTTCACAAACACATCTTGTTCTAATTTCTGCTCTAAAATATAGATTGTGGGTACTCGTTAGAACCGCCTTGATGAGGCGGTTCTAATGAGTACACACAATCTATATTTTGAGCAGAAATTAGAAAAAAAAATCACATTTTTTTCATCATAAATTTTTCATTTTTTCGGCGTTAAAGGTGGCAATGTATTTGTATAGGCGTGTTTGCGTAATGAAAATGTTTATTGTTAAAGACACAGTTTAAGGTATTTGTACCAGGTAGACCCTTATTATTTAACAGCTCATATCTTACAAATCGTTGGATGGGTTTGATTAATATTTTGTATGGTAATAAATAAAGGTTCAAAATTTCATTCCGCAATAACCACACTCATGCCTGTGACCTCAAGGTCAAGGACATAAAATCTTTTAATGTTAAAAAATGAGGTTATGGTATTTTCACCAGGTAGAACCTGGTCTTTAATGATTGATTTGGTTAATATTTAGTATAATGATATATATATATATATATATATATATATATATATATATATATATATATATATATATATATATATATATATATATATATATATATATATATATATATAGGTCCAGTTTTTTTTCAGCAAGACGCCTGTTCATGCCCATGGCCTCGAGGTGAAGGTCACCCCTTTAGAACGTTTTAATGTTAAATTGTTTTTTTTTTTGCTCGTGGGTTCCAAAGCATATCCATAACGGATATCAATTTTATTTGCTAAAATGATAGATGCAGGTTCAAAAGTTTATTTGGCAATACACAGGCCCATGGTTAAGACTTCAAGGTCAAGATCGCAGACTTCGAAAGTTTTAATGTTAATTCTAAGAGTTCATATTATACAAACCGTATGATGGATTGCGTTTATATTTGGTATAATGATAGACACAGTTCCAAAGTGATATTCAGCAATACACCCACCTATGCACATGACTTCAAGTTCAAGGCCACAGATATAGATTTTTTTTTAAATTCAAGTCTTTTAAAAAGCTCATATTTTCAAAACCATATAATTGATTTGCTTTATATTTGGTATGAGGTCAAAGTTGCAGGTATAGTTACCGGTCCAAAGTTTTATTCAGCCGTATCCCCGACCCTGTTCTCAAGGTCAATGTCACAGACGTTGATATTTGAAACTTTTTGGCTCATATTTCTTAAACCATAAAATGGATTTGCTTCATATTATGATCATGATAGATACAGGTGCAACGTTTCAAACAGCCATACCCACGCCCGTGCCCAATGATCTCAAGATCAAGGTTGCAGACTGAACATTTTTAGTGTTAAACTTTTTCGTGTTTTCTGAAACATTTGATGGATTGGGTCCATATTTATTATGGAGATAGTTATTTTCAAAGGTAATTATTGGCAATACCACCTATGCCAATGATCCAAGGACACATTTCCACAGGAGTTATGGTGTCCAATGACATTTTTTTTGGCAACATGAGCTTTGCGAGGTGAGGTGGGCCCCTGGGCTGGGGTATCTGCGTCGTATGGACACATTTCTAGTTTCAGAAACTATTGCAGCCTGATAGCTGAAAATTTGAGATGTTGTAAGCAAATTGAGTAAATGGAATTACACGACTATACAAGGTCAAGGCCATTCCTTGACATTGGCCCAACGTCAATCAGATATGAAAATTATTTTTTTTTTCTTCAGTCACCACTAGATCATTTGTAACCAAAGTTCTTATCAATTTTTTCAGGAACAAGGAAATGAAAATGAATTAATAGGAGTTTGGTCACATGACAAATATGGCCGCCATGTCCATATCAAGTAAACACCCTTCAGATATCTTCTTCTATGAGGCCGGTGGGCCGATATCATGAAACTTGGTATGTACATGTAACATAAGGGACTCTAGTCATTAATAGATTGTTCAAACCCTGGTTGACGACCTATTTCAAACCATGGTCAACTTTGGTCGCGTAGGCTTTTGTATAAAAAAGTCAAAACCATGTTTTGATTGATTGTTTTGGGTTTAACGACACGTCAATCCTTGTGGATCATTTTTGTCCTCTCCCTAAGAAAGGGAGAAAAGGGATGGAAGAGATAGTAGAGGAGAGGAAAGTGAGGGGCAGATGAGAAAGAAGAGATAGAGGAAAATGAACCGAAGTGTAGAAACTGAAGAAATAACAATATTCGCCCTCTACCCTTCCCTGCTGCAAGGACAAAACAGGCCTTGCCAAACTGTAAGTCAATATCAGATGGACATCCCAGTGGCACAAGCTTCACGTCACCTTTGCCTCTGATGGGTTGACCGTTTACCCATCTTACTCCAAGGTCAAATTTGGTCATTTGTGCTTTTGTATGGGAAAATGTGGAAATTAAAGGACAGTAATAATTTTTCGAAACTGTTATTGCATGTGAACTTTAACCAATTTTGTACTGGGAACCCCTAAAGAGGTGGTTGGCAAACAGTGCAGGCCCAGATCAGACGACTGATCAGGGCCTATACTGTTTGCAAAAAGTTCATTTTCCGAACAAATTTTGAAGAAAACACCACTTGATGCACCTAAATTTCAAAAATGGACTCTTGCTATATATAAGGAGGAAGAGTCGATTTCAAAAGGGTTAATAGTGATACTCATTTATCTTTGTCGAGGGTCACCCAAATATCAAAATAAACTTTGGGACACAGGAACAAAAGTTAATCCAAATGGTTTAGGTCACTTGACCAAGATGGGTGCCTTTGCAAGAAACCTTCAAACCTCTTCTTCAAAGAAACCAAATGGCTTCACATACACGCAGCATTCAGGTGAGCGGTTCAGTCTGGTTTATTTTATCTCGCAATGGAAAACCCTATTTTGGTATTATTCGCAAACAAAACAGAGATGAAGATCAGCCTGCGCGTGCGCGCAGTCTCATCAGAATCGTTGAAAAGGCATTTTATATGTTTTCTGTCTCTTACAGGACTGAGATGATAACTACGCTGTATATAGGTTTTCCTGTCTTTTAAAGGAGTTGACAACTACGCTATTTATATTTCGTTCCGTATCATACAGGTTTTCTGTCTTTTACAACAGTTGATAACTACGCTGTACATAGGGTTTTTGTATCTTCATATGAGTTGTAAAATATGCTGTATATAGGTTTAACAGAAGTTGAAAACTACTCTCTACATAGGTGTTGGGTCTTAGCTACGCTGTGTGTATTTTTCTGTCTCTTGCAAAGTTAATAGTTTTCTTACAGAAGCTGATAACTGTGCTGCATATATATATATATATATATATATATATATATATATATATATATATATATATATATATATATATATATATATATATATATATATATATATATATATATATATATATATATATATATATATATATATATAGGTTTTCTGATGATTGATTGCTTGTTTGGGGTTTAACAACACGTGAGCTCTTGTGGGTCATTTTGTGTCGTCTCCCAGAGAAAGGGGGATAATTGATAGAAGAGATAGTAGAGGAGATGAAAGTGAGAGACAGAGGAGAAAGATGTAAATGAATGGACGTGTAGAAACAGAAGAAAAAGCAACACTCTCTCCTCTACCCTTTCCTGCTGCAAGGAGATCAGGCCTTTCCCAACTGTAAGCCAATGTGAGCCAGCGCATGACAAAATCTACAAGAAGGCTTGAGCGACCAACGAAGACTCAGATAAGCCTGCAAATTTGCACAGTCTGATCAGAGCCTTCGCTAATCGCATGTATCTACTAGAGGCTAATATCTATGGAAAGAGACATAAGCAAAAGGTCTTACCATAGTGGATGGGTGCGCAGATTGATTTTGGTCTCTGTTGGTCGCACCGGTCTTATTGCAGGTTTTGTAATGCACCGGATCAGATACGTCGGGACACCCACGTGTTGCAAGATACATGCCACCCTCGCCTAACTCCCTCATACACGTGTTGATAACTTTGCTATATAAGAGTTTTTGTGTCTTACAGGAGTTGATAACTACGCTGTATATAGGTTTTCTTGGGCTCATCTTCTCTTCTTACTTTGTCTACCTCGCCGAAAAGGACGCGGAACCAGATTCTGGGTCAAAGTTTAACAGCTATGCAGATGCCCTCTGGTGGGGAGTGGTAAGTACAACTAAAAGCCGATCGATACACCTGATTTATTTTTGCATTTTTCCACGATCCTCAGCAGGCACTCATTGATATTCAACGTTGAATCAATAATAAAAACGTTTTTGCAACGTTGAGTCAAGCTTGTGTAACTGTAGCGTTGAGACTTGCTAGTTGTGTAACTACCTGTATTTTCTAACCGGGTCCGCACAAGGTCTTTTAATAATTAAAGAACGGACCCATATTGATAAGGGATCCGGAATATATACAGTAAACATCCTATATTTAGACCACCTTTGGGACTGTTCATAAGTGGTCTTTAAGACCACTTTTGAACAGTCCCAAAGGTGGTCCCCGACCAGAGGACATTGTGTGCAGCAAGCACAATGAAAACATAACTGCACCCTTCTATATAAGCTTTTTAAATCAGAATTAGCCATAATTTTAGGTGGTCTTAATAGCGGAATTTCACTGTATTTTTCGAAAGAACAACTACTTTCTCTTACTCCTTCCGACCCTGCTGACGGTACAAACATCTTTACAAACAATGTAGATCCAGACAATTCGGCTCATAACAAGCCATTTTATCAGATTCTACACTGAATTTCGCCATCCTGTAAACGGCGTTTACACCTTAATGACAGGAACGGATGTTGCCAAATGCAAAGATGGAATACTACTCCTCAGAATTTCAGGGTGACCGTGTTAAAATGTACCATATATGTTAATTTATTTGTGATTTGGCCTGGTCTGTAACGGTTCGATTGTGTAAGCTTCCGACTAGTTATCAGGGATCCCTTGGTCCGAAATGATTCATTTATTTTGGCTGTTCAAGCCAAGCGCATTTGCACAGTCATCTAATGGCGCTAAACACTGCGTAACTATGTGATCAAACAGAAGAAAGAAAGAAAGAAAGAAATACAGAAAGAAAGAAAGAAAGAAAGAAGGAAAGAAAGAAAGAAAAGAAAGACAAGAAAGATATTGATGGAAAAGAACTTCTTACATGCATGTGAGGTAGTAAAAGTAATATTGTAACGGTTATGGATAAATACCACTTCTACAGCCTTGCTGTAGGAGCCGGCTCTTTTAGCGACGCGGGTAGAGTGGTTGGCTTTTTCACGAAGTTAAGCAACGGATATCGCGGTTAGTACCTGGATGGGTGACCGCGTTGCTTGACTTCGTGGACGACCCGGTACACGCTACATTGGTGGCAGCGGTGGGATAGAAACAGTGCTGCTGGTTTGTTACATAGACTCCGCCCTCGGGTTTAGCCTTGTGAGGCATGTGTGACTTCGGGACGAAGTCAAGAGATGAGGGGGAGAAATGTAACGGTTATGGATAAAAACCACTTCTACAGCCTTGCTGTAGGAGCCGGCTCTTTTAGCGACGCGGGTAGAGTGGTTGGCTTTTTCACGAAGTTAAGCAACGGATATCGCGGTTAGTACCTGGATGGGTGACCGCGTTGCTTGACTTCGTGGACGACCCGGTACACGCTACATTGGTGGCAGCGGTGGGATAGAAACAGTGCCGCTGGTATGTTACATAGACTCCGCCCTCGGGTTTAGCCTTGTGAGGCATGTGTGACTTCGGGACGAAGTCAAGAGATGAGGGGGAGAAATGTAACGGTTATGGATAAATACCACTTTTACAGCCTTGCTGTAGGAGCCGGCTCTTTTAGCGACGCGGGTAGAGTGGTTGGCTTATTCACGAAGTTAAGCAACGGAGATTGCGGTTAGTACCTGGATGGGTGACCGCGTTGCTTGACTTCGTGGACGACCCGGTACACGCTACATTGGTGGCAGCGGTGGGATAGAAACAGTGCCGCTGGTTTGTTACATAGACTCCGCCCTCGGGTTTAGCCTTGTGAGGCATGTGTGACTTCGGGACGAAGTCAAGAGATGAGGGGGAGAAATGTAACGGTTATGGATAAATACCACTTCTACAGCCTTGCTGTAGGAGCCGGCTCTTTTAGCGACGCGGGTAGAGTGGTTGGCTTTTTCACGAAGTTAAGCAACGGATATCGCGGTTAGTACCTGGATGGGTGACCGCGTTGCTTGACTTCGTGGACGACCCGGTACACGCTACAATATTAAAATCACTTGCATTCTTTAAACACAGACCCCTTATCCGCGTGACCAATCTTTATAGTTTAGTTTAATCGTATTTTATTGCAAATAAACAAATGGGTCGGGCCACAAGTTCTCACAACATTAGTTACGACCCTCCCCGTATATGGTTGACACTAATACATTTACAACCAATCTTTATTTCACCCAAGCCGCAGGAGCTTATAGGATAGGCAGTTGTCCGTCTTCGTTTTCAAACGACATATCCTCTGAAGCCCCTGGGCCGATTGAACCTAATCTTCATCTTTGGCATCCTAGGGCTAGAGGATCGAAAGTTTGTGTTTTGTTTGTATGAAATTTGGCTCATTAGTTTGGTTGTTATGAAAATTTAGAATTCCCACAGACATATGGGCCCCGTCAAGCGATTTTGGTACTTATCGCCTATGCGAGCAGCGAAGGTTCAGGCGAGCCTGCGCATCCGCGCAGTCTCGCCAGAACCTTCGCTGCTCGCTCATACAAGCAGTGAATCAAGAGGAATCTTCAGACAGAAAGCCATATCCCTGGCCCCTCTGAATGGCTGGAAATTTGTCATGACGGAATGCTCGAAGACACAAATTCGCTTGGCGGGGCTCATATAATGACGAAAATTGAAAAAATGGCATTTACTGCTTAGCCATTCAAGGTATTTTGTCAAAGCGTTTAAAGAAATGTTCCTTGAGTAAACTTCGCTCAGCTATTTGCCTTTATGCCAACTTGGGGGTCCCTAAGTTTGTGCCGAGGCCATGTCCAACCCCTCCACTTCATAAAATGTCATATATCTCAGAAACCATTCAGAACCTCAGCCATAAACCATATATTTCTTATTCTTTATGATAAGACGCATTCAGTGACACCATCTGGGGACTCCCGGGATATGCCGGATCCATACCCCATCCTCTCCACTCTATAAAAGGCCCAATATCCTATACATCTTACAGATTTCCACCCCTAAACCATAAATATTCTTGTAACTTATGATACAGGCTGCATTAAGTGACACCTGGGGGATCCCGGGATGTGCTGGGGCTATGTCCCACCCCCTCCACTCCATCAAAGTCCAATTATCACAGAAACCTTACAGAGTCCCACCCCTAAACCATATATATTCATGTTCCTTATGATAAGACGCATTCAGTGACACCAGCGTGGTGGTCCACCGGGGTTCTACGGGCCATGTCCCACACATTTACTTCATTAAAAAACCATCCATCTGAGAAACCGATCAGATCCCCACCATAAAACCATACATATTCTTGTTCCTTATGATAAGACTCATTTATTATACCCCCGGCATACAAAGTAGGTCAGGGGTTATATAGTTTTCGTCTTTACGCCCGTTCGTCCGTCCGTTCGTTCGTATGTTTGTTTGTTCGTTCGTTCGTTCGTCAACCTTTACGTCAAAGTTTTACGTTAAACCTTTTTGATTGCTCATATCTCTGTAACCACAGGTTGAATTCTCTTCATATTTAGTACAGGATATCTCTATAGCATTACCTTTCATTTGGAATATCTAGGCGCGCGGGTCAAGCCCCTGGGTGGGCTGTCCGTTCGTCCGTTCATCAACATTTACTTCAAAGTTTTCTGTTAAACCTTTTTGATTGCTCATATCTCTGTAACCACATGTTAGATTCTCTTAATATTTGGTAAAGGATATCTCTATAGCATTACCTTTCATATGGAATATCTAAGCCCCTGGGTCAAGCCCCTGGATGGGCTGTCTGTCTGTTTGTCAACTTTAATCTTTTATGTCAAAGTTTTGTGTTAAACCTTTTGATTGCTCATATCTCTGTAACCACACATTGGATTCTCTTCATATTTGGTACAGGGTATCTCTATAGCATTACCTTCCATTTGGAATATCTAAGCTCCTGGATCAAGCCCCTGGGTGGGCTGTCTGTTCGTCCGTCCATCCATTCATCAACATTTACGTAAAAGTTTTGTGCTAAACCTTTTTGATTGCTCATATCTCTGTAACCACATGTTAGATTCTCTAAATATTTGGTAAATGATATCTCTATAGCATTGCCTTTCATATGGAAAATCTAAGCCCCTGGGTCGAGCCTCTGCGTGGTCTGTCCGTCCATTTGTCAACTTTTACATCAAAGTTTTGTATTAAACCTTTTTGATTGCTCATATCTCTGTAAACTCATGTTAGATTCTCTTCATATTTTGGTACAGAATATCGTTATAGTATTAACTTTCATATGGAATATCTAAGCTCCTGGGTCAAGCCCCTTGGTGGGGCTAGGGGTCAATAATTAAGACTTAGATATTTTGATTACATCAAAGTTTTGTGTTAACTGTTTTCATTGTACTCCTGGCATACAAAGTATATTAAAGGTTATAGTTTTTTTCTTTCCATCTGTTCATTATTACTTAGTTTGTTCTTTTGTTATGCTGTGACCCTTGTCAGATTTGTCAGCTAATATATTGAATGTGATCTTAGAAACTACAGTGACTGGAAATGTTAAATTTTGCATAATATTTCCATTTGAAATTCAGACAATAATAAATGCAAGTAATAATAAAAAGTTGTATTGCTTTATTATGGCATTATGCAGCTACTTTAATTCAGCAAATGTTTTATGACAGCCTATTCTATGTTTGTTGTGTCCAGTTTAAATTGTTCCAAATTGCCACAAACTTTGATTTTTTATTATTCAGCAAAGTCAAGCACTTCCATATTTGGTTATGATAAATTATACTATATTTGTTGAAATGCAATAGTTATTCTCAGTGGACTAAATGGAAAGTTTGTATGGAAAGGTTCAATGCTACAGACAAATTGTCATTTCCACTAAAAGGAGATGGCACTGGCTTGGGGTATACGTGCCCCACTGGGCACTTTGTCTAGTTCACCCCATCCTCGGTGTCCCTTTGTGCTGGGGCAATGTGCTGGGACTATGCCCTGCCCGTTCACTTCATAAAAGGCCATACATCCCCACCCCATAATCATGTATATTCTTGTTCATTATAAGTAGACACATTTATTTACACCAACTTGGAGGGGGGTCCACAGGAGCCATTTATCCCCCCCCACACACACACACTTCATGAAAGTTTCATATCTCAGAAACCATTCAGATCCCAACCCTTTCACCGTTTATATTCTTGATCCTTTTGATAAGACACATTCAGTGACAACAATCTAGGGCTTTTCTGGGATCCGCAATCATTAGGAAAACACGCCTATTCAAATATATTGGAAATATTTTACCACCAAAAATGAAATTTTTCAGATGAAAATGCTAATATTTTTCATATTGCTGCTTAAAATATAGGTTGTGGGTATTCGTTGGAGCCGCCTCGGCTCCGCCTCGCCGAGGCGGTTCTATCGAGTACTCTAAATATATATGTTTTTGAGCAGAAATATGAAAAATAACGTATACCCCGTAAACCACAGTTTTACTATATGGGCCCCGTCAAGCGATTTTGGTACTTATCGCCTATGCGAGCAGCGAAGGTTCAGGCGAGCCTGCGCATCCGCACAGTCTCGCCAGAACCTTCGCTGCTCGCTCATACAAGCAGTGAATCAAGAGGAACCTTCAGACAGAAAGCCGTATCCCTGGCCCTTCTGAATTGCGGGGCTCATATAAAAGCGGGGTTGAAGGGGGTAAACATTATATAGGCGTGTTATTGTGATGCTACTCCAATCCCTCCTCAGCTTAACCTTTAACCTGCTGAATGTTCATTTAAGCCACACCCATTTCTGTCTATCAACCAATCAAATTATTTGATGCAATTTATTGCTACAAATTCATAAACTGAGTGCCAAACAGTGTAGATCCAGATCAGATGGTGAAGAAGCCATCTGATCTGGATCTACACTGTTTCCAAAGATAGGGGTTGTCGTGAACAGCATGATATGAGTTAATAGGCCTTATATCTCAGGAAACATACATATCTCCACCGCTAAACCATAAATGTCTCAGTTTCTGTTGAAAAGATGCATTTAGTGATACTAACTAGGACTCCATTGGGTCCATGCCCACCCCACTACTTTATAACATGCCTAATATTTCAGATACAGCGTCCAAACGGGTAGGGTTAGTTTAGGGGACTTTATCATTGGTAGATTAAATTCATATCAAAAATATACATGGCTGCCATTTGGCAGCGCCCAGCTGAGCTCTAGCATAGTGGCCCATGGGCCTCTTGTTTATCCTCTTTTCGAAAACAAAACTGTTGAGCCAGCGCATGTGAAAACCTACAATAAGACATTCTCGACCAGCGAAGAATCAGATTAGTCTGCGCATCCATATAGTCTAACCAGAGACTACTCTTGCTGCATGAAGGAGCAATGGACCCTTAGCTATCCTGAGAGCGCACAGCGAAGACTCTTATCAGAATGTGCATATGCGAGTCTTGTCTAGACGCACATATCTTATTGTAGGTTTTGTCGTGCGCTGGCTTTTTTAGCTTGAAAACGGAATATTTCCGATACTGGCTGGGAATGCTTGTTTAAGATTTGACAGCGTTACAGCGTTATGTATTGTTATGATCAATCCACTCACAGCGTATGGGTTCGTTTTCCCTACCTTGGGGTAGCCAATTTCCACTTTAACGGGGAATGTGTTTTATTTCATTTCTTATACGTTTTACCACGTATCTCTAAGAGTTAGGAAAATATTAAAGACTCTGGTCAGACTCCGCACTCTGTGACGTCTGACCAGGACTTTTCATGTTTTCCGAAGTCAAACCCATGAGGATGATAGGCGTAAATGGGTGAATGTCGTTCCCACGAACATGCTTTCTAATAAACTCTACTTGTTCAGAAATGTTCCTCGAATTGCTACTTGTGTGACAATATTGTTCTCTTGATTAAACGTTTCACAAGAATTTATTACCCTGGCTTTTTCAGTTTTAATCAAGCAAATTTAATAATAGGTTGATGTCCGCCTTCTGTCAGTGATATAAAATGCATGTTTGAAATTTAAATGCAGTAATCTGATGATATTTTTGGTTTTGGTTAATGATTATTTCAGTCATATTTAGCCAATCGTTAATCAGAGGTGGGCCGGAGTACCAAGACAAAAACCACCTGACCTTCCGTTGCAGAACTGGGCGTCTCACATGTGACCCGACCCAGGCTCGAACCACAGCGGTGAGACCTAATAATTACGAGTCAGCGCTCTTATCCACTTGGCCACGGAGACAATAAAGTAATAAGATATGCATGACGAACACACGCCTATACAAATACATTGTAACCTTACCGCCGAAACTGCCCCCGCCCATAGGGGCTTGAAGAAATATATGGGCTGCATGATGCTTCCACGCAGAGCTAAATCCGGCCCGCACACTAGTACTGGTAAACCGCTTAGAGGATCTAAGCCTGTCCAGGAACCGCGGTGCGAGTCGGACCGTCCATGCTAATAAACCCTATAGGTTTCATTGGGCGACAGGGCTTGAGATGTCATTTCATCTCAAGGTCGGGTAAAAGTCCCACAAAATTGGAAGCAACGTCTCCAAAATGACCTTTATAGTGTTGACGGGGACGTTAAACCTCAAATCAAATAAAAACAAATGTACCGCCGAAAAACTAAAATTTCAAGATGAAAAATTGTGATATTTTCCTGATTGCTGCACAAAACATAGATTGTGTGTACTCGTTAGAACCGCCTCGTCGAGGCGGTTCTAACGAGTACCCACACTCTATGCATTTGAGCAGAAATAAGAAAAATACGTTTTACCCATGTAAACCCCAGTTTTACTATATAAAATGTGGGTTCAAAGGGGTCAAAATTATATAGGAATGTTTTCATGATGTTTTTTTCTCGAGATAAGTGAAAGTTCGATATCTCAAACACGGATGGCTCGTTAATTCAAAATCGTATAGAGGTCCCTAGAGAGTTTTCTGACACCTACAGTTATCTATATATTTAGGTTTATGGATGGTATTCACTAGAGCCCAATGCTCCTTGGGATATTATAGGATAGGCAGTTGTACGTCGTCATCTTTGTCGTCCGTCAACACTTTTAAACGACATCTCCTTTGAAGCCACTGGATCGATTGAACTCAAATATTTATCTGTAGCATCTTGGGCTGGGGGTTGAAAGTTATGTTATTTTGTTTGTTTGTTTGTTTGCTTGTTGTTTTTTTTTTTTTTTTTTTACTTAAATTCGGCTCATTAATTTGGTTGCTCTGGCAACTTAGAGTTTCCATAGACTTGAAATAGGAAAAATTGAAAAATGACATTAACTACCAAGCATTTCAGATATCTACCATCTGCCATATGATTTTACGTCTACTGCTCATTTTTATTGGTTGCCATTGAAACCAAAATGTAAAAAGAAAACAATGCTTAAAAAATCATCTCCCCTGAAACCATATGCTCTATGATGCTGAAACTTTATGGAACTATTCACGATATTTGTCTTTACAGATTTTTTTTTTATCAAATTCGACTCTTTAGTTTGGTTACTATGACAAATTAGAGTTTCCATTTACATTTAAAGAGGGAAATTGAAAAAAAAAATGGCATTCATTGCCAAGCCTTTGCAGATATTTCGACAAAACTTTCATAGAACTATTTTTTAAGCAATCATCTATCTGTCATATTATTTTAGGCCAACCACTCAATTTTATTGGTTGCAGTTGAGACCATAAAGGGGGGGGGGGGGGCGAAATTGAAAAATGAAATTAACCGCCAAGCTTTGGCAGATTTCTTGAATATGCCATATGATTATAGGCCTACTGATCATTTTTACTGATTGCCATGGAAACCAAAATAAAAACATTGAAAAAATACTTAAAAATCTTCTCCTCAGCTGAGGCTGAAACTTTATGGACATATTCACCATATTTGCCTTTACAGGTTTTGTTTTATATTATGAAATTCGGTTCTTTTGTTTGGTTTCTTTGGCAACTTAAAGTTTCCTTTGACTAATAATGGGGAAAATTGATAATGTCATTTACTGCCACGCCTTTGTAGATGTGGATTAAATATGCAAATTAGCTAGATACGTTCCGTAACGTTACATGTATGACGTCCGTAACGGCGTTGCGCTTACTAATGGCGGAAAATTGACATTTTTGTAAACAATCGTGAATAAAAGGTGTTTCAAATGTCATATGATAAATAGAATCTCGCATTCGTGCTCATGTATTATTGAAGTTATTAAAGTGGTTGAGGAAAAGGGATTAAATGCTCGGCGAAGCCTCTCATTTTATCCCTTTTCCTCAACTCGTCATTAAAAGACTGACCCCAAAAGGTATCAGTGAAATCAAAATTCTGTTTCCCATCAGTTTGATTGGCCGTACGTGCCATAGACCTTGTGATGGCACAAGAGTGATAAAGATCAGGAAATGCCTGCTCAATGGGATCAGGCGGTTGGTCTGCGTAAAGATTAGAAGTCAAAAGTGGGTTTACCAAAATCTTATCTCCAGCTAAGCCATTGCATAGCAATAAATGAACACCTTTAAAAGGTAATGAAGGTCTAATACCAACAGCCACTGAACCGGATACCAAGTCTGATGACAAATAAACGTTATGAAGCGGAACATTAACAAATCCGCATTCCACACCCTGAATAAGGACACATTGACCCAGAGAAGTCTTCTCAGAAAAAGGCTTATTCTGCTAGAATAAGAGATTGAGAAGCTCCAGTATCTTGTAAGATTTTAATAGGGGTAGGATGGGCATAACTGTCACCATTTAGTGACACAAAACCATCTGATAAGAATGGTTCATAAATCTCCATAACTGAATCAGTCTAAGATATTTTGGCATCAGAAAGAGTTTCCTCCCTTACACAAGACTGTCGTTTTGGCCTAACAGAAGTCAAGCCTGTAGGCTTAAGTTCCTCTTATCTTTCTCTTTTTTTTTCTTCACTTTGATTTTAAACATTCAGAGATCGAATGACCTATAGTTTTACAATAATTACAAACTACTTGAGATTGAGATAAGGGATTCTGGTCTTTGTTTTACCAGAAGGTTTGGAAAAATTCTGGCTTCTTTTTCACCAGAAGGTTTGGAAGGATTCTGGCTTTTATTTTCACCAGAAAGTATGGGCATAGTACTTGATGTATGGCTATAATTGCCAGATGGATTACTGGGATAGAATCTTGGACCTGTCTGTGGTTTATATGGTTTTCTTTACAAATGAGACTTTATGAGTCAAAGCATAATCATCTGCCAAACGAGAAGCTTCCTCCAAAGTTTCAACCTGTCTCTCATCGAGGAAAGACTTGATGTCTGAATTTATGCATCGTTTGAATATGAAGTAAAACATAGATCGGGTATCGATACAATTAAATTACTCTACCCATCAAAGACACCAAAGGGAAAGAAAAACAAACATTAAGCGACCAGACCATAATGGAAACCTAAACAAAGGGAGGCCATAAGGACAGTTACTTTCCCACAAAATGGCCATATGGCCATCCAAAATAAAAAGACACAAGTGATACACACAGTAAGTAACAAACAACAACATAAATAAACCGCCACAGAAGAACCGCCTTGGAAGGTCAGTGGAAAGATTTCCACTTTGTGGGGGGGGGGGGGGTGGGCTTTAATCGATTTTACGTGGCCCGATCCTCGCCCTTACTTCCGTCGCGATTAAGACAAATAATTTGTTCAGTCCGCATGAAGGCCTCCTAACTCATCAGTGCAACATCTCCGTGAACACAAATAATCACAGAACCACAGAGGTGAGACAACGGTGAGGACTCGACAGCAAGAAACCACTGAAATGCTGGAGCAAAAGAAAACCAACAGTTAGACTCCGATGGGGCCGACCAGAGACAGAGCATCAGGCACCAACCAACATTACCTTGAATAAGATCTCTCTAATTCTCAATAAGCCTTTACGTTGGAACCGTCATAGAATCTGAGGCCTGACCCACCGGCGTGTAATTAAAGAGGGAAGCAAAGTTGCCAACCGTGATTGGGTTAACTACCATGCATGCAGTCTGTCATATAATATCCATGTTGTACCCAATCTTTTTATATCGAAGAATGATTTTACGAAATTGGGTGCTAAAGTCATTGCGGTTATATATTTTTCTGAATTTATATACTAAGCCACCATAAAATTCGGGTTCCGATAGACCTTGTTGTAGAAGAGATTTAAGTCCAATATTGAATTTTGAAGTTAAATCAGAATGGCGTCTATAAAATTTTGAAAAGGCTTTGCGTAGTTTATGGTACCGATAACCCTGATTAAGAAGTATAGCCGTTAATAATTTATTACGAGTTTTGAAGTCAGTTACATGACTACACACTCTAGCAAATCGAATAAATTGCGAAATATAAACGCAATAGTATGGCGCACGAGGAACATCACCATCCAAAAAAGGAAAATTTTCAATCTCAAATTCAAAGTCATCGCATTTATCATAAATTTTGCACGAAACAAACCCATCTACAATAGATAGATGTCAATCAAAAAACCGGGACCTCGGTATCAGAAGAATTGGCTTTATTGAACTGAAGTTCTGGGGGGGGGGGGGGGGGTAAATCTGACTGATCAAACCATCGAAATAGGTTTTATCAATATTTAATAAATCATCTAAATATCTAAAAGTGGAGCTAAAAGCTTCAATAATATCAGATTGGTTATCGATGGAAAGCGACAACATTAAGTCTCTTTCATAGCAATACAAGAATAGATCAGCCACAAGAGGTGCGCAAATCGTACCCATCGGAATGCCCACAATTTGTCTAAATAACTTAGAACCGAATCTAATATAAATATTGTCAAGTAGAAAGGTGAGGGCATCACACACTTTGTGACATGACCAAAGTGTATAATTCTTATGCTCTTTAGAAGTGAAAAATGCATTTCTGACATTACATGCTAGATAGAGAGAATCTTCTCTATGAAAAGCCCATTCAATTAAATCATTAAGCTTTTCTTGTATAAGATTATGAGGACGTGTAGTGTAAAGAGTGGAAAAATCGTAAGTAGACAGACTTGAAGCACGAAAATGTCTGGATTTCAATTTATTTAAAACCTTATTCGAGTTTTTTTATAGACCAAAACAGATTTCTTCCTGATCTTTCAAAGACTTTATCACAATATTTAATCACATGCGTTTTAATAGCAGTAAGACAGGAAGTTAATAATTAAGAAACTTCAGTGGTAGTGCAAGAGTTAGAATTTGTAATAAACCGTGCTTTGTTATGTCTTTTATGAAGTGTTGCTAACCAGTATAGCGTAGGAAGCTTGTCTTGGCCTTCGGTAACACACACAGCAAACTTGCCATCGGAGTCTAACTGTTGGTTTTCTTTTGTTCCAGCATTTCAGTGGTTTCTTGCTGTCGAGTCCTCACCGTTGTCTCACCTCTGTGGTGCTTTGATTTTTGTGTTCACGGAGATGTTGCACTGATGAGTTAGGAGGCCTTCATGCGGACTGAACAAATTATTTGTCTAAATCGCGACGGAAGTAAGGGCGAGGATTGTGGCCACGTAAAATCGATTTAAGCCCCCCAGTGGAAATCTTCCACTGACCGTTCCAAGGCGGCTCTTCTGTGGCGATTTATTTATGTTGTTGTTTGTTACTTATTGTGTGTATTACTTGTGTCTTTTAATTTTGGATGGCCATATGGCCATTTTGTGGGAAAGTAACTGTCCTTATGGCCTTCCTTTGTTTAGGTTTCCATTATGGTCTGGTCGCTTAATGTTTGTATTTCTTTCCCTTTGGTGTCTTTTATGGGTGGAGTAAGTTAATTGTATCAATTCCTGATCTTTGTTTTACTTCTACTTTGGTGGCTGAATGACAAATATGTTTATCTACTATAACTCTCTCTTCAGCTAAAGGGTGAAGTTCATAGGCCTTAGTTCTCTTCACAAAGGACAAACTGTCTAAGTTTGTCATGATCAGAGCCTACTTTTTTAGAAGAACACCACCTATCAAATAACTGTCCTTTGGTTCGAGCAAATTCTACATGGGTCTTCGAAATTTCATTTTTACAATTCCTGAATTTCTGCCTGTAAGCCTCAAGGACCAACTCATATGCCTTATGAATAAGCTCCTTAACCAAGTCATAGTCTGAGCTTTGCTCGACAGTCAGCTGAGTGTAAATGTCTCGAGCCTTTCCGACAACAACGCTTTGTAAAAGTAAGGTCCAATGCTATTTTGGTCATTTTAAGTTTTCTGCAACTTTTTCAAAATGCAAAAAATACTTATCTACATCTTTCTCCTGAAATGGCGGAACTAATCTGATATGCTTTGTGGCATCAAAGAAACTACCAGAGTAAAAAAAAGGGGTAGGTTTCACCATATCCTGACCATGGAGCTGCATTTCTTTCAGCCTTAATTGAAATTGCCTTTCCATTTCTTTTTCTTCAGATGCCGTATCTCATGTTTTCCTTTTCTAACTCTAGCCGTTCCTCCATTTCTAGTCTCCGCCATTCCTTTTCTTTTTTCATTCTCTCTTTCTTCCATTTCTCTTTAATTTTCCTACCCTCTTTCTTCCATTTCTTATCTTAACTTCTCTAATTCGATTTGACTTCCAATTTCAATTTGTCTCATTTGTAATTCAGTATGTGAAACCATATTGAGAGACAGCAATGGATCAAAAAGTTCTTCCTCAACCAAAAACTGTACCAAAATATTCTTAATTTCATGTTTTGTCATGCTTGTCTTAACAGTAGTGACCCCATAATGGGAAGCAATATCTAACAAATATGTCCTTTTGGCCAGATTAAACAACTCCTGGGTAGGCTGAGCCAAAAAGCTTCTCAAATCAAACGACATGTTTGCTTTTTGTTTGTTTTATAAAGTAATTATGGTAATACAGATTGGGGTTAATTTGACAAAGATTTTTTTTTGAAATGGCAAGGCCAACAAGAATTTTACCTGGATGACAAGTACTTTTTCACCTGAAATGACAAGTCACATGAAATGACAATTCCCCACATGCCGTTAGGGAAATACCAATCTTGTGAAGCAACTGCCAAGTCTATATTTGATAAGAAATGACAATTACTTGCCTACAAATGAAATGTCAGTCCTAAAATGCTCAAGATGTTTTTTATCCCGGACGAGCACCCGATTTCTGTTACGAGCCAGGCGTAACAGAAAGAAAAAAGCAAACAAGCCTTTTGGAAAAATTTAACAAAATTTATTTACAAGTTAACTTTAACCGGTAGAAGTAAGAAAATTAAATGTACTTAGCTCTGTTATGAAATATCCTGAATGAATCTATTTTCCTTGATCCCACAGAATTCACAGTCCAAAATGAAAAGTAATATTCTTTAACAATCCAACATAGAATTTAGAAATAACTTTTCTTATAAGCCCAAACTTCAAACTCCAAAGTCTCACTCACAGAGAAAAATCAAGCTCTTTTATAGACCCCAAGATTTCTCTAGAATGTTCCACAGGGCTGTGGAATAAGATGATGAAATTTTCTAAAAATAGTGCAAAGTAGAAGTAAAACAAAGATCAGGAATCGATACAATTAACTTATCTCACCCATCAAAGACACCAAAGGGAAAGAAACACAAACATGAAGCGACCAGACCATAATGGAAACCTAAACAAAGGAAGGCCATAAGACAGTTACTTTCCCACAAAGTGGCCAAATGGCCATCCAAAATAAAAGACACAAGTGATACACACAGTAAGTAACAAACAACAACATAAATAAACCGCCACAGAAGAACCGCCTTGGAACGGTCAGTGGAAAGAATTGCACTGGGGGTGGTGGGGGTGGGCTTAAATCGATTTTACATGGCCATGATCCTCGCCCTTACCTCTGTCGCGGTATACACTTATTTTGTTTAGTCCGCATGAAGGCTTCCTAACTCATCAGTGTAACATCTCCGAAAACATACAAATAAAAAAATAACAGAGATGAAACAAGTTTGAGGACTCAACAGCATACAACAACATAATTGCTGGAGCAAAAGAAAACCAAAAGTTCGACTCCGAGGGGCCCGACCAAAGACCGAGCATCAGGCGCCAACCAACATAAAGAATACTAAAATAAAATAAAATTCCATTTATGTTTTTTACGCTGGAACCGTCATATAATCTTAAGCCCCGACCCACCGGTGTGCAATCAAAGAGGGAAGCAAGTTGCTAACCGTGATTGGGTTAAACACCATGAATGCAGTCTGTTTTATAACATTTATGTTGTACCCAATCTTTATATATCGACGAATGATTTTACGTAATTGGGTAGCAAAGTCATTACAGGCATGCATTTTTCTAAATTTATATACTAAGTCACCATATAACTCGGGTTCCGATAGGCCTTGTTGCAGAAGTGTTTTAAGTCCAACATTGAATTTTGAAACTAAATCAGAATGACGTCTATAAAACTTTACGTAGTTATGATACCGATACCCCTGATTAAGAAGTTTAGCGGTTAATAATTCATTACGAGTGTTGAAGTCGGATACATGACTAGACACTCTAGCGAATCGAATTAACTGCGAAATATAAACCCCGTACGATGTCGCAAGAGGAACATCACCGTCCAAAAAAGGAAAATTTGCAATCTCGAAATCAAGATCATCACGTTTATCATAAATTTTGCAAGAAACAAATCCATCTGCAATAGATAAATGTAAATCCAAAAAGGGTATCGGTATCAGAGGAATTTGCCTTGGTTAACTGAAGTTCTAAGGGAGAAATCTGACTGATCAAACCATCAAAGTAAGTCTTGTCAATATTTAATACATCATCTAAATATCTAGAAGTAGAACTGAAAGCTTCAATAATTTCAGATTGATTATCACTGGAAAGCGACACCATGGAGTCTCTTTCATAACAATACAAGATCAGATCAGCCACAAGAGGTGCGCAATTCGTACCCATAGGAATACCCACAATTTGTCTAAATAACTTAGTACCGAATCTAATATAAATATTGTCAAGTAGAAAGGTGAGGGCACCACACACTTTGTGACATGGCCAAAGTGTATAATTCTTATGCTCTTTAGAAGTGAAAAATGCATTTCTGACAATACATTCAAGATAGAGAGAATCTTCTCTGTAAAAAGCCCATTCAATTAAATCATAAAGCTTTTCTTTTATAAGATTATGAGGAAGTGTAGTGTAAAGAGTGGAAAAATCGTAAGTAGACAGACTTGAAGCACGAAAACGTCTGGATATCAATTTATTTGAAACCTCATTCGAATTTTTTATAGACCAAAACAGATTTCTTCCTGATCTTTCAAAGACTTTTTCACCATATTTAATCACATGCGTTTTAATAGCAGTAAGACAGGAAGTTAAAAATTTGGAAAGTTCAGTGGTAGTGCAAGAGCTAGAATTTGCAATAAACCGTGCTTTGTGAAGTTTTTTATGAAATTTTGGTAACAAGTATAACGTAGGAAGCTTGTCTTGGCCTTCTGTAACACCTGAATTTTCTGGAAGGTTCTGAAGTACTTTTCCTTGTAAAAAGTTGTGTACAAAAATGAAATTAATCTGTGACTCAGGTTTTCGAGAATCTTCTATAAGAAGATAACAAGATATTTATGGCACTATTAGGTCACCCAGTGGGGTGAAAGTGGGAATCAGAAAAATAAATTCTGATGCATAACACTAGGCTCATGATATTTGGCAGTCTGTTTGCTACTAAAGCATAGATGTCCTGAATTACTTTTGTTTAAAATCTGATAAAATTTTACAGGTTTATTTTTAATGCAAATGATCACGAGGTACTGTTTATTGTCCCATTTAGGGACAAGCATATGGTTGGGGGCATAGTGTTTCACAAACACAATTTCTAGTTCCCTTTGAGTATAGTTATTCCACCTTTTTATTTCTTTCCCTTTGGTGTCTCTGATGGGAGATGTGGGTTAATTGTATCGATTCCAGATCATTGCCTTAATTTAGTTTTTTTGGTATACAACATTAGAGGGTTAAGCCCTAACGGGTTTATTCAAATGATGTCCGTTGGTTGAGCTTGACCTATATTGTGTCATGGTCAATTTTTTATCACTTGGACATTTGTATGGCAAAAGGCAAAAATGCGAAACTCGATTTTTTCAGATTCTCTAGTTTCGTCTTCTTCTACACTAAAACTGCTGGTCTGACTGAAACTAACTTGCATGTGAAACCGGCAATATGAAAATTATTTGTGGGGTTGAAGACATAATCTACATGACTGCCATCGGTCCGTCAATCCACATTTTTCATGTTTTCGCGATAACTCACACACTGTCAAACGCATAAACTTCAAATTTTAAACATAAGGTCACATATACAATACACAATTTCGAGTCATTTTATGAAACTCTAGCTACAATTTTGTCAGAGTTATGGCCCTTTGAAAAATCCAAATATCAGCATGTTTCATCTTTTATTTTTCATCATAATTAGAAAAAAAAAAAAAACATTACAGATATTTCAATAAACTTTAAAGCTGTAGTTATTGACAGCGACAATACACATATGTACCAAGGAACATCAACTCTAGCTTTGATAAATTTTGACTCATGCCCCTTCATCGACTTTAAACGTTTTGATCGGCCAAAGTTTTAAACTAATCATGCAATCAATGTTAAAAGTAACTAGCAAGAAACAGTCAGAGTACTGACTGAGACTATTGACAGGCCAGCCCCATTGTATGTCTAAACTTTCCTACCAATTTGTCCCCCCTCCCACCCCCGCCCGACACACACACATAACATTTCCGCCCACCACCCCTTCAAACAGGCTACTGCTAGGCCCTGATCACGACTGTGATGGTTCTAGCTCTGATAATATTATATATTTATTGGCCACAGAACGGCAAGGAAACCCGGAACGAACTTTAATATAGAACCAAACAACAGCAATATTATGTTTCGACGCAGACGCAACAACAGACATGCGGCATGAAGACAAGCACGCAAAGCCAAACTGCAACTTTAACCCTTCTCTTGCTGAATATTCAGTTTAGCAACACTCATTTCTGACTTTGAACTAATCAGGTTAGTTAATGTAATTTATTCCTACAAATTCATGAACTGGGAGTCAAACAGTGTAGATCCTGATCAGATGGCTTCTTTAGAAGCATCTGATC
The DNA here is from genome assembly GCA_963580285.1 of Lucinisca nassula. Classification (NCBI taxonomy): domain Eukaryota; kingdom Metazoa; phylum Mollusca; class Bivalvia; order Lucinida; family Lucinidae; genus Lucinisca; species Lucinisca nassula. Next base: position 174,174,779 of record OY757013.1, on the reverse strand, counting down.
TGGATCTTCACTGTTTGCAAAGTAAATGGTTGTCGTGAACAGCAGAATAAGAGTTAAGACGTTATGGGGCGCCCGCATTTCAGTTCTGAAGGCAGAGAGAGAGAGAGAGAGAGAGAGAGAGAGAGAGAGAGAGAGAGAGAGAGAGAGAGAGAAAGAGAGAGAGAGAGAGAGAGAGAGAGAGAGAGAGAGAGAGAGAAAGAGAGAGAGAGCACGTATCACTTTTAGTTACACCCTCTATCTAGAAGAAAAGATGTGTCCATATTCAGAGACGGGAACTCAGCGATGAACCCAATCTTCTACCAAATAGGTTTTCATTGCGAAAAACAAAACACCCCTATACAAATACATTGTAAACTTTAACGTACATTTTAAGATGAAAAATTGTGACATTTTGTGAAGGCTACAGGGGAGCTTATAGTATAGTTGGTCGTCCGTCTTCCATCCGTCTGTCCTCCGTCCGTCCACACTTTTGACCAGCTATATCTCTGCAGCCTGCGGGCTGATCTCAATCATTTCTTATCTGTAGCATGCCTCTGGTGGGGTATTGTTTACATTAGCTTTTTATCGAAATAGAATGAAAACTATGGTTGCTATGGCAACCACAAGGTCCCATAGACTTACAATTAGAAAATGCTTGTCATCACCGTAGCACCTTCAGTTCTGAAACTTATATATAAGTAGACCAGGGATGAAAGTTCGGATGGGTTCGAAAACTGGCAAGGTCGGCCCATTAATTATAGAGTTACGTCCCCTTGATTGCCGAAAATGTCTATTTTTGACATTGCCATCATCGTAGCCCCTTCAGGTTTGATGGGATATTCCTGAAACTGATATACAAGGAAGTTAGGGTAAAACGCTCGAATGAGTCCGAAAACTAGCGATGTCCGTCAATTATCCAAGGAGTTATGTCCCCTACTTTGCTGAAAATGCTTATTTTTGACCTTGTCATCACTGTAGCCGCTTCAGTTTTGATCGGATCTTCTTGAAACTTACAAACAAGTAAGTCAGGGATAAAAGCTCAGATGAGTTCAAAAACGGGTGAGGTTGGCCTATGTTATAGAGTTACGACCCCTTGATTACTGAAAATGCCTATTTTTGACTTTGTCATCACCGTAGCCCCTTCAGTTTTCAGAGGAACGTTTCGAAACTCTCATGTAAGTAAGTAAGGGATAAAACCTCGGCTTAGTTAAAAAAAAATCGTGAGTTGGCCTTTATTCCAGAGATTTATGGGCACCTTGATTACAGAAAATGCCTATTATTGATCTTGTCATCACCGTACGTAAGTTTGCCATTGCTCTAGCGCCTACATTTCTCGACCGATTTCAATATAACTCATATAGATGTTCCATATGACAATGTCTTGAGCGAGTTCGACTTTCAGGGAATGGCCTGAAAGTCAAGGTCACTTTGACTATTTTAGAAAAAAAAACATTGTCATTGCTCTAGTGCCTACATTTCTTCACCGATTTCAATATAACTTCACACAAACATCCCTTATGACAATATCGCGAGCGAGATTGAAGTCGTGGCCTCAAGGCTATTTTTAGAAAAACTTTGCCATCGCTATAGCGCCTAGATTTCTCGACCAGTTTTAGTATAACTTCACACAAATGTTCCTTATGACAATATCTAGAGCAAGTTTGACTTTCAAGGTCGTGGGCTTAAAGTCAAGGTCACTGTGGCTTTTTTTATAAAAAACTTTGTCATTGCTCTAGCACCTACACTTCTTGACTTATTTCAATATTACTTCACACGAATGTTCCTTATGGCAATATCTCGAGCGAGTTCGACTTTCAAGGTATTTGCCTCAAGGTCAGGGTTACTGTTTATTTTATTTATTTTTTTACCAAACACTTTGTCATAACTCTAGCCACTACATTTCTCGACCGATTTAAATGTAGCTTCACACAGATGTTCCTTATGATAATATCTCGAGCGAGTTCGACTTTCAAGGTCGTGAACTCCAGGTCAGAGTCTCTCTGGCTGTTTTTTGAAAATCTTTGTCATCGCTCTAGGGCTCACATTTCTTAAGTGATTTCAATATAACTTCACACAAATGTGTTCCTTATGACAATATCCGGAGCAAGTTCGACTTTCAGTGTTGTGGCATCAAGGTCAGGGTAACTGTGGCTATTTTGTTTTACCTTGTCATCACTTTAGTCACTCCAGCAGTTTTGATCAGATCTTCTTGAAACTTACAAACAAGTAAGTCAGGTATAAAAGCTCGGATGAGTTCGAAATCTGGTGAGGCTGGCCTATCTATTAAAGAGTTACATCTCTTTGATAACTGAAAATGCCTATTTTTGACATTGTCATCCCTGTAGCCCCATCAGATTCCATCGGATCTTCTTGAAACTCACATGTAAGAAAGTAAGCGACAAAACTTCAACAGAGTTTAAAAATTGGTGAGGGTGGCCTATATTTCAGAGAGTTATGTCCCCATTGATTCCAAAAATGCATATTTTTGACCTTTGGTCATTCTTTCCCTTTGGTGTCTTTTATGGATGGAGTAAGTTAATTGTATCAATTCCTGATCTTTGTTTTACTTCTACTTGTCATCACCGTACCCCCTTCAGCGTTTATCGGATCTTCTAGAAAAGTACTTGTATGTAAGTCAGGGATAAAAGCTTGGATATAGTTACATCCCTTTGATTGCTGAAAATGCCCATTTTTGACATTGTCATCATCATAAGTCCCTAAGTTTTGAACGGACTTTCCTGAAATTTACATATATGTAAGTTAGCGATACAAGCTTGAATGTGTTTGCTAACTAACATTGTTGACACATTACTCACAGATTTAAGCCCCCTTCTTCGCTGACAATGCCTATTTTGTACCTTGTCATCACCATAAGTCCTTTCGTTTTGATCGAATATTCCTGAAACTAGCATATAAGAAGGTTGTGAATGAAAGTTCGATTGAGTTTGAAAACTGGTGATGTCTGCCTATCTCACATAGAGTTACGTCCCCTTGAATGTTGCAAATACATGTTTTGACCTTGACCTCAGCATAAATCCTTCGGTAAAGATTGGAACTTCCTGAAACTTTTAATCGTTTAGCTCGGGTAAGCGATATAGTAACATCATGATCCTCTTGTTTTTATTTCTGCTCAAAATATAGATTGTGGGTACTTGTAAGGACCGCCTTGTTGAGGCGCTCAGAATATAGATTGTTGGTACTCCTAAGAACCGCCTCATCGAGGTGGTTCTAACGAATACCCGTAATCTATATTTTGGAGCAGGAATAAGAAAGGTAAGTATTTACTCCTGTAAAGTAGAAGTAAAACAAAGATCAGGAATCGATACAATTAACTTACTGCAACCATCAAAGACACCAAAGGGAAAGAAACACAAACATTAAGCGACCAGACCATAATGGAAACCTAAACAAAGGAATGCCATAATGACAGTCCAGTCACTTTCCCACAAAATGGCCATAAGGCCATAAAAAATAAAAACACACAAGTGATACACACAGTAAGTAACAAACAACAACATAAATAAATAAACCGCCACAGAAGAACCGCCTTGGAACGGTCAGTGGAAAGATTTCCACCGGGGGGCTTAAATCGATTTTACGTGGCCACAATCCTCGCCCTTACTTCTGTCGCGATTTAGACAAATAATTTGTTCTTTCCGCATGAAGGCCTCCTAACTCATCAGTGCAACATCTCCGTGAACACAAATAATCAAAGAACTACAGAGGTGAGACAACGGTGAGGACTCGACAGCAAGAAACCACTGAAATGCTGGAGCAAAAGAAAACCAACAGTTAGACTCCGATTTTACTACATAAAGTTGGGGTTCAATAGGGTCAAAATCATAAGAGTGTTTCTATAATGTGAGTTGTCCATATACAATTATAGGGGTGTCAGGTTTGTTTCTCCTTGAGGTAAGTTGTATAAAATTGTGTGCACTTTTAGCACACATTGTAGACGTTCTGCGAAGCCTGATCTGGTTATACACTCTTTTGCCAATGTTCTGACATGTAATGAATTAAAATGAAAATATTTTCTAATGCATTCGATGATACAAAGGAACTTTTTTGGCTCAAGCGTAGTTCAAAATTATGGTCGTGTTTGAGAGTAACATAAACATACATGCACTTGCGCACATCTCTGGCAGTTTCCGGTGTCCGTTAGGCAGTAATGAACACGCCAAATGTCAGAGCAATTAGTTATACACGGTAACGAGGCAGAAATTGCCTTGTTTGAGGACTACTTAAGCATCAATGGCTGTCAGTGACAGGCGATGGTAAGTTATTAGCTAAGACACCGTTATTAAGCCATAGTGAGGTGCGTCAGGCGTAAAATGCATTAGTTGTAGCATAATATGTATAGGGATCTGAAACTGTCACATTAAAATGGCGTAGAGTATGATCATACGCCGCTAGACGCGGCGTATGATCAGGGTTTAGATAGTTTTCTTTAATGGAAATACTTTATTTCAAACTGCAAACATTTGAAGCAAACCCGATACCCCTAAAATTCAAATTGAACGGGCCAAATGCTAAATAGTGGAATAGGAACACCTAGAAGATTTACCCGCCATTTTTCAAAGGGAGACAACTTTCGAGACCGCTCCTGATGACTTTTCTAAAGGCCCGGTCCCACTGAAAAGGGGTCTACTCTTAAAGGAAAGAATTTGCTACCGAGGCTTGATCAATAACGAGATGGGAGACAAAAACAGTTTTGAAGGAGTAGCCTCCCCTGAATGCGTACTAATTCCCCCCCTAAATGGAAATTCTATCTATCCATGAGTCGGTGCAAGTGTGTCAAGCGGTCCAACTACCTGTACACCTCCATGATGCGATGCGATGCGATGCTTTGCGGTACGATGCGCTACAAGTTAAATTACAAATAACAAAAAAAAATCTTAAACGATTCTTCTTTTCATCTCAAAAACAACTTTGGCCGCTCAACAATTTTTATTATCTAGCTCTCCTGTCACGAAGTGACAAGGTGAACTTTTGTGATCACATTTTGTCCATCGTCCGTCGTGCGTGCGTGCGTCCGTCTGTGCGTACGTGCGTAAACAATTTCATATATGTTTATCTCTAATACCCCACGACCAATCTTGATCAAATTTCATGAGAAGTACAATCAGGTAGGCGGAAAGGCTACATAAGGTTTTTGGGCTGATCGGATTGGAATTCTGGTTGCCATGGTAACATATAGCTCCCATAGACTCACAATGGGAAACTTGTAAAATATCAGCTCGTAAACCACAGGGCTCAGAGCTTAGATATTTAGCTTGTAGCAACGTCAAGTGGTCACCTACATAAAGCCTGCCAATCACGCCCCTGGGATCCGAATTGGCTACACCCCGGGGCCCCTTAGCTCCCGTGGACTTATACCCCTTGGGCCAAAATTGGCCATTTCCCGGGGCTCATCAGCTCCCGTAAACTTTAAAAATCTTCTATCTTCTTCTCTGAAACCACAGGGCCCAGAGCTTATATATTGAGCATGTAGCAACGGCAATTGGTCACCTGTATAAATCCTGTCACTCGTGCCCCCGGTGTTCAAATGGGCCACACCCCGTGCGCCTTAATTAATATAGACTCATAATGGGAAAAAAACTTCAAAATCTTCTTCTCTGAAATCATGAAGCACAGTGCTTAGATATATAGTATTTAGCAACATAAAATATTCACCTACATACTGTATCTGCTAACCATATCCCTGGGGTCAAAATTGTCCACGCCCCGGGGCTCATCAGCTACCATTGACGGGGAAAATCTTACAAAAGTCTTCCTCTCTGAAACAACAGGGCCCAGACCTTTGATATTTAGCATGTATCAATGACAAGTGGTCAGCTGTTTAAATCCAGTCAATCATGCCCCTGTGGTCCTAATGGGCCACGCCCCGGCGCCCATTAGCTCCTATAGACTCATAATGGAAAAAAAAAGCTTAAAAAATCTTCCTCTCTGAAACTATGAAGCACAGAGCTTATATATTTTGTATCTAGCAACATAAAATAGTCACCTACATAAATACTTCCAACCCTGCCCCTCGGGTAAAAATTGGCCACGCCCGAGCTCATCGGCTTCCGTAGTCTTATATTGGAAAATAAAAAACTTCAAAAATCTTCTTCTCTGAAGTCATAAGGCCCAGAGCTAAGATATTTAGTATGTAATAACTTCAAATGGTTACCTACATAAATCCTGCCAATCATGCCATTGGGTCCAAATTGACCACACCCCGGGGAACCTTAGCTCCTATAGACTTATAATGAAAAAAAAAGCTTCAAAAATTTTCTTCCCTAAAATGATGAAGCACAGTGCTTAGATATTAAATATTTAGCAACATAATAAGTCACCCTCATAAATCCTGCTAAACATACCTCTGGGGCCAAAATTAGCCCCGCCCCGGAGCTCATCAACTCCCAAAGACTTACAATGGAAAAAAATATAAAAAAATCTTACAAAAGTCTTCCTCTCTGAAACAACAGGGCCCAGACCTTTGATATTTAGCATGTATCAATGACAAGTGGTCAGCTGTTTAAATCCAGTCAATCATGCCCCTGTGGTCCTAATGGGCCACGCCCCGGCGCCCATTAGCTCCTATAGACTCATAATGGAAAAAAAAAGCTTAAAAAATCTTCCTCTCTGAAACTATGAAGCACAGAGCTTATATATTTTGTATCTAGCAACATAAAATAGTCACCTACATAAATACTTCCAACCCTGCCCCTCGGGTCAAAATTGGCCACGCCCGAGCTCATCGGCTTCCGTAGTCTTATATTGGAAAATAAAAAACTTCAAAAATCTTCTTCTCTGAAGTCATAAGGCCCAGAGCTAAGATATTTAGTATGTAATAACTTCAAATGGTTACCTACATAAATCCTGCCAATCATGCCATTGGGTCCAAATTGACCACACCCCGGGGAACCTTAGCTCCTATAGACTTATAATGAAAAAAAAAGCTTCAAAAATTTTCTTCCCTAAAATGATGAAGCACAGTGCTTAGATATTAAATATTTAGCAACATAATAAGTCACCCTCATAAATCCTGCTAAACATACCTCTGGGGCCAAAATTAGCCCCGCCCCGGAGCTCATCAACTCCCAAAGACTTACAATGGAAAAAAATATAAAAAAATCTTCTTCTCTGAAACCATATGGTCACCTACATAAATCCTGCTAACCAAACCCCTGGGGCCAAAATTGGCCATGCCACGGGGCTCATCAGCTCCCATAAACTTCAAAAATCTTTTTCTCTGAAACCAGTTGGCCCGAGCTTAACTATTTACAACATAGCAACGGCAAGTGGCCACCTGTATAAATCATGCCAATCATGCCCCTTGGGTTAAAATGGGCAACGCCCCGGGGCCTCTTAATTCCTATAGACTCATAATGGAAAGAAAGGCATCAGAAATCTTCTTCTCTGAAACTGTGAAGCACAGAGGATAGATATTTGGTATCTAGCAACATAAAATAGTCACCGACATAAATCCTGCCAACCCTGCGCCTTGGGTCACAATTGGTCACGCCCTAGCTCATCAGCTTCCATAAACTTATAATTGAAAAAAAAAAAACCTTTAAAACTCTTCTTCTCTGAAACCACAGAGCCCAGAGCTTTAATATATAGTAAGTAGCAACGTTAAGTGTTCACCTGCATAAATCCTGCCAACCATGTCCCTGGGGTAAAAAATGGCCACGCCCATGGGCCAATTAGCTTCCTTAGACTTATAATGGAAAAAACTTCAAATATCTTCTCCTCAGAAACCATTTGTCCCAGAGCATAGATATTTAGTATGTAGCAACATGAAATAGTCGCCTTTATTAATCCTGCTAATCATGCCCATTGGGTCAAAATCGGTCACGCCCGTGGGCCATCAGCTTTCATAGACGTAAAATGAAACAAAAATCTTAAAGTGAAAGAAAAATTTTCTTCTCTGAAACCATAAGGCCCAGAGCCTAGGTATTTAGCGTGCAGCAACGTCGAGTGGTCACCTATATGAATCCTGCCAACCATGCTCCTGGGGTGCAGACTGGCCAAATCCTGTGACCCCTTAACACCAATAAACTTATCATAAAAACCTTCAAAAATCTTCTTTTCTGAAACCATGAAGTACAGACCTTAGATATTTAGTATATAGCAAAATAAAATGGTCGCCTACATAAATCCTGCCAGCCATACATTGTGGGTCAAAATTGGCCAAGCCCCTATGCTCTTAAGCTGCTATAGCTTATACTGGAAAAAACGTTAGTATGGAGCAATGGCAAGTGGTCTCCTACATCAATCCTGCCAACCATACACCTGGAGTACGAATTGTCCATGCCCAAGGGCTCCAAAGCATAGCCCCCATATACCTATAATGGATTAACTTCAAAAATCTTCTTTGAAACCACAGGGTCTAGATTTTTGATTGGTTTGAGGTTTAACGTCCTGTCAGCACAGTGTAGGTAATTTTAGCTCGCCTTACGAAAGTAAAGGGGGAGCTACTGCTAAATCCCCGAGTGTCCGTCAACAGCGTCTTCGTCGGTGCCAGCATCGGCGTCGCCGGCGGCGTCGTCGGCGTCGGCGTCGGCGTCCGCATTTGACTAAAGGTTACCTGTAAGCTCTTAAAGGAGATGTTTTACAAGTTTATTTTGAATATATAATTCATAATTGGTAAAAAAAAACAATATTTAACATTATCATTTAATTCCTTTTAAAGGTTTTCTGTCGGCTTAAATTGGCCTTTTTAGATGTTAATTATTGTTCTGTATTACCTCCATTATTTCCCCATGTTAAAGTTTACCTGAAAGGTCTGTGTTGTGTAATGGATAGTTTGTTTGTTTGATCTGAGGGTTAAGGTCCCCATTAACACCGTAAAGATCATTTTGGAGACGCTGCTTACATTTTTTTGGGACTTTTACCCGACATAGGGATGAAATTACATCTCAAGCCCTGGCGCCGAATGAAACCAGAAGGGTTTATAAGCATGGACGGGCCGACTCGCACCGCTTTGCTTGGGCAGGCTTAGATCCTCTAAGCGGTTTACCAGTACTCGTGTGCGAGTCGGTTTCAGCTCTGCGTGAAAGCATCATGCAGCCCATATGTTGTGGATAGAGCTCAGGACTCTGAATCAAAGGGTTAAGGGTTCAAATCCCGGGGGAGAGATTTTTTTATTTCTTTTTTTTTTTTTTGTCCTTTTTAAAACTCAGTCAGCTCGACTTTCAGGGTCCGGGGCTCAATGTCAAGGTCAGTGTAGCTATTTTGAGAGAAAACATTGCCATTGCTCTGGTGCCGAGTTTGATATAACTTCACACAATTGTTGGGTATGATGATAACTCGAGCGACTATGACTTTCAGTGTCCGGGGCTCAAGGTCAAGGCCTGGGGCTGAATGTCAAGGTCACTTCGGCTATTTTTAGAAAATCTTATCATCGTTCTAGCGCTTACAATACATGTATTGCTGGATTTTAATATAACTTCACTCAAAGGTTGGATAAAATAATATCTCAAGCGAGTTCAGCTTCAAGGGTCCCAGGCGCAAGTGCTATTTTTAGATAATTTGTTTCATGGCTCTAGTGCCTAGGGCTCAGGTTGAAGGTCACTGTGGCTATTTTTAGAAAATTTTTGTCATGGCTCTAGCGCCAAAATTTATTGATGAATTTTAATATAACTTCATACAAATGCCGGGTGTGATGATATCTCAAGCAAGCCCGTTTTTCAAGGTCCGGGCCTGAAGGTAAAGGTCATTGTGTCTATTTTAAGAAAAACATTATCATTGCTCTAGTTCAGAAACCTCCGTGGTGTAGTGGTTATGCTACTTGCCTTGTAAACCAGGGGTCGCAGGATCGATCCCGGGCTTCTTCAGACTTTCAGATGAGTCTTTAAACTGAGGTCCCGTCACCGTATGACCTTAGCTGTTTGTGAGACGTAAAACTCAAACAGTCGCTCACTCATTGCTCTATTCCCTGCATTTATCGATGGATTTAAATATAACTTCACAGACGTGTTGGGTATGATGATTTTTCTAGCGAGTTGGCCTTTCAGGGTCCAGGGCTCAATGTGAAGGTCACTGTGGCTATGTTTAGAAAAACTTTGCCCTCGCTCTAGCACCTACATTTATTGATGGATTTTAATATAACGTCACAAAATGTTGCATATGATAATATCTCGAGCGAGTTCGACTTTGAGGATCCTGGCCTTAAGGTCAAGGTCACTATGGTTATAATTGGAAAACTTTCTCATCGCATTTATTTATGTATTATTTTAACTCACACAAGTGTTGCGTTTGATAATATCTCACGCAAGTTCGTCCTTCAGGGTCCTAGGCTCAGGGCCACTGTGGCTTTCGCATTACAGGTTGTACTTTATGGTTCTCTTTCATTTGCTGCAGTCTGTGTAGCTTTGTTACATAAAAATGACTTTTATGGCAACACCTGCAAAACTGGATTTGATTTTCAAAACTGGATTTGTTTTTCAAATTAAAACACTTTAACAAAATTTCATCTTCAGTGGTTCTTAGGAGTACCATCTGCTTCTATTTTAATTGCTGCGTTATGTTGGGCTGTTAACTTGCCTCCATCCAACTTAGACATCCAGAGGCGAGATATGTTGTCATATGACATCTCTTGTGGAGACATGTCTTCAAGTTTTGTGGGACGTTTGCCCGACATTGAGATGAAATTACATCTTAAGCCATGTCACCCAATGAAACAAATAAGGTCATTATGCATGGACGCCCAACTGGCACCATTTTTCCTGGGCAGGCTTATAACCTCTAAGCTGTTTACCAGTATTCATGTATGGTCGGTTCCAGCTCTGCATAGAAGCATCATGTAGCCCAGTCTATTTCTTTAAGCCCCAATTGGCTTTCGTAAAACAGCATTATTGATTTCCTGGTACACAGGTGAGCAATATAGGGCCATTGGGCCCTCTTGTTAAAATGAGTGGATTAGTCTGTTTACAAGGATCTGGCGATTCCCCTAAATATTCGAGAGTACAATGGTCGTATAAGAAACTAAATATGTGGAAACCTCTTATGCAACTTGAGAAGTTCGCCGAATGTTCGTTTCAGTCATAAATCTCCTATAAAATGACCACTCTAGTAGGATTCACTGTTTATAGAAGAACCGATGTAGAATGATACAAGAAACAATAAAACAAACTGTAAGGGCTGATTGAGTAAGTGAGTGAGTGAGTGTTTGGGAAAGGGAATGAGTGAATGGATGAGTGAGTGACTGGGTGATTTAGTGATTGGGTGAATGAGTGAGTGATTGGGTGATTGAGTGAGTGAACGAATGGGTAAGTGTGTGAGTGCACAAAACTTACAAAATAGAAGTGAAGGTAACGATCAGGAATCGATACAACCACCCAGCGCCTCCTATCAGAAACACCAAAGGGAAATAAACACGAAACACAAATGAAAACATGACAAGCAGAAAACCAAAAAGACAGTTACTCTCCCACAAAAAACGATTATCCAAAATAAAAAAGAAAGCAATACACACAATGTAAAGACAAACTACAACACAAATAACAGCGACACATAAAGAAAACACGCCTATACAAATACATTGTTACCTTTAACGATGAAAACATAAAAAATTTTAAGATGAAAAAAGTGATATTTTTTTGTTTCTGTTTAAAATATAGATAGGTACCCACAATCTGTATTTTAGAGCAGAAAGAAGACAAATAAAACATACCCATTTAAACCCCAGTTTTACTACATAAAAAAGTGGTTTTCAAGGGGGTCAAAATTATATAGGCGTGCTCTCGTGATGAGACAACCAACATGGGAACGGTCACTAAAAGTATTTCAGTTTTTACAGGTAAAACGATTTCTCATGGCCGTTATCCTCGCCCATGATTTTGTCGTACTGAAGACAAATAATCTGTTCAGTCCGTATGCTTTATCTCATCAGTGATCTTAAGGGGAATGGAAACACCTTCAGGGGAGGCAACTTCTGCAAAAGTATTTTTGTCTCCCACGTCAATAGAGGTCAAGTCTTAAAGGATAGAATTTGCTCCTGGGGAGCAAATTCGTTCCTTTAAGAGTAGACCCCTTTTTCCATGGGACAGAGTTTATAGAAGACCGAACACGAAGTCTTGAAAGTTGCCTCTCTTTGAAAAATAAATGGTGGAAAATGTTTTAGGTGTTCCCATCCCCCTTTAGTTACAATTTTTTGTATTCTTCATATGAGCCCCGCCAAGCGAATTTGTGTCTTCGAGCATTCCGTCAAGACAAATTTTAACTGCGCATGCCCAGCCATTCAGAGGGCCCAGGGGTATGGCTTTCTGTCTGAAGGTTCCTCTTGATTCACTGCTTGTATGAGCGAGCAGCGAAGGTTCTGGCGAGACTGTGCGGATGCGCAGGGTCGCCTGAACCTTCGCTGCTCGCATAGGCGATAAGTACCAAAATCGCTTGACGGGGCCCATATAATGCCGCATGTTGTTTTTCTTTCTTATTGCAGATAACGGTTACAACAATAGGATATGGCGATACTGTGCCGCAGACCTGGATGGGAAGAATTGTGGCCTCTTGTTTCTCTGTCTTTGCAATATCTTTCTTTGCTTTGCCCGCTGTAAGTGAAAAATGCTTATTTTCTTAATTTTGACCTTGTTTCTTTTAACTAAATCTACATATTCGGTTGTTACTTTTAACTAAATCTACATATTCGGTTGTTTCTTTTAACTAAATCTACATATTCGGTTGTTTCTTTTAACTAAATCTACATATTCGGTTGTTACTTTTAACTAAATCTACATATTCGGTTGTTACTTTTAACTAAATCTACATATTCGGTTGTTTCTTTGAACTAAATCTACACATTCGGTTTTAAGCTACATGTATCTGCAAAAATTGTTTAATTGGTTCAATCCCACTGAACAAAATTAAAAAAAAAAAAAATAATAATAATAATAAACAAGAGTATAAATGCTTCTGTTCCACTGAACAAAATTAAATACTACTACTACTACTACTACTACTACTACTACTACTACTACTAATGATAATAAACAAAACCATTTAAACGGTATCTTCTCCTAGGCACCTGGCCCGATTTCAACATAATTTTAACAGAAATGTTTTTTTGTTGATTCGCTACCAAAAGTGCTAAAATAGATGTCCAGCAAAGCTAAAAGGAAAAAAAAAAAAAAAAAAAAAAAAAAAAAACAACAAAAAAACAAATAACATCTCTTCCTAGACCATTGTAATTTCTCGGAAATGTTCCTTGGTTGACCTTCTACAAAAATGCTAAAATGGTTCTGTTCTACTTACAAATAATGGCCGCCAGAGTTAAGAACAGAAAAAATAAACGGCATTTTCTTCCGGGCCAATCGCCCGATTTCAAAATGATTTCACTAAAATGTTCTTTTGACTTTTAACTGCTAAAATGGTTCTGCTCGATGAGGTGGTTCTAACGAGTACCCACAATCTACATTACGTAAATATGTCTAGACAAATACATTATAAACTTTACAGCTGTAAAAATGAAAATTTGAAGCTGACAAATTGTGATTTTATTCTTATTTCTGCTCTAAATAAAGATAGTGGTACTCATTCGAACTGCCTCATCGTGGGGCTTCTAACGAATACCCAAAATCTATATTTTAGAGCAGAAATAAGAAAAATAAGGTTTACCACCGTAAATCCCAGTTTTACTGTATAAAAGAGGGGTTCAAGGTGGTCAAAAGTATATAGGCTTGTTTTCTTGATGATATTTTGAGCAGAAATAAGAAAAAATAGCACAATTTTTCATCTTAAAATTTTCAGTTTTTCAGCGATAAAGGGTATAATGTATTTGTATAGGCGTGCTTTCTAAATGATAATAGATTGGGAAGTGCAGTCGGTTCCAGCTATGAAAATAAAAATGGCAGACGCCTTAGTCTTGCACTAAACCTTAATCAGATTAACCCATTCAGTAGCAGAAACCCCTAAAGCGGTACCTTGGCAAACAGTGCAGGCCCAGATCAGATGCCGCAAAACGCGGCGTGTGATCAGGGCATACACTGTTTGCAAAAATTTAAGCCATTTCCCAAATAAATTTTCTAGAAAACACAACCTGACACCCTAAATTTTGAAATGAACTCCTGCTATATATAAGGAGGAAGATTCCATTTGGTACAAAAAGGGTTAATGATCTTCAATGTTAGTACGAGCATACCTCGTAACTCAGGTCATTGAATTAGGTCCATCTGACATGAACCTTTTGCTCTTATTTCTAATCAAAATATTGATTAGAACCTCCTTATCTAGAAGATTCTAATGAGTACCCACAAACTTAATTTTAGAGCTGAAATAAGAATTTCTGTCCAAACATAGATTGTGTGGTATACGTTAGAAGCGCATCATCAAGGCGGTTCTAACGAATGGCCACACTCTTTATTATAGAGCAGAAGTAAGAAAAAATAAGGTTTGCCCCTGTAAAACTCGGCTTTATTTTTTCCAGTTCTGTTGTGTTTTCCTTGCTTCCACAGGATAACCCTTTTTAGAACATATTTACTGCATAAAACAGGAATTCAAGAGGGTCAGAATTATAATTGTGACAGCACATGACAAAACCTGCAATAAAACATGTGCGCCCAACGAAGACTCAGATCAGCCTGCGCATCCGCGCAGTCTGATCAGAGGCTTCGTTGTGCGCTCAAAGGTTAGCTAAGGGTACAATGCTCCTTCATGCAGCAAGAGAAGTCTCTGGTTATACTATATGGATGCGCAGCCTGATCTGAGTCTTCGGTTGGCCCACATGTCTTATTGTAGGTTTTAAAATTGCAGTTTGTTTCCTCTGGCTTTCTTTGCCGGATCATTACAGGGTCACTGATGAGGCTTTATTAGCCGAAACTACGTAGTATGACCCATCTTCTTTCTTATGAATGTTTTCATTGCTCTTAAAGGATCTCATTTTAGATTTTTATTTAACGTGCGCTGGCTCAAGTAGGTGTGTGTAGGTGTGTGTTCGTGATGAAGCTGGATATTGCTGGTATTTAACTGTGATTTTACTACGGGGACGGGCGCGGGGGTATTGAGGGGCTGCAATTTTCAGGAGTTTGTTGTTGTTTATAGCTCGCCTGTACGAAGTACCAAGAGAGCTATTGTGTCATCCGGTCGTCCGCGTGCGCATGTGCCTTAACGTTTTCGTTTACTTTCCCCTTTCCGTCACACTGCGTTACAGTTTTTCAAATGCTTAAATCACGACAGTCACTCATCGCATAACATTCATATTTGGAACTTATTACCTGGGAGGGTCTTCTGAGATTCCTAGGCAAAACATCTCTAGGTTCGTGCCCTTAGACGGGACAAGGGGCCAGAATCTAGGACACCTTTGAAATGCTGCATGTAAGTTTTTGAAATGCTTCTACCTCGGAATTCACTCATCAGAGCATTCATATTCGGAGCTTGGGTACGTGGAAGGGTCTTCTGAGATTCCAAAAGCACACACCCTTAGGTTAAAGATTTGGGTGCGGCTAGGGGTCAAAATCTGAGACACATTTGTAATATGCATTTTCATTATTCTAACAAGTTATAGACATAAAAGTTTATACATCAGTCAACTGTGTGACATTGGTTCAAGTGTAAAAGAGTGAATGTCATGGTGAACTTCATTTCATGGTCCAGAAATGTTACCTTATATCTTGAAGACTATTTGATGGAGAACTGTCATAAGTGGCATAATAGTTCAATCTGACACAATGAAATACCATTATATATATGTCAGTGTGACCTAAATTTCTTGATTCAGTTATTTTGCCTTATATCTTGAAGACTACTTGATAGAGAAATGACTTACCTTGAATATATCGGCCCCCGCCCATCTGGGCTTGAAGAAATATATGGGTTGCAAGATGCTTCCACGCAGAGCTGAATCCGACCAACACACGAGTACTGGTAAACTGCTTAGAGGATCTAAGCCTGCCCAGGCAAAGCGATGTGTCGGACCGTCCGTGCTTATAAACCCTATTGGTTTCATTGGGTGACAGGGCTTGAGATGTCGTTTCATCTCAATGTTGGGTAAAAGTCCCACAAACTTGGAATCAATGTCTCCAAAATGACCTTTACAGTGTTTACGGGGACGTTAAACCTCAATCAAACAAACTAACCTTGAATATAGCTTCCATCATGTGACCTGAATATAGCTAGGCCAGTGTGGTCAATATTTCAAGGTTCAGTGAGTTTGCCTCCTAACTCGAAGACGGTTTGATAGAGAGATATCATACCAAGGATATTTGTTCCATGAAACCAGATTTAGAAGCCTCCGAGGTGTAGTGGTTACGCTGCTCGCCTTGTAAACCAGAGATCGCAGGATCGATCCCGGGCTTCTGCAGATTTTCGGATGAGTCTTTAAACCGTGGTCCCGTCTCCGTATGACCTAAGCTGTTGGTGAAACGTAAAACTCAAACACTCACTCCATGAAACCAGATGGTATCTAGGTCAGTATGATCTATATTTCATGATTTTGCCTTACATCGTGAATACTATTTGATAGAGAAACTTCATATCTGGATTATATATTCCATGTGACCCGATGAATAACATGAAAATTTATCCAGGTCAGTGTGGCCATTATTTTATGGTTAAGTGGTTTTGCATTAAGTCTTGAATATTGTTTGATGTAGAAACTTCATATCGGGAACATACGTTTCTCGTGACCAGACGATTTGCATAAAAATATATTACGGTCAATATGACTTACATTTCGAGACTTATATTTCGTGGTTCATTGATTTTGCCTTATAACTAGACTATTTGATGACGAAATGTCATACCTGGAATATAGGATCCATGTGACTAGATGATTGGCCCCAAAATAAATCTAAGTCAGTTTGACCTATATTTCATGGTTCATTTTGTCCTACACCTTGACGACCCAAAACAGGCGAGTTATGCTGTCATGCGTCAGCTCTTGTAATTGCTGTTTTTAAACCGAGGACCTCTGAGTGGAATGCTTATCTTAATTCATGCAAGAAAAACATTTTTTTTTTTGCATTTTCGGCCCTTAGAGGTAACACATAAAGGTCTATTATGAGGGACAACTTAATATGACAACCAAAGAAAGAACACTAAAAGGCAGATACATTCCGCATTTACCTTATGTATTCTGCGCACCCATTGTGGCTGGTCTGTTCTTGTTTTGTCATGATGTCCCAATCCGTTTTAAACCAATCTAAAATCATTGAAGCCTTTAGCTCGACCTTTAAATATTTGGATGATTTATTAAATAGTTACAATACCTATTTCAATGGTTTGATGAGTCAAATACCATCCCTTCCTTAGAACTTCAGTCAAACAAAGCAAATTCTTCTGATGTTGAGGTCCCGTTTTTGGATTTACATCTATCTATTGTGGACGGGTTTGCTTCCTGCAAACTTTATGATAAACGCGATGATTTTGAGATTGTAAATTTTCCTATCTTGGATGTTCCTCGTGCGGCATCCTATGGCGTTTATATTTCGCAGTAAATTCTATTTGCCATAATGTCTAGTCATATAACCGACTTTATCACTCGTAATAAATTGTTAACTGATAAACTTCTGAATCAGGGTTATCGGAATTCTTAACTACGCAAGGCCTTTTCAAAATTTTATAGACGTCATTCCGATTGAATTTCAAAATTCAATGTTGGGCTCAAATCTCTTTTGCACCATAGTCTATCAGAGCCCGAATTTTATGGTTATTTAGTATTACATAAATTCAGAAAAACATATACTCTGATTTCACTACCCAATTTTGAAAAATTATTCTTCGATATAAAAGCATATATGTGACTGCTTGCATGGAAATTAACCCACTTTGCTTCCCTCTTTGATTTCACGCCGCTAGGCCAGACATCAGATTCTACGACGTTTCCAGCATAAAGGCTTTATATTAATTATTTATAAAGATTATATTTTCTTGTCCTTTGGGATCATTGATTCAATTGTGGAAATTTTGAAAATATCTGAGGGTCACTGATGAGGCCTAATTGGCCGAAACTAGCTAGTCTGGCCCAGAAAACATGTACACTCCCTATATTTCACTTCTGTGGCGTATTCCTTGCTTCCAAAGGATAACCCTTTTATAGAACATATTTTACTTATGTTATGTTGGTTGGTACCTGATGTTCTGTCCCTGATTGGGCCCAGTTGAGTTTAACTGCTCGTTTTCTTTGGCTCCAGCATTTCAGTGGTTCCTTGCTGTTGAGCCCTCAACATTGTTTTATCTCTGCGGTTGATTGATCTTTGTGTTCTCGGAGACGTTACACTGATGTGTTAGGAAGCTTTCATGCTGACTTAACAAATTATTTGTCTAAATCGCGACGGAGGTAAGGTCGAGGATTGCCCCGCGTAAAATTTATTTGAGCCCCTTACCCCCAGTGAAACTCTTCACTGAGCGTTTCAGTTCAAAGGCGGTTCTTCTGTCGCAATTTATTTCTGTTACGGTTTGTCTTTGAGTGTGTGTATCGCTTACATCTGCCAATTGACCATTTTGTGGGAAAGTAACTATCCTTTTGGCTTTCCGCTAATGATGTTTCCATTAGGGTCTTGTTATTTCATGTTTGTGTTTATTTCCCTTTGGGTTCTGTGATGGGAGTCGTGGGTTAATTGTATAGATTTCTGATCATTGCCTTCACCTCTGTTCTGAGCAGCCAGTGCAAACGCAGATTGGACGCTGAAGCTCGCGGCGTCAAACCAGGGTCTCCACTGTTTGTAACACATCCAGCTATCTACAGACACAACATTGAGTCGTGAATTGTTGTTGTATAAACTTTACAACAAGTATGGCGACGAGTTATGGTTTCAGACCATTTAGGATAAAAACTGTAAAAACAACAAAGACAGATAACGAAAGCACACCTATTTAAATACTTTGAAAATTGTACCACACACACACACACAAAGAAAGGTGCTTTATATTTCTGCACAAAACATAGATTGTTGGCACTCTTAATTCATTCAGTATCAGAAACCGCTAAAAGGGTACCTTGGCAAACAGTGCAGACCCAGATCAGACGCTGTAGAACGCGGCGTCTGATCAGGGCCTACACTGATTGTAAAAATTCAGCCATTATTCAAATAGATTTTGAAGAAAACACGACCTGAAACGCCTAAATTTTGAAATGGACTCCTGCTCTTTATAAGATGGAAGATTCCATTTGGTACAAAAAGGGTTAAGAGCTGCCTATCCGTGAAGATTGTTGTTACTTGTTAGAACCGCCTCTCTGATGCGCTTCTAATGAGTACTATGATAAAATAATGTATACCCCTGCAAACCTAACTTTATTATATAAAACTGGGGTTTAAGGTAGTCAGAAATATACATGAACAGGCGTGTTTTCATGATGAAAAAAAAAACTGACAAAATTTAAAAATATTTAAGCATACCAAGTATGCCACATAGAAACAAAAATGGTTTCGAATGTCTTCTATTTATTTTACAGGGTATACTGGGGTCAGGTTTTGCGCTGAAGGTTCAACAAAAACAGCGACAGAAACACTTTAATCGTCAAATTCCAACAGCAGCATCGCTTATACAGGTATGATTGTGTGGTGAATGTGTAACTCTGTTGCATTTACTTTGTAATGCAAGTTTTGTTTGTTTGATTTGAGGTTTAGCGTCCCCGTCAACACTGTAAAGGTCATTTTGGAGACGTTACTTCCAATTTTGTGGGACTTTTACCCGACATTGAGAGTATTGCATTGAAATTCCACCTTGAAGACCAGCTAGATTTAACCCTCTCTTGCTGAATATTCAGTTTAGCCACGCCCATTTCTGACTTTGAACCAATCAGATTACTTGATGAAATTTATTTCTACAAATTCATAAATTAAATGTCAAACAGTGTAGATCCTGATAGAAGCCATCTGATCTGGATCTACATTGTTTCCAAAGATAGCTTTGATCTTCCACTCCTAGAGTCTTCTTCAACTAGGTCCTGGTTAATACTTGAAAGAAAAAAGAAACTTACTTATGTCCAGTTGCATACTTAGGCATGCGCCTTTATGGACCATTGTGACCGTAGTACCAGGAAAACGTTTTTGAAATGACCTCTTTGCAGTTTGCTTATGGGTGGGAGCCGACGGGCGATGTGACAGTCCTGACTTACCGTCGATACGATTCCTAAGATATTTGAATGAGTTATGTCCGTTTTAATAATTTTGTGAGCGACCTGGTTAATGTGATATAGAGGTAGAGGCAATGATTAGGAATCGATACAATTAACCCACATCTCCCATCAGAGACAACAAAGGGAACGAAACCAAAGCATGAAACAACAGACCCTTATGGAAACATCAATAGCGGAAAGCCAAAAGGACATTTACTTTCCCACAAAATCCAAAATAAAATAATATAAGCGACACAAACACCCAAAGACAAACCATAACAAAAATGAACCGCGACAGAAAAACTCCCTGAAACGGTCAACGGAAACGAAATCCACTGTGGGGCTTAAATCGATTTTACGTGGCCACAATCGTCGCCCTTACTTCCGTCGCGATTTAGACAAACAACCTGCCCAGCCCGCATGAAGGCCTCAGAAGCCTAGTTCAATCTGCACTGAAAAGAGTATTCATAGACAACGTTCACTCTTCGGCAATGGCTTCCCTTTGACCAATATCTCGTAAACACCCAAAATAGAAGTGGAGGCAATGATCGGGAATCGATACATTTAACCCACAGCTATCATCAGAGACACCAAAGGAAAGAATACCTGAACAACTGCATAGGCTGGGCTTCTGTTGGCTGGCACACTATTCAGGACAAATGTTTCGATGGCCTTGTAATATTTCGATACAACATTATGCCCCTTTTTGGACTTCACCAAATTGCTGCTGAATAGGATTTCTGTAAATCAGAAATTTGGTTCTGCGAGACGATGTGCAATTATATGGTTGGGGCGCTTAATGTGTCAAACCATTCCCCTAGTCTAGCTTATAACACATCGGATCTGGCTGCTCATTCATGCAGACAAATCTCAAACTTCAGTATCCACACGAAGTTTCTGCGGAGCCAGAGTCAATAAATGCATAATGTCTTGCACACCAGATTATGAAATCCTGGACTAAACCCTGGGATAGAAACTCCTATCCAACACAGGTTATTCTAATCAGGGATAGGGTAAAATGGAGAATTTTCACGTACTTGCTGTTCACTGGTTGGATAGGACGTACTGCACGTACAGTAACCTCAGAACTCCTTATTGTAATTAAAATAGGGTGCATTACGACAACACACCCGTGCGACATAGTGATTTTTTTCACATCTCCAAACTGGCCATTTTTCTGATGAAATTCCTTGATATTTTTCTTATAAATACGGCAAACATAGGTTGTGGGTGCTCGTTAGAACCGCCTCATTGAGGCGGTTCTAACGAGTACCCACAACCTATGTCTTGGAGCAAAAATAAGAAAAATAATGTATACCCCCCTACACCCCATTTTTCTCTATATAAAGTGGGGTGTAGGGGGGTCTTCGTTTCACGGACTTGTTCACGTGATGGAAGTCGACAATACAACTGACTGTACCATGGGGTTTTTCTTGCTTTATTTTTTATCAAATGTTTCGACTTTTACAACCTCCCGGTCCAGTTACTTTCAGAACAGGTACTTCTTAAATTCCTATAGTTATTTGTTCTTCCTGAAATAAACATCATTTTAGTCTGATCTATATTTTTCTATTTTCTAAAATAGGTTGTGTAAGCTCGTTGAAACCCCCTTAGCCCTTATCTGATGAATATTCATTTAAGCCACCCCCATTTCTGTCTATCAACCAATCAAATTACTTGATATAATTTATTGCTACAAATTCATAAACTGAATGCCAAACAGTGTAGATTCTGATCAGATGGCCATCTGATCTGGATCTACACTGTTTGCAACGATAGGGTTTGTGGTAAACAGCAAGATAAGAGTTAATAAGACGTTTCTGACGACTACCCACGCACTAGTTTTTCAACACAAATAAGGCAAAAATAATGGTACCACCCTGTAAGACACATTTGTCCTGTATAAAAAGTCGAATTTATATAGGTCTTCATTTCATAAACTTTCATACGATTGATAAACTCGCCTCTGGGAGAACAATGTGAACATGTTTACATGTCTTACTTGCATTATGAAACCACGCTTATATAAATACATTGTAAACTTTACCGCCGAAAAGACGAAAATTTTAAGATGACAAAAGCTGATGCTTTCTTATTTCTGCTCAATATAGAGTGTTGGTACTAATTACAATCGCCTAATCGAGGCGGTTCTAACGAAAACCCATACTCTGCATTTAAGAGCATAAATAAGAACTATAAGGTTTACCCCTGTAAAACCCAGCTTTACTTTATAAAAGTGGGCTTCAAGGGGGGTCAAATTTATATAGGCGTCTATTTGTGATGAACGCATTTGCCACATTTTACAGAGTTTGTGGCGTTGCCATGCTGCGGATCCTTCCTTCAAATCCACAGCTACATGGAAAATCCACTTCCATCACCATTCCCATCACCACCTACATCACATGTTTCGCTCAACCCCAGGCCATAACTCGACACTAGGGAGAATGGCTCGGAGGGCAAGTCTTCTAACAAGGCGTTTCAGCAATCAGAAACTGAACACATCGGAAACTGGAGCCCATGATAGTCTTGGGTCTATCTCAGGGAAACTTGATCAGAGAAAATATGGTAAGTCACATTGAAACCAACGCATCTGGTTTGGACATTGCAGTTTAGTGGTGTACTGATGAGTTGGGCCCCGTCAAGCGATTTTGGTACTTATCGCCTATGCGAGCAGCGAAGGTTCAGGCGAGCCTGCGCATCCGCGCAGTCTCGCCAGAACCTTCGCTGCTCGCTCATACAAGCAGTGAATCAAGAGGGACCTTCAGACAGAAAGCCGTATCCCTGGCCCCTCTGAATTGCTGGGCATGCGCAGTTAAAGTTTGTCATGACGGAATACTCGAAGACCCAAATTCGCTTGGCGGGACTCAGTTGGAATCTCTTCGTGATGACTGAAGAAACTATTTGTTGAGACCACAACAGAAGCAAGCATGAGGTTAACAAAGTAGAAGTGAAACAAAGATCAGGAATCGATACAATTAACTTACTCCACCCATAAAAGATACCAAAGGGAAAGAAATACAAACATTAAGCGACCAGACCATAATGGAAACCTAAACAAAGGAAAGCCATAAGGACAGTTACTTTTCCACGAAATGGCCATATGGCCATCCAAAATAAAAAGACACAAGTGATACACACAGTAAGTAACAAACATCAACATAAATAAATCGCCACAGAAGAGCCGCTTTGGAACGGTCAGTGGAAGATTTCCACTGGGGGGCTTAAATCGATTTTACGTGGCCACAATCCTCGCCCTTACTTCCTTCGCGATTTAGACAAATAATTTGTTCAGTCCGCATGAAGGCCTCCTAACTCATCAGTGCAACATCTCCGTGAACACAAAAATCAAAGAACCACAGAGGTGAGACAACGGTGAGGACTCGACAGCAAGAAACCACTAAAATGCTGGAGCAAAAGAAAACCAACAGTTAGACTCCGATGGGCCCGACCAGAGACAGAGCATCAGGCACCAACCAACATTACCTTGAATTAGATCTCTCTAATTCTCAATAAGCCTTTACGTTGGAGCCGTCATAGAATCTTAGGCCTGACCCACCGGCGTGCAATTAAAGAGGGAAGCAAAGTTGCTAACCGTGATTGGGTTAACTACCATGCATGCAGTCTGTCGTATAATATCCATGCTGTACCCAATCTTTTTATATCGAAGAATGATTTTACGAAATTGGGTGCTGAAGTCATTGCGGTTATATATTTACTGAATTTATATACTAAGTCACCATAAAATTCGGGTTCCGATAGACCTTGTTGCAGAAGAGATTTAAGTTCAATATTGAATTTTGAAATTAAATCAGAATGGCGTCTATAAAATTTTGAAAAGGCTTTGCGTCGTTTATGGTACCGATAACCCTGATTAAGGAGTTTAGCCGTTAATAATTTATTACGAGTGTTGAAGTCAGTTACATGACTACACACTCTAGCAAATCGAATTAATTGCGAAATATAAACGCCATAGGATGGCGCACGAGAATCATCACTATCCAAAAAAGGAAAATTTACAATCTCAAAATCAAAGTCATCGCGTTTATCATAAATTTTGCACGAAACAAATCCATCTACAATAGATAGATGTAAATCCAAAACCGGGGCCTCGGTATCAGAAGAATTTGCTTTATTTAACTGAAGTTCTGGGGGGTAAATCTGACTGATCAAACCATCAAAATAGGTATTATCAATATTAAATAAATCATCTAAATATCTAGAAGTGGAGCTAAAAGCTTCAATAATTTCAGATTGGTTATCAATAGAAAGCGACAAAATGAAGTCTCTTTCATAACAATACAAGAACAGATCAGCCACAAGAGGTGCGCAATTAGTAACCATCGGAATACCCACAATTTGTCTAAATAACTTAGTACCGAATCTAATTTAAATATTGTCAAGTAGAAAGGTGAGGGCATCACACACTTTCTGACATGACCAAAGTGTATAATTCTTATGCTCTTTAGAAGTGAAAAATGCATTTCTGACATTACATGCAAGATAGAGAGAATCTTCTCTGTGAAAAGCCCATTCAATTAAATCATTACGCTTTTCTTTTATAAGATTATGAGTAAGTGTAGTGTAAAGAAAAATCGTAAGTAGACAGACTAGAAGCACGAACATGTCTGGATTTCAATTTATTTAAAACCTCATTCGATTTTTTTAAAGACCAAAACAGATTTCTTCCTGATCTTTCAACGACTTTATCACAATATTTAATTACATGCGTTTTAATAGCAGTAAGACAGGAAGTTAATAATTTAGAAAGTTCAGTGGTAGTGCAAGAGCTTGAATTTGCAATAAACCGTGCTTTGTAAGGTCTTTTATGAAGTTTTTGGTAACCAATAGAGCGTAGGAAGCTTGTCTTGGCCTTCGTTAACACACACAGCAAACTTGGTGGCTGAAAGACAAACATGTTTACCTACTATAGCTCTCTCTTCAGCTAAAGGCTGAAGTTCATAGGCTTTAGTACCACCAAGCTCCTGCTTAAGTGTGTTAACATAGTGGAGCCGTCACACAACGACGACGTTGTTAGCGGCCTTGTCTGCAGGGGCCAAAAAAAAACTTCTTATGAAATTCTTGAATACCTAGTTTGAGATGACGTAAAGACGTCTTGGGCTTTGGAGGTAATAAGTTAGTATTTTGAGAATAGAAAGAAATGCGTTTATTCACTAGTTTTAAAATGCTAAGTTTCCTGTCCTTAAGGGCTTTATGCTCAACATACACTCGCTTACACCATCGATTACCGAATTCATTCAAGGAAGCAGCGATTTCATCTCTACATTTACTGAAATCAATTTTAGAAGGAAACCGATATTTCGGTCCTTTAGAAATTATATTCCTTATCCTAGAATCAGGAATGATTTTCAAATTGCCAGTAATTACATGGCCAGCAGCAGGATAGCAATACTTTGAGTTTTTACAGTCACATGAATCAGGAGTATTAGTATCAATATCAAGATCTGAAACAAGTTTATTGAAATTAAAGATGATAGATCTAACAGGTTTGTTATATTTATAGCAAATTATAGGTGTTTCAGTATTTTGAAAATAAGCAGGAATGGAAGAAAGCACCGATCTCTCACGGATGATACTGGGCAAATCTATAAATTCATACCCTTATTAATGAAGGATATTTTGAAGAAATGGCGTTTATGATTAATTTCAGAATCAATGTAAGGACGGAGATAATGCTGAGTATAGCCTCTAGTTAAGAGAGCCGCATCATATAACTGATGAGAACTATCGTAGAATTTTTTCGCCTCGGTGTCCAGAAGACGTAAAACAGAAACGGGTAATGAACTTAAAAATGAAAGCATAGAGTGGCATCCATGATTTAATAATATAATTGACAGTCACTTCAGTCTAGTATTGTTTCGTTTAAACGCACGTGATTTACGTTTAAAGTTACCATTTTTCCTGGTGCCGTGAGATCTAGTTCTGCGTTTTCGACAGTCCAGGAGTGAGAAAATATCAAAGTCCGGCATTCTGGAAATATTACCCTCATGATAAATGTTGTCATTCTATCCCAGTGGAAAAGGGGTCTGTAAAAATTTAATCCATTTCAGTTCAGCTTTATGTCTTTTGATTATTTTGAATCTAGATGTAGAATTTGCATCGTAATAAAGTTTTTCCACTGGTTGTATAACAATGTTATTTACAGAATGACCTGTACGTCGAAAGTGACGGTACAAGAAAGTGTCAGTTTTCTTAGGCTTACTCGTTCTACGATAATGCTCGTTCAATCTAGTTTTAAGCATGCGGTTAGTTTGACCGACGTACTGCATTTTACAGTTTGCAGCACGTCAAGTAATTAGATAAATTAAATCTGTAGACTGTCATGTCAAATCAGACATGTTAACTACAGAGAAGCGTCTACCGTTTACAGATGAAGTAACGGTAGACGCAGTGCTTAAATGCGAACAACATCTGCACCTCTTGGCATTGCACTTAGTAATACTAGGATACATTCCACTTCTTTTCCACGGATTAGTATATTTTCGAAGGATGGGCGATTTGAGATGAGATAGTCTTATACGAAGACTACTCCCAAAAACATTGGTATTGCCTGCTCCTTTGAGATTAACTGAAGTTACTGAAGACAAATTTAAGGGTCTAACCAAAACCGAAGGCAACATAGTATTAAAGTTCTTAATAGAATGGGGAATCCGTACAGAAGAAGCAGAGTGTAACCTATAGGGTGATATTGATATTTTAAATGTATTTGTGATACTCAGTTGGGTTAATAAGGTTGTGATACCGTCAAAACTAAAGCGATGTTCATACCGGTTATTAAATAAATAAATAAAACAGCATATAAAATTACTGAAGAAGATTCCTTCGAATAGAAGGAAGGTACAACAAAAGCCCACAAAACATCTTAGTCTACTTAAAGCACAGGGATGTCAAACAAGCAGTTGTTTTACAACGAGGAACGAACATCGGTTTAATAATGACCTTCAACAGGTATCTAAAGGATGTCAATTGATGGAACAGTGAAAAGCAATTGCATAAGCAATCCCTGAGGATTGGAAAAATAAGAGCATTAAATGCATGTACGGGGAGACCTTTTACAGCCGCCACACGGCACAAACAAAACAGCCCTGATATGCAAAGAAGAAGTAAAACAAAGATCAGGAATTGATACAATTAACTTACTCCACCCATAAAAGACACCAAAGGGAAAGAAATACAAACATTAAGCGACCAGACCATAATGGAAACCTAAACAAAGGAAGGCCATAAGGACAGTTACTTTCCCACAAAATGGCCATATGGTCATCCAAAATAAAAAGACAAAAGTGATACACACAGTAAGTAACAAACAACAACATAAATAAATCGCCACAGAACAGCCGCCTTGGAACGGTCAGTGGAAGATTTCCACTGGGGGGCTTAAATCGATTTTACGTGGCCACAATCCTCGCCCTTACTTCCGTTGCGATTAAGACAAATAATTTGTTCAGTCCGTATGAAGGCCTCCTAACTCATCAGTGCAACATCTCCGTGAACACAAAAATCAAAGAACCACAGAGGTGAGACAACGGTGAGGACTCGACAGCAAGAAACCACTGAAATTAATGATCACCCCTCTAAATCCTACTGGGGGTTTACAGGGTACCCATTAATGTTCTTACTTTTTGCTTATAAACATAGAATGTTGGTACCCGTTAAAACCGCCTTTAAGAGGCGATATTTTTTATCGAGCACCGACAACATATATTCGGTCTGAAAAGAAGAAAAAACAAGGCTTTAAAATGCTAGTTCTAGAGAAAAGAAAGGCGCTTTTTTAACATATGGATATGTTACCGTTACGAGTAAGAAGATTGTGGCCAGCATTTCTCCATTCCAAAACCTTATAAAGAAAACTCCAAAGAGAGCGACCTTACAAGACGTAGACCATCCTTAACCCTTATCTTGCTGAATATTCCTTTTAGCCACACCCATTTCTGTCTATCAACCAATCATATTAATTGATGTAATTTATTCCTACAAATTCATTAACTGAATCCAAACAATGTAGATCCTGATCAGGTGGCTTCTCCATCTGATCTGGATCTACACAACAATGTAGACCCTGATCAAAGGGCTTCTGATCTGGATCTACACTGTTGTCATGAACAGTAAGTTAAGGGTTAACAAAGGGGACGAGCATAACAAAAACACTTAACGAGCCGACATTAAGCCCCCCCCCCTTCTATACAAAGATGATTAGATTACTAGAAACCGTTTAACAACAAATATTCCATTGCCAAATTACGCCTATACTGAAACCTCAAATTTGTATGATAAAACTAGGGGTTTTGAGGGTGTACTTTTCTTGTCGTATTTCTGTTCAAAAATCATAGATTGGGGAACTTGCACAGGCGGTTCTAACGCGTAACCTGCCTTGAGCAGATACATAAAAATATCAGAACTTTATATCTGAAAACAAAATCATTTGTTTGGTGGAAGTGTTTTTCAGCATATTACGTTAGGTGTGTTTTAGTCATACAATGGAGTACACATTGCAGAATCATTTGTCTGGAAATACAACACAACAATATTGAACAGTTGAAAGCGCCGCCTCAGAACGGCAGACATCAGAAGCTACCATGGGATCTTCCATCAAGGCTAAATCCTAGTTTCAGAGTTAAATATAAAATAATAGGCTCCTTAATCAATGCATCATCACAGACATATATAAAGTAGAAGTAAAACAAAGATCAAGAATCGATACAATTAACTTACTCCACCCATCAAAGACACCAAAGGGAAAGAAACACAAACACTAAGCGACCAGACCATAATGGAAACCAAAACAAAGGAAGGCCATAAGGACAGTTACTTTCCCACAAAATTGCCATATGGCCATCCAAAATAAAAAAACACAAGCGACACACACAGTAAGTAATAAATACAACTTAGATGAACCGCCACAGAAGAACCGCCTTGGAACGGTCAGTGGGAAGATTTCCACTGAGGGGGCTTAATTCGATTTTACGTGGCCACAATCCTCGCCCTTACTTCCGTTGCGATTTAGACAAATAAGTTGTTCAGTCCGCATGAAGGCCTCCTATCTCATCAGTGCAACATCTCCGTGAACACAAAAAATCAAAGAACCACAGAGGTGAGACAACGGTGAGGACTCGACAGCAAGAAACCACTGAAATGCTGGAGCAAAAGAAAACCAACAGTAAGACTCCGATGGGACCGACCAGAGACAGAGCATCAGGCACCAACCAACATTACCAAGAATTAGATCTCTCTAATTCTCAATAAGCCTTTACGTTGGAGCCGTCATAGAATCTGAGGCCTGACCCAACGGCGTGCAATTAAAGAGGGAAGCAAAGTTGCAAACCGTGATTGGGTTGACTACCATGCATGCAGTCTTTCGTATAACATCCATGTTATACCCAATCTTTTTATATCGAAGAATGATTTTACGAAATTGGGTGCTGAAGTCATACTAAGTCACCATAAAATTCGTGTTCCGATAGACATTGTTGCAGAAGAGATTTAAGTCCAATATTGAATTTTGAAATTAAATCAGAATGGCGTCTATAAAATTTTGAAAAGGCTTTGCGTAGTTTATGGTACCGATAACCCTGATTAAGAATTAATTGCGAAATATAAACGCCATAGGATGGCACACGAGGAACATCACCATCCAAAAAAGGAAAATTTACAATCTCAAAATCAAAGTCATCGCGTTTATCATAAATTTTGCACGAAACAAACCCTTCTACAATAGATAGATGTAAATCCAAAAACGGGGCCTCGGTATCAGAAGAATTTGCTTTATTTAACTGAAGTTTTTGGGGGGGGGGGGGTAAATCTGACTGATCAAACCATCGAAATAGGTATTATCAATATTTAATAAATCATCTAAATATCTAGAAGTGGAGCTTAAAGCTTCAATAATTTCAGATTGGTTATCAATAGAAACCGACAACATGAAGTCTCTTTCATAACAATACAAGAACAGATCAGCTACAAAAGGTGCGCAATTCGTACCCATCGGAATACCCACAATTTGTCTAAATAACTTAGTACCGACTCTAATATAAATATTGTCAAGTAGAAGGGTGAGGGCATCACACACTTTCTGACTGGACCAAAGTGTATAATTCTTATGCTCTTTAGAAGTGAAAAATGCATTTCTGACATTACATGCAAGATAGAGAGAATCCTCTCTGCGAAAAGCCCATTCAATTAAATCATTAATCTAGTTCGATCTTTATGACGAAATAAAGATATTGGCTGCTTACACTTTCAGTAACATCTACAAATAACACTAATTAACCCTATTTGTACCAGAAACCCCAAACGGGTATCCTGGCAAACAGCACAGGCCCAGGTCAGACGCCGCACTGATTAGGGCCTACACTGTTTGCAAAAGGTCCAGTCATTTTCCAAATACATTTTGAAGAAAACATAACCTGACACCCCATAATTTTGAAATGAACTCCTGGTTAATATAAGGGGGAAGATTTCATTTGGTACAAAAAGGGTTAAGCCATGGCGGACCAAGCAAAAGACATAGCATACTGCGTTGCTTCTGTTGGGGATTATTGGTACCACTGTTTGTCTTTGTATGGTTGCAGATCTACTGCTACTTTTTAGCTCACCTGTCGCGTAATGACATGGTGAGCATTTGTGACCGCTCGGTGTCAGCCGTCCGTCGTACGTTTGTCCACAACTTACTTAAAATACATCTCCTCCTAAACCGGTGAACGGATTGTAAAATATGTTAGAAAAATATTTCTTCGGTAACCACTACCACAATTGCCTAAAAGGTTTTGGTCTGCTGAACCAGATGACCACCAGAGCTAAAAAAAGACAAAAAATAAAAAAGAAACCTTGAACACTATAATCTCCTAAGCCACTGGCCAAATTTCAAAATAATTTCAAAGGAATATTCTTTTGATAATCTTCTACCAAAATTGCCCAAACCGTTTTGCTCGGATGAACAAAATGGCCACCAGAGTTAAAAATAGAAAGTATTTTCTTTTCTGACAACAATATACTGAAAAGACATCCCCTTTTAAACCGGTGAACGGATTTTAAAATAGTTTTACAGGAATGTTTTTTGGGTTACTATGTACCAAAATTGCCTATATGGTTTCGCTCCACTAAACAAGATGACCACACGAGCTAAAATAGAAAATGAAATCGAAAAAAAAAAACTTTAAATGTCGTCTCTTCCTAGGTCACTGGCCCCTTTCAAAATAATTTCACAGATTCTTCCCTGTGTGCGCCTCTTCTAAAATTGCCTAAGCCGTTCCGCTCGGATGAGCAAGATGGCCGCCAGAGCTAAAAATAGAAAAAAAATCTCTTTAAACGACTTTCTTTCTTTACCAGTGAACGGATTTTGATATAATTTTAAAAGCATGTTATAATAGAAGTGGAGGCAATGACCCCTTTCCACAATTACCTAAAGGGTTCCGGGTCGCTGAACAGGATGGCCACCAGGGGCCAGTTGTTCAAAACTAACGACGTCGTTAGTTAACGTATCGTTAAAACTTTGATCATTTAATATGGCAAATATGCTGAAATTTTTGCTGAAAAAAATGTGAGCAGCTTTTGCGGACGCAAAAGCTGCTCACATTTTTTCAGCAAAAATACCAAAATTTACGATATTGTACTTGCTAGAAGAGTTAACAATATGACCACTAACGAGCTCGTTAAGCTAACGATGCTTTGAACAACTGGCCCCAGCTCTAGAAATAGAAACAAAATAGAAAAAAAACCTTATAGGCAATCTCCTTCTAGGCCACTGACCCAATATATAAATAATGTCACAGTATTATGTCTTGGTTGACTCTACCAAAATTGTCCAAACCGTTCCAATCAGATGAATAAGATGACTACCAGCCTAAAATATGAAACATCTTCTCGTGTCAACAACATACGTGTACTTAAAAGACATCAACCCGTAAACCTGTGAATGGATTTTGAAATAATGTTTCAGGAATATTGTTTGTATGGCTATCGACCAAACTTGCCCAAAACGTTCTGGTAGAATGAACAAGATAATAATAATAATAATAATAATAATAGCAATGCCTTTATTTAGAGAAGATAACATATGAAGCATTAAAAATACAAATCTACCATATGGGTCTCTTAACTAACAAGTAACTCATATATATATATATATATATATATATATATATATATATATATATATATATATATATATATATATATATATATATATATATATATATATATAAAATCAACAAAGTCCGATGTCCGATATCGCCACACAATTTTGTATATTTTATACGCTTCTACCGGTTTCACTGTTCTAACAGATTTTCAAGAAGACGTTAAGTTATTGACATAGCAACAATGCGTAACGACGTTACTACCGGCGTTACTTCCGGCGTCAGTAACGTTACGTTCATAAACAATGATAAAAAACGGTATTATTACAAGGTCTGGTCAGTGAATACCCTAATGGCACGTGTCCGTATCAATGAAGTCTATTCAACTTCGGCTTCAGAGTATTGATAAAAAGTTTTTCTTTTGCCCGTCGTAAAGATGTACTCTCAGAATACATCTTATAGAAGGGGAAAATCTTATATTTCGGGTTCAGAGAATGGGCACAATTTGCTATATGCTCACTAACCTTAAGCATTCTGGTCTTAGGGTCACGAATTTGCTGATTATGTATCGTAACTCTTTGTCGTAATAAGTTACCAGTTTCGCCAATATATTCCTCCCCACAGCCTCTGCATTTCATGACGTATATCACATTTTTTACGTCACAGGACATGTTCTCGTGGATTTTGAAGTTTGTTCCACAGCGAAATGAAATTGAATGCTCTTCTAATAAGTGAATGCAGAGGCCGCAGTTTGGTTTATTGCATTTTGTAACTTTTGGAGTATTGCTCAATGTGAATTTTGCTTTTGTAAGTAAGCGCTTAAGACTGTAAGGCTGCCTTTTGCTCTTATTTAATTTGTATTTATTCAAAATAGTTCGCATTTTATCATCCTCTTTTAAAATCGGGACATGATCCAGTATAACTTTATACAGTTCGGGATCTTTTGGGTTGTGAGTTGACACGTATGGAATAATGTTCTCTTCGGACTTTTCTTTTACTGTCCGAAGAGTGGTTTTATCTAATGACATGGCTCTGTTTATGCCATGTTCAATGATCTGTATTGGATATTTCTGCTTAATCAGAAATGTTTTTAGTTCTTTCATTCGTGTTTGAACCACATGTTCTTCAGAGACGATTGTTCTAAGGCGGCGTGCTAGATTGTATGGTATGTTTACCTTAGTGTGTCGTGGGTGACAAGAATTAAATGAAAGATATTGTTTGCTGTCGGTTTCTTTATAGAATATATCAGTTTCTATTTTACCATTATGGTTCTTTACCAATACATCTAAAAATGGTTGTTGCACACCAATATATATATATATATATATTTATAGAGAGAGAGAGAGAGAGAGAGAGAGAGAGAGAGAGAGAGAAAGAGAGAGAGAAATATAAACTATTCCGATGTCCAAAAACACTATAAATGATTTGCTTCTACCGCGGTTTCACTGCATTGCAGATTTGCAAGAATACATTGAATAACCTAGAAACGAACGTCACGTCATAAGTAACTTTTCCGCCTGATGTTAATAAATTTTCCGGTAGTTAAATAACATAAATGAGATTCAATGTATAACCATATATCTGCCCGTGTGCATATGAACATACATTGTTTTTATGTAATTATATCTTTAGAAACTGTTTTAACTTCAAGCTGCGATTTCAAAATACATGTATAACCAAATATAAATGCATACAAAATTGAATACCCTGATGGCGTCATATCTATCTAAATTATCAAATTCCTTTACATACTAACTAGCCCTGTTTAATTTGGGTTTTAAACTGTTAATGAATGCGTTTTCCTTAGCCCATCGTAGTGTTGTACTTTCTGAGTACATCTTATAAAAGGGGAATATGTAGTATTTAGGGTTCAAGTCGCCGGCGCATTCATCGATGTGCCCACTGACTTGCAGCATTCTGGTACGGGGGTCTCTAATCTGTTGGTTATGGATAGTGACTCGCGCACATAGAAAATTGCCTGTTTCCCCAATGTATTCCTCCCAACAGCCCCTCCACTTCATCACGTAGATAAAGTTTTTGACTTCGCAAATATTTAACAATATTTACAATATTTATAAAATATGTATGCAGCAGTCTAGGAATAAAATATGTTTACAACTTGATGTAATAAGAACTGGGATTAAAAGATGAAATTTAAGTTCATAACATAAAAATTGTATACTCACTAATGGTACTATATGTTGGTGGAATGCTATATTGCAAACGACAAAACATACTAAATGTTTAAAATTAGGAGCCATGAAACAAAACTATGATAAGGATGGAAAGCCAGCTATGATGCCAGAAAGAAAGTGTCGTACATGTGGCGTCCCCAGTACACCACCCACACACGACGCGAACCGGAATACGCCAGCCATGCCTGGAGCCAGAGCATGTGGCGGAAACCAATGTCCAAACATCATACACTCACCAGCAGCGACGTTTGTTTGTTCGATTTGTTTGAGGTTTAACGTCCCCGTCAACACTGTAAAGGTCATTTTTGAGACGTTGCTTCCAATTTTGTGGGACTTTTACCCGACATTGAGATGAACTGACATCTCAAGCCCTGTCGCCCAATGAAACCAATAGGGTTTATTAGCATGGACGGTCCGCCTCGCACCGCGGTTCCTGGACAGGCTTAGATCCTCTAAGCGGTTTACCAGTACTAGTGTGCGGGCCAGATTCAGCTCTGCGTGGAAGCATCATGCAGCCCATATATTTCTTCAAGCCCCTATGGGCGGGGGCGCCAGCAGCGACGTACACATCCACAGCGCCCGCCTTGCACTGCAGGCGTAAAGAACGCCATATGTACGCTTTGTCAAGAACATTAATATAGTTTTAATTTTCTAGTACATAAATTGTGCTGACCTGGTCAGCTACTTGTAGAAGCCTCCGTGGTCAAGTGGTTACGCTACTCGCCTTGTAAACCAGGGGTCGCAGGTTCGATCCCGGGCTTCTCCAGACTTTCGGATGAGTCTTTAAACCGAGGTCCCGTCTCCGTATGACCTTAGCTGTTGGTGGGACGTAAAACTGAAACACTCACTCAGCTACTTGTAAATTTCAATATTGAGGTAAATTAAACGATGTAAAGGAGCAGTCTCTATCAGGCTGTTTTCATGGCCACAACCGATTTCCTTCAAACTTTGTAGCTTCAAATTGGTACATATTGGCTGTCTAATGGTGAATATTTAGACCCTTTGGTCCACTGGCTTTTGCTGTATACACTATTAAAGTGGGTGGGGTAATGTCACCCCATCAAGGGTATACCAACAAAAATGCTATTATTTTTGTTCAAAGTGCGTGACTGGAGGCGATGTTTGCCATATGCTTACTACACTTTTAGGCATAACAGCTGGTGATAACAGTCTTATAAATATCAAACAAGAGAAGAGTTTAAACGCGCTTGTAAGTTGTACCCAAATATTAGTAATTTTTATTCGCCAACTTTACGAAAAACCACAACACCTTTACAGTTTTCAATTTTGTGATATCGCAAAATTGGCATCATTTTGTGTTCTAATTATATTTAGTGATATCACTAATTCTATATAGTGATAACACTATATCGATTTTGTGATATCACTAATTCGATTTAGTGATATCACAATTTAATCTTTATTTAGTGATATCACAAAATCTATTTTGTGATATTACTATTTCGAGTTTGTGATATCACTAAATAGATATGAATTTGTGAAATCATTTAATCGATTTTGTGATATCATATTAATTGTTTTAGCTACGTCATATTATATCTATACCAAACTGTTATTGTTCTGGTCACGTCATCTTTATATCTACACGTAGTCAGAATTAATAAGAATGCATACATCTTAAGATAGGAGATTCCTGTCTAATTGATTAGTCTTCCATCGTTGAAAATGTCATTAGGATCAGGTCCTTTTCTTAATTAGGTAAAATAGAAGTGAAGGCAATGATCAAGAATCGATGAATTACATCATTTAAATCATAATCATGCAAGCGTATTATTGTTTGTTGTTTTATGTTATAGTCTCACCTTCCCGATACTCGACGAACCGACCGAATGAAATAAACGAGACATCGATTGATGACGATACTTACGACTATCATACAGTCACTAAACCTGAACAGTAAGTTATCCTTTAAACTAGTAATTTTGTTGACATGGATGCGCCTTTACTGGCCGCAAAATTATTTTCTTAATTGATTTCCTGCCCTTTCCAGCAGGGTGTTTCGTTGCTGGGATTCTATTGAGCTTACATAACGTATAATTATTCTGTTCCAAATTTAATGTTTAGTACTCTGGATATCAATTACAGATCCTTCTTGTTTCCCTGGAAACGGGTTTCGACATTTCATGCCATTTGTCTGCCTGGAAAATAAATTGGGATGACATGTCAACACCTGCTTTAAGAAAAATCATGAGAGAAAAATAAATTTTTCGCGTCTGCTGAATTAGAGCAGGGAGTGGTAATATCTTTCTGATATATGTTTAACGTCCCAGTAAACAATATTTCGGTCATTTTGGAGACACCGCTTAATATTGTGAGGGGCTTAAAGCCGATGTTGAAATAATATGATATCTCAAGCCCCACCGCCCAATGAAACTCATGGACAGTCCGAATCGCTCCACATCGCCTGGGCGGGCTTCAGAGCGGTCTATTAGTACCCATTTGCGGTCTGAGCTCTACCTGAAAGCACCATGCAGCTCAATCTATTTCGTCAAGTCCCGATAGGCTCATCACGAAAACACACCTATATAATGTTGATCCCTTTGAACCCCCATTTCATTTAGTAAAACCGGTTTACAGGGGGTAAACCATATTTTTCTTATTTCTGCTCTAAAACATAGATTGTGGGTACTCGTTAGAACCGCCTCGATGAGGCGGTTCTAACAAGTACCCAAAATCTATGTTTTAAGCAGAAATAAGAATCATTGCGGTTTTAACGAGTACCCATAATCTATGTTTTATAGCAGAAATAAGAAAAATATCACAATTTTTCATCTTGAAATTTTTTCTCCTTTTTCCACGGTAAAATTTACACTGTATTTGTATAGGCGTGTTTTCGTAATGTGATTCACGCAGAGAGTGGTAAATGTAAAAAAAAATATTGTTGAAATATTGCCATTATGTCTCCAATAACGTATTATACAGTGAAACTCCACTATTAAGACCACTTAAAATTAAGACTAATTCTGCTATAAAAAGCTTATTTTGAAGCGTATACTTAATTTTCCTGTGTGGTTTCTGCCTACAATGTTTTCTGGTCAGGGAACACTGTTGGGATTGTTAAAAAGTGGTCGTAAAGACCCCCTTTTGAACAGTCCCAAAGGTGGTCTTAATATTGGAATTTTACTGTATAGTAAAATTCCTATATTAAGACCACCTTTGGGACTTTTTATTGGTATTTTACTGTATAGTAAAATTCCTATATTAAAACCACCTTTAAAACTGTTCAAAAGTGGCATAATTCCTATATTAAGACCACCTTTGGGATTGTTCAAAAGTGGCCTAATTCCTATATTAAGACCACCTTTGGGACTATTCAAAAGTGGCCGAATTCCTATATTAAGACCACCTTTGGGACTGTTCAAAAGTAGCCTAATTCCTATATTAAGACCACCTTTGGGACTGTTCAAAAGTGGTATTTAAAACCACCTTTGAACAGTCCCAAAGGTGGTCTTAATATAGGAATTTAACTGTAT
Source organism: Lucinisca nassula (assembly GCA_963580285.1). Taxonomy (NCBI): domain Eukaryota; kingdom Metazoa; phylum Mollusca; class Bivalvia; order Lucinida; family Lucinidae; genus Lucinisca; species Lucinisca nassula. The sequence continues at coordinate 174,136,978 of OY757013.1, read as the reverse complement.
AATAACACTTTTTAACAGTCCCAAAGGTGGTCTTAATATAGGATTTTTACTGTATAAGACCACCTTTTAACAATCCCAAAGGTTGTCTTAATATAGGAATTTTTGTGTATTTACATTTTCAGTACATTTACAGTAATTATTTGGAAGCTTACTATGACAATTTTGATTTTATAAAGACAGTACAGTAAATACCGTCATAATCCCATCACCCTCTCATCTGTCAATACTAGTTCTACTCATGCTTAGATATAGGTTTGATCATGGCCAGACTTAATTGATAGAAAACTGTTATGTCTGATTTTAGGCAATCTAATCAGTGATAACAGAACAGATAGTCTATTGTGTATGCTAGTTCCGCATTCAAGATCAATAATAATTAATCATGTACACTTGTTATTGCCTTTGTATTGATGAACAGTACTTTTGCTGTCATTGTCTTGGCGACTGTGTCCTTCACGATAACTTACCTACATAATTTTGACCATGTTTAAATACAATTTCACATAATAAATCACGGGTTCAAGATTATTTTTTCTTATTTCTACTCAAAACACAGATTATGGATACTCGATAAAACCATCTTGTCGAGGCAGTTCTTGTGAGTACCAACAATCCGATTTTTGAGCAGACATATGAAAAAAAAAAAAAAAAAAAAAACATTTATCTATATTTTTTACATTTGCCTAGGGGTATTTTCGTACTCATCACAAAAACATGCCTATATAATTTTGACCCCATTGAACCCCACTTTTATATAGCAAAACTAAATTTATAGGGGTAATCCTTATTTCTCTTACAGTTCGATAACACACCCGTGCGACATAGTGTATTTTTCACATCACCACAAATGGCTACTAATCTTATGAAAATCCGTGATATTTTTCTTATAAATGCTCAAAACATAGGTTGTGAGTGCTCGTTAGAACCGCCTCAGTGAGGCGGTTCTAGCGAGTACCCACAACCTATGTCTTGGAACAGAAATAAGAGAAATAATGTTTATCCCCGTAAACCCCAGTTTCCTCTATATAAATGGGGGTTTAGGGGGGTCCTCATTTCACGGACTTGGTCACGTGATGTTTCTGCTCTAAATTACAGATTGTGGGTACTCGTAAGAAACTCCTCGATGAGGCAGTTCTAATGAGTACCAACAATCTATATTTTGAGCGAAAAATAAGAAAAATATCATAAATTTTCATGTTAAAATTTTAAATATTCGACAACAAGGGTTACAATGTATTTGTATAGCGTGGTTTCGTACTTCTGAGTGTAGGCAGGAGAAATTTCCCTGAACTTGGACACTTAAACTTTTTGGTTTTATCTTGAAGTTTACATTTCTTTACTTTAAGCATGCTTGTCGATATTTGCGGGTCATTTATTTACTTTGCGTTCTGTCGCGGTCCCGCCCATAGGGGCTTGAAGAAATAGATGGGCTGCATGATGCGTCCACGCAGAGCTGAAACCGACCTCACACGAGTACTGATAAACCATTTGGTGTGTCTTAGCTTGCCCAGGCAAAGCGATGCGAGTCGGAACGTCCGTACATACAAACGGTATTGGTTTCATTATACGGCTGGGCTTGAGATGTCATTTGATCGCAATGTCTGGTAAAAGTCTCGCACAAATGGAAGCAACCTCTCCAAAATGACATACACGGTGTTGACGGGGACGTTAAACCTCTAATAAAAAAGACAAACTGTGTATCTGCCTTGCTGAAAGCGTTTAATATACGAAACCTGGGTATCGTTCATTTTTAGCCGCATATTCTTATCAGTGGTTAGTGTGTCTGCCTCTGATGTTAAAGGCCACTTGATCGATTACCAACTTCGGTTATAAATTCGTGTCCGAACATGCTCCCATGGCATCATTTGCACGGATGAATGTCATCCAGCGCACCGTCCTTCGGACCGAGACTTTTACTAGGCCCCCGTTGCAGGGAGAATCATCCGTTTGCTTCCGCTTATTACTTGATTACTGCGTAGGCTTTCATCTTGCAGATCGGAAGTGTTCATAATGTACACCTTCGAGTAATGGTCAGATGTGAACGATCGCAGTAATTGTAGACAGACAGATAGACTGCCAAGAGGATGCTGTGCAAAGAGGATAATATTTAGAAACTGGGCTGGGCTCAGGCGCTGGCTTTGGGCTCGGGTGTGTCTACATATTGAACTGGTAACTCTTGTCTTTCATATGTCTGGCGTCCAAACACGACATTGAAAACACTGTAGAATTCGGCGTCTAATAAGAACCTGTTCAGTTTGCTTAAAGTCCTGAAGTACAGGAATTAAAGGTTAAACAAAACAGACACAGTCCAGGTTCAGGACCAGTCACCGGCCTACACCGACAATGGACCCACCAGCGCTGGCAGGTTTTGATTGTATAAACCCTTCATTACATGACATGCCTATTTAAATTAGTGTAAATTGCATCGACGAAAAAAAACCCGAACGTTTTCAGATGAAAAAGTGTTAGACTTTTCTTATTTCTGCTCAAAACATTGATTGGGGGCTTTTCTTATTTCTCCTCAAAACATTGATTGTGGGCTTTTCTTATTTCTGCTAAAAACATTGATTGTGCGCATGTTTAAACGAGTATCCTCGGTCAATATTTTAGAGCATAAATAAGGAAAATAAGGTTTACCCCTGTAAACCTACACCTGTATACCCCAGGTTTGCTAAAATGTAGAAATAGGCATGTTCTCGTAATGTTCGTTTGTTAATATTGGAGATTAACAATCCAGTCAACACTATTTAGGTCATTTTGAGCCAGTCACTTTGCCTATCAACTCTTTTCCTGGGCAAGCTTATCCAGTACAGCGCACATTCGTTCGCTAGAAACTGACAAATGCCCTTCTTGAATCAGTGTTAGGGTGAGAATGACCGTAAAAAAGATTTCATGATCAATCTCCACGAAAGAATGTTGCCGACCCCGGCAGGACGTGATGTTTGTATCATTTCAGTTTAACAGAAGACCACAAAACAATGATACGTGTGATACGAAAAATTAAATTCTTTGTTGCAAGAAGAAAATTCCAGGTAAACTTTTCCTTCTTGTATATTTTACTTTTTAGCTCGCCTGTACGAAGTACAAGGAGAGCTATTGTTGTCACCTCGGATGGCGTGCGCGTGTGCGTGTGCGTTTGCGTTTGCGTTCCCGTCACACTGCGTTAAAGTTTTTCAAATGCTTATATCTCAACAGTCACTCATCACAGACCACTCATATTTTGAACTTAAGTACCTGAGAGGGTCCTCTGATGTTCAAAGAGAACAGACCCCTGGGTTCATGCCCCGGGGTGGGGCTAGGGTCAAAATCTAGAACACCTTTGTAATTCTGTGTTAAAGTTTTAGAAATGCTTAAATCTTAACAGTCACTCATCACAAAGCATTCATATTTACAACTTGGATACCTGGGAGTGTCTTCTGAGATTCAAAGACAACACACCCCTGTGTTCATGCCTGGGAGTCGGGATGGGGTGGGGCTAGGGGTCAAAATCCAGGACACCTTTGTAATTTGTTGTATACCTTTCTATTATACTAACAAGTTATAGACACAATTGGTTATACATCAGCCAATCAAGTGACATTGGTTCAAGTGTAAAAAGGTGAAGGTCATGGTGACCTACATTTCACGGTCCAGTGATTTTGCCTTATATCTTGAAGTCTATTTGTTTGAGAAATGTCATACCTGGGATATTTGTTCCATATGACTCCACGATTGACCTCAAAATATATCTAGGTCACTGTGACTTATATTTCATGGTTCAGCGATTTTGCATATTATCCCAAATACTATTTGATGGAGAAATGTCATACCTGGATTATTAGTTCCATGTGACCCAATAATTGACCGCAAAATATATCTAGGTCATGGGGACCTACATTTCACGGTCCAGTGATTTTGCCTTATATCTTGAAGTCTATTTGTTGGAGAAATGTCATACCTGGGATATCTGTTCCATATGACTCCACGATTGACCTCAAAATATATCTAGGTCACTGTGACCTATATTTCATGGTTCAGCGATTTTGCCTATTATCTCAAATACTATTTGATGGAGAAATGTCATACCTGGATTATTAGTTCCATGTGACCCAATAATTGACCGCAAAATATATCTAGGTCATGGTGACCTACATTTCACGGTCATGTGATTTTGCCTTATATCTTGAAGTCTATTTGTTGGAGAAATGTCATACCTGGGATATTTGTTCCATATGACTCCATGATTGACCGCAAAATATATCTTGGCCATGGTGACCTACATTTCACGGTCCAGTGAGTTTGTCTATTATCTTCAATACTATTTGAAGGAGAAATGTTATACCTGGGTTATTAGTTGCATGTGACCCCATTGTTGACCTCAAAATATATCTAGGTTACTGTGACCTATATTTCATGGTTCAGCGATTTTGCCTATTATCTCAAATACTATTTGATGGAGAAATATCATACCGGGATTATTAGTTCCATGTGACCCAATAATAACCGCAAAATATATCTAGGTCATGGTGACCTACATTTCACGGTCCAGTGATTTTGTCTATTATCTTGAATACTTTTTGATGGAGAAATGTTATACCTGGGTTATTAGTTGCATGTGACACCATTATTGACCTCAAAAAATATATAGGCCAGTATGACCTATATTTCATGGTTCAGTGATTTTGCCTATTATCTTCAATACTATTTGATAGAGAAACGTCATACCTGGATTATTAGTTCCATGTGACCCGATAATTGTCCACAAAATATATCCAGGTCAGTGTGACCTATATTTCATGGTTCAGTGATTTTGCCTATTATCTTGAACACTATTTGATGGAGAAATGTCATACCTGGATTTTTTATTCCATGTGACCCCATGATTGAGCTTGAATTATATCTAGGTCAGTGTGTCCTTTATTTCATGGTTCAGTGATTTTTCCTATTATGTTGAATACTATTTGATGGAGAAATGTCTCACCTGGATTATTAGTTCCATGTGACCCGATGATTGACATAGAAATATAGCTTGGTCCCTGTGACCTATTTTCATGGTTCAATGAATTTGCCTTATAATTCAGACACAATTTGATTCTGAAATGAAATCTCTGGAATATATGTTCCATGTGACTTAATTATTGATCTCAAATATATCAAGGTGAGTGTGACCTATATTTCATGGTTCATAAATTTTACCTTATATCTTGAAGTCGGGAAACAGGCGAGCTATGCTGTCACGCGACAGCTCTTGTTTTCCATGTCACTGATTCGACATCACTGATTTGTACAAAGCTGGCATTTGTCTTGGCATTTTAGTACAAGTTCTTATTCCAATGCACCTGTGTATTTTATGCGACGTCTGATTAGAAGACGTTAAAAAATTGGGACCGTATATCCTTCAATATCAATCGAAAAATCCGTAACATCACGAAAACACGCCTTGATAAATTTGAACCCCTCGAATTCCACTTTTATATAGTAAAATTGGGGGTTGCAGAGGTAAACATTATTTTTCTAATTTCTGCTCTAACGAGTACCAACAGTCTATATTTTGAGCAGAAATAAGAAAAAATATCACAATGTTTCATCTTAAAATTTTCATTTTTTCGGCCATAAAGGTTACAATGTATTTGTATAGGCTTGTTTTCGTAATGACGTCGCTTTTCATTGCCTGGCATTCGGTGTTACGCGGCTTACGGTGCTTATCGTTTGGGGTCAGATAGTACATTGTTATAACAATCAAGAGAGTAAGTGCGTTAGAAGGATAATGTTTTCAAAATTGTCATTCTTGGAAGGTGAATCGTCGGTTTGACGGTGGCAATTTCCGCTTTGAAACGAGATTTTTGACCGAAAAACCGCAGACTTACCTCAACTACTGACAATTTTAAATACAGCTGTATCCTATTTGCCTAACCTATTGATGTTGTTGGACGACATTATATTAAATCGATGCAGGTCTGAATTGGGCTGCTGGTTGTCATTTTAACCAATCAGATGACTAGGAAAAGGGCATACTTCCACTGCAATTTAAGCACGAAAAGATTATTTAGATTTGGGCATTAGTTAATAATACTCAGTGGAGTAGCTTATAAGTTCTTTAGAATCTTAGGGCCTTGCATCACGAAAACACGTCTATATAATTTTGACCCCCTTGAACCCCACTTTTATATAGTAAAACTGGGGTTTAAGGGGGTACACATTATTATTCTTATTTCTGCTCTAAAACATAGATTGTGGGTACTCGATAGAACCGCCTCGTCGAGGCGGTTCTAACGAGTACCCACAATCTATATTTTGAGCCAAAATAAGAAAAATATCACAATTTTTCATCAGAAAATTTTCGTTTTTCAAAGGTAAAATTTACAATGTATTAGTATAGGCGTGTGTTCGTAATGGTGTGTGAAAAGCCGTGGTGTAAATGTTGTTTGGCTGTGACGTTTCTTAGTGGTTGACCATTTGACAGAAATGTAAGATTTAAAACAAATGCATTAATATGTTTACATTACGAAAACATGCGCCGACCTCGGTAGCTCAGTCAGACGCATCTGACTGGTGATCAGGAGGACGCGGGTTCGATATCTGCCGGGGTCGGCTACATTCTTTCATGGAGGTTGATCATGAAATCTTTTCTACGGTCATTCTCTCCCTTCCGTTGATTCAAGAAGGGCAGTTGTTAGTTTCTGTCGAAAGAATGTGCACTGTACTGGTTAATCGCTTATGTATAAGCCTGCCCAGGAAAAGTGTGGATAAATAAACTATCCTGCTTAAAAATGGCCTAAATAAAGTTGTCTGGGCTGTTAAACTCCAATACAAACCAACAAACAAAACGAAAACATGCCTTTTCAAACAGTTTGAAAATTTTGCCACAAAAAAAGGAGAAAATTTTCTGAGAAGAAATACTAACTTTGTTGTTTTATTTCTACTCAAAACACTTTAGGGCAACTCGGGTAGAGTGCCTTTCGCATGCTTTTTACAAGCATAGCTTTGTTATCCCCCGCCGAAGGCGGAGGGATATAGTTATGGCGTTGTCCGTCCGTCCGTCCGTCCGTCCATCCTTCCGTCCGTCCTTCCGTCCGTCACACTTTGTCCGGAACCGTTTCTCAGCAACTATTGCATGGAATTAAATGAAACTTGAAATAAATATGTATTATTATGCTGTGGTGATGCACGCGCAATTTTTTTTTGGATTGACTTTTTACATCCAGAGTTATGGCCCCTTGAAAGATTGAAATTCTGGATTTTTCGTCGTCTCACTTTGTCCGGAACCGTTTCTCAGCAACTATTGCATGGAATTAAATGAAAATTGAAATAAAGATGTATTATTATGCTGCAGTGATGCACGCGCAATTTGTTTTCGGATTGACTTTTTACATCCAGAGTTATGGCCCCTTAAATGATTGAAATTCTGGATTTTTTCGTCATCTCACTTTGTCCGGAACTGTTTCTCAGCATCTATTGCATGGAATTAAATGAAACGTGAAATAAATATGTATTATTATGCTGCGGTGATGCACGCGCAATTTTTTTCTGGATTGACTTTTTACATCCAGAGTTATGGCCCCTTAAATGATCGAAATTCTGGATTTTTCGTCGTCTCACTTTGTCCGGAACCGTTTCTCAGCAACTGTTGCATGGAATTAAATGAAACTTGAAATAAATATGTATTGTTATGCTGTGGTGATGCACGCACATTTTTTTTCCGGATTTACTTTTTACATCCAGAGTTATGGCCCCTTAAATGATTGAAATTCTGGATTTTTCGTCGTCTCACTTTTTTGTCGGGAACTGTTTCTCAGCAACTATTGCATGAAATTAAATGAAACTTGAAATAAATATGTATTTTTATGCTGTGGTGATGCACGCACAAATTATTTTCGGATTGACTTTTTACACCCAGAGTTATGGCCCCTTAAATGATTAAAATTCTGGATTTTTCGTCGTCTCACTTTGTCTGGAACTGCTTCTCAGCAACTATTGCATGGAATAAAATGAAACTTGAAATTAATATGTATTATTATGCTGCCGTGATGCACGCGCAATTTTTTTGTTCTCAATTTTTGGCCAGATATATTTTCTTGCCATTCTACACGAAAAACCCATTCGGCGGGGGATATCAATTCAACGAATTTGCTTGTTGGTATTGCAGTTAAGCAGTGACTTATTTTACGTCTTTGTTAATAGTGTATTACGAAGGCAGGTTCAAATGATAGCTCCACCCTGCCAAACTATACACGCCCACTCTACATCAACATCCTAAATTGGATTCGGCTGTTCAGAAAATTAACCAGAAGCAATGTGATCTGATTGGTGATAAAGGCGGAGGGATATCGTTTTGGCGTTGTCCGTCCGTCCGTCCATCCTTCCGTCCGTCCTTCCGCACCAACGAAACGACATTTAGGGGGCAAAAATTTGGACATTTTGACGCTTAAGTATATATTCGTAGGTCCAAATGGGGTTTATTCCGTTATTTGGGTACTTAAGTGGCAAAAATTCGCTCTTAGGTGGCTTGCCGCTTAAGATAATTTGCTGCTTAAGTAGTCAATATGCCGACGCCTAGCCACTTAAGTATCCGTTCGTGAGAACGTGCGTCCTTCCGTCCGTCCTTCCGTCCGTCCGTCACACTTTGTCCGGAACCGTTTCTCAGCAACTATTGCATGGAATTAAATGAAACTTGAAATAAATATGTACTATTATGCTGTGGTGATGCACGCGCAATTTTTTTTCAGATTGACTTTTTACATCCAGAGTTATGGCCCCTTGAAAGATTGAAATTCTGGATTTTTCGTCGTCTCACTTTGTCCGGAACCGTTTCTCAGCAACTATTGCATGGAATTAATTGAAAATTGAAATAAATATGTATTATTATGCTGCAGTGATGCACGCGCAATTTTTTTTCGGATTGACTTTTTACATCCAGAGTTATGGCCCCTTAAATGATTGAAATTCTGGATTTTTTCGTCATCTCACTTTGTCCGGAACTGTTTCTCAGCAACTATTGCATGGAATTAAATGAAACGTGAAATAAATATGTATTATTATGCTGCGGTGATGCACGCGCAATTTTTTTTCTGGATTGACTTTTTACATCCAGAGTTATGGCCCCTTAAATTATCGAAATTCTGGATTTTTCGTCGTCTCACTTTGTCCGGAACCGTTTCTCAGCAACTATTGCATGGAATTAAATGAAACTTGAAATAAACATGTATTATTATGCTGTGGTGATGCACGCGCATTTTTTTTCCGGATTTACTTTTTACATCCAGAGTTATGGCCCCTTAAATGATTGAAATTCTGGATTTTTCGTCGTCTCACTTTTTTGTCGGGAACTGTTTCTCAGCAACTATTGCATGGAATTAGATGAAACTTGAAAAAAAATATGTATTATTATGCTGTGGTGATGCACGCACAAATTTTTTTCGGATTGACTTTTTACACCCAGAGTTATGGCCCCTTAAATGATTAAAATTCTGGATTTTTCGTCGTCTCACTTTGTCTGGAACCGCTTCTCAGCAACTATTGCATGGAATAAAATGAAACTTGAAATAAATATGTATTATTATGCTGCCGTGATGCACGCGCAATTTTTTTTCTCAATTTTGGCCAGATATATTTTCTTGCCATTCTACACGAAAAACCCATTCGGCGGGGGATATCAATTCAACGAATTTGCTTGTTGGTATTGCAGTTAAGCAGTGACTATTATTTTACGTCTTTGTTAATAGTGTATTACGAAGGCAGGTTCAAATGATAGCTCCACCCTGCCAAACTATACACGCCCACTCTACATCAACATCCTAAATTGGATTCGGCTGTTCAGAAAATTAATCAGAAGCAATGTGATCTGATTGGCGATAAAGTGCATGGGTCCTTCATTCGGGTTATAATAATTATAGTGTACGAACACTCATTCGGGCAGTTAAGGGTATGGGTCATTGACTCGGTTAGGGAAGTGTACAGGTCGTTAAATCGAGCATTAGAGTATATGTGTCCTTCATCAGGGCAACCATTCATTCGTTCAGGCAGTTTAGTGCAGAAGTAATTGGCCCTGGCAATAGAGTTTACTAGTCATTCGGTCGGGCATAGAGTGCATGAGCCATTCTTTCGGACAAGAGAGTGCATAGCCATACATATTGACAACTGCGTTTTAGCCAGTCATTCGGTTATGGGTTGTACGATCGTCCGTTGTGTCAATACGTATTGTTTCCATTGATTAAGATTTGAATTCATTGATGTTGGACCATGGTCGAAACTGCACCAGACCCTGGGGTCCAAATGGACCCAGGCCCGGGCCCCTTAGCTCCCATAGACTCATCATGGAAAAAAGCTTCAAAAATCTTCTTCTCTGAAACCAAAGGGCCCACAGCTTAGATATTTAGCATGTAGCAACAGCAAGTAGTCACCTACATAAATCCTGCCAATCATGCCCTGGGGTCCAAATTGGCCACACCCCGGGGCCCCTTAACTCACATAAACTCATCACTGAAAAAAACATCAAAAGTCTTCTCTGAAACCACAGGGTCCAGAGCTCAGATAATTCGCATGTAGCAACGGCAAGTGGTCACCTACATAAATCCAGCAAATCATGCCTCTGGGTTCCAAATGGGCCACGCCCCGGTGCCCTTTAGCTCCCAAAGACTCATTATAGAAAACAAAATAAAACACCAAAAATCTTCTTCTCTGATACCACTGGGCCTAGAGCTTAGATATTTAGCATATAGCAACGGCAAGTTGTACCTATATAAATCCTGTAAATCATGCCCCTTATGATCCAAATGGGCCACGCCCCGGTGCCCTTTAGCTCCCAAAGACTCATTATAGAAAACAAAATAAAACACCAAAAATCTTCTTCTCTGATACCACTGGGCCTAAAGCTTAGATATTTAGCATATAGCAACGGCAAGTTGTACCTATATAAATCCTGTAAATCATGCCCCTTATGATCCAAATGGGCCACGCCCCGGTGCCCCTTAGCTCCCATAGACCCATAATGACACAAAAATCTTCAAAAATCTTCTTCTCTGAAACCACAGGGCCCAGAGCTTAGATAGTTTGCATATAGGGCCCCAAGAAGTTGCTTAAAAAGTTTCCAAATTACAATGCACGGTCTTTCGCTAAGGTGACGAGACATGGGTTCACTTTTTTGAACCAAAACGAAAGATTCAGAACAAAATATGGACAACAAAGTATTGCAAAAGATCATACATTGCAAAGCGGACCATGAGCGTCAAGAGGGTAATGTATGCCATATTCTTTTCAAATCAGGGCCCTACTATTCAGGTTGCTGTGCCTAAAGGCAAATCTGTAAATGCGAAGTTTTACAAGAATAAAGTTCTTCGAAAATTGAAGAAATAATTCAAAGAACGAAGACCCGCAACTGGTTTGGCCAATGTCAGATTGTTACATGACAATGCGTCATCGCACAAGGCGTTCATTGTGCACGACTATCTGAAGCAGGAAAAGGTTGTTGAACTCCCTCGACCCCCCCCCCCCCATATTCCCCTGACCTTGCCCCGTGTGACTCTTTTTTGTTACCGCGGCTGAAAAATACCTTTCTGGTCGAAAATTTGTACAGCGCAAACACCCATAGGGGCTTCAAGAAATATATGGGCTGCATGATGCTTCCACGCAGAGCTGAATCCGGCCGGCATACTAGTACTGGTAAACCGCTCAGAGGATCTAAGCCTGTCCAGGAACCGTGGTGCGAGGCGGACCGCCCATGCCAATAAACCCTATTGGTTTCATTGGGTTACAGGGCTTGAGATGTCATTTCATCTCAATGTCGGGTAAAAGTCCCACAAAATTGGAAGCAACGTCTCCAAAATGACCTTTACAGTGTTGATTGGGACGTTAAACCTCAAATCAAACAAACAGCGCAAACACCACGGTTCTGCAATATTCCAGTGCCTTCATATTATACCTCGAAAGGACTACCAAAATGCATTCAATGATTGGATCAGAAGATTGAAAGTTTGTATATCTGTTAAAGGGGAAGACTTTGAGGGGACAAAATAAATTTTTCATCGAAACCTTTCACGGAATCATTTTTATGTGCTTAGTTGCATTCATATTTGAACAGTCCTCGTTAGCTTCGAAAATCTTCTTTTCTGTAATCATAAAGTACAGACCTTAGATATTTAGTATATAGCAACATAAAATGGTCGCCTGCATAAATCATGCCAACCATGCCCTTTGGGTCAAAATTTGCCATGCCCCTGTGCTCATTAGCTCCTATATGCTTATACTGGAAAGAACTTCAACAATCTTCTTCTCCGAAACATGAGGCCTAGAGCTTAGATATTTAGTATGTAGCAATGTCAAGTGGTCTCCTACACAAATCCGGCCAACCATGCCCCTGGAATCCAAATTGGCCATTCCACGGGGCTCCTTTACTCCAATAGACTTATAATGGATTAACTTCAAAACTCTTCTTTTCTGAAACATCAGGGCCCCCATGTTTGATTGATTTGAGGTTTAACATCCCCGTCAAGATTGTGTAGACCATTTTGGAGACGTTGCTTCCAGATTTGTAGGACTTTTAAGCTACATTGAGATTAAATGACGTCTTAAGCTCTGCCGCCAAATGAAACCAACAGTGTTTAAATGCATAGACGACTCAACTGGCACCATTTTTCATAGGCAGGCTTAGAACCTCTAAGATGTTTACCAGTACTCATCTGCGTTCATTTCCACGTTTGCGTGGAAGCACCGTGTAGCCTAGTCTATTTCTTCAAGCTACGATGGGTATTTTAATCATCACTGATAATTTTCTGGTACACAGTTGAGCGCTACAGGGCCAGTTGGCCATCTTATTCTTATTTATGCCCTAAAGTATAGATTGTTGGTACTGTTAGAAACGCGTAACCCACAATCTATATTTTGAGCAGAAATAAGAAAAATATGACAATTTTTATCTGAAAGTTTTCGTTTTTATTTTCGGTGGTACAACTTACAAAATTAAAAGGCATTGTATTTTAACAGGCGTGTTTTTGTAATATGAATACGAAACACTATCTGCAAATCACACATATAACATACATTAAATGCACCCATAAAAGTCAGACAGAGATAAAATTAAACTATAATAATAATAATAATCATCATAACCATATTGATAATAAATGCATCTCTCAAGAACACATTATTGAAATTGACGATTATATCCGACTTCCAACGTCAGCCAATCGCAAACGTCAGCCAATCGCCATTGACACAAGCCGGAACCCTGCCCTATGTAGACAAAGTCCCAGCCAAAAAGGCCAGCAAAAGCTTCTTCACCAAATTTTTGTTGGGCTATAATACCCCTCAGTACACAACATGTAATGAACAAAAGTACTCTCAGGAACCAGGCTCACTGAAACATTTGCTGGCCGTTTTTGTGATAATTACGCTGTATTATGAGCTTGTTGATCAATCAATGCCATGTTTTTCATAAGTTTGCCTTTTCGGTTAACCGCCAAGTCTTATCTTCGTCAACACTGTTCCCTTACGGGGAATGGGAACACCTGGCAGATGTTCCGCCATTTTTTAAAGAGAGACAACTTTCTGTACTTACTTGTTGCTTTTCTATTAGCCCTGCTCCACTGAAAAAAGGGGTCTACTTTTAAAGGAAATAATTTGCTCCTCATCTTCAAGATTTGACATCCCTATTGACATGGGCGGCAAAAATACTTTTGCAGGAGTTGCCTCCCCTGAATGTGTTCCCATTCCCCTTAAAGTGTAGACATTTAAATTGTAAATGCTATCGTAAACAAAAGATATATCGGAAACCCTTCCACGTATATTTTATAGTTGGACGATTCTATTGTAATGAATATATGTCAAGGGATGTGACTCTTTCAACATTATTCTATCAACATTATCAATATGTTCTCCCTTTTAGGAAACATTACAAAAACACTTACAACGAATAATTGTGATTATTTCTTATTTCTGCTCAAAATAATGATTGCGAGAGGCGATTCTAACGAGTACCCACAATCAAATTTTTAGAGCAGAAATAAGAAAAATAAGGTCTATCCCTGTTATTTTCCCACAAAATGGCCAGTTGGCTATCCAAAACAAAAACATATAAGATAAGCGATAAACACATTCAAAGACAATTTTAGCAAAATTAAACCGCGACAGAAGAAACGTCTTGGAACGCACGGTGAAAATATTTTTTTCAGAGGTGCTTTAATCAAATTTACGCAATTCTCACCCTTACTTCCATCGCGATTTCGACACATAATTTGCTCAGTCTGCATGAAGGCTTCCTAACTCATCAGTACAACGTCTCCAAGAACACAAAAATCAAACAACCACAGAGATGAAACAAAGGTGAGGACTCGACAGCAAGAAAGAACTGAAAAGCTGGAGCAATCGAAATTGATGGGCCCAACCAGACCTTTTAAGTCTAATGTAGACACCTGGCAATCAGTATAGATAGGCCAATAACGAACCATCTCATAGGGATCGGCACGGTTTAGAATTCTTTAAACATGTTTGTCTAACCCATATTTCGTAACAATTTTCGGGATCAAAATTAAAAGACTAGTACATGTAATCACTAAAGAAACTCAGAGATGGAAAGGTTGGGTACTAGGCCTTAGAAAGTATTAAATGCGAAACGTGAGCATAAACACGTAACTGATCTGTTATGAACAACTTCGTGTTAGACAGTTATTTAAAATTTCTTGTTTCTATTTTCGTTGAAGCTTAAAAATGGATCCTTCCTTACTTAATTGAGAATTCATGACAACATAGAGGATCTCGTATGAGTGTTCATGTATTATCGAATTTCTGAAACGAGTTGAGGAAAAGAGATAAAACGCGAGGCATTGCCGAGCCTTTTATCCCTTTTTCTCAACGAGTTTAATAAATTAAATAATACATGAGCACGAATGCAAGATTCTATTTATCGTATGCGGTTCGGTTTCAAAACTTTGGGGTTAAGACACACTGATGAAGATTGAATATCAGAAAGGCCTCTGTGTCACTAAATTAGGTATAGTTACGCCTTGAATGCCATTTAAAACGCATTTTATTCAGGATTTGTTTACATAAATGTCAATATTCCGCCATTAGTAAACCCGACGTGGTGCTGGACGTCCTACATGTAACGTTTTGGGGCGCAACTAACTAATTTGCATATTTAATGCACTCGTGGATTATCGAATTTATTACTTGGCGTGATTACACTCTCAGACGCGACGTTATATGAAAAAATAAATAAATCAATCTAGCTGCTCATATTCCAGAACCAGTAATTATTCTGTTTTTACCACACCAGGCAACAGAATGTCACAAATGTATGTCCGGCTCTACAACAGCTTAGATCTTAAGCTTCTCTGCCCGCTTGAAGGAGTGAGACAATAGCTATTAACAAAGTGCTAAGTAATCATTCTGATTTGGCGTTCTCTTAGTTCTTTCGAACACCCATATTCTACTTTTTAGAAGCCATTTAGTAAATTCATGTCCGACTTTACAACAACTTAGACCTTAACCTCCTCTGTCCGCTTGAAGTTATTTACAAAGTGCTAAGTAAACATTCTGATTAAGCGTTCTAACAGTTCTATCAAACAACCATATTCTACTTTTAAGAAGGCTTTAAGTGAATGCCGCGTTTTAAACCAACTTAAGCTAAGATTTGGTCTGCTTTTAAAAACATATTTAGGTTTCCTTTTTTTCTACACCCTGTTTTCTCTAGCAAAAGACAATCTTTTGGACCGACCATGGTTAAACAGTCGCAAAGATAGTCTTAATATAGATGGTTTATTGTAAATTATCAATAACGTTCAGGAGAGAAAATGAAATTCTTAGAGTCATTAGAGACAGCAGTATTAAACATTCGTGTTTTTCCTAACCCTTAATTTGCTGTTCACGACGATCCCTATGTTTGCAAACAGTGTAGATCAAGATCAGATGGTGAAGAAGCCATCTGATCAGGATCTACACTGTTTGGCATTCAGTTTATGAATTTATAGCAATAAATTACATTAAGTAATTTGATTGGTTGATAGACAAAATGGGTGTGGCTTAAATGAATTTTCAGCAAGATAAGGGTTAATATAACATGTTTATGGGCTTTCAGCAAGCTCGGAAGCCTTATGATGTGCGGGATGTGATAGAGCAGTACTCTCAGGGGCACCTCAACATGATGGTTAGAATCAAAGAGCTCCAGAGAAGGTAATATTAACATATATCAGGATATAAACCCCGCTTTATTTGGAGAAGTGGTTTACATGGGCATATATCATTTTTTTCGCGACTGCTGATAACATGATGCAATATAGGAAAATAGAAGTGAAGACAATGGTCAGGAATCGATCCAATTAACCCACAATATCCATCAGTGACACCAAAGCGTTTTTTGACACAACAGTCACTAGCTTTCACCTAAAATGGCCATGTTAACTACAGGCGGAATTCGTTTTCTTATTTTTGCTCCAACGCAACATCGTTGCAACCGCCTCAATGAAGTTTTAACGATCAAATTCAACCTATGTTTGAAGATTGAATAAAACAGTTGCATTGTATCACAAAATTTCATCCAAAAATCAACCGTTTTGAAGGAACGACAGAATGCATTATGTGACACGGGTGTTAAACATAATAGTATACATGAAGAAATAGCTAGTATATGTCACTGCCAGTTCTTATCAGGGTTACGGTGCAATCGGTTTCGCTTCTGTTTGTTTCTCAGTCTTAACGAAAGAGGGGACAATCCTGTTTATTTTGAAATACATGTATTGTCAAATCGATTATTAACTTATCTTTGAGACATTTCTAACTAGTACACGCATCAAATGTCTTAATGCAGAAATAAAACTTCATGTAAACCTCAGTTTTTTTATTTTATTTGGTCTTGAGTGGGTTGTTTATTACACGGATTTGTTAACATGATGAGAAGCTCTAGGACACATGTCATTCATGTAGCGAACAGTGATAGATTCGCAGGCTGATCTCAGGCTTTGCTGAGCACAGATGATCAAAGATCCTATTTAGCTTATCTCGGCCAAAGTGTCCATTCTCTGTTGAAAATTTATAGTAAGTTTCTTATTAATTGTTCTAACAAAATATGGAAAACAATGTACACCTCCGTAAATTCCATGTCCTTTATGTAAACTCTTTTCTGTAGTAGGGTTTTGCTTTGAAACCAAGGAATACACTGTAGAAATGAATCTTTAGGAGAGTAAAGATTGGTAGACTTGTACTATCTGCGGGGTTTAGTCCTGTGTGGAAACCATTGCTTACGAAGACTTTGATTGGTTGCTAGACAAAATGGGTGTGGCTTAAATGAATTTTCAGCAAGATAAGGGTTAATATAACATGTTTATGGCAACTTTGCTTCCCTCTTTAATTGCACGCCGGTGGGTCAGGCCTCAGATTCTATGACGGTTCCAACGTATAGGCTTTTTGAGAATTAGAGAGATCTAATTCAAGGTAATGTTGGTTGCTGCCTGATGCTTTGTCTCTGGTCGGGCCCATCGGAGTCTAACTGTTGGTTTTCTTTTGCTCCAGCATTTCAGTGGTTTCTTGCTGTCGAGTCCTCACCGTTGTCTCACCTCTGTAGTTCTTTGATTATTTCTGTTCACGGAGATGTTGCACTGATGAGTTAGGAGGCCTTCATGCGGACTGAACAAATTATTTGTCTAAATCGCGACGGAAGTAAGGGCGAGGATTGTGGCCACGTAAAATCGATTTAAGCCCTCCAGTGAAAATCTTTCCACTGACCGTTCCAAGGCGGTTCTTCTGTGGTGATCAATTTATGTTGTTGTTTGTTACTTTCTGTGTGTATCACTTGTGTCTTTTTATTTTGGATGGCCATATGGACATTTTGTGGGAAAGTAACTGTCCTTATGGCCTTCCTTTGTTTAGGTTTTCATTATGGTCTGGTCGCTTAACGTTTTTGTTTTCCCTTTGGTGTCTTTGATGGGTGGAGTAAGTTAATTGTATCGATTCCTGATCTTTGTTTTACTTCTACTTTACCCATTTTATAAAACATTTATAGACGCAATTGTCTAATTTCATAACTTGATGGGACAGAATTCAGCAATAAAGTGAATTTTATTTCAGATTAGACCAGACACTCGGTAAGCCTGTCTACCAGGGGAATGCCAGAGACAAAGACAAGGTGACTTTGTGCACCAGAGTGCATACCTTGGAAAATCAGGTAAATGAAATAGCATAGATACATTGAATTGATAAAGTAAGTTAAAAGACATTACCTCATATATATATATAAATATATAAGATATCAAAGATATATACATGATATTGTACTTCCGCAGTTTGATCTAGTTAGTTGTTCTTAACCAAAGTATCAAAATCAACGCGGATCGTCAAATGTGATGTGTTAGACATGGGAGCATCAACGAAACATGATATCAAGTTAACTATAATAGTGTCAATAAATTTTAGCTGAATTAGATTAAAGCTCCGACAAACTCCTTTCCCTCCAGGATTTAATGATAATAATATCTAAAACGAAGGCAACATTCTAAATTACAAGAATTTGATGTTTATACTCATTTAAGTATGAGGAAAAGAAGATCTTGATCAAATGGTTCTGGTGTGAACCGCAATATCAAATTCAAATCTCGTCGCACTAAGACTCCTTCAGAAATTAATACTGTACTGCAACAGTCTGAGCGGCATTATATGCTTTCCGTTTATAGGGAGGACGTGCTCTATCTTGCATGTAATGTCTGTAATGTTTTTTTTTCACTTCTGAAGAGCATAAAAATTATACTTTATGGTAATGTCAGAAAGTTTGTGAAGCTCTCACCTTTCTACTTGACAATATTTACATAAGATTTGGTACTAAGTTATTTAGACAAGTTGTGGTTATGCCGATGGGTACTAATTGTGCACCACTTGTGGCTGATCTGTTTTTGTTTTATTATGAGAGAGGCTTCACTAAACTTCTTAATCAGGGTTATCGGTACCACAAACTACGCAAAGCATTTTCAAAATTTTATGGATGCCATTCTGATTTAATTTCAAAATTCAATATTGGACTTAAATCTCTTCTGCAACAAGGTCTATCGAAACCCGAGTTTTATGGTGACTTAGTATATAAATTCAGAAAAATATATAACCGCAATGACTTCAGCACCCTATTTCGTAAATCATTCTTCGATATAAAAAGATTGGGTACAACATGGATGTTATACTACAGACTGCATGCATGGTAATTAACCCAATCACGGTTGGCAACTTTGCTTCCCTCTTTAATTGCACGCCGGTGGGTCAGGCCTCAGATTCTATGACGGCTCCAACGTAAAGGCCTATTGAAAATTAGAGAGATCTAATTCAAGGTAATGTTGGTTGGTGCCTGATGCTCTGTCTCTGGTCGGGCCCATCGGAGTCTAACTGTTGGTTTTCTTTTGCTCCAGCATTTCATTGGTTTTTTGCTGTCGAGTCCTCACCGTTGTCTCACATCTGTGGTTCTTTGATTATTTGTTTTCACGGAGATGTTGCACTGATGAGTTAGGAGGCCTTCATGCGGACTGAACAAATTATTTGTCTAAATCGCCACGGGAGAAAGGGCGAGGATTGTAGCCACGTAAAATCAATTTAAGCCCCCAGTGGAATTCTTTCCACTGACTGTTCCAAGGTGGTTCTTCTGTGGCGGTTTATTTATGTTGTTGTTTATTACTACTCACTGTGTGTATCACTTGTGTCTTTTTATTTCGGATGGTCATCCTTTGTTTAGGTTTCCATTATGGTCTGGTCGCTTCATGTTTGTGTTTCTTTCCCTTTGGTGTCTTTGATGGGTGGAGTAAGTTAATTGTATCGATTCCTGATCTTTGTAGTACTTTTACTTTTCATGATGTCCCTTTCTGCTGAAAACCAATATGAAATCATTGAAGCTTTTAGCTCCACTTCTGTGCGGTGCCGTTTTACTATAAATCCCTATTTTTGATATCACTAAATCGATTTTGTGATATCACAAAATCGATTTTATGATACCACTAATAATTAAGTGATATCACTTATTATTTTGTGATATCACAAAATCAATTTTTGTTAGCACGATTGCATGATATCACAAAATCGATTTGGGATATCGCAAAATTGGCATCATTTTGCGCTCTAATTATATTTAGTGATATCACTAATTCTACATGGTGATATCACTATATCGATTTTGTGATATCACTAATTCGATTTAGTGATATCGCAAATTAATCTTTATTTAGTGATATCACAAAATCTATTTTGTGATATTACTATTTCGAGTTTGTGATATCACTAAATAGATATGAATTTGTGATATCACTCAATCGATTTTGTGATATCATATTTTCTTTTTGAATTTTTGGAATAATGAGGGCACCCGAAATGATCAAGGCTCATGCGATGCAACTGCACACGCTCTAACGGCATATCGCCCGCATTGTAAATGCAGCAATGATTGCTATTCAAAACTGGCAGTTACTAGAATTTCATGTTGTCATTTTCCGTTTGCGTGCGTGCGTGTGTGTTTGATTTTGTTCCGCCAAAGATTTCTCGAGAAGTGTTGGGCTTAGATTTCCATACTTTTGTAGGCATTGTAGTAATGAACTCATGTATTCATGTAAGTCGTCTGCTAGTAAGACGATCCACACTGAAACCGATCGCACATGCGTACTGGTAAACCACTTAGAAGATCTAAGCCTGCCAAGGCAAAGCAGTGCGAGTCGGCAAGTCCATGCTTGTAAACCCTATTGGTTTCATCGGGCCGCAGGGCTTGAAATGTCATTTCATCTCAATGTCGGCTAAAAGTCCAACAGAATTGGAAGCTATGTCTCCAAAATGACCTATACAGTGCTGACGGGGACGTAATGCTTCAATCAAATAAACAGACCACAAAAACGGCTAAACACCACACAATACGTGACGTAACGGCGACGTAGATTGTTAGGGGAGCACGGTGACGTAGATTGTTAGGGGAGCACCTTCTCTGCCAGGCAACTAATTAGATCTATTAGCCCATTGCATGCGGCAAACCCCTAAAGGTGTACCTTGGCAAACAGTGCAGGCAAAGATCAGTTGTGATACACTAATTCGATTTTGTCATATCACTTAATCATGCCTATTTAGTGATATCACAAAATCGAATTAGTGATATCACAAAACCAATAAAGTGATATCACTAATTCGATTTTGTGATTTCAAAAAATAAGTTTGACTTAGTGATATCACTAATTCTATTTAGTGAATCACTAATTCGGTTTTGTGATATCACTTATTCGATTTTTTTTATATCACAAATTCATCTCTATATAGTGATATCAATTAATACAATTAGTGATATCACTAATTGGATTTAGTGATGTCACAAAATAGGGGATTTATAGTAAAACGGAACCTCATACACGTCTAGATATTTGTACGATTTATTAAATATTAATAATACCTATTTCGCTGGTTTGATCAGTCAAATTTACCCCCCAGAACTTCAGTTAAGTAAACAAATTCTTCTGATCCCGAGGCCCCGTTTTTGGATTTAATCTATCTATTGAAGATGGGTTTGCTTCTAACAAAATTTATGATAAACGCCATGAATTTGATTTTGAGATGGTAAATTTTCCTTTTTGGGGTGGTGATGTACCTCATGCGCCATCATATGGCGTTTATATTTCGCAATTGATTCGATTTGCCAGAGTGTGTAGTCATGTAACTGACTTCAACACTCGTAATAAATTGTTAACGGCTAAACATCTTAATCAGGGTTATATTTTCCATAAACTCTGAAAGCATTTTCAAAATTTTGTAAACGTCATTCTGATTTAATTTCAAAATTCAATATTTGACTTAAATCTCTTCTGCAACAAGGTCTATCGGAACCCGAATTTTATGGTGACTTAGTATATAATTTCAGAAAAATATGTACCCCCAATTACTTCAGCACCCAAGTAAAATCATTCTTCAATATAAAAAAGATTGGGTACAACATAAATGTTATACGACAGACTGCATGCATGGTAGTTAACCCAATCATGTTGACAACTTGGCTTCCCTCTTCAATTGCACGCCAGTGGGTCAGGCCTCAGATTCTATGACGGTTCAAGCGTAAAGGCTTATGTTGATTGGTACCTGATGCTCTGTATGTGGTCGGGCCCATCGGAGTCTAACTGTCGATTTTCTTTTGCTCCAGCATTTTAGTGGCTTCTTCACCGTTGGTTCATCTCTGTGGTTGTTAGATTTTAGTGTTCACAGAGATATTGCACTGATGAGTTGGGAGGCCTTCATGGGAACTGAACAAATTATTTGTCTTAATCGCGACGGAAGTAGGGGCGAGGATTGTGGCCACGTAAAATCGGTTTAAGCCCCCCAGTTGCATTCGTTCCCGCTGACCGTTCCAAGGCGGTTCTTCTGCCGCGGTTAATTTTTGGTATGGTTTGTCTTTGGGTGTTTAAACATATTTTATTCAGAAGATGTACACAATTCAATTTTTTTACAAGATAATCGTTTTGTGATCTAGAAAAGGTAGTAAACCCAATTACAGTTGACAACTTTGCTTCCCTTTTTAATTGCACGCCGGTGGATCAGGCCTCGGATTCTATGACAGTTCCAGCGTAAAGGCTAACTGAGAATTAGAGTGATCTATTTCAATGTAATGTTGGTTGGTGCCGGATACTCTGCCTCTGGTCGGGCCCATCGGAGGCTAACCGTTGGTTATCTTTTGCTCCGGCATTTCAGTGGTTTCTTGCTGTCGAGTCCTCACCGTTGTTAATGCTCCCAACTTTGAAAAAGTTGGGGGGCATATTGCTTCTGGCTTATTCCGTTTGTTCGTTCGTTCGTACGTTAGTTCGTTTGTTTGTTCGTTCATTTGTACGTTCGTCACACTTTCTTGTGCACAGCATAACTTTATAACCATGTATCCCAGGGTTTTGAAATTTCATATATTGATTCCTCATGAAAAAATAAGTGACCCGTATTATTTTTCTTATCCGAATTATCTCCCCTTTTCGAGCTATTTCTATTTTAATTAAATAACATAGACATTTCGTTAGCAAGATATCTGAAAAAGAATTTGAGCCTGAGCCTTGATATTTGATACACTGATTGGGACTAAGGTGGAAATTACCTGATTAAATTTTCAAGCAATTTGTTGTAATTTTGATAGAGTGTTGGCCCTTTGAAATTTCTTGCCATTTAATTGTGTTGCTTTCTTGCACATAGCATTACTTTAGAACCATGTATCCTAGTGTTTTGAAATTTCATAAATGGATTCCTCATGAAAAATAGTTGACCCATATTTATTCTTATCCGAATTATCTCCCCGTTTCACGTTATTTCCCTTTTAATTAAATAACATAGAAAGCTCGTTAGCAAGATATCTCAAAAAGTATTTGAGCCAGAGCCTTGATATTTGGTATACTGATTGGGACTGAGGTGGACATTAGCTGATTATATTTTAAACAATTTTTATAAAATTTTGTTAGAGTTATGGCCCTTTGAAATTTCTGGCCATTTAATTGTGTTGCTTTCTGGTGCATTGTATAACTCTATAACCATGTATGCTAGTGTTTTGAAATTTCATGTATAGATTTCTCATGAAAAATAATCGACCTGTATTTTTTTCTTTTTCGAGTTATCTCCTCTTTTTGATTTATTTCCTCTTTAATTAAATAACATAGAAATCTCGTTAGCAAGATATCTCAAAAGGTATTTGAGCCAGAGCCTTGATATCTGGTATACTGATTGGGACTGAGGAGGAGATCACCTGATTAAATTTAAAAAAAAATAATGAAATTTTGTGATAGTTATGTCCCTTTCTAATTTCTGGCCATTTAATTGTGTTGCTTTCTGTTGCATAGCTTAACTGTATAACCATGTATGCTAGTGTTTTGAAATTTGATATATGGATTTCTCATGAAGAATTAGTTGACCTGTATTTTTTTTTCTTTTCCGAATTATCTCCCCTTTTTGAGTTATTTCCCCTTTAATTAAATAACATAGAAAAACGTTAGCAAGATATCTCTAAAAGTAGTTGAGCTAGATCCCTGATATTTGGTACACTGATTGGGACTAAGGAGGAGATCACCTAATTAAATTTTCAACCAATTCAATGAAATTTCGTTATGGCCCTTTACAATTTCTGGCCACTTAATTGTGTTGATTTCCTGTGCATAGTTTTACTTAAGAACTATGTATGCTAGTGTTTTGAAATGTCGTATATGAATCCGATTTGGGCTGAGGCGGAGATTGCCTGGTTAAATTTTCAACTAGTTTAATGAAATCTTGTTTGGTGATTGATTTTGCAATTTCTGACCATTTAATTGTGTTTCTTTCTTGTTGCAAAATATTTAAAAAAATATTTAAATTGTTGCTTAAAAATTGACAGACTAATTTGGAAAGACTAGTTCATCACCTGATTAACATTTGAAAAAAAAATCTGAATTTTAATGCCCCTAACTTCGAAGAAGTTGATGGGGCATATTTGTACAGTCTTGTCCGTATGTCCGTCTGTCTGTCCGTTACGCTTTCACCCTGTAGGAAACTCAAGAATGGTTTGAGCTAGGATCTCGAAATTTCATATATGGAATATGCATGAAAAATAAGCGGACACGTATTTTATTATTTTTGGCCGGACTTGTCTTTGCAGAGTTACGCCCCATTTCGGACTTATGCATTGTGACTATGGGGAAACCTTGTGAGCAAGATATCTGGAGAACCACTTGAGCTAGGCTCATGATATTTAGTAAACAGTTTGGGTTTTATGTGTAGCTGACCTGATTAACTTTTGATGAAATTACGAAAATATTTAATGGCGTAACGCCCCTTTTCGGACTTAAGCATTGTGGCAATGGGGAAATATTGTGAGCAAAATATCCGGAGAACTGCTTCAGCTAGGCTCATGATATTTAGTAGACAGTTTGGGTCTAAGGTATAGATGAACTGATTAACTTTTGGTGAAATTCCGAAAATATTTAATGGAGTTACGCGCTTTTTCGGACTTAAGCATTGTGGCTATGGGGAAACCTTGAGAGCTAAATATCTGGATATTTAAATAAATAAATGAACTGGGCTCATGATATTTAGTAAACTATTTGGGTCTGAGGTGTAGATGAACTGATTAGCGTTTGAGACAATTCCGAAAACATTTAACAGAGTTATGTCCCTTTACGGACTTATGCATTGTGGCTATAGGGAAATCTTGTGATCTAAATATTTGGAGAACCGCTTGACCTAGGCTCATTATATTTGGCGTACAGTTTGGGTCTAATGTGTAGCTGATCTGTTTAATTTTTTACGAAACTCTGAAAATATTTAATGGAGATATGCCCCGTTTTGGAATTATACATTTTGGCTATAGGGAAACCTTGTGAACAAAATAACTGGAGAACCACTTGAGTTAGGGTCATGAAATTTGGCAGTCTGTTTGCTACTAAAGCATAGATGACCTGAATAACTTTTGTTAAAAATCTATTAATATTTGACATGTTTATTTTTAATGCAAATGATCATGAGGTACTGTTTACTGTCCCATTTAGGGACAAGCATATGGTTGGGGCATAGTGTTTCACAAACACAATTTCTAGTTCATCTCTACGGTTATTTGATTTTTTTGTGTTCCCGGAGATGTTGCACTGATGAGTTAGGAAACCGTCATGCAGGCTGAACAAATAATTTGTCTAAATCGCGATGGAAGTAAGGGTGAGGATTATGGCTATGTAAAATCGATTTAAGCCCCCCTAATGGAATTCGTTTCCGCTGACTGTTCCAAGGCGGTTCTTCTGCCGCGTTTTATATTTGTTATAGTTTGTGTTTGGGTCGCTTATATTATTTCATTTTGGATAGCCTATTGGCCATTATGTGGGAAAGCAACTGTCCTTTTGGCTTTCTGCTGTTGATGTTTCCATTTGGGTCGGTTGTTTTATGTTTGTGTTTCTTTCCCTTTGGTGTCTCTGATGGGAGCTGTGGGTTAATTGTATCGATTTCTGATCATTGTCTCCACTTCTATTTTGTCCAAAGCAAAATTGCAAAATTATCTCTCCGAAAATTGGATCTTCCTGTGATGTATTTAGCCACATAAACTGTAAAATGAGTATTTTTAGTGCTAATTTAGGTCCAACTGGGCTGTTTGATCTTTTTTGACTCTGATCCATTTAATGGGTGGAGGTGGAGAGGGGTTTGGCCTTTCTTTAAAGTAGAAGTAAAACAAAGATCAGGAATCGATACAATTAACTTACTCCACCCATCAAAGACACAAAAGGGAAAGAAACACAAACATGAAGCGACCAGACAATAATGGAAACCTAAAAAAAGGAAGGCAATAAGGACAATTACTTTCCCACAAAATGGCCAAATGGCCATCAAAAATAAAAAGACTCAAGTGATACACACAGTAAGTAACAAACAAAAACATAAATAAACCGCCACAGAAGAACCGCATTGGAACGGTCAGTGAAAAGAATTCCACTGGGGGCCTTAAATCGATTTTACATGGCCATAATCCTCGCCCTTACCTCTGTCGCAGTATACACTATTTTTGGATGGCCAATTGGCCATTTTGTGGGAAAGTTATTGTCCTTATGGCCTTCCTTTGTTTAGGTTTCCATTTCATGGCATTTAGGCATTTATAATGATTTTCATTAAAGTTTTGTTTTCAAAATATACTCAAAATGCCCTTTTTCACTAAAAGTAGGGAATATAGGAGTAGGAAAAGCCGTAACTTCAACATTTGGATGCTATTAAGGCTTAAATTTAGTGCATTTTAGGACTGAGGTGTTCCAAAGACACATGAGAAGAACCACTGATGTAAACCAGTTTCTTGGTTCCAGTCCAGAAAGGGGTCAACTTTTTCGCTTTTTCCCAAAATATTGTTTGTTTGGCTTTCATCCTAGAATCTGAAGGCGATACCTTTTTGGCAAACTTGAAAGATTCTTTGTCACTGAACATTTATAATGCATTACTACATTATTAGATATGATCTTAATTTCTGTTTGTCAATTCTTTTGATGAATCATAAAGAAAATAGGGTTTGGCTTAAACTTAAAGTAGAAAAATCAGCACCTTTGCCCCGTTTTCAGTCATTACATAATCTTTGCACAAATTTGTACGTTATTTCCAAGTCGATGTCATAAATTGGATCTTCCTGGCGTGTATTTAGCCACAAAAACTGTAAAATTAGTAATTTTAGTGCTAATTTAGTTCTAACTGGTCTGTTTGTTCATTTTCGACTCTGATCAATGTAATTGGGAGATGTGGGGGGTGGCTTTACTCTAAAGCCGTGTAAATCAGTGTTGTCATCATTGATCTGTTTAGAAAAGAGTGTTGCAGTTCGTGTATGATTATAAACATTAGAAAAGAATGCTACTCCATCTTGGATTTATCAATAAGGTTATTTGGCATAATTAAGGCTTTGTCCAAAGCAAAATTTTAAAATTATCACTCTCTCTCCGAAACACCTGCTGCAATATTGCGATAAGTTTTCTCATCCGTTATAAGTTCTAATTGGTTACATGGTACAGTCTGTGAACAGATATATTAAGCTGTTTTTAATGTTTCATCAAAGTTTTGTCTTCAAAATATCCCCAAAATGCCATTTTTACTTAAAATAGGGGCTTTAGGTGTAAAAAAAAAGCCATAGCTTCTACATTTGGATGCTACTTAGGCCTAATTTAGTGCATTTTAGGACTGAAATATTCCAAAGGCACATGAGAAGAACCATTGATGCAAACGGTTTCTGGGCTCCAGTCCAGAAAGAGGTAACCTTTGTGATTTTCCCAAACTATGGTTTGTTAGACTTTCATCGTAGAATCTGAAGGCGATTTTTTTTTTTTTTTTGCAAACTTGAAAGATTCTTTCTCACTGAACATTTATTATGCATTACTACATTATAAGATATGATCCAAATTTCTGATTTGCCATTCTTTTGATGGATCATAAAGAAAATAGGGTTTGGGTCTAGTGGACTTCTACGGAGATTGTTTAAATTATAGCCCTGGGGGGCAGATGTGGCCCGTCCTTTGGGCCGACATATTTTAAGAATAAATAAACAATAGACAAAAATTGACCCCGCCCTGGGACTCAAGGTTTTAGCTCATGGTCGTTGAGTTCCTGGGCGGGGTCAGTTTTTATCCTAGTGCAATAATTTGAACAATCTCGGTTGAGATCTACTAGACGAAGTTGTGTACCAACTATCAAAGGCGTGGGTCTTCTTGTATCAGACAAGAACATTCTAAATGGCTCTATGTAAAACATATTGGCCCTGGGGCGGAGCCTTTTTTGGCCCCAGGGCAATAATCTGAACAACCGTGGTAGAAGTTTACTAGACGAAGCTGTGTACAAAATGTCAGCCTAAGTAAAGTAGTAAGAAAAGGTCACCCAGGAAAGGTCACAATCAAAGAACGCAGTCATCTCAAGTAAGTAACATGGAGGGACAAATAAAACAGATGAAACATGAACCAACGGCACAAATCCAATTAATAGGCAAGACATTGCAAAAGAACGAGCACCTTGGGACGGTCAGTGGTAAAACAACTTGGGGCCTTTAACCCCGGAACATGGGGTCCGCCGGGGGAGGGGTGCAGGGCTTTAGTTTATGCAATCCTTGAAGATGTCACTAGAAGAAGCTGTCTACCAATTATCAAAGGCCTGGGGCTTGAAGAAATATATGATGCTTCCACGCAGAGCTGAATCCGGCCCGCACACTAGTACTGGTAAACCGCTTAGAGGATCTAAGCCTGTCCAGGAACCGCGGTGTGAGGCGGACCGTCCATGTTAATAAACCCTATTGGTTTCATTGGGCGACAGGGCTTGAGATGTCATTTCATCTCAATGTCGGGTAAAAGTCTCACAAAATTGGAAGCAACTTCTCCCAAATGACCTTTACAGTGTTGACGGGAACGTTAAACCTCAAATCAAACATATTAGCTCATGGTGAGCTATTGTGAGCCGACCTCGGAAGCTCAGTCGGATATGCGTCTAACTGGTGATGAGGTGGACGCGGGTTCGATACCTGCCGGAGTTGGCAACATTCTTTCGTGGAGATTGATCATGAAGATTGCTAATGAAATCTTATCTACGGTCATTCTCTCCCTTCCGCTGATTCAAGTAGGGCAGTTGCCAGATTCTGGCGGAAGAAGGTGCACTGTACCTGTTAACCGCTTAGGTATAAACATGTCCAGGAAAAGTGTGGATATGTGAACGGACCGGCACAAAATGACCTAAAATGGTGTTGACTTGACCGATATACTTCAGTACAAGCAAACAAACAAATGGTGAGCAATGTGATCGTTTAGTGTCCGTTGTCCGTCGTACATTGTCAACAGTGTGATTTGACTACTTATTCCTCCTAAGCCTTTCAGACTTCACAGAAATAGTACCTACCTACGTGGCTCCCTGCCAAAATAGCATAAATCGTTTCGCTTCGATGAACAAGATGGCCAAAGAGCTTGACGTATAAAATTCTTTAAACATCAGCTCCTCCTTTACCTGTTGACGCATTTCTTTCAACCTTCATAGAAATGTTGCTTAGGCGATGCTTTAACAAAATAGCAAAAATGGTTCCGCTCCGATGAACATAATGGCCACCAGATCTAAAGATAGAAACACAACAATTTGCTTTAAATACTTACTTCTCCTAAACCCTTTGACCAGTTTCATTCAATTTTCACAGGAAACAGTGCACATGTAGATGCCGCAAAATGTGGCGCCTGATCAGGATATATACTTTGTGCAAGTCAAGGGTCTGAATTATTTCTCCATCTACAAACAAATGCATGGTTCACCATTGTTCAGTGCTTTGAATTTTCATTTCAGATCAACAGATTAGACGAAAAAATGGACCAAGCTCTGGTGTTATTAAATATTCTAGTAAAATCTCAAACCAACCGCCCTAAATTCACAAGGAGCAATACTATTCAACCAGAAACAGAACGGCCAAGAGCTCGTTCTACAGTTAAGTCTGACAATGAACGGACTAGAAGTATAAGCACTGATCCGGATTTAACGTAACATATGGATATGCCCAGAGAAAGGCTTTTTAAAATTGAGAAACTGAAAGTATGCTCAATCCGTCAATATGAGATAAAACTTTATCAGTTACCCCATATATATGTTGCATTGCAACGCATTGACCTGATAAAGATATGCTATCTCAGGACAAGTGAGCTTTATCACGTCAACGTGACATTGCACTTTTATGAATGAAGCGGACTACCGGCAAAAAAATGGCTAAAATGTTATTACTGAAAAAAAAAATAAAAAAGTGTATACCCCCGCAAACCCTAGTTTTCTTTACATAAAGTGGGGTGTAGGGGGGGTCTTCATTTCACGGGCTTGTTCAAGTGATGAGTACTGGGATGTGGAACACCAATGTTTGGATTGCTTGAACCTTGCCATGTTCAGCTGCTATGAGCTTTTAATTTCTGTTGCTTTTAAATAATAAAGCATTTTAGACGACATATGAGAACAAACGTTATTTACATTCTAAAATATATTTTGCTCAAAATTTAATGTCGTGTGACATCAATACGAAGGACTAGATACTTGGCAAACAGTGCAGGCCCGGATCAGAAGCCGTGGCGCATACACTATTTGCCTACACTATTTGCAATAAGTTAAGTTATTTTCGAAATAGATTTTAAATATAACACAACCTGCCACCACCAAATTTTAAAAAAGGGTGTAGGATTATTAATAGAAAATAGTCTTGCTACTGTTGCGTGTTGCTGGACGCCTTTGGCAAACTCTGTATACCCAGATGATAAGCCGCAAAATAGCCTACTCATCCGGCAGCTCAGGGTCTACACTGTATGCTTAAATACTGGTACTTGGGTATAAGACTCAGCTGTCGATTTAATGATATCTTTCTTCATAATAGAATTTCTTGAGGATGTACGGTTTTGATGATTGTTTTGATTTCAGTTAGTACAGTCCTGATATTTCATTGTGGAATTGTCTAAAGTGTTTGAAGCAGATGACGGTATGTGTCCTGTTGAACGGTAAAAATATCCCGATGAGATGGCTCATTGCCATCATATATGAACTTCACAGTTTGCATGGCTCTAGGGTTGTAAGAGACAACCATTTTTACGCAGTAACAAACGTTTGAATCGAAAGGGATAATTTGAAACCTTATGTAAGAATGCTGTCATCCTGTCATCTATTTCAAACATACACAGATCCTTTTTTTCGCACCTGCTATTAGCATGGTGCGAGATAGGCTTCACGTTTTCCGTCCGTCCGTCTGTCCGTCCGTCCCTCCCTCCCTCCATCCCATGCGACACCTGTAGCGTTCACCCTAATGGTCAAGTTTATTTCTCATTGTTGACACTTGGTACATACTTGTATCTGGGGATGGCAACTTAAATGCAAGCATCCATATTTGACCTTGACCTACATTTTATGATTCACTAACTTTGTAAAATATTGCAACCACACTAGCGTTCACCCTAATGGTTAAGTTCATTTCTCAAGAGTTGCAACTTTTATACAAGCATCTATATTTGACCTTGGCCTAGATGTCATGGTTAGGTGACTTTGCGCCCCCACAGGCGCGACATAGCCTTCGGCAGAATTCTTGTTAGTAGTATGGATGTGCTCCAACTTCAGTTATGGAACATTGTACTTATGGGTGAGAGAGGTTTGAGGATATAAATTAATCAAAGCACTGACAGCACTGAATTGGCGATTGTCTCTGAATGCAGGCTGGCAAAACGGTCATGAACGGGAACTTGAACTGTTTTGGTATATCCCTAAGTTCTTGTACATAATGAAAACAGTGAGGAACCTGGTCAGACGCCGCGTTCTGTGGTGTCTGATCTGGGTCTGCACTGTTGCATATAGACGACAGGGGTTGATATGTCATTTCGTTTCAATGTCGGGTAAAATTCTCACAAAATTGGAAGCAACGCCTCCAAAATGACCTATATAGTGCTGACGGGGACGTTAAACCTCACACAAACAAACAAAACAAATAACACGGCTATTTTTGGGTCGATTGTTAGCCGACAAAAAATTACTAAGCAGAAAAGCTCTTCTGTGCTAAAGCCCACATGACTATCACTGACTTGTCAGAATAACTTTTTATAGAATATAGCCGCAGTGAGATCATTTTTATTTTTTTTTGCTTAAAAGGGTTATCTTGGAATAATAGATTGGGCTTGGCAAACAGTGTAGAACCAGACCATAGGCCACAGAACGCAGCGTCTGATCAAGATCTACACTATTCACTTAAAACTCGGAATTTCAGGGTCAAATGATACAGTTTTAATCACAGTCCAGGACTATTTCTTGGACAGCCACCCAGAGACAATCGACCCACCAGTACTCTCTATGCTGTGATTTTATATGGTTTGCAAAAGGAAAGCTGTTTTATTTTCTCCATATCAAACTGGCACCTGTATGTCATTACATATCTATTTTGAAGTTTGAAATCCTCCAAGTTTACATAATACTATTTGATATGAACTTGGGTTTCGTATGCATTTTCTGTGCATAATAATTGGTTATGTATTATTAATAATGAGGGTAGTTATGTCTCTTTTTTCTGCATTTCTCATAAATGGTTGTATTTATAAATTATTGTGCATGAATGAAAGTTGTATTTTTCTTTTCGGAATGGCAATGACAGTCGACTGGTAATAGCCAAAACACTTTAAAATGGCTAGTGACTGGCAATAGCAAAATTCTGTTAAAATGGCTAATGACAGTCGACTGGCAATAGCCAAAATACGTTCAAATGGCTAGTGACAGTCCACTGGCAATAGCCAAAATACATTTAAATTGCTAGTGACAGTCGACTGGCAATAGCCATTTTAACGTGTTTTGGCTATTGCTAGTTTTATTTTTCTTTTCTTTTTTTAGATGTATTAAAACATGTTGTTAAAAGTATTTCCCAGACAAAACATTTTGTTGTATTTTATAAATTCTGAAATATTACAAAACGAATTTTTAAGCACTGTGTTGTTTGTATATTCACATTATATAAGGCTGAAAAGCTGAATCAGGCCTATCTATTTTTGCCAAATTGGTTTTTGCTGAGCATTACGCAAACACACCTATACTACATTGCCACCTTTATCGCCGTAAAAAATGAAAATTTGAAGATGAAAAAATTGTGATATTTTTCTTATTTCTGCTCAAAATATAAATTGTGGGCACTCGTTAGAACCGCCTCATCGAGGCAGTTCTAACGAGTACCCACAATCTATATTTTAGAGCAGAAATAATACAAATAAGGTTTACCCCTGTAAACCCGAGTTTTACTATATAAAAGTGGGGTTCAAGGGGGTCATGTTTTCGTGAAGGGAATATTTTAATATGGTTATAATAGGATATCAGCATACAGTCAAACTTCGATGGGTCGAACACCTTTGGGACCATGAACATCTGTTCAAGACAGCAGTAGTTCGAGCCACTGAGGGTTACTATTGGTTCCATACCAGGAAACATAATAAAGATAATTTCCGGACATCTGTTCAGTGTTCGTAATACAAATGTTTATTGTGTGGACTCTTTAGAATCGGCTCATTAAGACAATTCGAGTGAGTAAACCCAATTTACATTTGCAAGATAAAAGACAATCTACCTAATTTGTCCTTCATTATTCCATATCTGGAGGAACTCCCCAAGGACTCAAAAAATAGTTTCACTCATCCATGGTAAAGGAGTTATAGGACGTTGAGCCATCAAAGCTCTGCTGTATATTCTTTATTCCGTAATTACTAAGCTTTTTATTGATACAACACTAATTGTTATAAATTTTTATATTGTCTGGTACCAGGGAAGTAAGAAAAAAAAACATTCTTTGGGAAAATGGCGTCATTGGAAATACGTCTGACAGCTGTCTGTACATGGTGTAAGGCATTTTATTACATGAAGCCTATGTTTTAGCTGCGTTATAGCAAGGGTATGTTTAAATTCTGCACCATTTTCTTCACAGTTTTCTTTCTAGAACAAATACCACGATATATACCATAAAATATTTGTGACACTATTGCTGGGCTCATAGCAGAAACTGGGTAAATCTATCGAAACAAACATGTAAAAGTTATAGTGAGAAATGGCCTCAAATGGTCTTTCTATATCATGCTTGTAAGGAAAACATGCCCATTTAAATTCAATGGTCAAATTTTACCACCTACAAATAAAAGGGCCCCGTCAAGCGATTTTGGTACTTAACGCCTATGCGAGCAGCGAAGGTTCAGGCGAGCCTGCGCATCCACGCAGTCTCGCCAGAACCTTTGCTGCTCGCTCATACAAGCAGTGAATCAAGAGGAACCTTCAGACAGAAAGCCATATCCCTGGCCCCTCTGAATGGCTGGGCATGCGCAGTTAAAATTTGTCATGACGGAATGCTCGAAGACCCAAATTCGCTTGGCGGGGCTCATATAAAAAAGTATTGTTTATAACATCCTGTGATGGCGAAACATTGATGCTAATACATAATAAAATATTATTTCGTGTTGGTGTTGATTTACTGACCAGTATACACAATAACCACCAAAAAATGAAATTTTTCAAATATAATTCTTAATATTTTTTCACATTTCTGCTCTAAACATAGAAATAAGAAAAATAAGATGTACCCCTCTAAGGGAGTCAAAATTATTTAGGCGTGATTTCGTGATTAAATCTGTACAGTTTCAGGATCCACCTATAAAGCGTCCTGTGTCCAAAATCGTGTTATAACGAACTGTGTTATAACATGGTTGCGGTGTAAGTGATCAAGTGCATATTTTTTTTTAACTGTAGAACGAGAGTCGGGTTAACAGCGATGTAAAGAAAGCCCTAAGCAAACCCAACATCTTGCCGATAACATACCCGTGTACAGAACCCGGGAAAGGACATGAATGTTTTTAATATGGTGTGCGAACAAGATATTTGTTTGGTTTGTGTGTTTGATTTGAGGTTAAAAGTCCCCGTCAACACTGTAAATGTCATTTTGGAGACGTTGCTTCTAATTCTGTGGGACTTTTATCCGACTTTGAGATCATGACATCTCAAGCTCTGCCGCCCAATATGGACCGGCCGACTCGCATCGCTTTGCCTGGGCAGGCTTGGATCCTCTAAGCGGTTTACCTGTACTCGTGTGCGGGTCGGTTTCAGCTCTGAGTGGACCCATCATGCAGCCCATCTATTTCTTCAAGCCTCGATGAGCGGGGGCCGTGCGAATAAGATTTTAAGTTGTGCGAACAAGATAATATCTTGTGCATACAACATTATTTATCTTGTGCGGACAACATATTATCTTGTTTGCACATCTTAATATCTTGTGCGCACAAGATATTATCTTGTGCGCCTAAGATATTAAGTTTTCCGAACAGGATAATATCTTGTCTGCACAAGATATTATATTGTGCGCACAACTTATAAAAAGAAAAAAATCATGTCCCTCCCCGGGTTCCGTATTAGTGCATGTTTTCACATCTACAAAATGGCTGCTTTTCCGATGAAAATCCGTGATATTGTTCTTATTAATACTGCAAACATAGGTTGTGTGTGCTCGTTAGAACCGCCACATTAAGGCAGTTCTAACGAGTACTCACAACCTATGTCTTGGTGCAGAAAAAACATTGGAAAAAAACCTTAGGAAACGCCACGAAAAAAGAAATCAGCCGCCATGTCAAGCAATTTTCGGAGACCGTCTTTTTGAAATGAAGCAAAACAACACGTGAGCCAACAACACAAAGCCAACAAATAAAAAAATGCAAAAAGAACATACAATCCTAAAAATTCGAATTTGTTGAGGACTTGCTGTAATTCTCCAAAATTTGAACAAAATTGTTTTGCGAGGTCTCCAAAAAGACGGACTTACAAACGGTGTAGAGCCTGATCAGACTGCTCCTTCAGGAACAGTTTGATCTGAATCTGCACCGTTTGCTTAGACTTGTCTGTCCCAATTATAAGGATCATTACGGTATGCTAACTTTTAGATACATTACAGTTAATAATTTCATGAAAACACGAGGTCCTGTCGGCACCGTTTATGTCTTTGTATAAACACATGTTTGCTCAACAATTATTCATTTCACAAACTTGTTCCTCTGTTATGAAGTATTTACAGTTGCGCTGCATCACGTGAATAAGTCCCTGAAATGAACACCCCCTTAACCCCAATTTATATAGAGAAAACTAGGGTTTAGGGGATATACATTATTTTTCTTATTTCTGCTCCAAGACATAGGTTGTGGGTGCTCGTTAGAACCGTCTCATTGAGGTGGTTCTAACGAGCACTTACAACCTATGTTTGCAGTAAACATAAGAAAAATGTCACGGATTTTCATCATAAAAGTAGCCATTTTGGAGATGTGAAACAATGCACTTTGTCGCACGGTTATGTTATCATAATGGTATTAAATCCTTTGTCTTATACATGTAGGTACAATTACACAAAATGAAATCTACCAGATTAAGCTACATGATGCTTCCCCACAGAGCTAAAACCAATCGAACTTTTGAATACTGGTAAACCGCTTATTCAGGAAAAGTGATGCGAGTCTGACCGTCACATAAACAAATCACAAAAACACGGCTATATAATTCTGACCCCCTGGAACCCCACTTTTATACAGTAAAACTGGGGTTTGCAGGGGTAAACCATATTTTTCTTGTTTCTGTTCTAAAATGTAGATTGTGGGTACTCGTTAGAACCGCCTCAATGAGGCGGTTCTAACGACTACCCACAATCTATATTTTAGCAGAAATTAGAAAATAAATATCACAATTTTTCATATTAGAGTTTTCGTTTTTTGGCGGTTAACTTTACTTTACTTTTGGCGGTTTGTATTTGTGTAGACGTGTTTTGGTAATGTAAGTGGTTTCTTTAGGTGGTACATGTAGGGCATATATATTCACATCTCAATGTCGGGTAAAAGTCCCATAAAATCGAAAGCAGCGTCTCCAAAATGACCTAAGTACTGCTGATGGGGACAAAAATCATCACTCAAACTACCATCAGTAATTTTGTGCAGTATGAAATATATGAAGTGGCGGCGGTTTAATCCGAAAGTCTGGAGAAGCCCGGGATCGATCCTGCGACCCCTGGTTTACAAGGCGAGTATCAAAACCACAACTCCACGGAGGCTTCAGCAGCACACGTGTATGTTTAGTTCTAAACTTTTTTTTCACAGTGTAAATATGAATTTTAGTTGTTTGTATGAACAATCACTAAATGAACGATGGGATGTCAAATTGACGGACTTCTTAGACCTGCTTTCGGTAGTGCTACACAAACCACCTATATGCATTTTACGTGGATTACAGATAGAAACAAATAGAAGCTATTTGCTTATTTTGTCTTTATCCATCACGAAAACACGCCTATGTAGTTTTAACCCCCTTGAACCCACTTTTATATGGGAAAATTTGGCTTTACAGGCGTAAACCTTATCTTTCTTATTTCTGCTCTAATATATATAGATTGTGGGTACTCGTTAGAACCGCCTCGATGAGGCAGTTCTAACGAGTACCCACAATCTATATTTTGAGCGGAAATAAGAAAAATATCACAATTATCATCATAAAATGTTAGTTTTTTTTCGGCGGTAAAGTTTACAATGTATTTGTTTTGGCGGTTTTTCATAAGTCAGCATTATCCATAATTAGGTACAATAAGTAATTGGTCTCGACTCAAAATAGGTTGTCGATCAGCTCATCATGAAATCATGCCTTTATAATTCTGACCCCTTAAACCCCACCCTTATAAAGTAAAACTGGGGTTTACAGGGCTTTACTTTATTTTCCTTATTTGTGCTCGGATACATAGATTGTAGATACTTTTTAGAACCGCCTCGGCGAGGCGGGAGGCAGTTCTAACGTTTTCCAAAAGTGCCTCGACGAGGTGGTTCTAATGCGTTCCTGAAAAATATCAACATATTTTATCTGAAAAAAGAACATTTTTTACGGTACAAATGTAACACTTTCAATATGTGGTCAAGTGTTTTTCTCCGAGTACTCCTGTTTTCACCCACCTCTGATTAACGATCGGCTAGATATGTGTGAAATAATCTTGAAAAGGCCATGAAAGCAAAACAATAACGACAAAAAAATCTTTCAATAAATTTGAACAGGCGTGTTATCGTAAGTATTTATTTATTTTACCACATGCTTTGGATAAAATTGACCTTGAAGTTTGTTTTGCAAGATATATAGACTGAATAGATATTAAGGACATTTCGCAATTGAATCGATAAATTTGAATACGTTTTTACATGTTTATGAACAAATAAATTCTTTTAACACTCGACCTGCTGGGCCAAAGTTACTAAGTTCACAGATAAAAGATAAATAGGATATGTTTTCAGCTCTCTTGCATACATGTAACAAAAATATTTTCGTTCTGTAAGAATATACATGTTGGTTGGGTTTAACGTCCCCGTCACTGTATAGGTCATTTTGGAGACGTGGCTTCCAATTTTGTGGGACTTTTACCCGACACTGAGATGAATAGACATCTCATGCCCTGCCACCCAATGAAACCAATAGTGTTTATATGCATGAGCGGTCCAACTCACGCCACTTTTCATGGGCAGGCTTAAATTACCAGTGCTCCTGTGCAGTCAGTTTCAGCTCTGCGTGGAAGCATCACGCAGCCCGATGGGCCGTGGCCGGAGAATATACACGTATGACTCGATATATACAACCTATAAACCCAGCTTTATATTCGGTTTTGGTTGCGATTGAAACTCTTTATTTACTGGTCACCACGAAAACACGCCTGTTGAACCCAACTTTTACTTTGTAAAATTGGGGTTTAAAGGGGTAAACCTTATTTTCCTTATTACTGCTCTACAGTATAGGTTGTGGGTATCCGTTAGAACCGCCTCGATGAGGCGGTTCTAACAAGTACCCGCAATCTATATTTTAGAGCAGTATAATACAAATGTCACAATTTTATATCTGAACATTTTCGGTTTTTCAGCGGCAAAGTTTACAAATGTATTTGTATAGGCTTGTTTTCGTAATGTTAATTAAGTTGACATATGGGAAAAAGAGCCCAATTCATTATTTGATTGCTGTTCATAACAAACCCTACTTTTGCAAACAGTATAGATCCAGTTCAAAGGGCCATCTGATCTAGATCTACACTGTTTGTCATGCAGTTTAAGAAATGAACAAATATATTGTATCAAGTAATTTGATTGGTTATTAAACAGAAATGGGAGTGGCCTAATTAATTTAGGCAGCGGGATAAGGTTTGAGTTCTACGAGCAACTTGTAGGACTTAGTCTAAATGATTCTCTTCTTGCAAAAAGATTATTTAATCATAAAAACACACCCGTATTCTGAAATAGCATCAGATGAAATAGATGCTTTTCCTATCGGCCCCGCCCATCGGGGTTTGAAGAAATAGATGGGCAAAATGCTTCCACGCAGAGCTGAAACCGACAACACACAAGTACTGGTAAACCGCTTAGAGAATCTAAACCTGCCCAGTCAAAGCGGAGCGAAACTGACCGTCCATGCTTATAAACTCTATTGGTTTCATTGGGCTACAGGACTTTAGATGCAATTTCATCTCGGTGTCAGGTAAAATTCCACAAAATTTGAAGCAACGTCTCTAAAATGACCTTTACAATGTTGACGAGGACGACCTCAAATCAAATAAACAAAACCCACAATCTTTATAAATTGACGGTGCTCGTTAGAGCCGCCTCAATGAGGCTGTTCTAACGGGAAGCCACAATCAATGCCTTTGACCAAAAATGTGGAAAATAATGGATACCCCTGTAAGCCCCATTTTTCTATTTTATAAAGTTGATTTTAGTGGGTTGTTCATTACTCAGATTTTTAAACCTAATCTAAGTTCATCAGGCAATTATGTCCCACTTGAACCCCTATTTTATGTAGTAAAACTGAGGTTTACATTGGTAAACCCTATTTTTCCTTATTTCCGCTCTAAAATATAGATTGTCGGTACTCGTTAAAACCACCTCGTTGAGACGGTTATTACGTATACCCACAATCTACCTATAAAATATAGATTATGGGCACTCGTTTGAACCGCCTCGATGAGGCGGTTCAATCATATACTCACAGTCTATATTTTGAGCAGAAATAAGAAAAATATCACAATTTTTCATCTGAAAATTGTTTATTTTTTATATTTTTTTTTATTTTTTTTTTTTTTTTGCGATAAAATTAACAATGTATTTGAATAGGCGTGTTTTCGTATTGTTACTCTAATGGTGATCGGCAAGGTTCTGGCGAGACTGCAGTATTGTCTTGGCTCGCTTGAGCCTTTGTCGGTTGCCCACACGATAAGTAGGGGCCTACCTTATCTAGCAAACTGGCTAAATTTAACACAATAACTTGGCATGACTCACGCTGTAAGTATCATAACCACTATGATCTTCAGTTTTGTACTGCATTTTTCTAATAATTACACTTTGCTGTTTTAACTGTATGTTCTTTGCTCAAATCACACCACTCTAAAATATAGATTGTCGGTACCCGTTAGAACCGTCTCGATGAGACGTCTAACGTATTCCCACAATCTAGCTCTAAAATATAGATTGTGGGTACTCGTTAGAACCGCCTCGATGAGGTGGTTCAATCGTATACCCACATTCTATATTGGGAGCAGAAATAAGAAAAATATCACACTTTTTCATCTGAAAGTGTTGTTTTCTGGCGATAAAATTTACAATGTATTTGAATAGGCGTAATTTCGTAATGTTACTCTCATGGTAATCAGCAAGGTTCTGGCGAGACTGCAGTTTTGCTTCGGCTCGCTTGAGCCTTTGTCGGTTGCCCATACGATAAGTAGGGGCCTACCTTATCTAGCAAACTGGCTAAATTTAACACAATAACTTTGCATGACTCACGCTGTAAGTATCATAACCACTATGACATTACGTGAACAAGTCCATGAAATGAACACCCCCTTAAACCCCACTTCTTATAGAGAAAACTGGGGTTTACAGGGATATACATTATAAGTCTTATTTATGCTCTGTTACAACGCATAATGTAGTAATGTAGTAATTACTACATTTTGAAATTTTTACTACATTATGCGTTGGCATAGTCGACGCGAAATGAAATAAAATGTCGTTTTTACTACATTATGCGTCGATACTAAGAGGTTTGAGCAAAATGAAAGAATTATTACATTTTGCGGCGATGGGTGGCATACTTAATTTTACTTCATTATGCGTCAACAGTTTGTTTGTTTGATTTGAGGTTTAACGTTCCCGTCAAGACTATTTAGGTCATTTTGGAGACATTGCTTCAAATTTTATGGGACTTTTACCCGATATTGAGATGAAATGACATCTCAATCGCTGCCGTCCAATTAAAAGCAATAGGGTTTATATGCATGGATGGGCCGACTCGCAGCAGTTTTCCTGGACAGGCTTAGACCTTCTAAGCAGATTACGAGGACTCATGTACGGGCGGTATCAGCTCTGCGTGGAAGCATCGTGCAGCCCATCTATTTATACCCCCGGCATACGAAGTATGCAAGGGGGTATATAATTTTTGTCCATTCTGTCTGTCTGTCTGTCTGTCTGTCTGTCTGCTGTGTTGAGCCTTAAAACACAAATGAGGGAAAGACATCAGGCATGAGACCAAAATAGCGCAAGGCGTACGATTTTAATTCTACTGGCTTAATCAAATACAATGAAATTCCACTATTAAGACCACCTAAAATTAATACAAATTTTGTTTTTAAAGCATATTTGGAAGGTTAAAGCTACATTTTCTTTGTGATTTTGACCTTCAGTGTGCTTTTGTGGAAGACCGTCTTTTGGACTGTTCAACTGTGGTCTTAAAGACCACTTTTGAACCGTCTCAAATGTGGTCTAAATTGTAGGAATTTAACTGTATTGCTTCCTAAGTCTTTTCGAAGACAGCTATGTTCTACCATCATTACTTCATTATGCGTCGATATGGTGCATATCAACGCGAAATGAAATAATTTTTTTACTTCATTTCGCGTCGAGTATGCCAACGCATAATGTAGTAAAAAAAAATCAAAATGTAGTAATTACTACATTATTACATTATGCGTTGTAACAATGCTCCAAGACATAGGTTGTGGGTACTCGTTAGAACCGCCTCAACGAGGCGGTTCAACGAGGCGGTTCTAACGAGCATCCACAACCTATGTTTGCAGTATACATAAGAAAAATATTACGAGTTTTCATCAGAAAAGTAGCCAATTTGGAGATATGAAAAATGCCTATGTCGCACGGGTATGTTATCGTAACGATCTTCGGTTTTGTACTGCATTTTTCTTTTTATAACACCTTGCTGTTTTAACTGTTTGTTCTTTGCTCAAATCACACCACTCCACGATTTATGTGATATTATTGTTGTATTTTATTTCATGCCACAATTAAAATTCAAAGCTATACCAGTTATTCTGTTTTCTTTTTATTCAATAATAATAAAAAAACTTTCCATTGTTTCTTCTCTGCTGCATAATTGAAAACAAGCATTACTCAGAAACAGCCTAGGCATCGGGTTATCAAGTCCGTGAAATGAACACCTCCTTACACCCCACTTTGTATAGAGAAAACTGGGGTTTACGGAGGTAAA
Organism: Lucinisca nassula; assembly: GCA_963580285.1. NCBI lineage: Eukaryota > Metazoa > Mollusca > Bivalvia > Lucinida > Lucinidae > Lucinisca > Lucinisca nassula. The sequence goes on along the minus strand of OY757013.1, from coordinate 174,094,531 downwards.
CATTATTTTTCTTATTTTTACTCCAAGACATAGGTTGTTGGTACTCGTTAGAACCGCATCAATGAGGCGGTTCTAACGAGCACCCACAACCTATATTTGCCGTATTTGTAAGAAAAATATCACGGATTTTCATCAGGAAAATGGCCATTTTAGAGATGTGAAAAAATGCACTATGTCGCACTGATGTGTTATCGTAATGCAATGAACACATCTCTAAAAAGAAGCGAAGGCAATGATCACGACCCCATTTTATAAAGACAAAGGTGGGTTTTACGGGGTTCATTTTCCCTTTTCCCTTATTTCTGTTAAGAAATACAGATTTTCGGTAATCGGTAGAATCGCCTCACTGAGGAGTTTTGAACGAGCACACACACTCTATATAAGAAATAAGAATAATATAAAAACCTTTTTAATCTGAAAAATAACATTTGTAAAGAAAGGATCTGTTTGATTTGAGGTTTAACGTCCCCGTCAACACTATAAAGGTCATTTTGGAGCATTGCTTCCAATTTTGTGGGGCCCCCGCCCATCGGGGCTGGAAGAAATAGATGGGCTGCACGATGCTTCCACGCAGAGCTGAAAACGACCCGCACACGAGTACTGGTAAACCGATTAGAGGATCTAAGCCTGCCCAGGAAAAGCGGTGCGAGTCCATGCTCATAAACCCTATTGGTTTCATTGGGCGGCAGGGATTGAGATGTCATTTCATCTCAATGTCGGGTTAAAGTCCCACAAAATTGGAAGCAACGTCTCCAAAATGACCTATACAGTGTCGACGGGGACGTTAAACCTCAAATCATACAAATTCATAATCCAATTTTGTGGGACTTTTACTCAACATTGAGATGGAATAGGCAGGCTTAGATCCTCTAAGTTGTTTACCAGTACTCATGTACGGGTCGGTTTCAGCTCTGCGCGGACGCATCATGCAGCCCATATATTTCTTCAAGCCCCGACGGGCGGGGGCCGAAAAGAAAGGAGATACGCCATTTATGCACACGGAAGTAATAAACATTGATAATCAACGAACACAATACCACAAACCACCGTAAGAACATACATAAAGGTGTATACAAATATACAAAACATTACGAAAACGCGCCTTTTCATATATATATATATATATATAGAAGTTTACCACCAAAAACTGAAAAAGTTTCAAACATTTGTCACCTTTACGCTCTTAGAATGGCCTCGTTGAGGCGGTTTCAACCAAAACATAGATTTTGGGTACTCGTTAGAACCGCCTCGGTGAGGCGGTTCTAACGAGTACTCAAAATTTATGTATTTGAGCAGAAATAAGCAAACTAATGTGATCCCTTGTAAACGCCAGTTTTACTATATCGTCCTCTTATTGGTTTGGTCGCCATGAGGCGGGCAAACCGGGTATAATGACCAGATTGTAACTGTTCCATGGAGGGGCACGTGACGCGATCAACCAATCAGCTTTAACGACGATGCAATACTATACTGAAATTACAGGAAACAGCCTGTCTGAATAGCGAAACAGACCGAAAAGCAAGCGTTTCAACTCCAACAATAAATATCTTAAGGGAAATGGATACACCTGGCAGGTGTGACAGTTAGTCTACCATTTTTGGCTTCCAATTTCGATTGGAAGCCATTTAGATTGGATTGGTGATACCCCAGTTTATTTCTAACCGTCTTCCTACAGATAAGACTGCTCTCCACATATTTACGCTCGGAATAAACAGGAATATGCAGCGCCCGTCGATGTCTATTTTAAAAGCGTTTCAAGATATCTATTTATAAAGCGTTTCCAAGAAAAGCCAAAACGTCACAGTAGAAACAGATCCTACTTTCACTTTCGTCCTTTTCACGTAATTAACCCATACATGCCATAGGTGCCAAAAATATTCCACCTTTATAAGTCTGGAGGCGTCAATTTCTAAGCATAGGGATGCCATTTTTTGTGGTAAGTTTTACAAAAATGTGTGTATGTTGAGCAAACAGTTAAGATCGTGATCAAATGCGGCGTCTGATCTGGGTCTTCACTATTTGCCAATGTCTCAAAAAGGGCCGCTAGGCATATATGGGTTAATTCCAATAATATAAGCGGTGGACATTCTTAAACCATTGCAGAACTTGTCTCGATCGTGCCTCGAGCTCAGGATATCTGACCAACATTGTCAATTTTGCAAAACATGCCATTGTTCATCTCTGAAATCAAATTGCGTGGCAAACGAGTAATTTAAAAGCTTAACATGGTGGTGAAAATAAACGTTTGTTGTGACTCGAAACTAACCCTTGGGATCATTATAAAACATCTATGTGCTAAAATCTCATGAACTAGCATTTTCAGTTCATTACGAAAACACGCCTTTTCAAATATATACAGAATCTTGCCACCCAAATGAAAATTGTCCGATAAAAAAATCAGATTATTTTTTTTCATATTTCTGCTCTAAACATAGATTGTGGGTACTGGTTAGAACCGCCTCGATAACCCGGTTCTAACAACTACCCACTGTCTAGGGTCGAAATTAGGCAGGCGTGTTTTCGTGATGTGAAAAAGTTTTTTTCTAGTCCAAATATAGATTGTCGCTGCTCAGTGTTCTGAACCCCCTAAAAAGGAAAATAATGTAACCTTGTACACCCAACTTTCTCTATATTAAGTTTGTTTTATAGGGTTGTTCAGTACATATGGGGTAGCCTTAATGTTCTTCTAGTGTCCGGTTACCTTAAAAACATGATCATCGTTGTTCCGTAGGCTTACACGGATGTGTTGTAATGCGTTTCTTTTCTTAAGGATTTGTCAAAAAAAAAAAAAAAAAAAGAAAGAAAGAAAGAAAAAAGAAAGAAAGAAAAGAAAATGGCAAAATATTACAAAAGTCAATTCTGTCACTTGAGTCACACTTCTCTCGGAGTCTCAAACTTTTCAAGGTCACTCAGAATTTCCAGGACGAGTTTACGAAGAGAGTTTGACAGTTGAAATCAGCAAACATGTTCTAGAAAGGGTTATCCTCTATCTAGCTCTGATAACATATTGTATAATTTTTTTTCCGAGTTGTATTTCACGAAGTAAATAAATCAAGGATGCTTGTTGTAGGGTGGTCTGTATGAAAGTGTGAGTCATTTTTTCTTCATTTATTTAGGAAAATTATTAACCGTTCCTTTATAAGCGGCGGGTGAAGAGAAAGAGAGTTTTAAACCATTGCAGAACTTGTCTCGATCATGTGTCGAAATCAGGTAAAAAAGACCTCATATCCCACCAACATGGTCAATTTTACAAAACATGCCATTGTTCATCTCCGAAATCAAATTGCGTGTCAAAGAAGTAATTTAAAAGCTTAACATGGTTCTGTCTTTTCTAAAAAAAGTTTCCACCAGCATAAAACTTGCGCGAGTGAGCAGCTCGCCACATTCAGTCTTCGCTGTTCATAAATGTCGTTTTTTTTAACCATTACAGTTAGCTGCGCACCGACGTTGCGGTTTCGCTCCTCGCCGGGTCCGTGAATATGTTTCAACATACACTGTCCTCCTTTCAATGGTTTAAGAAGGACAGCTAACACTGAAACAGTTTCCGTAAAAGTCTAACCAGGAAAATCGTGCTTATTTAGAGCGACAACATCAAGACGTGGCATCGGCTTCATAGGCATGAAATGGGTCTTTTTCTTTAAGGCGACCAGCTCTCGGATATGTAGAAGAGAAGATGCGTTTTAGTTGGCTACGCACATGCATTGGACAAAATGTATGATTATAAGGGAGGTCATACAGAGGAAATTATTAACTTTTTTGGCCCAAAACCTGGAAAATCGAGTGAAAAAGAATGTGAAATACATCGTTTTATTTATTTTTTTTACCAGTTGGTAACTTTGCTTGAAAATAAATTTGTAAAACAGCACAAATGATTGCTTGCAGGTAAACGTCGACCAAATGCGGACGCCGATGCTTACGCCGACGACGGACGCCGGGGGTATGGCAATAGCGCCCCCCCCCCCCCCCTTACTTTCGAAAGTCGTGTGCAAAATGGCGGATTTTCAACTTTATAAACTGGGGAAGCCTTCCTTTTGAAAGGAAACTTTATTACCGTATTTCGAAACACACCTATACAAATACATTGTCATTTTTTGGCCAAAGAAAAAGAAATTTTAAAAGGATAAATTGGAATATTTGCCTTTTTTGCCCAAAACATAGATTGCGGGGAGTCGACAGAAACGCCTCGACGAGGCGATTCTATCGAGTACCCACAATCTAGTGTCTGAGAGCATGAATACGGAAATGAATGTATACCCCTGCAAACCCTTGCTTTACTATATGAAAGTGAAGATTATATTTTCTTGACCTTTGGGATCATTGATTCCATTGTGGAATTTTGAAAATATCTGAGGGTCACTGATGAGGCCTAATTGACCGAAATTAGCTAGTCTGGTCCAGAAAACATGTACACTCCATATTTTTCAGTTCTGTGGTGTATTCCTTGCTTCCAAAGGATAGCCCTTTTATAGAACATATTTAACTTCTCTTCAACTGGTGTATGGGAATGTGTGGCGGTGGTAAAACGTCTCCCTGCCCTACATCATAGTGTAGATTATATTTTCTTGTCCTTTGGGATCATTGATTCCATTGTGGAAGTTTGATAATATCTTAGGGTCACTGATGGGGCCTAATTGGACGAAACTAGCAAGTCTGGCCCAGAAAACATGTTCACACCATATTTTTCAGTTCTGTGGTGTACTCCTTGCATATTAAAGGGGATCACAATTCTATAGGCATGATTTCGTGGTGGAAATACAACTTTAAGGACCTTATGGTTGCTACTCTGTTGGCTCTGTCCAACTGAAAAAGGGGTCTATTCTAAAAGGGGAAGAATTTGCTCCTCAAGGGGTCTACTCTAAAAGGGAATAATTTGCTCCCCACTCCCTTAAGGCGTATCTATTTCCCTTATGGGGAACTTATAACAGCCGTAGTCATTTTCGCAAATTTTACGTCTTGCAATGCCATTATGGAGTAAGTCCATGGGGCCATGGAAACGAAAAACAACAGAACATAACTACTACTACTCACAAAGTGTGGCTGGCTGTGGTAGCTTTGTCGGATGCAGTCTGACTGGTGATAAGGAAGACACGGGTTCGATACCTACCGGGGCCGGCAACATTCTTTCGTGGAGATTATGAAATCTTTTATATGGTCATTCTCTCCCTTCCGCTGATTCAGGAAGGGCAGGGGTCAGTTTTGGGCGATAGAATGTGCACTGAACTGGTAAACCGCTTACGGATAAGCCTGCTCAGGAAAAGCGTGGATAGGTACACTGACAGGCCCAAACATGACCTAAATCAGTGTTGACTGGGCCGTTAAATACAAATAAACAAAACTTGCAAAGTTTACTTCACACATGTAGGAACAGATTTATATATTCTGAACAGCTTTCGGTACACTGATAGCTCTAATAGTACGTATATGTAAATGTTGGAAAGACAGAGAACGTTATTTTCTTCATTTATAAAGATCGCTGGGTGTAACGGGCCTCCATGGCCTAGTGGATGAGAGTGCTGACTCTTAATCATTAGGTCTCTCAACGCTGTAGGTTTGAGCATTGCTCAGGTCACATAATGAGAAGTTCTGCAACGGAAGGTCAGGAGGTTTTTCATCGAGTACTCCAGTTTTCTCTCACCTCTGATTAACGATTGGCTTGATGTGAGTGAAATAATCTTGAAAGGATCGTAAAACCAAATATAACAAAGATCGCTGGGTGTGTAAAAACATTTTCATGTCGTTGCTACTAGAATTCACGTCAGTGCCAAGGTCGAACCTTCCAACTCTTCCAAATATATAACATATTTAGGGAGCGAAACAAAGTCAAAACGTTGATGGGTCGTTGTTTATTGTTCTTGAGCCCAGCACAGATAGCAATAGTTTCTGTTCAAAAACTTCATGACTACAAAGTGACCTGCCACCAGTTACAGACTGAGTTGTTAAAAGATTTTTTGGCGCATTCGATGGGAGCTAATGTATCTGATAAGCCGAGAGTGGTGTTCTTTATTTCCACTCAATACTTGACGTTTTACTAATCAGTTTCTTTTACAATTATATTGGGATCCAGAAAGATATACAAAAGGATTGCAAATTTCAGGTTTTTGCGGAGGTACCGCTCAAAGAAACTGCCGAGGTTTAAGATACAGTCTGATTCGCAGCACTTTTTTTTTCTGGTCAGGCTTAGATCTTCCTAGGCGGTTCAGTAATACTTCAAAGTTCGGTCGGTTTCAGCTCATGCAGTCCAATATATTGCCCCAAGGTCTGATCGGCCCCCGTCCATCGGAGATTGAAGAAATAGATTGGGTTGCATGATGCTTCCACGCAGAGCTGATACCGGCCGCACATGAGCAGTGTTAAATCGCCTAGAAGTTCTAAGCCTGCCCAGTAAAAGTGGCTCGAGCCGGACCGTTTATGCATTTCAACCATTTAGTTTCATTGGGCGACAGATTGGCAACGTCTCAAAAAAGACTCATACAGTGTTAACAGGGACGTTAACAACAAATGAAATAGATAACAAAGGCCCTTATAGAAGGCCTGATGACTTAGGAAAAATCTTTTTATATACCTGTTTGAAAAAACAACAACAACAAAAAAAAAAAAAAAGGTCGTATTAAGTTATGGGGTCGGTGTCTGTCCGTCCGTTTGTAAACTTTTTTTTCGTTTCCGTATAACTACTACTGTAAAGTTTTCATCCGATCAAGCCTAAAATGTGTATGTAGTAAGGCTAAGATGTGAAGATGTGCCTTAAGTTTCGAGAATTACTGTCCACCAAATATTAACAGAGTTATGACCTTTGAAAAATTCGGTTTACATTTTCGTTTGGTTAAGTTTTGTGCTATACACGTGTAAACCATATGTAAGTTACATTTAGTTTATACTTGCCATGGCGATAAACAATTTACCACAGAATACTCATCACTACCTACCCCTCCTGATACCAAGGTCGCAGACTTCGAAATTTTATATACACGTTTTGTATTAAAACATAGAAGTGGAGGCAATGATCAGGAATCGTTACAATCAACCCACAGCTCCCATCAGAGACACCAAAGGGAAAGACACAAAAACATGAAACAACAGATCCTAATGGAAACACCAACAGCGGAGAGCCAAAAGGACAGTTACTTTCCCATAAAATGGCCAATAGGCTATCCAAAATAAAATTAGATAAGCGACACAAACATCCAAAGACCAGCCATAACAAAAACAAACCGCGACAGAAGAACCGCCTTGGAACGGTCAGCGGAAACGAATTCCACTTGGGGGCTTAAAACGATTTTACGTGGCCACAATCCTCCCCCTTACTTCCGTCGCGATTTAGACAAATAATTTGCTCAGTCCGCATGAAGGCCTCCAAACTTCAGACAAACCATAACAAAAATACACCGCGACAGAAGAACCGCCTTGGAACGTTTAAAGTTTATTATTTTTATTCAAAAAATGCATTAAGTGAGATAATGATATCAGCTGGCTAAAATCAGAATGTAGACTGACAAGACCAAACCTATTGGATGCTTTTTGAAAGCAGCCAACTTGTTTGTTATTAACAGGTACATGTACTTGTGTGAAACGCAGATATCGGTATCCTTGAAAATTACCGCTGCACTTGATTACGATAACACGCCCATGCGATACAGTATATTTTTCACGTCTCCAAAATGGCTACTTTTCTAATGAAAATGTGTGATATTTTTTGTATTTAAACTCATGACATAGGTTGTGGGTGTTCGTTTGAACCGCCTCGTTGAGGCGGTTCTAACGGGTACCCACAACCAATGTATTGGAGCAGAAATACGTAAAATAATGCATGCCCATGTAAACCCCAGTTTTCTCTATATAAAGTGGGGTTTAGAGGGGTGATCGTTTCACGGACTTGTTAACATCATAAACACTTTAAACAAAGCCCAGGGACTGCTAATGGGGCGAGTATTATGTGAATTTTGGATAGCGTCGGGCAATTTTTGCGTCTGGTTGACTATTTTACATGTAATCAGGATTTCAAATATAAATTGTTTGTTTGTTTGATTTGAGGTTTAACGTCCCCGTCAACACTGCAAAGGTCATTTTGGAGACGTTGCTTCCAATTTTGTGGGACTTTTACCCGACATTGAGATGAAATGACATCTCAAGCCCTGCCGCTCACTGAAACCAATAGGGTTTATAAGCATGGACGGGCCGACGGGCACCGCTTTTCCTGGGCAGGTATATATCCTCTAAGCGGTTTACCACTATTCATGTGCGTGCCGGTTTCAGCTCTGCGTGGAAGCGTCATGCATCCCATATATTTCTTCAAGCCCGATGGGCGGGGGCCTACTTCAAATATAAATTAGTTTGAATCGGGCTTGAATATATTGGAAGGTCACTGATGAGGTCTAATTGGCCGAGACTTGCTAGTCTGGTCCGGAAAATTTGTACGCTCGACAGTTTTATTTTTCTTGTGTGTGTGTGTGTGTGTGTGTGTGTGTGTGTGTGTGTGTGTGTGTGTGTGTGTGTGTGTGTGTGTGTGTGTGTGTGTGTGTGTGTGTGTGTGTGTGTTCCGTCCTTCCAAAGAATAACCCTCAATAGAATATGGCTGACGTAAAGGGACTGTTTGGTCACTGTAACAAGTATCCCTGCCTTTCAGCCTAGTGTAGATTTTATTTTCAAGTCTTTTGGAATAACTGATTCCATTGTGGAGCTTTGAAAATAATTGAAGGTTACTGATGTCAAAGGGATTATTATTTGGTCGAAAGGAGGTAATATGTAACAAGAGGGCCCAATGGCCCTATATCGCTCACCTGTGTACCAGAAAATCATTAGTGTAGGAGACCACTTGACATTGCTACATACTAAATATCTAAGCTCAGGCAAAGCGGTGTCCATGCTTATAAACCCTACTGGTTTCATTGGGCAACAGGGCTTGAGATGTAATTTCATCTCAATGTCTGGTAAAAGTCCCACAAAATTGGAAGAGACATCTCCAAAATGACCTATACAGTGTTGATGGGGATGTAAAACCACAAATCAAACAAAATCTGTGCCTTATGGTTTTGGAGAAAAATGATGCTTTTAAGTTTTTTTCCAGTTTAAGTCTATAGGAGCTAATGAGCCCTGGGGCTGGACCAATTTTGACCCAACGGGCATGGTTGGCAGGATTTATGTAGGCGACCATTTTGTGTTGCTATATACTAAATATCTAAGGTCTGTACTTCATGGTTTCAAAGAAGATGTTTGAAGCCTTTTCCATTATAAGTTTGTTGGAGTTTAGGGGCCACAGGATTTGGATCCAAGGGGCATGATTAGCAGGATTCATGTAGGCGACCACTCGACATTGCTACATGCTAAATACCTAAGCTCTGGGACTTATGGTTTCAGAGAAGATTTTTTCCCCATTTTAAGTTGTTGTTTTTTGTTGTTGTTTTTTTTCATTATAAGGGCCCTGTGGTTTCAGAGAAGAAGATTTTTGAAGTTTCTCCAATTTTAAGTCTATGGAAGCTAAAGAGCCCTGGGGTGGGGCCAATTTGGATCCCAGGGGCATAACTGGCAGGATTTATGTAGGTGGCCACTTGATGTTGCTACATACTAAAAATCTAAGCTCTGGGCCTTATGGTTTCATAGAAGAAGATCTTTTAAGTTTTTTTCCATTATAAGTCTATTGGAGGTGATGAGCTGGGGCGAGGCCAATTTTGACCCCAGGGGCAGGGTTAGCTGGATTTATGTAGCTGGCTATTTTATGTTGCTAGATACTAAATATCTAAGTTCTGTGCTTCACAGTTTCTGAGAAGAACATTTTTGAAGCTTTTTACCATTATGAGTCTATGGGAGCTAAGGGGCCCCGGGGCGTGGCCCATTTCGACCCAAGGGGCATGATTAGCAGGAAATATGAAGGTGACCACTTGCCGTTGCTACATGCTAAATATCTAAGCTCTGGGCGCTGTGGTTTCAGAGAAAAAGATTTTTGAAGTCTTTTTTCCATTATGAGTCTATGGGAGCTAAGGGGGTCCCAGGGTGTGGCCCATTTGGACACCAGGGACATGATTGGCAGGATTAATGTAGGTGACCACTTGCCATTGCTGCATGCTAAATATCTAAGCTCTGGGCCCTGTGGTTTCAGAGAAGAAGATTTTTGAAGCTTTTTTTCCATTATGAGTCTATAGGAGCTAAGTGGCCCCGGGGCGTGGCCCTTTTGGATTCCTGGGGCATGATTGGCAGGAATTATGTAGGTGACCACTTGCGATTGCTATGTGCGTAATATCTAAGCTCTGGGCGCTGTGGTTTCAGAGAAGAAGATTTTTTAAGCTTTTTTCCATTATGAGTCTATGGGAGCAAAGGGGCCCAGGCCCGTGGCCCATTTGGAACCCAGGGGCATGATTGGCAGGAATTATGTAGGTGACCAATTGCCCTTGCTATATGCTAAATATCTAAACTGTGGGCCCTTTGGTTTCAGAGAAGAAGATTTTTGAAGCTTTTTTACCATTTTGAGTCTATGGGAGCTAAGGGGCCCCGGGGTGTGGCCAATTTGGAACCCAGGGGCATGATTGGCAGGAATTATGTAGGTGACCACTTGCCGTTGCTACATGCTAAATATCTCAGCTCTGGGCCCTGTGGTTTCAGAGAAGAAGATTTTTGAAGCTTTTTTACCATTTTGAGTCTATGGGAGCTAAGGGGCCCCGGGGTGTGGCCAATTTGGAACCCAGGGGCATGATTGGCAGGAATTATGTAGGTGACCACTTGCCGTTGCTACATGCTAAATATCTCAGCTCTGGACCCTGTGGTTTCAGAGAAGAAGATTTTTGAAGCTTTTTTCCATTATGAGTCTATAGGAGCTAAAGGGCCCCGGGGCGTGGCCCGTTTGGACCGCAGGGGCATGATTGGCAGGAATTATGTAGGTGACCACTTGCCATTGCTACACGCTAAATATCTAAGCTCTGGGCCCTGTGGTTTCTGGGAAGAAGATTTTTGAAGCTTTTTGTTCCATTATGAGTCTATGGGAGCGAAGGGGCCCCGGGGCGTGGCCAATTTGGACCCTAGGGGCATGATTGGCAGGAATTATGTAGTGACCACTGGCGGTTGCTACATGCTAAATATCTAAGCTCTGGGCCCTGTGGTTTCAGAGAAAAAGATTTTTGAAGCTTTTTTTTCCATTATGAGTCTATGGGAGCTAAGGGGCACCTGGGTGTGGCCAATTTGGACCCCAGGGGCATGATTGGCAGGAATTATGTAAGTTACCACTTGCCGTTGCTACATGCCAAATATCTCAGCTCGGGGCCCTGTGGTTTCAGAGAAGAAGATTTTTGAATGTTTTTTTTTCCGTTATGAGTCTATAGGAGCTAAAGGGCCCCGGGGCGTGGCCCGTTTGGACACCAGGGGCATGATTGGCAGGAATTATGTTGGTGACCACTTGCCGTTGCTACTCGCCAAATATCTCAGCTCTGGGCCCTGTGGTTTCAGAGAAGAAGATTTTTGAAGCTTTTTTCCATTATGAGTCTATAGGAGCTAAAGGGCCCCATGGCGTGGCCCGTTTGGACCCCAGGGGCATGATTGGCAGGAATTATGTAGGTGACCACTTGCCGGTGCTACATGCTAAATATCTTAGCTCTGGGCCTTGTGGTTTCCGAGTAGAAGATTTTTGAAGCTTTTTGTTCCATTATGAGTCTATGGGAGCGAAGGGGCCCCGGGGCGTGGCCAATTTGGACCCCAGGGGCATGATTGGCAGGAATTATGTAGGTGACCACTGGCCATTGCTACATGCTAAATATCTAAGCTCTGGGCCCTGTGGTTTCCAAGAAGAAGATTTTTGAAGCTTTTTGTTTCATTATGAGTCTATGGGAGCGAAGGGGCCCCAGGGCGTAGCCAATTTGGACCCTAGGGGCATGATTGGCAGGAATTATGTAGGTGACCACTGGCCATTGCTACATGCTAAATATCTAAGCTCTGGACCCTGTGGTTTTAGAGAAGAAGATTTTTGAACCTTTTTTTTCCATTATGAGACTATGGGAGCTAAGGGGCCCCGGGGTGTGGCCAATTTGGACCCAAGGGGCATGATTGGCAGGAATTATGTAGGTGACCACTTGCCGTTGCTACATGTCAAATACCTTAGCTCTGGGCCCTGTGGTTTCATAGAAGAAGATTTTTGAAGCTTTTTTTTCATTTTGAGTCTATAGGAGCTAAAGGGCCCCGGGGCGTGGCCGGTTTGGACCCCAGGGGCATGATTGGCAGGAATTATGTAGGTGACCACTTGCCATTGCTGCATGCTAAATATCTAAGCTCTTGGCCCTGTGGTTTCCGAGAAGAAGATTTTTTAAGCTTTTTGTTCCATTATGAGTCTATGGGAGCGAAGGGGCCCCGGGGCGTGCCCAATTTGGACCCCAGGGGCATGATTGGCAGGAATTATGTAGGTGACCACTGGCCGTTAATACATGCTAAATATCTAAGCTCTGGGCCCTGTGGTTTCAGAGAAGAAGATATTTTAATTTTTTCCCATTGTAAGTCTATGGGAGCTATATGTTGCCATGGCAACCACAATTCCCATCTGATCAGCCCAAAAACCTTATGCAGCCTTTCCCCCTTCCTGATGATGCTTCTCATGAAATTTGATCAAGATTGACCATGGGGTATTAGAGATATACTTATTTGAAATTGTTTACGGACGCACGGACGCACGAGACGGACGCACGGACGCACGACGGACGAAGGACAAAAAGTGATCACAAAAGCTCACCTTGTCACTACGTGACAGGTGAGCTAAAAAAAAAAGCAAACAAACTTGGACACTCGACAATTTTCAGTTTTGGTGTGATAATATAAGAATCTTGTACGGGTTGTGAGGGATGGATAGAAAAATCCGTCCCGTGGGTCACTGTCCGGCATCAAGAGGCTTGCCGAGTGATACCGGACCGTGATCCCGAGGGACGGGTTTTTCTCTCCACCCCTCATACCCATGTAGGATTCGTTTCTAGCATACCTTTCATTTCTGAGCCTGGGATTTTGATAAAACAGTCACCTCGGTTACCGACGTCTACCATATTGTCATGACCATGGTGTGATGTTTAGTGACGTCACGTAATGTGCTGTGTCGTTGCGCATATGAAGTCGTCTTCAACAACACGCGATAATAGTCAATTTTGGGTAAGAACAGAATTTCTTGCACACCAGACAAGGAAATCCGTGATTTTACCCTAGGATAGAAATTTATGTTCTGACACTGGTGTTCTGACCCAAAATCGAATATAATCGCGTGTTTGATAAATGCACTGGTTGATTACGACCTCGTATGCGCCGTCGTTAAGGGTGACGTCACAGCACGTTACGTGACGTCACTAAACATTCCTGCATTGTCAACACAATATGGCGGACGTTGGTAACCGACGTGACTGCAGCATTAAAAATCCGCGCTAAGAAATGGAAGGTATGCAAGAAAAAGAATCCAATATGGGTGTGAGGGGTGGATAGAAAAATCCGTCCCTCGGGATCACTGTCCGGCATCACTCGGCAAGCCTCGTGATGCCGGACAGTGACACTCGGAATGGATTTTTCCATCCACCCCTCGCACCCATATAAGATTCTTATATTCTATTCCAAGCTAAAGCTATGGATTTCCTTAACTGGTGTGCAAAAATAAACCTTTCATAGATTTTGTGACTACTGGGTATATTGTATGGGGAACGCGGATGTATTTTTTTAAAACAGAAAATCAAATCAAATCAAATCTTTTATTCACTCTGATTACAAATAAATGAAATAACAAGAGGAGCGATACAAATATGCAAAGTTCGCTGGCAAAGCATAAAAAAAGAAAAACAAATACAGAACAAAATAAGAGAGGGCAATGTTCAATTTTGCGAGATGAAATAAGTCTCTCTCTCTCTCTCTCTCTCTCTCTCTCTCTCTCTCTCTCTCTCTCTCTCTGTGTGTGTGTGTGTGTGTGTGTGTGTGTGTGTGTGTGTGTGTGTGTGTGTGTGTGTGTGTGTGTGTTTTGAGCGCACGCAATGCTGAAACAGCATCGACTCCATCGCATTGTTTTACGGTTTTATGTCAATCAATATTGATTTTGACATTAACAACATGGTATTTATTCACAAGATTTTAAGGTCGAGATTGGATGACGTAGAGATAATAAGGCCACGCACGTGAAAAATAGTGGGTTTGTAAAAGAACGTATGTAATTGCGGTGACCTTGTCTCTATTTTTTTTTTTTTTTTTTTTTTTTTTGGTTTTACGGCCCTTTCAAGATTATTTCACTCATATCGAGCCGATCGTTAATCAGAGGTGGGTGAAAACCGGAGTACCCGGAGAAAAACCACCTTACCTTCTGTTATAGAACTTGGCGTCTCACCTGTGACCCGAGCGAGGCCCGAACCCACAGCGGTGAGAGATCTAATGTTTAAGAGTCAGCGCTCTTATCCACTAGGCCACGGCGGCCCGTGCAACCTTGTCTCTAATTTTGTGAATAGACCTAAAGTAGAAACCGTATTTCAGTCAATGTCATGGCGGCTAGATCACTCAGTCTGAGCCTAATTAGACTCAAACTTCCTCTACAAGATGCACGGACTTTCCCCTGTAACTGGCAACTGCCCAGACTTTCGGATGAGTCTTTAAACCGAGGTCCCGTCTGCGTATGACCTTAGCTGTTGGTGGTACGTAAAACTCAAACACTCACTCACTCACTCATTTACAATGGTGGTGACCATAGTTAATCTCGAAATGCTACCTTCAGCATTTCCGAAAGATGGCTGAATGACAATTTGAGATGTTGAGTCAGTAGCCATGTCTACTGTAGACAGTGGTAAACCAAGCGAGTCAGGTAAGGGCGGTGCTGGATCAATCGACCCAAGTTTTAATACCGGTGTTAAGCAGGAATGCGATTTTCACTTACAGACAATGGATGTGAATACATACTCAGTTTATATTATAGTCCTTGTTTTTACAAATTATGCATATTTACATGTATTACGACAGAAATATTAGGCCTCAGACGCACAATAACCTACAGTATTGACGTACAAAAGTATTGCGCTTGAAGAAATAGATGGGCTTCGACTGCATACGCGTACATGCACCTGTAAACTGCTTTGAGGATCTGAGCCTGCCAAGGCAAAGCAGTGCGAGTTGGACCGTCCTGCTTATAAACTCAACTTGTTTAATTGGGCGACAGGGCTTGGGGTGTCATTTAATCTCAATTTCGGGTAAAAGTCCCATCAAATTGGAAGCAACGTCTCCAGAATGGCCTATACAGTTTTGACGGGGACGTTAAACCTCAAACAAGAGGGCCATGATGGCCCTGGATCGCTCACCTGATCCATAGTGTAAAAAGTGGGCCCCAGAGAGGGCCATTATTGGCCCCAGGGCTTTAATGTGCATAATGTTGAGGGAGGTCTTAAAGGTGAAGCTTCATACCAAACATCAACGAAGGCTATAATTTGAACAATCTTGGCAAAGGTCCACTAGATGAAGCTACACATCAAATATCAAAGACCTGGGCCTTGCGGTTTCAGGGAAGAAGATTTTTTTAAAGATATTCCCTACATAAGCCTATGCAAAACCAAATGGCCCCGGTGCTATATAAATCTATGTAAAACCAAAGGGCCCCGGGGAGGGGGCATTTGTGGTCCCAGGGCTATAATTTGAACAATCTTGGTAGAGGTCCATTAGATAAAGCTCCTTACTAAATATCAAAGGCCTTGGCCTTGCAGTTTCAGAGAAGATTTTTAAAGATTTCCCTATATAAGTCTATGTAAAACCAAAGGGCCCCGGAGCGGGGACATTTTTGGTATCAGAGCTATAATTTGAATAATCTTGACAGTGGTCCACTAGAAGCAGCTTCATACCAAATATCAAAGACTCAGGCCTTGTGGTTTCTGAGAAGAAGATTTTTAAAGATTTTCCCTTTTTTAGTCTATGTAAAACCATAGGGCCCCAGAGCGGGGGCATGTTTGGCCCCTGGGCTATAATTTGAACAATCTTGGTAGAGGTCCATTAGATGGAGCTTCATACCAAATATCAAAGTCCTGGGCCTTGTGTTTTCAGAGAAGAAGATTTTTAAAGATTATCCCTATATAAGCCTATGTAAAACCAAATGGCCCCAGGCGGGGCCACGTTTGGCCCCAGCACTATAATTTGAATCATCTTGGTAGGGGTCCTTTAGAAGAAGCTCCATACCAAATATAAAAGACCTAGGCCTTGCGGTTTCAGAGAAGAAGATTTTTTAAAGTTTTTTCCTATATAAGTCTATGTTAAACCAAAGGGACCCGGAGCGGGGGCATTTTTGGCCCAAGGGCTATCATTTGAACAATCTTGGTAGGGGTCCACTAGATGAAGCTTCATACCAAACATCAAAGTCCTGGGCCTTGCGGTTTCAGAGAAGAAGATTTTTAAAGATTTTCCCTATATAAGCCTATGTAAAACCAAAGGGCCCGGGGGCGGGGCATTTTTCGCCCCAGCACTATAATTTGAACAATCTTGGTAGGGGTCCACTAGGTGAAGCTTCATACCACATAACAAAGTCCTGGGCCTTGCGGTTTCAGAGAAGAAGATTTTTAAAGATTTTCCCTATATAAGCCTATGTAAAACCAAAGGGCCCGGGAGCGATGGCATTTTTTGCCCCAGCACTATAATTTGAACAATCTTGGTAGGGGTCCACTAGGTGAAGCTTCATACCAAATAACAAAGTCCTGGGCCTTGCGGTTTCAGAGAAGAAGATTTTTATAGATTTTCCCTATATAAGCCTATGTAAAACCAAAGGGCCCCGGGGTGGGGACATTTTTGGCTTCAGCACTATAATTTGAATAATCATATTAGGGGTCCTTTAGATGAAGCTTCATACCAAATTTAAAAGACCTAGGCCTTGTGGTTTCAGAGAAGAAGATTTTTAAAAATTTTCCCTATATAAGTCTATGTAAAACCAACGGGCCCCGGGGTGGGGGCATTTTTGGCCCAAGGGCTATCATTTGACATTCTTGGTAGAGGTCCATTAGATGAAGCTTCATTCTAAATATCAAAGTCCTGGGCCTTGCAGTTTCAGAGAAGAAGATTTTTAAAGATTTTCCCAATATAAGCCTATGTAAAACCAAAGGGCCCCGGGGCGGGGGCATTTTTTGCCCCAGCACTATAATTTGAACAATCTTGGTAGGGGTCCACTAGATGAAGCTTCATACCAAATATCAAAGTCCTGGGCCTTGTGGTTTCAGAGAAGAAGATTTTTAAAGATTTTCCCTATATAAGCCTGTGTAAAACCAAAGGACTCCGGGGCGGGGACATTTTTGGCCCCAGCACTATAATTTGAACAATCTTGGTAGGGGTCCACTAGATGAAGCATCATACCAAATATCAAATACCTGGGCCTTGTGGTTTCAGAGGAGAAGATTTTTAAAGATTTTCCCTATATAAGCCTTTGTAAAACCAAAGGGCCCCGGGGCCGGGGCATTTTTGGCCCCAGCACTGTAATTTGAACAATCTTGGTAGGGGTCCACTAGATGAAGCTTCATACCAAATATCAAAGACCTGGGCCTTGTGGTTTCAGAGAAGAAGATTTTTTAAGTTTTTCGTGAAAAAAAATCTATTTTTGGGTCCTGTTACCTAGATGTGCAACGGACCGGAACCATTTGAACAACTTTGAAAGGGGACCACCTAAGGATCATTCCTGTGGTCAAAATCCGATCAGTGGTTAAGGAGGAGATGTCGTTTAAAGAAATTGTTTACGCACGCACGGACGCACGGACGCACGACGGACGACGGACAAAAAGTGATCCAAAAAAAGCTCACCTCGTCACTACGTGACGGTGAGCTAATAAAAACAGAACTAAAGTATTGACCTCCAAAAGTACATATTATCAAACATTATCTCCAAGAAACACAAACAAATCCTTCTGCCCTCATCTTAACCACGTGGGTTTGGTTTTACGACCATTTCATGATTATTTAACTTATTTCGAGCCGACAGTTAACCATCGTTGGGCGAAAACCGGAATAACCGGAGAAAAACAACCCGACCATTACAGAACCTGGCGCCCCCAAAGCGGTCGGCCCGTGTCACAATGTCACATATTGAGCTACGTTAACCCATTGTATACTAGTGGACTCTTCCATTACTATATGTTGGACAAGTGCATTTGTCAAACAAGGGGTGTCAGACCTATTTTTTCGTTTTTATTCTATTTTTATGGAAAATTCTGTTAGCAAATAGTGCGGGCCCTGCGGCGTCCTATCTGGGCCTGCACTGTTTGCCCAGGTACCCTTTTAGGGGTTTCCCCGCATACAATGGGTTAATTTTGCGTCGTTTTGTAGGGAAGTGATACATCACGTGAACAAGTCCATGCAATGAATACCCCCTTAAACCCCACTGTATATAGAGAAAACTGGTGTTTACGGAGGTATACATTATTTTTTCTTATTTCTGCTCCTAGACATAGGTTGTGGGTACTTGTTAGAACCGCCTCAGTGAGGCGGTTCTAACAAGCACCCAGAACCTATGATAGCAGCGTAAATAAGAAAAATATCACGGAATTTCATCAGAAAAGTAGTCATTTTGGAGATGTGAAAACAATGCACTCTGTCGCACGGATGTGTTATCGTAATACATGCACCTAGTAATATCTACCAAACCTACTGAAACGTAACAAAACTTAGAATAAAACGCCATACGTAGGAAACCGAAGGTAATGCGTAGTGTAATATCTTGAGTACCTCCAGGTATGTTGTTTATTCTTGCATAAATATCTATGTCATTGTCAAATGGACCGAAAGCCGTGCTCAAACAGTAAAAACCATGTTCAAATAATGAAATTCGTGTGCTGTTTGAACATGGATTTTGAGCTTTTGATATTACAAGACGGGCCTTGCTTTGTTTGCGTTACCTTAGCGACGTAACGTTATCGCCCTGAACGTAGCGTTTTAGGGTTCTGTGATGACGTCACTGCGTAACAACATCATTGTAAACAACATTCTGAACTGGCCGCCATGTTGGTTCGCCGGTCGCATTTGAAGAGTTACTTCATCTATCTTGATATATTGAAATCATCATTTGTTTTCATGGTTATAGCTGGAGGACAGGAAGTGGCCGACACGGCTGTACCTGGCCTTCCAAAAAAAAAAAAAAAAAAAAAAAAAATCATCAAACATTATGGGAATGAGTGTGGTTCATGTTTTCATTGTTATATCTGGAGGACAGGAAGTGGCCGACACGGCTGTACCTGGCCTTCAAAATTCATCAAACATTTTGGGAATGATTGTGGTTCATGTTTTCATGGTTATATCTGGAGGACAGGAAGTGGCCGACACGGCTGTACCTGGCCTTCAAAATTCATCAAACATTATGGGAATGAGTGTGGTCCATGTTTTCATGGTTATATATGGAGGACAGGAAGTGGCCGACACGGCTGTACCTGGCCTTCAAAATTCATTAAACATTATGGGAATGAGTGTGGTTCATGTTTTCATGGTTATATCTGGAGGACAGGAAGTGGCCGACACGGCTGTACCTGGCCTTCAAAATTCATTAAACATTATGGGAATGAGTGTGGTTCACATTTAATGAAGTACTACATATTTTTTGATGTATTGTAATCATTATCTATATTCATGGTTATATCTGAATGGCGGGAAGTGGCCGACACGGCTGTACCTGGTCTGAGGATATACATAAATTTATCATACATTATGGGACTGAGTGTGGTTGACCTTTAATTACTACATATTCTTTGATATATATATATATCAATCATTATTTTTGGGGCACTCGGTTGGTTTTTCTTTACAGATTGTTCTCCTCAGATGCAGTGGTATCTGGTGGGGTGGTTGCCCGTGGGTCCTGGGGTGGGTGCGGATGCAGCGGAGTCAAAGAAATCTGGAAATGTGATTAATTCTGCAGGTGGTGCGGTTGGAGTGTGTTTGGGCGTCGGCCTTTTGTGGCCACTGCCGATATCAAGCCCAGGACCTATGGTGTCCGGGGCAAGTGGATTAACCCCTGAGTTATCACGCTCCTTTAATCATCGGTCGGGGCACTAGACTGGATTTTTTTTTTTTTTCTCCTACTACAGTGGTGCCTGGTGCCGGGATGATTATTGCTGCAGCCCATGGATGGACCAGATTAAGCGGAGTCAAGAGGATCTAAAATATGACATGTTTAAATGAGTCTCTCTTAAACATTAAAATATTGGTTTCTTTGTAGGATAGAGGAATGAAGTAGCACGCCATAATAAATCGCCTTATTTGAAGTGCATAACTGACCGGTCTGGCTGTTCCGAACCCTTTGGCCTGGTGTTTGACTCGCTTGCTTTTTGCCCCAGGGTCGTGGGCTCGGTCCCCGGTCGGGGCACTTGGTGTTTTTCTTTACAATTTTTCTCCTCAGTTTGTAGTGGTGCCGGGATGTTTACTGATGAAGCCCAGGAGAGGTGCAGATGCAGCAGAGTCAAATGAAGCTGGAAATGTGATATGATTACATGAGTATCCCCTGAACATTTGAAAATAATAATAATGATAATAATAATAATTGTCTCTTTGTAGGATGGAGTGCAACAATAAATATGTATTTAGAGTGCATGATTAATGGTCTCATCTATATCTTAACCCTGTTGATTGCTGTTTATGTCTGATTTTCATCATGTTGGGTGAAAGGGGGAGGGAAAAAAAATAAAAAAAAAATAATAATAATCTGCCTCTATACTATGAGTTATTACGCAGACACTACTTGTGAAAGATTATACTTGTGAGTTATCTCGGCCAGTAGAAGGCTTTGAAATGAAATGAAATGAAAGAGTTTATATGGAGTTTTTATGGAGCGTTTGGGCGTTTTCGTCAAGATTTGCTGTCGGAATCGTAAGTTTTGCAAGAACAACGATCATCCATGGTTATTTCATTGCATTAAAATTTGCCGGATATTTGAACATTCGGCCTGGCGGCCTCATGTTCAACCTGGCGAATGTTAATGCAAGAAAAGCCATGGTTGATCCCTGTATTACATTATGCGTTTCGTGTACGTTTCACTACGTGCTTTTTGCTAGATATACACTACGTATATCGAAATGCCATGTATGTTTTGACAATATCAAAGCAAAAGTATCTTGGTCACGTCTGTTGCAATATATAGTCGTATACACTACGTTTTACCACAATTATTGGCGTTCTGCTACGTTTTATAACACACACATTACGAAAACACGCCTATACAAATACATTGCAAAATTTATCACTGATAAAAAATGAAAATTTTAAGATGAAAAATTCTGATATTTTTCTTCTTTCTGCTCAAAATATAGATTGTGGGAACTCGATAGAACCGCCTCATCGAGGCAGTTCTAACGAATACCGCCTCATCGAGGCAGTTCTAACGAATACCCACAATCTTTATTTTAGAGCAGAAATAAGAAAATAATGTTTACCCTGTAAATCCCAGTTTTACTATATAAAAGTTGGGTTCAAGGGGGTCAAAATTATATAGGTATGTTTTCGTGATGCAGTAAAACCTAGCCCTCAAACTGTGGCCTATATATGTAGCCATATACCGTATAACCGTATGTAGAGATGTCCCAGTGAAATTGAATATCGATAACGTCACTGCAAACATCGTGGCTTGGAACAGAACAGTACAGAACATGAACTCACTCAGGTCTTACAAAGACACAAAATGCAATAATTTTTACATGGACATGGTATTACAGAATATCTATACATGTATATTTGGGGTGGCGGTTTGGAATTAAGCATATATAGTTTAAATAATAAGTAAATGAACAGACAAACAAAAAGACTAACAAATAAATAAAAAAAAAAATTGCTAAATCGATCGATGGATCAGTCAATCAATCACAGTTAATCTACACATTACGCAAACACGCCTATACAAATACATTGCCACCTTTACCGCCGAAAAAATGAAAATTTTATGATGAAAAATTGTGATATTATCTTATTTCTGCTCAAAATATAGATTGTGGGCATTCGTTAGAACCGCCTCGTCGAGGCGGTTTTAACGAGTACCCACAATCTATATTTTAGAACAGAAATAAGAAAAATAATAAGATATACCCCCGGAAACCCCAGTTTTACTATATAAAAGTGGGGTTCAAGGGGGTCAAAATTATATAGGCGTGTTTTCGTGATGAGTTCTTGCAAGCAACTGAGAAATATATTATGTCAAGTCATATAAATGTTGTCAGAAGTAAAGCAGATGCACAACAAACAGACAAACAAGACCAAAATAAATAAATAAAAAACAACAAAAAAAAAAAAAAAAAAAAAAAAAAAACAAGAGGAGACGCGTATGCAAATATACAAGAAAAAACCCTTACCACTGAGAAAAAAAAACGGAAGAAGATGAAGAAGAAGAAGAAGAAGAAGAACATCCGCTTTTCTTTATATTCTATATTCGTTCATCTCAGGTTTACAATGTAAACAACATGAGCATGCATAAACAATTTTTTAGAATAACACACGGCGGCACACATGCAAAGCGATAATGCTTTCTTGGGAACGATTCGCAAAGACACCAAACTTCCAATTTACGGATATACAGTGTCCAAGTAAATCTTTCAGTCTTGTCACATGGTCTTTGTCTTCACAATTGCAAGAAAAGCCCAGGAATATGCATTCTGTGAATGTCCAAAGCCTTTGTTTGGGGGACGGGGGGGGGGGGTTGCAACCTGCGACCGATCAGGCCAGCTGTCACAACAATTCTCTTTCTCAACCCACACATGGCAAAGGAATCCTCCATCCTTCAAGACCGGAATGGTTCTCCTTCCCATTATGGGGGTTACCAGGCCTATTTTGTTTGCGTTAACTTTGGCAAAAATGTAATGTACTTTACGCAAACAGTGTATACCCGGATCAGACTCCGCGTTCTGAAGCGCCCGATCCGGGTCCGCACCGTCTACAAATGTCTCAAATGGGGGAGGGGCCGGATGGCCGCTAGGTATATGTGAGTTAAGAGTTAGACAGGTACCGTAAAGTCTCAAGTCAGCCCTGCAGTTGAGCGATCTCACCCACTGAAAATTTCATTGCCCAGACAGCTAGCCAGACAGCCCGCACACTACAACTAGTTTATAGTCTTTTCACGTGCTCCCTGCCGACCATTATCAGATTATCTGTGCATGTTTTTCATGGACTTTTTCAATTTCTGTGTCAAATATGAATGGACAATATAATAATACTGTCACTTTACATCTATACGTCAAGGCTACAAGCACGTGTTAAGGATATAAATTCATGTATGGTAAGTATATTTACAAGATACAGTAAGTAAAACAATACTAAACACCGTCGTTTGAAGCCTCGAAGTGTTGTTAGTTTGGTTTGAGGTTTAACGTCCCCGTCAACACTGTATTGGTCATTTGGGAGACGTTGCTTCCAATTTTGTGGGACTTTTACCCGACATTGAGATGAAATGACATCTCAAGCCCTGTCGCCCAATGAAACCAATAGAGTTTATAAGCATGGACGGTCCGACTCGCACCGCTTTGCCTAGGCAGGCTTAGATCCTCTAAGCGGTTTACCAGTACTCGTGTGACGGGTCGGAATCAGCTCTGCGTGGAAGCATCATGCAGCCTATCTATTTCTTTAGGCCCCGATAGGCGGGGGCTGACAGGCTCGAAGTGGACTGCATCAAGACGCCATAGTACATTCTTCGGATTTAGCCAGTTACAGACAACCCAGCAAACACACAATGTGTTCCCAACGTCGTATCAACATCGATGCAACATCATGCCGTTGCATCGACGCCGATACGACGCCGCATAGACGTCACGTGTCTGCTTGGAAGATAGATGTCCATCAATGGATTTTATGTGTACGCAGACCTTGGGTGCTCACCAGGTCTAGGTCCGGCGACAACCCAAGGTCCTACCGATTAATAACAAGGCGGTTCCAGTCCAAGCTCCGAGGAAGAGTATGGAAACTAATAATGTATTACCCCGTAGACCCTAGTTTTACTGTAAAACGTGAGGTCTAAGGGGGGTTAAAGCTATCTAGTCGTGGTTGCCTGTTGTATTCGAAAAAGGCATGCAAAAGTGTAGGTTGTCTCGCTCTGTCAGTAGCAACGATAGTACAACGTAGACGGTCGTAGTACCCCATTCATGGAGAAATAGATGGTGCTTCCACGCTGAGCTGAAACTGACCACACATGAGCACCGGTACATGTAAACCGCATAGAAGGGTTAAGCCTGCACAGGCAAAGTGATGTGAGTCAGACCGTCCAATGCATCAAAGCCTTTTGGTTTTATTTAAGCGGAAGGTCTTGAGCTGTCATTTCATCTCGATGTCGGGTAAAAGTCCCATACAATTGGAAGCAAGGCTCCAAGATAACCTCAATAGTGTTGACGGGAACGTTAAACCCCCATTCAAATAAATTCAAATCACTGCAAACAGTAAAGATATGATTCAGTCAGTTTGGATTTTCACTATTTGTGAATTGGATATCGTGGAACCATCAAACATATACCGTTTCGATGCCAGTTACCTTCACGTAAATAGTGTGTCAGAAATGATGTCACGCACGTTCGCACTTCATTAAAGCTTCGTGACGTCACTTTTAGCGCCCACATGATGAAATTAATGCACGCCGCGCCAGACAAGCTCAGCAACTGCGGACATTATTTGAGTGCAAATTACAAGTGAACCATTTGATAAAGTATTTGTTTGTTTGATTTGAGGTTTAAAGTCCCCGTCAACACTGTAAAGGTCATTTTGGAGACGTTGCTTCCAATTTTGTGGGACTTTTACCCGACATTGAGATGAAATGACATCTCAAGCCCTGTCGCCCAAATGAAACCAATAGAGTTTATAAGCATGGACGGTCTGGCTTGTGCGCACCGCTTTGCCTGGGCAGGCTTAGATCCACAAAGCGGCATACCAGTACTCGTGTGCGGGTCGGATTCAGCTCTGCGTCCAAGTTATTTTCTAGATGCAAACTTTTCAGCTTACAGCCAATGACCCTTTAAACCCGCCGAAGACCTCTAAATCGACGCGAAATGGTCATAGAAAAGGTGTGTTAACTGTGGCGACGACTGGCGCCGTAAAATTGTCTTAAAATACAGATTAAAGCATGAAAGAAACAGATTTTTTGGCATTGTAGGATCAATTTGTATTTCACTCATTAACACCAAAAGGCATATTTTCACTCGCAGCTTCGCCACGTTTTTTGGCTTGCAGCGACGGCTGCAAGCCAGTTAGATTGGAAAAGTGGTTCCGGTTTTAGACTTCTATCTCTATGTTATTTTGGATCCTCAGGTTTTTTTTTTTTTTTTTTTAAACAAAAATCAGAGATACAGTCAGCTTTTTCCGGTGTTCTAGTTCCCTCACCCTATAGCTCAATAGCTTTCGCATATTTTAATAGAATACAGGGTACCAGTTTAGTGAGAGATGGTCTAGTGACAGAGCTATCGTTTCTGTGCGAAAGTTTAACTAAACACCGAAGCGAATTTATAAACTAGGCCACGGTCTACTCAGCACTACCGTCAATACAGTTTACCTGACCACATTTATAAATCATCTGGTAGCAGTCTACAATTCACTCGAAGGTCAAAACTCGATGGGTTTTGTTGAAACATATGACCTTAGCTGTTGGTGGGACGTTAAACTAAAACTCACTCACTCACTCCATGTTTCAAATATTTCCGAACAGATGAATGCATTCTAAAAATGGATAAATTGTGGACACACAGAGTTCGGAAATATTTGAACTATGGAAACCTTCAATAACATGTGCGAGTACATATTGGACATAAAGGTGAATATTATACTTTCCACATTTTCAATTACCTGCACGAATGAAATTGAATAATTTCATGTGAGAAATTAGAATAATAGCATTTACTGAAAATTATGATTTATCTGCCTGAAACCTCCATTGAATCATAATGTATATGTAAAAACTTATTAGGGCCCCGCACTGAAAGTGTGGGTGTTCTATAGTAATCACTCTGTCCGTTCGTCTGTCTGTCCGTCCACAATTTTTTTTATCCTCCATAACTTTCTTATTCCTGGATGGATTTAAATATATACTTGGCAGAAATATTAACCATAATGTGACGGAGTGTTGCGCGCAAGAGTCAGGTCCGTACCTCAAAGGTCAAGGTCATACTTAGAGGTTAAAGGTAAAAAAAAGGGTCTTTGTCGTGTCCAATCTAAAACTTTGTTATTCCTGGATGGATTTAAATATTACTTGGCAGAAATGTTAACCATAATATGACGGAGTGTCTCGCGCGCAAGACTGGCCACATGACATGAATGTATACTCAGTATGTATGGAAGATCGCCTCCGTGGTCCAGTGATTAAGATCGCTGACTTGTAATCACTTGAGGGTCATGGGTTCGAGCCCCGCTACCGGCCATGATCGTTTATGTGAGAACATTTGGTAGTTTGTGTCGGAGGATCGGAGTCTAGTACTGGTACTTTCCAGGAACGATGGTTAGGAAACTACCCGCCTGTATATGACTGAAAGATTGTTGAACGGGCGTAAAACCTAGCAAAACAAACAGTATGTATGATGTGTTCTACCACATTATTGTCTCTCATAAATCTGTTTGGGACATTTATTTTGTTTTGTTTGTCCATTTCTACTTGCCAAATCACATATCGTCCGTGCTCCATAAGTCCATTATTCCTCCTGTCTGTCTGTTAACAATGTCTTCTGCCAACTACTATTCAGATACTACTGAGCAAATTTCAATAAAACAGGGTCATCACAATGATCCCTTACTATCATAGTTGGTCAAAAGTGAGAATGTGATCATTGGGTCACGTGTCAATGCCTCAGTTACCTTAACATTGAAATATTTCTTCCAATAAATGTCAGGGTATTGCCACATAGAAAATTGACACCTCATGGGTTTGTCCATTCCAATTTGTAGATAAACTATACATTGCCTTTGAGTACACTGCATCAAAAGTCTATGTCCCATTAACAAGAACAGTGCAATTTGCTTCCTCACCAGTACTTTCATCTACATCAACTCGTACATCCATGTGGCGGCAATATGGCTACATTTACACCAGGAATAGTACCCTTAAAACCAGGCAAGCCTTTCCTTTTAAAAGGAACCTGTATTTGGTATTCATTCGGTGAAATAAAATCGCACTTACACATCAAAAAGCCTGTCATCACGAAAACACGCCGATATAATTATGACCCCCTTGAACCCATTTTTATAGAGTGAAAACTGGGCTTTGCAGAGGTAAACCTTATTTTTTATGCCCCCGCCATTCGAAGAATGGTGGAAAAGCATATAGCGTTGCCCCTGTCCGTCCGTGCGTCCGTGCGTCCGAAACTTAAACGCAGTCAATAACTTCCTTATTTATTGATGGATTTTAAATTTACTCGGCAGAAATGTTAACCATCATGAGACGACGTGTCACATGCAAAACCCAGGTTCGTACCTCCAAGGTCAAGGTCATACTTAGAGGTCAAAGGTAAAAAAAGGGTCAGAAACTTAAACGCAGTCAATAACTTTCTTATTTCTGGATGGATTTTAAAATTACTTTGTTGAAATGTTAACCATCATGAGACGATGTGTCATGTGCAAAACCCAGGTCCGTACCTCCAAGGTCAAGGTCATACTTAGAGGTCAAAGGTCAGAAAAGGGTCCAAAACTTAAACGCAGTGAATAACTTACTTATTTCTGGATGGATTTTAAAATTACTTTGAAGAAATAGTAACCGTCATGAGACGATGTGTCACGTGCAAACCCAGATCCGTACCTCCAAGGTCAAGGTCATACTTAGAGGTCGAAGGTAAAAAAAAGTCCGAAACTTAAACGCAGTGAATAACTTTCTTATCTCTGGATGGATTTTGAAATTATTTGGCAGAAATGTTGGCCATCATGAGACAATCTGCCTCACACAAAACCAATGTCCTTACCTACAAGGTCAAGGTCATACTTAGAGGTCAAACGTGAAAAAAGGGTCCAAAACTTAAACACTGTCAATAACTTTCTATGGATGAAAACGAACATAGACATATTTTCAGGCGGGGGCATCCGTGTCCTATGGACGTATTTCTAGTCTTATTTCTGCTCTAAAATATAGATTGTGGCTACTCGTTAGAACCGCCTCGATGAGGCGGTTCTAACGTGTACCCACAATCTATATTTTGAGCAGAAATTCTGCTCTAAAATATAGATTGTGGCTACTCGTTAGAACCGCCTCGATGAGGCGGTTCTAACGTGTACCCACAATCTATATTTTGAGCAGAAATATGAAAAATATCACATTTTTTCATCTTATTATTTTTTTCTTTTTTTTTTTTGCGATTATATTAACAATGTATTTGTATAGGCGTGTTTTCGTAATGATTTCTCTACGAGTTAATACGTTTATTGCCGTTCAGCTACGGTTTAAAAACGAAGAAAAACCTAGCCCTAAATACGTGACAGCTTAACTGTGGTCTGAGAATCAGCTCTTATCATTACGAAAACACGCCTATACATATACATTGTAAAATTAACCGCCGAAAAAACGAGTATTTTAAGATGAAAAATTATGACATTTTTCGTATTTCTGCTCACAATATAGATTGTGTGTACTCGTTAGAACGCGGCCCCGCCCATCGGGGCTTAAAGAAATAGGTGGGCTGTATGATGCTTCCAAGCAGTGTTGAAACTGACCGCAGTTGTGAACTGGTAAACCGCTTATAGGATCTTTGTTTGATTTGAGGTTTAACGTCCCTGTCAACACTGTATAGGTCATTTTGGAGACATCGCTTCTAATTTTTTGGGACTTTTACCCGACATTGAGATGAAATGACACCTCAAGCCCTATCGTCCAGTGAAACCAATACGGTTTGTAAGCATGGACGGTCCAACCATGACGTTGCTTCCAAGTCTGTGGGATTTTTACCCAACATTGAGATGAAATGACATTTCAAGCCCTGTCGCCCAATGAAACCAATATGGTTTTTAAGCATGGACGGTCCGACTCACACCGCTTTGCCTGGGCAAGCTTAGATTCTCTCAGCGGTTTACCAGTACTCGTGTGCGGTCGGATGCAGCTCTGTGTGGAAGCATCATGCAGCCTATCTATTTCTTCAAGCCCCGATGTATATTATAGGATATATGTCTGTCCAGGGCAAGCGAGTGGACCATCCATGCTTTTAAAGCCTATTGGTTTAATTGAAGAAATAGATGGGCTGCAAGATGCTTCCACGCATAGCTGAAACTGACCGCACACGAGTACTGGTAAACCGCTTAGAGGATCTAAGCCTACCCAGGCAAAGCAGTGCGAGTCGGACCCTCCATGCTTAAAAACCTTTTTGGTTTCATTGGAGTATTTTCGGAGTGCGTCAGCGTATATACCTGCAAAATTTACCACCTATATGGGCTGAACCAAACGAAAATGTGTCTTTGAGCTCCTAATTGAAGCCTTGACTCAGGTTAAGCGCCCCCGCCCATCGGGGCTTGAAGAAATAGATGGGCTGCAAGATGCTTCCACGCAGAGCTGAAACTGACCGCCCACGAGTACTGGTAAACCGCTTAGAGGATCTAAGCCTATCCAGGCAAAGCGGTGCGAGTCGGACCGTCCATGCTTAAAAACCATATTGGTTTCATTGGGCGACAGGGCTTGAAATGTCATTTCATCTCAATGTTGGGTAAAAAATCCCACAGACTTGGAAGCAACGTCTCCCAAATGACCTATACATTGTTGACGGGGACGTTAAATTTCAAAGCAAACAAACATAGAGAACCACCCACATGGTCTGAACCAAATGAAAATGTGTCATTGGGCTCTTAATTGAAGGCTTGACACTGATCAGACTGTGCATCAGTCAGATATAACACAGCCTTTTCAGCAGTGATGGGTTAGCCAATATAGCGCACAGCGAGGACTCAGATCAGCCTGCGCGGATGCGCCGGCTGATCTGAGTCTTCGCTGAGCGCACGTGTGCATATATAGATCCATTTTCTTGGTCACGACCTGTATAATATTGGTAGAAAATATGACCAGTATAAATGTTTACTTCCTAGAAATGCTGAACCGATGAATATGACGACCGTAATCTGGGTCGTTTACACCATCTGATACAAATAGTTCACATCCTCTCTTGTCACAGGCCATGTCACATGGAAAACGCAGACCTTCAGTTTTAGACACCAGGCATCTTTCCTCTTCCATATCTCCTGACCACACACTTATCTTTCCTGACAGGTAACAAACATACACATTCCCTCTGACATCTACAGCTACACCCTGAGGAATCTCCCCTCCCACATCACACACCTTCACAACTGATCCTGACTCAGCAGCAAGGATAGTTATGGTCTGTTTATTAATATCTGGCACAATCACTGTGTCACCACTATCTCCAGGTCGTACTGCAAGGAACAGAGCCTCGTCAAACAAACCATTGCCCTGTCTGTCCTTTGTCACAGTCCAGACAATTTTTCCTCGCATGTCAATCATCTGAACAAAACGAATCTTGGCACCAGAGATATTGTTACAGGTCATAACCAAGTTATTTTTATACGCTGCGATTGCCCAGATAAAGTTCTCATGCTTAATGGTTCGTTTCATTGCTAACTGACTACTGCCATCAATGGTTATGATTCCTATCAGTTTGTTCAGCATACCCACAGCAGCTTCTGTGTCGTTGAGTACTGTGACACGGATAGGTTTCTCTGGTAGTTTAAGTGAGGATAACAGCTGTCCAGTGGTGGTAAATAATTTCATCTTCCCATTGTAAAGGTCAGAGAGGAGAATATTACCGTCATCTGTGATATCAAGTCCTACTATAAAGCACCGTTCTATATCATCATCCAGCTTCACATTAATCTTGTCTATCCTGGTCAGTGTCACTGGCTGTTGGTAAGGGTATTGGATATTCGGAAGTTCTGTGGCACACTTTAATGCAGATGTTTGTAGCGATAGTTCACCGAGTGCATTGTTGGATTCAACAAGAGGCTGAATGTTCCCATTGAATGTGTAGTTTATGTCTACACTACTCATATCAAGACTTTTGAGTTTATCTTCGCAAAACAGGACTTTTTCAGCGTATACTTTAAGATCTAGGAACTGTTTTTGTTCGTTTTGCTTCTGTGCTTTTGTACGTTGTAAGCTTCGTAAGGTGGGGGTGAGGTCCGACACAACATGATCAACGGCTGACTGTAAACCTAATAACTTCGCCCTGTGATTTTTGACTTGGTCAGTTACCTGAGTAACGAACGTTTGATAACTTTCATGTATTTTCTTTATATTTTTGTCACGTTGTACCTCGGCTTCTCTCAGTATCTTGTTACATTTTGTTTCTAGGTTCTTAATATTACTCTCCACTGATTCTTTAACAGATTGTGCATACTTAAATAGTAGTTCTACGTTTTGATAAAAAAAAATCTCCTCTGCTGAGACAACAAACTTGTTACAGGCCACCGTGATTGGCTGCACGTTACATTTCTTATGGTCTCTCACGCAGCATATTCCACAGACAATAGTACCATGGTCAAAGCAGTATCTATCCATTGTGTCCCCGTCATGTTTGTCGCAGAGGTTATATTTCACAGGTTTATCCGCCATTGATTTTGGCATGTCGCTGCCTGTTTGAATTTTATGGTGTTGTGATATTGCTGACCCACGATGTGAACGTAGACAATTTTGACAATAATATTCCACACACTTTGGACAGTATCCTTCTGGCTTCATCATTAAACCACCTTTCTGGCATGGCTCACAGTACGGATCAATAGCTGAATCAGATGATAGATACTGGGACGAGGCACCAATAGAGTCCGACATTCTGAAATCATAGATAATTTAGCCCTTAGATGCCAAGAAGGAAGTGCATCTTTAAATGCTATCACTGAATGTGGCCTTCTTCTTGCAAATATTTTAAGTGGAATGGGAACACCTTCAGGGGAGGAAACTCCTCCAATATAGTTTTGTCTCCCATGTCAATAGGGGTCAACTCTTAAAGGAAAGAATTTGCTCCTGAGGAGCAAATTCTTTCATTTAAGAGTCGACCCTTTTTTCATTGGGACAGGGCTTATAGAAAAGCGAGCAAGAAGTCCCGAAAGTTGTCTCCCTTTGAAAAATGGCGGAACAATCTGCCAGGTGTTCCCATCCCCCTTGAAGCAACGTCTCCAAAATGACCTTTTTAGCGTTGTCGGGGACGTTAAACCTCAAATCAAACACACAAACAAAAGTTCCCATTCCCCTTAAATATTGTTTTACATACCGCATGGAATTAGATCAGACTGTTCCTAAAGGAGCAGACTTATCTGGTGCCGCACTGTTTGCAAAAACTTAGAAGACGAAACGTTTAGTGATTGGTATCCTAATGGTTTTATTTGTTTGATTTAGGGGATAACTTTACTGAAAATTGTCATTTGGGGAGGTAAATCGGCGGTTTTACGGTCGGAAATTTCGTTTTACGGCGACACGTCAGCGAAGCCGTAAAACGTAGTTTGCGATCGTAAAAACCGACGATTTACCTCCCCAAATTGCAATTTTCAATACAGTTATCCCCATTCTAATGCACTCTTTCATTTTTTTGTTAAAAAAATGCTCATTTTGCCCCAAACGGCAAGTACAGTGAGCTGGGTAAAACCAAATGACAACCAAAGAAAAACGACATTACCTGTTGACGTCGGCTTTCCGACAGTATATCGTAGAATAATATTATATTATACTGTCGCAAAACTTTGACGTTATCCAATCAGACGTCGCGTTACATTCGCAAATGCATAACGTCCCCGTCAACAATGTATAGGTCATTTTGGAAACGTTGCCTACAATTTTGTGGGGATTTTACCCGACACTAATTTGAAATGACATCTCAAGCCCTGTCGCCCAATGAAACCAATAGAGATTATATGCATGGACAGTCCGACTCGCACCGCTTTGCCTGGGCAGGCTTAGATCCTCTAAGCGGTTTACCAGTACTCGTGTGCGGTAGATTTCAGCTCTGCATGGAAACATGATGCAGCCCATCTATTTCTTTAAGCCCCGATGGGTGAGCGCCGAGAATCCTAATGACCAACATGTAAAAGGTTTTCTTTGAGACTCCTAAAGTTTTTGATCAGCGCCAAGTGAAAATTCGTCTTCTGATATATACAATCAGGAAAATCTTAAAATAGCCTGGCCTGTAGATATACATTAGCATACAGCATGTCCCATCCACAAATCATGCAGCAAAGACTGTGACCGGACAGCGCAAGACAATGCCTCTTCTGTCAGCAAAAGCTTAAAACAGCCGGTATAGAGACATGGCATACAGCCGTTCCCGCCCATAAATCATGCAGCGAAGACTGTGACCAGACAGCCCGGAATCGCCGACTGGTCGTAGTTTTTGTCTATGGTTTAAATCGGAAAACCCTCATTTCGCATATACCTTTAAAACGCAGACTGATCTGAGTCTAAACAGTATACACACATGTCTTGGGGAAAAATGTTAACTTGTCACGACTCAGTTCCTAGCACATCTCTACCACGCAGACTGATCTCTTTGTTCTGCAAACCTCCACATGTCACGGCTCATTTGCATACACAACTTTATCACATCGGCTGTTTTGTGTCTGAACTGTATAAACAGGTCTGAGAACACATTTCAAGTTGTCTTGGCTCATTTTCTTACACACTTCTATCACGTAGGCTTATCTGTGTCTTTAATGTATGTACTGTTCTGAGAACACGTGTAACTTACTTAATTTTGGCTCATTTCCCATACACATCTCTATCCCGCTGCTGAGAGCCCCCGCCCACCGGGGCGTGAAGAAATAGATGGGCTGCATAATGCTTCCACGCCGAGCAGAAATCGACCCGCACACGAGTACTGGTAACCCGTTTAGAGGATCTAAGCCTGCCCGGCAATGCGGTGCGAGTCGGCCTGTCCATGCTTATAAACGCCACAAAATTGGAAGCAACGTCTCCAAGATGACCTTTACAGTGTTGAAGGGGACGTTAAACAACAAATCAAACCAAACAAATCCTGCAGCTGAACTGAGTCCTTAACACTCTGCATGCTGGGCATTTTACTCTGCTGGGTATATTTTCGCAGCAGACATATATTTTGAAATATGTTTCTAATTTTTTCAGAAAACAGGTAATTTTCTCCATAACAGGATTTGATATCTCATGCAAATTGTCTGGAGACAATTTGTATGAGATGTCAAGTCCTGTTTACTGGGAAAAATAAGAAAAAATATCAACAGTTTGTCGTCTGCTGAATTAACCTTGAGAGTGGTAACGGTTAATGTTTATACATTTTAATTTGTAGTTGTACTGAGGTTACATTATCACTTGTCATGGCTCATTACCTTGCACAGTCTCTACCACACAGGATGATCTGAGTAATTCCTATGCAAATACATGTATGTCTGAGGACATATGTCTCTTGTCTCTCTACCACACAGGATGATCTGAGTAATTCCTATGCAAATATGTCTTAGGACATATGTCTCTTGTTACGACTCATGTGCTTACACACCTCTTCCAAACAGGCGTATCCGAGTCTGTATTGTGAAAATATGTCTGAGGACACATTTTTACCCATTTCGTTCACATAATTTGGTCCCCGATAGCTGATCCGCATACGTGTGAACTCATTTTCACTTTTCACGACTCACTTTCTTCCTCACTTATATCACACAGTCTGACCAGAGTCTTTGTTTTGCACACGTCAGAGACCACATTTCTCGAGACAGACTCGTTTCCTCATACACCTCTACCACGTACTGTGTACATTTGCAATGTCCACATGTTTTGCACACGTCAGAGACCACATTCCTCGAGACAGACTCGTTTCCTCATACACCTCTACCACGTACTGTGTACATTTGCAATGTCCACATGTCTGAGGACATTTCAGTAGCATTCCACTAAATACTGGGAGTTGCCGGGGTTTATCACTTTGGGACTGAGCCTTTAGTTGCGTTCTAAATACCAGACTTGCTTCCATTGGATATATATCCCATGTTTTATTTCAATGTGAGAAAATGATAGGTATAAGAGACTAAAATGATACATATTTTATAATTTTATCTGCAAGCTCAAAGAAATTTTTGCTGTTTTTATATGGTCTCCCCTCCTTTAAAAATGCTGGTTTGTATTTACTCCGTTCTAGTAGGTAAACAACTATGGTTGACTCTAACTTGATAATGAGCAGATCAAAATATGGATTTTTTTTCTCATTAACTTGTTGAGCTAGGATGGCTCTATAAACAAGCAAGGTTTGAAAAGTTTTGTATGTGTAGTTTATGTGGGAGCAGGTAAAAGGTTACTGTTGTCGCCTATGGAAAACATTTAGTGGAAAGCTCCCTATAGCAAAAGTAGACCACTGTCCTGTTTTCAGTCATAACATACTATTTCCACACATTTGTATGTTCTGTCCAATTCTGTTTCATATAAGTTATCTTCATGGCATGTATTTTGCCACAGATACTGTAAATCAAAGCATTGAGAAGCCTCAAAGTCGGTGAATTACAAAAGCTGCATTTGAAACCTTTTACATGTTTGATCCGGATCTACACTGTTTACCAGTACCCTACAGGCGTAAATTAACGTACACGATCGACCCCAAATTACTAAATGGCAAAACGGAATTCATGCAGTTGTTCACGAGACAATCACTGATTTGGGAAAACCAATATTAATATAACTTGAAATGTTGCGCTATTTTTATCGCTACAACATATGGGTCAGAACTATCTATAGAGTCTTGACAGGAATCGTGTGAACAACGAATACCCAGAGCAGACACCGTGGAATGTGGCGTCTGCTCAGTAGTTTGCACAGGGACTACACTGTGGCATTTAAGGGTTAAACGAAATAGTATTAGAATGCCAGGTTGCTCAGGTAACACGCTGTCACGTGACGTCTTACGGAACATTCCGTTCATAAAGTATGCCAAGTCGAGTAAACATAGACTTTTTGCACTTCTGTTGACAACTCTGAAATGTTTACGAGCAAAATGAGTAGCTAATACTTTATATGTGGTACCGTTATTAGACATACAGCGTAGACCCAGATCGGATAGACAGTAGATTGCTTCTTATCAGGGTGGGCACTGTTCGCCATATATATGTAGCTACAGTTTTGAACATGATTCAGGCCTGTACGCAGACTCTGAAAAGGGGCGGGTTGACGGTGCGAATTTCAGGTATTTTGCAGAGGATAAAAAAACAGCATGAATCTGAGATAATTTCCAAAAGCGGGGAGGGGCTGCGTTTACATCCTCCCAACTGTGTACTGGCCTGCATTAAGCGGTAAAATGATTTTTTGTTGTTGTTTAAACATATCGCTAAGGGGGCTCTATTACAGATCACTTTTATTCAGGAGCTGGGATGCAGTGGTGGGACTGAGCGAGGAGAAAAGAGAGAGGAGAAACTATGCCAAACATTGTAGATGCTGATCAGATGCCATCGATGGATCTACACTGTTTGCAGCTGCGACATGAAATATTCAGCACAGATTGCGTTGCATGAGGTTAAGCATTACCAGTGAAATACTCGAAATTCAGAAAGATGAATCGATATACAGAAGGGAAATAATTAAGCACATTA
Source organism: Lucinisca nassula (assembly GCA_963580285.1). Taxonomy (NCBI): domain Eukaryota; kingdom Metazoa; phylum Mollusca; class Bivalvia; order Lucinida; family Lucinidae; genus Lucinisca; species Lucinisca nassula. Next base: position 174,058,084 of record OY757013.1, on the reverse strand, counting down.
ACAAATGACAAGTACATGTAAATAATTTGACGGAAAATGCTACCACATTTTTTTTTTTTCAGACAAAAAATGACTAAATACTTTTCTTATAATGAAGCGATTTAACGGGTGCCCACAGTCAACGTTATAAAGCAGAGAATCTGTTGCTTGCTATTGTCCGCGTGACTATCACTGACCATCTGATTGCCGTTGACCCTGAACTGGCATTCCTAAGACGTCAGAGCGCAGCGAAAGAAGAAAATTATGGAATATGCTCGTTTGTTTGTTTAATTTGAGGTTTAACGCCCCCGTCAACACTGTATATGTCATTTGGCGACGATACTTCCAATTTTATGGGACTTTACCCGATACTGAGATGAAATGACTTCTCAAGCCCTGTCGCAAATTAAAACCAATAGGGTTTATGAGAATGGACGGTCCGACTCGCACCGCTTTGTCTGGACAGACTTAGATGCTCTAAGCGGTTTACGAGTACTCGTGTGTGGTCGGTTTCAGCTCTACGTGGAAGCATCATGCAGCCCATCTATTTATTCAAGCCCCGTTTGGCGGGGGCGGATGGACTGTACTTATGCACTTGAACATTGGCAAACCGAATCTACATAATCAGACGCCACATAACGCGATGTCTGATCAGATCTACTGTGCTTGCTTAAAAGCAAACGAACATTTCTGTTCTCGGTTCAGGACTATTTCCCCAACCTACACGCAGAGACGATGGACCGACCAGTATTCTCAGTGCTTTGATTTTGTAAGGAAACGTTCTATTATAGCGCTTACACATAACATACATAGCAGGCGCATTCTTTTAAGAGCTCTTAACCCGAGGTTTTTTTCTGCTAATATTGTTTTTCTCTCTTCATACATCGATTGAAGGTGCTCGTTAGAACTGTCTTAATAAAAATATTCTAACGAGTACCCACAATCTTTGTAATCATAATATATACCCTGTAGACCCCATTTTTCTCTGTAGTAAGCGGGGTGACAGGGGTGCTCTTTACATTCATCATGTGAACAAGTCCGTGAAAGGAAATCCCCTAAACCATACTTTATATAGGGAAAACTGGGGTTTACGGGGTATACATTATTTGTTTTTATTGCTGTTCCAAGACAAAGGTTGTGGGTACTCGTTAGAACCGTCTCAATGGGGCGGTTCTAACGAGCACCCAAAACCTATGTTTGCAGTAAAAATAAGAAAAATCATCACATATGTTCATCTGAAAAGTAGCCATGTTGGAAATGTGAAAATGCTCTATTATATGTGGCATGGGTGTGTTATTGTAATGGACTTGTTGACCTTATGGATCTTAAACATTTCTGCTTATAAATTGAGGTCATATTATATGATGCTGGATAAACCTACAGCAATTATGAGCTGCCAGATTTAATCAGACTATTGAGTCATATATCAGCGAATGCAGAGGATTATTTAATATGCCTCTAGTTTAAAGGACAGGTGCATTCAAAAACATATTGCACGACCCGCAGAAAAAGCGACCGACTGAAGTCGGTTGATTTTCTAAGAGTGCCCTAAAATCACCGTGTCATTCTGTCATTCGGTCAATCTGTCATTCTGTCAATCTGTCAGTCCGTCCGTAACCCGTTTGTGAAAATTGGTGATAGTGATTTAACCGCTTGGAATATTTAAACAATTTTTGGCATACTGATAGATATCAATGAGATCTAACAAATGAACTTGCGAAATATTACATTCCATTTAGTATAGCCTCGCCGAGGCGAAAAATCCGTAACCCGTTTGTGAAAATTGATGATAGTAACTTAACCGCTTGGAATATTTAAACAATTTTTGGCATACTGATAGATATCAATGAGATCTAACCAATGAACTTGCGAAATATTACATTCCATTTAGTATAGCCTCGCCGAGGCGAAAAATGTGAACATTTTCGAACTGCTTCTCCTCGGAAACCGTTGGGCCGATTGAAGTCAAATTTCATATCGAGCCTCTATGGGATGGGGAGAACCAAAATTTGCTTATGGGGTCCAGGTCACATGACCAAAATGGCCGCCAAGCCATATATGGTCTGTCTGTCTGTCCGTCCGTAACCCGTTTGTGAAAATTGGTGATAGTGACTTAACCGCTTGGAATATTTAAACAATTTTGGCATACTGATAGATATCAATGCGATCTAACCAATGAACTTGCGAAGTATTACATTCCATTTATTATAGCCTCGCCGAGACGAAAAATCCGTAACCCGTTTGTGAAAATTGGTGATAGTGACTTAACCGCTTGGAATATTTAAACAATTTTTGGCATACTGATAGATATCAATGAGATCTAACCAATGAACTTGCTAAATATTACATTCCATTTAGTATAGCCTCGCCGAGGCGAAAAATGTGAACATTTTCGAACTGCTTCTCCTCGGAAAGCGTTGGGCCGATTGAAATCAATTTTCATATGGAGCCTCTATGGGATGGGGCTAACCAAAATGTGCTCATGGGGTCCAGCTCACATGACCAAAATGGCCGCCAAGCCATAAATGGGCTGTCTGTCTGTCCGTCCGTAACCCGTTTGTGAAAATTGGTGATAGTGACTTAACCGCTTGGAATATTTAAACAATTTTTGGCATACTGATAGATATCAATGAGATCTAACAAATGAACTTGCGAAATATTACATTCCATTTGGTATAGTCTCGCAGAGGCGAAAAATGTGAAAATTTTCGAACTGCTTCTCCTCGGAAACCGTTGGGCCGATTGAAGTCAGATTTCATATGGAGTTTCTATGGGATGGGGGAAACCAAACTTTGCTGATGAGGTCCAGGTCACATGACCAAAATGGCCGCCAAGCCATATCTGGTATAAACCCTTCAAAACTAGTCTTCTCCAGAACCACTGGGCAGATTTCCACGAAACTTGATAAATGGCATCTGGGACGTAGGCCCGTCATAAATTGCAAAGATGGTGACCCTGGGTTGACCTTGACCTTCTTTGTGCCTAGGTCAATTTGTATTGGAAAATGTGAGAATGCTACAGTACTAAAGTATAAGATATAGACGGATCCAATGTTTTGACACGTGACCTTGTTTACTTATCACTGCGCATGCGCAAAACTACTTTTCCTTTCGATAACGATCTTTCGTGGTTGGCAAAAAGCCGCTGGTTCCATATAAACACATTGTAAATAGGTTAAATATTACGGGCATATTTTAGTTGACTGTTACAGAAAATCGATCAAATTACACTTTAAATGAGTAGATAAATATATTCTAGACTTCATTCCTGCATCTTCCACATTTTTAGTCATTCGTTTTGCACATTTTTATCACAAATAATTAAGACAATCCCTCCTCGTTACCTGCCTAAATTTAACAGATAATTATCATCAAAACATCCTCAAATATTCTAGAAACCAATAATTACTAGCTAAGACATGTCTATTTTAAAAGTTTAAAGGTCAATTTTGTCGTTTCGATTCCAAACAAAATACAAGTTTACAGAAAACAACATCGCATTTACAATGGCGACAAACGGCCAAAGACGTTTTTTGCCCACCACCGGTAAGTCCCGCCAAATAGTATTATTGAGCGATGACGTAGTGTTTGGATGTGTCTATATTTTTGCTCCTTACGATAAGGCGCATATATTGGGGGAACCGTTTTAGGTCCAGGTCACATGACCAAAATGGCCGCCATACCCATATATGGTAAAACTCATAAAGCTAAAAGCATCCGGCGGGTCGTGCACTTCAGCTGAAGCACTGGTTTATCTTCTTACACGGAAATGGGATAATGAGAGCAGCCATCACTTCATTTACCTGTTACTTGATCTTCAATTATCGCCTATTATTGTTATCAGCAGACAAAACAAGAAGCTGGTGTAGCTGTAACCGAATATAGAGCTCCTGATAATAAGGATAGTTAATGCATATATATCCGTAACATTTGACCATTACTTGCTTTTGATTTAAATAGGTTAAAATGCAGGGTTAACATAATGAAAAATCAAAAAGCAAAACAAAAAAAAACTGCTCAAAATACTCAAAATATGTTCTCATATTGTACTTTTTTTCCTTCCTGAAAGGGCATGTCCCTTACCTCATTTTATTAAGGGTTCATGATGCAAACTGATTTGGATTTTATTGAGAATTAGAGAGATCTAATTCAAGGTAATGTTGGTTGGTGCCTGATGCTCTGTCTCTGGTCGGGCCCATCGGAGTCTAACTGTTGGTTTTCTTTTGCTCCAGCATTTCAGTTGTTTCTGGCTGTCGAATCCTCACCGTTGTCTCGCCTCTGTGGTTCTTTGATTATTTGTGTTCACGGGGGTGTTGCGCTGATGAGTTAGGAGGCCTTCATGCGGACTGAACGAATTATTTGTCTAAATCGCGACGGAAGTAGGGGCGAGGATTGTGGCCACGTAAAATCGATTTAAGCCCCCCAGTGGTAATCTTTCCACTGACCGTTCCAAGGCGGTTCTTCTGTGGCGATTTATTCATGTTGTTGTTTGTTACTTACTGTGTGTATCACTTGTGTCTTTTTATTTTGGATGGCCATATGGCCATTTTTTGGGAAAGTAACTGTCCTTATGGCCTTCCTTTGCTTAGGTTTCCATTATGGTCTGGTCGCTGAATGTTTGTGTTTCTTTCCCTTTGGTATCTTTGATGGGTGGAGTAAGTTAATTGCATCGATTCTCGATCTTTGTTTTACTTCTACTTTGCTAATGCATATATATCCGTAACATTTGACCATTACTTGCAGGTGCATACACCGTAATCCAGTGCTCACATAGCTAATTAAGGTAGGTGTCGTTAACCTGGCTGGTTCTCCTGCACATGGGGGCTGCAGTTAATGTTGCACTTAGTGTCGACCATACGTGTGGCGCATGTTCGGACGCCATAATTTTATTTGCCAGCAATCGAATCAGAAATGTTACAATGGCATTCATACACCAGGAATGTCATTTGACGTGTCACCCGACAGGGGTTTTCTGGGGTTTACGGGGATATACATTATTTGTTTTTATTTCTGCTCCAAGACAAAGGTTGTGGGTACTCGTTAGAACAGCCTCAATGGGGCGGTTCTAACGAGCACCCACAACCTATGTTTGCAGTAAAAATAAGAAAAATGCAGTATCTACCACGAACATAAACGGACTGATGCAGTCTATTTATATGATTATCGTTAGAACCATCCCCACGCCGATTCTAACCAATACCCACAGCAAATATGTTTTTGGAAAATAGATATATAGTATAAAAAACTGACAAATGATCAACTGCACGTAATCTTCGTTTTTTGTGAGAGGGTGTGGCAGAATATTATATTATAAATAATAAAGATCAGATGCGAAATTATTTCTACTCATTGTCCTGTTATCTGAAGCTTTGATTTGTATGACTTATGCAGTCAATGACTCATTTTATAGATATGCCTACTGCAATCATACAACTTGGACTCGACTAATTTCATATACATTATCCAGTATAGATAGCATGTACGAATATCAAACCCGCAAAAATTATTCGAAATAGAAAAGAATGTTACTGTATATTTTTCTTACTTTTCCATACCGAAACACAAAAATCGTGACCTCCGACCGATTGTATTCATTCGCCAGAAAATTTTAATATCGTAAATATATCAAACTGTTTGTGTTAATGTATTGTAAACACATAAAATCATAGGTCTATCCCAAATCAAACAATTCTACGTCAAGGCTTTCAGATCTCAGATAAAACTGCAAAGACTACACAGTGGGCGGAGGGATATAAGTAGTAATAAGTCGTAGACAACCGCCGACCACTATAACTTCAAAAGCATTTGAATAGAAGGAAACTGAAAAGTGTCATCGGACGATGACTTAAGTCTTGTGAATAAATTCACCGACTTAAAATGTGATGATAGTGCTAATTAAGGTTTAACTGGGTGTATTTGATGTTTTTTTTGCCTCTGATCTATGTTCCTGGTCGGGGGTGGTACTTTAAAGCCATGTAAATCAGTTTTATTGCTGTGTTTGGAAAGAAGACTTTCGCAATTAATTCGATTTGCTAGAGTGTGTAGTCATGTAACTGACTTCAACACTCGTAATAAATTATTAACGGCTAAACTCCTTAATCAGGGTTATCGGTACCATAAACTACGCAAAGCCTTTTCAAAATTTTATAGACGCCATTCTGATGTAATTTCAAAATTCAACATTGGACTTAAATCTCTTCTGCAAGAAGGTCTATCGGAACCAGAATTTTATGGTGACTTAGTATATAAATTCAGAAAAATATATAACCGCAATGACTTCAGCACCCAATTTCGTAAAATCATTCTTCGATATAGAAAGATTGGGTACAACATGGATGTTATACGACAGACTGCAAGCATGGTAGTTATTCCAAACACGGTTAGCAACTTTGCTTCCCTCTTTAATTGCACGCCGGTGGGTCAGGCCTCAGATTCTATGACGGCTACAACGTAAAGGCTTATTGAGAATTAGAGAGATCTAATTCTTGGTAATGTTGGTTGGTGCCTGATATTCTGTCTCTGGTTGGGCCAATCGGAGTCTAACTGTTGGTTTTCTTTTGCTCCAGCATTTCAGTGGTTTCTTGCCGTCGAGTCCTCACCGTTGTCTCACCTCTGTGGTTCTTTGAATTTTTGTGTTCACGGAGATGTTGCACTGATTGGTTAGGAGGCTTTCATGCGGACTGAACAAATTATTTGTCTAAATCGCGACGGAAGTAAGGGCGAGGATTGTGGCCACGTAAAATCGATTTAAGCCCCCCAGTGGAAATCTTTCCACTGACCGTTCCAAGGCGGTTCTTCTGTGGCGGTTTATTTATGTTGTTGTATGTTACTTATTGTGTGTATCACTTGTGTCTTTTTATTTTGGATGGCCATATGGCCATTTTGTGGGAAAGTAACTGTCCTTATGGCCTTCCTTTGTTTAGGTTTCCATTATGGTCTGGTCGCTTAATGTTTGTGTTTCTTTCTCTTTGGTGTCTTTGATGGGTGGAGTAAGTTAATTGTATCGATTCCTGATCTTTGTTTTACTTCTTCTTTGCAGAAATTGTTTTTGCACAAATTCAAGAAAGAATCTACTCCATCTGAAATATAAGAGTAAGGTTTCATGGCACTAGGACTATGTCTCAAACCAAAGCAAAACTTCAAAATTGTCTCTCCGAAACAACCGGCTGAAACATCCGGATAAGTGTTCTCATCCGTTATAAGTTCTATTTTATTGTATTCATGTAAAAGGATGTGAACATATTTATTCAGCTTTTCCTCATGGCATTATGGCATTTATAAACATTTTCTTGGCATTTTGGTCCACAAAATATCCTCAAAATGCCATTTTTACTTTAAACTGGGGGTGAAGGTGTGCAAATAGCCATAAAAATGAGACCTGGTGCTATTAGGCATAATTCTGTGTATTTTAGTATTGAATTGCTCCAAAGACATTGGAGAAGACCACTGATGCAAGCCGGTGTCTGGGTTCCATTCCAGAAAGAGATAAACTTTTGCGCTTTTCAAAAACTATGGTTGATTCGGCTTTAATTGTTGAACCTGAAAGCGATAACTTTTTCGCGAACGTGAAAGATTCTTTGTGACTGAACTTTTATTATGCATGACTAAATTATTAGATGTGACCTAAATTTCTATTTGGCAATTCTTTTGATGCATCATAAAGAAAATAAGGGTTTGGCATAGGTAGCATTCCACTAAATACTGGGAGGTGCCGGGTTTTATCACTTTGGGACTGAGCTTTTAGTTGCGTTCTAAATACCAGACTTGCGTTTTAAATAAATTGAAATCCAGACATTTTCGTGCTTCTAGTCTGTCTACTTACGATTTTTCCACTCTTTACACTACACTTCCTCATAATCTTATAAAAGAAAAGCTTAAGGATTTAATTAAATGGGCTTTTCATATAGAAGTTTCTCTCTATCTTGCATGTAATGTCAGAAATGAATTTTTCACTTCTAAATAGCATAAGAATTATACACTTTGGTCATGTCAGAAAGTGTGTGATGCCCTCACCTTTCTACTTGACAATATTTATATTAGATTCGGTGCTAAGTTATTTAGACAAATTGTGGGTATTCCGATGGGTACTAATTGCCCACCTCTTGTGGCTGATCTGTTCTTGTATTGTTATGAAAGAGACCTCATTTTGTCGCTTTCCATTGATAACCAATCTGAAACTATTGAAGCTTTTAGCTCCACTTCTAGATATTTAGATGATTTATTAAATATTGATAATACCTATTTTGATGGTTTGATCAGTCAGATTTACCCCCCAGAACTTCAGTTAAATAAAGCAAATTCTTCTGATACCGAGTCCCCGTTTTTGGATTTACATCTGTCTATTGTAGATGGATTTGTTTCGTGCAAAATTTATGATAAACGCGATGACTTTGATTTTGAGATTGTAAATTTTCCTTTTTTGGATGATGATGTTCCTCGTGCGCCATCCTATGGCGTTAATATTTCGCAATTAATTCGATTTGCTAGAGTGTGTAGTCATGTAACTGACTTCAACACTCGTAATAAATTATTAACAGCTAAACTCCTTAATCAGGGTTATTGGTACCATAAACTACGCAAAGCCTTTTCAAAATTTTATAGACGCCATTCTGATTTAATTTCAAAATTCAGTATTGGACTTAAATCTCTTCTGCAGCAGGGTCGGTCGGAGCCCGAATTTTATGGTAACTTAGTATATAAATTCAGAAAAATATATGACTGCAATGACTTCGGCACCCAATTTCGTAAAATCATTCTTCGATATAAAAAGATTGGGTACAACATGGATGTTATACGACAGACTGCATGCATGGTAGTTAACCCAATCACGGTTGGCAACTTTGCTTCTCTCTTTAATTGCACGCCGGTGGGTCAGGCCTCAGATTCTATGACGGCTCCAACGTAAAGGCTTATTGAGAATTAGAGAGATCTAATTCAAGGTAATGCTGGTTGGTGCCTGATGCTCTGTCTCTGGTCAGGCCCATCGGAGTCTAACTGTTGGTTTTTTTTGCTCCAGCATTTCAGTGGTTTCTTGCTGTCGAGTCCTCACCGTTGTCTCACCTCTGTGGTTCTTTGATTTTGTGTTCACGGAGATGTTGCACTGATGAGTTAGGAGGCCTTCATGCGGACTGAACAAATTATTTGTCTAAATCGCGACGGAAGTAAGGGCGAGGATTGTGACCACGTAAAATCGATTTAAGCCCCCCAGTTGAAATCATTCCACTGATCGTTCCAAGGCGGTTCTTCTGTGGCGGTTTATTTATTGTGTTGTTTGTTACTTACTGTGTGTATCACTTGTGTCTTTTTATTTTGGATGGCCATATGGCCATTTTGTGGGAAAGTAACTGTCCTTATGGCCTTCCTTTGTTTAGGTTTCCATTGTGGTCTGGTCGCTAAGTGTTTGTGTTTCTTTCCCTTTGGTGTCTTTGATGGGTGGAGTAAGTTTACTTCTACTTTGCTTCCATTGGATATATTTCAATGTGAGAAAATGATAGGCATAAGGGACTAAAATGATGCATATTTTATAAATATATCTGCAAGCTCAAAGAATTTTTTGCTGATTTTATATGGTCACCCCTCCTTTAAAAATGTTGGTTTGTATTTACTCCGTTCTAGTAGGTAAACAAACATGGTTGACTCTAACTTGAAAATGAGCAGGTCAACATGTGGATTTTTTTTCTCATTAACTTGTTGAGCTAGGATGGCTCTATAAACAAGTAAGGTTTGAAAAGTTTTGTACGTGTAGTTTTTGTGGGGGCAGGTAAAAGGTTACTATTGTCGCCTATGACAAACATTCAGTGGAAAGCTCCCTTTCACGTTTACCTTCAAATGGAGGCTGGTGTTAGACTTTTTATTACACATTTTCATTTGTCACGACATATTACCTTACACACCACTAACACTTAGACTGATCTGAATCTTTGCTGTTCACACATGTCTGAGGACATTGTTTCAATTATTAAGTCCTTTTTTTTTCTTTCACATCTCTACAAAGCAGGCTTATCTGAGTTTTTGCTGTGCATACAGTGCACACATATCGAGGCTTTAGTGCGAAATGCCATTTCATCTCAATGTCGGGTAGAAGTCCCACAAAATTGAAAGCAGTTGGATAATTGCTTCATTTAATTAGCATTGAGCTGGTGAAATTCCTGCGGCTTGTATAAGAAACTAGTTGATATTTAACATGCTATCCTCCGATTTTTAACTTCCATGATGTAGGAAATTATGAAGTATTCACACTCAATAACATTTGCTTGATATTTGAACGATTTGGATATGTACATGTAGCTGAGTCGGATGCGCGTCTGAGTGGTGATCTGGAGATGCGGGTTCGATACCTGCCGGGGTCGCGAACATACTTTCGTGAAGATTGATCATGAAATCTTTTCTACGGTCCTTCTTTCACTTCCTCTGATTCAAGAAGGGCAGTGGTCAGTTTATGGCGACAGATTGTGCACTTTAATGGTTAACCGCTTATGGATAAGCCTGCCCAGGAAAATTGTGGGTAGGTAAATTGAGCGGTTAAAATGATCTTAATAGCCTTGACTGGATCGGTAAACCCCAATACAAACAAACACATTGAACGATATCTGGTTGCACAGTCTTAATTGTAGGTTTTGTCATGCCCTGGCTCATATAGTAAAATGCGGTTTAAGGGGTTATATTTAATTTTTAGCTCACCTGTCACGTATTGAAAAGGTCAGCTTTTTTTATCACATTTTGTCCGTCGTGCGTCCGTCCGTTCGTAAACAATTTTGAATAAGTATAATTCTAATGCTCCATGGCCAAATTTGATCAAATTTCATGAGAAGCATCATCAGGAGGGGGGAAAGGCTCCATAAGGTTTTTGGGCTGATCAGATTGTAATTTTGGTTGCCATGGAAATAAAAGGTTCCATTGACTAATAATATGGAAAACGACGTCTCCACTTTTTTCGGCCATTTCTGATCTTTGTGTAACTTCTCATAAACGAGGACAAGCATAAAACCTCGGATGAGTTCGAATTTGGCTTGAATCTGACCAGCGGTTTTCAAGTTGCATCCCCTTGAGCGTGAACAAATTTCCCATAGACTTATAATGGGGAAAACGATGTCTCCACTTTTCGCAGCCATTTCTGATCCGATCTTCATCAAACATGCAGATAACCAGGAGGGGCTTACAGTCTACGTCGAGTTCATATTTGGGATGCATGGGACAAAAAGCTTTGGAGTTACCTGCCCTTGAGCATAAACAAAGTGAAAAATGGTGTCTCCAGCTTTTCTATTCCATTTATGATCTGATCTTTTAGCTCACCTGAGCCGAAGGCTCACAACGGGAGCTAATAGTATAGGAAGGCATCCGGCGTCCGTCCAGCGTCCGTCGTCCACACCTTTGAACTTGAATATCTAAAAGATTAGCTGGCCAATCCGAATCAAATTTTATGTGCAGCATTACTGGGTTGCTGGATTGACTGCATTAGGTTTTGGACTAGTTTTGGTCAGAACTGTGGTTGCCATGGAAACAAAAATGTTCCATAAACTTATAATTGGGATAACGACGTCTCCACTTTTTCTCGGCCACATCGCATCCGATCTTCATCAAAGTTGCATATAATCAGGAGGGGCTTACGGTCTACGTCGAGTTCGAATTTGGGCTGAACGGGATAAACAACTTTGGAGTTACCTGCCCTTAAGCACAAATATTAGTGAAAATTGGTGTCTCCAGCTTTTCTCAGCCGTTTATTATCTGATCTTTTTGTAACTGTTAATAAACAAGGACAAGCCTGAAATTTCGGATGAGTTTGAATTCGGTTTGAATCTGACAATCGGTTTTCCAGTTACATCCCCTTGAGCGTGAAATTTTTTCCAGGGAAAACGACGTCTCCACTTTTTCTCAGCCATTTCTGATCCGATTTTCAAACCAGGAGGGGCTTACAGTCTACGCCGAGTTTATATTTGGGCTGCATGGGACAAACACCTTTGGAGTTACCTGCCCTTGAGCATAAATATAAGTGATAAATGGTGTCTCCAGCTTTTCTATGCCGTTTGTGATCTGATCTTTTTATTACTTTTCATAAACGAGAACAAGTATAAAATCTTGGACGAGTTCGAATTTGGCTTGAATCTGACGAGCGGTTTTTTTCAGTTACATCTCCTTGAGCGTGAAAAAAATTTTCCATAAACTTATAATGGGGAAAACGACGTCTCTACTTTTTCTCCGTCATTTCTGTTCCGATCTTCATCAAACTTGCAGAATACCTGCAGGGGCTTACAGTCTACGTTGAGTTCAAATTTGGGCTGCACGAGACAAACAGCTTCAGAGTTACCTGCCCTTGAGCATGTTGTAAGTGAAAATGATGTCTCCAGCTTTTCTCAGCCGTTTTTGATGGGATCATTTTGTCACTTTTGGTAAAGAGGACAAGCATAAAGTCTCGAGCGAGATGACTTGAATCTGACCAGTGGTTTTCCAGTTACATCTCCTTAAGTGTGAACGATTTTCCCATAGACTTAAAATTGGAAAACGACGTATCCAGCTTTTCTCGACCATTTCAAAGCAGATCTTCATCAAACTTGCAGATAACCAGAAGGGGCATACAATACAGTCTGTGTTGAGTTTGAATTTGGGCCACGCAGGTCAAATGACTTCTGAGTTACCTGCCCTTGAGTATAGATATTAGCGAAAAATGGTGTATCCAGCTTTCCGCAACCGTTTTTGAGCTGATCTTTTAGTTACTTTTGGTAAACGAGGATAATCATAAAAACCCTAATGAGTTCGATTTTGGCTTGAATCTGACCACCGGACTTCCAGTTACATCCCCTTGAGGGCGAAAAAATATTCCTATAGACTTACAATGGGAAAAAGATGTCCCCGACTTTGGTTGCCTATTTCTAACCTGACCTTCATCAAACTTCCAGATAACCAGCTAACAGTCTATGTTTAGTTCGAATTTAGGCCGCATGAGACAAAAGGCTTTCGACTTCCAAATGCAGGTCAAGTTTGATGTTTAATCTACCAGTTATTAGCTCACCTGAGCCGAAGGCTCATAGGTGAGCTTACAGTATGGTAAGGTTCGGCGTCTGTTGTCTGTCAACATTTTCAAACATCTTCTCCTCTGAAACCACAAGGCCGATTGGAGTTATATTTCATGTGGAGCATTATTGGGATGGGGGAACGAAAGTTTGTTCTCAGTGTCCAGGTCACTTGACCAAGATCGCCGCCATGCCCATATAATGTAAACACCCTTCAAAAATCTTCTTCGGAACCAGTGGGCCGACATGCCTGAAACTTGGTAAGTAGCATTAGGGACCCAGGTCCACCATATTTTGTTCAAATGATGACCCTTGGATGACCTTGACCAATTTTAGGCCAAGGTCAAATTTGGTCTCATAGACATTTGTCTTTTGAAAAGTCAAAACTGTGTATTTTTTGGAAACTATTGCAGCCTGTGATCTGAAAATTAGTAGATGCAGTAAGCTAAATGGGTGGATGAAACTACATGGGTAAAGAAGGTCAAGGTCATTCTTTAGCCTTTGTTCAAGGTCATTCAGATGAGAATTAAAACTTATTTTTCTCAGAAACCACAAAGCCATTTGTAACGAAATTTCATATTAAAGTTTTTAAGAACAAGGAAATGACAATTAATCAATATGGATTCGGTCACATGACCAATATGGCCGTCATGCCCATATAAGGTAAAAGCCCTTCAGAAATCTTCTTTGGAACCGGTGGGTGATTATCATGTAACTTGGTATGTGGCATTGGGGACTCGGGCCCATCAACATTTTTCAGATGATGACTCCTGAATGACCTTGGCCTATTTTAGGCCAAGGTCAAATTTGGTGGCATAGACTTCTGTATGGGAAAAAGTCAAAACCGTGTATTTTTTGGAAAATATTAAAAGTAGAAGTAAAACAAAGATCAGGAATTGATACAATTAACTTACTCCATCCATAAAAGACACCAAAGGGAAAGAAATACAAACATTAAGCGACCAGACCATAATGGAAACCTAAACAAAGGAAGGCCATATGGACAGTTACTTTCCCACAAAATGGCCATATGGCCATACAACCTGGTGATCTGATAATTGGTAGATACAGTAAGCTAAATGAGAGGATGAACTGACACGAGTATTCAAGGTCAAGGTCATTCTTTGATCTTGATTCAAGGTTATTCTGATATGATAACCAAAACTTATATTTCTCAGAAACCACTGAGCCGTTTGTAAACAACATTTCATATGAAAGCTTTTGGAAACAAGGAAATGAAAATTAATTAATATGAGTTTGATTACGTGACGAATATGGCCGCCATGCCCATATAAGGTAAAACCCCCTCAGAAATGTTCTTCTCCAGAATCTATGGGTTGATTATCATATAACTTTGTATATGGCAATGGGGGCTCGAGTCAATTACAATTTGTTCAGATGATGACTCCTGAATGACCTTGTCCATAACGCTAAGGTCAAATTTGGTCAAGTAGGCTTTTGTATGGAGAAATCAAAACCATGTTCTTTTCAGAAACTGTGGCAGCCTGTGACCTAAAATTGGTAGATGCAGTACGTATGCTAAATGAGTTACTTAAACTACCTGAGTATTCAATGTCTAGGTCATTCCCTGTTCTTAGTCCAAGGTCACTCAGATATGAGAATAGTAACACATATTTCTCAAAATCGCTCGACCGTTTGTAAATAAATTTCAAATGAAACCTTTAGGGAACAAGGAAATGAATTTTGATTAATACAAATTTAGTCACATGACCAATATGGCCACCACTTTTTCTGGACAGGCTTAGAACCTGTTTACCAGTACTCATGTGTGGTCGGTTCCAGCACTGCATAGAAGCACCATGTATTCCAGTCTATATCTTCAAGCCCCGATGGGCAATCGTAAAACATCATTAATGATTTCCTGGTACACAGGTGAGCGATATAGGGCCATTTGGCCCTCTGTTCTTATATCTGCTCAAAAACATAGCTTGCGGGTACTCGATGGAACCGGCTCGTTGAGGCGGTTTAATTGAATCCCCCAATGTGTGTTTTGAGCAGAAATGAGAAAAATGGCAGAATTCTTATAGAAAATTTTTCAGTTTTTAGTGGTAAGTGATAAAATGTTCAATACAGTTGTTTAGGCGTGTTTTCGTAATGTAAACAAATGTAATAAATGCGTTTGCAAATGATCTGAAACCTAATGGAGGCGATAGCTCAGTGGTTTGTGCACTGACATATTTTTTTCTCCTAGTACTACTACTCGCTCACATCTGAGCATTACGAACAGGAACCAGTACTTTTTAAGCAATGTGGATGAAGTACCTTGCTCAAAGGCACAACACCTCAGCGTGATGATCGAACCCGCAACCTTTCGATCACAAATCCGATGCGCTACCACTGCACCGAAGTGCTCAACTGTCAAGATGCTAGATTACGGTTCGATTCCCAGCAGCACTAATAAAATCGCGGTGCCGTCCGAAATGTGTTTTGCAGGAATGAATCCCGAAACGTGCAGCGCCCTCCCGAATGAGACATTGGCTGGAGGTTGCCTGTGCCTCTATGCAGGTTGAAGATACCAATTGTAATTACGTGATAAATGTATAGGCACATCCAAAGTCTATGTCACAAGAGGTCAAAGGCCATTAGCCTCGTTTTATCTGGTTGGCAAAAAAAACTTCCCGTTCCATGCGCTACTTTTGATGTAGTACGAATTGTTTTCTGTAATTATTTTTCTTAAATCGTCGTGCTATCAAACTCTTTGCCACAAACCATTTTGGGCATTAAACTGCTTCTTTTTCGCATCAGTTTGTATGGAAAATATATATGCTATATTCTTATTTCCGTTCGTTAAATAAAGCGCATCGGCTACGCTTTGGTATTATGGTGGATAGTTTTAAAACGCTTTTTAGGCAACAAAATGTGCGATAAAGTCAGAAGAGACTGGTTATTTTTTATTTAATACTTCAAAAGCACATAATGACAAAGATCAGTTAATTTTGTGGAGAAGAAATGAGTTTAATTACATGATTAATATTCGAAATTCTCATGTGGGAGGTATTTTTGCGCATGCGCAGTGAAATGTAAACACAGTCACGTGACAAAACATTGGATCCGTCTACAGGCTTTCATCCTACAAACCAGGAGTGTATGTTATGTACACTTGCGAGTAATAGGCAAATGTAACCAATGGCGGTAACAATAGATAGATAGTTAAACACCTGGCTTGCATTTTAGTGCTTCAGATTGTGTTACGTTCAGTCTTGTGCCTTCTTTATCGAAGAAATGCTTAAGAACCGTTCCTCCACACAATGACTGCGTTCAGTTATAACTTGACATATGGGTACAAATTACATATCAAGACACCCGTGATACAACGCATAATGAAGTAATGTCTTCATTTTGAAATTTTTACTTCATTATGCGTTGGCATAGTCGATGCGAAATGAAATAAAATGTATATTTTTTACTTCATTATGCGTCGATACAAAGAGGTTTGCGCAAAATGAAAGAATTATTTCATTTTGAGGTGATAGGTGGCTTAATTAATTTTACTTTATTACGCGTCGACAGTTTGTTTGTTTGATTTGAGGTTTAACGTCACCGTCAACACTATTAAAGTCATTTTGGAGACGTTGCTTCCAATTTTGTTGGCCTTTTACCCGACATTGAGATTAAATGACATCTCAATCCCTGCCGTCCAATTACCCCCAAAATGGTTTATATTGATGGATGGGCCGATTCACAGCAGTTTTCCTGGGCAGGCTTAGACCTTCTAAGCAGATTACTAGTACTCATGTGCGGTCGGTATCAGCTCTGCGTGGAAGCATCGTGCAACCAATCTATTTCTTCAAGCCCCGATGGGCGGGGGCGAATATGCGTCGACAGTATGAGGTCGGTTCTAAATGAAAAAAAAAATATGTGCACTACATGATCATGTGTTGAGCCTTCAAACACAAATGAGGGAAAAACATCAGACATGAGACCAAAATACCGTAAGGCGTTCAGTTTTAACTCTACTAACATAATCAAATACAGTGAAATTCCGCTATTAAGACCACCTAAAATTAAGAAAATTTTGTTTTTAAAGCATATTTTCAAGGTTGTGATTGCGACATTCATTGTGCTCTTGTGGAAGACCATCTTTGGGACTGTTCAAATGTGGTCTTAAAGACCACTTTTGAACTGTCTCAAATGTGGTCTTTATATTGGAATTTACCTGTATTGCTTCCTAAGTCTTTGGTCTCCTTTCGTAGACAGCTATGTTCTTCCATCATCACTTTATTTTGCGTCGATATGGTGCATATCAACGCGAACTGAAATAATTTTTTTACTTCATTTCGCGTCGGTTACGCCAACGCCTAATGAAATGAAAAAATCAAAATGAAGAAATTACTACATTACTTCATTATGCGTTGTATCACACCCGACTACAGGGACAGCAACTTCGACTACTGAAAATTGGAGTACAGAGAAAAACTTGCGTATAACTTCGCTAACAACAAACAGAAATATGTCAAACGTTCCAATTCTTCCCGTAGCCACATTCTACAATGCCTGATAACATAATATATTTCTTTTGTACTTCAACACAGCACAATTTTACGTGTAAACACATTTCGGACATGTACATTTTGTCAACAACGCTAAAGTTGCCTGAAAACTCAGCCATCTCTTAATTCTGAAAGCCCCAATTTGGCCAGAAATAACAAAACTATTTAAGTGATATTTCCAACTAAACATAACGACATTAAATACTTGTGAAGAACGTATCTACTTTATGACCCCGGTACCCCAAAGCTTTCCAAAAATACGCACTCTTTGACTGGGCAAAAACGCGACTACTGAAAATTTCGTGTACAGTAGTTCTCTAGCGTGTCTACCACTCAAACTGATCTGAGGCTTTGCTGTGTACACATTTTCACTTGTAACGGCACATTTCCCAACACACCTCTTTCACGCAGTCTAATCTGAGTCTTTGTTGGGCACACATGTCTGAGGACACATTTTCACTTGTCACGACTCATTTCCTTACACTCTATCTACCATTCAAACTGATCTGAGGCTTTGTTGTGTACACATTTTCACTTGTCACGACTCATTTCCTTACACTCTATCTACCACTCAAACTGATCTGAGGCTTTGTTGTGTACACATTTTCACTTGTCACGACTCATTTCCTTACACTCTATCTACCACTCAAACTGATCTGAGGCTTTGTTGTGTACACATTTTCACTTGTCACGACGCATTTCCTTACACTCTATCTACCACTCAAACTGATCTGAGGCTTTGTTGTGTACACATTTTCACTTGTCACGACTCATTTCCTTACACACCGCTGGCATGCAGGCTGATCTGAGTCGGTGATTACATGTCTGAGAAAATATTTTAATTTGTCATGGACCATACCCTTACACACCTCAGCCACGCAGGCAGTTTTTAGACTTTGCTTTACCCACGTGTCTGTATGCACATCTCATTTCATTACATAACCATGGTAACTAGTCGGAGACTTTTTATATGTTCACTTGTCTGAGGACAACGGAACCCTGCAAAGGCCATGCAATTAGCTTTTATATGTTGTGCGAACAATATTCTATCTTAATATCTTATGCACACAAAATAGTATGTTGTTGGCACAACATAGATCTTGTTCAGACAACATAATATTTTGTGCGCACAAATTGTTTTCTTGTTCGCACAACATATTATCTTGTTCGCACAGCATGTTATCTTGTTTGCACAACATAGATCTTGTGCAGACAACACAATATTTTGTGCTTACACGATATTATCTTTTTCGCACAACTTAGTATCGTGTGCGGACATCACAATATCTTGTGTGAACAAGATATTATCTTGTTCGCACAACATATCATCTTGTTATCACAATTTAATTAGACGCAAAAGATATTTTGTTGTCCGTACATAATCTATGTTGTGCAAGCAAGATAATATGTTGTGCGAACAAGATATCTTGTGCGCTCTTGTGTGCACAAGATATTAAGTTGTGCGAACAAGATAGTATCTTGTGCGCGCAAGATAATATCTTGTGCACACAACATGTTATTTTGTCCGCAAAAAGATATATCATGTGCGTACAGCATATTAACTTGTGAGTACAAGATAATAACTTGTTCGCACAACTAAATAACATGTTTGCACAACATATTAAAAAATGCATGCCCCTTGCCGGGATTCCGTAGAGAACCCATTTTCACTTGTCCTTTCTCATTTTCTTACACACTTCTCCCACTCAGGATCATGTGGGTTTTCGCTGTTTACACGTTCGAGGACATATTTTCACTTGTCACAGCTCTCTTCCCTTTGACATGTATCTTTCTATCGCACAGACTGACTGATTGATTGTTTAGGGGTTAACGACACGTCATCCCATGTGACTCATTTTGTCATCTCCCAGAGAAAGGGTGAAATAGGTAGCAGAGACAGTAGAGGAGTGCCCATACCTGCTGTAAGGACAGCAGACCTTGCCCTACTGTAATCCAATACATCGCTATGTACATGTATAAAGGCATAAAAGGACTTCGCAGTTGGCAAGTTGAAATTGCAGTTTCTACAACAACCGTCACCTTTTCCTCACCCCTCCCCCCCCACCTCTACACACACACACACGCACACACACACACTACAAACACTCCCACCTCCAACCACACTGATATAAGTGTTTGTTGTTCAGACATGTCCAAAGGTCTCAAGTAAAGAAATTTTTTAGAATTATAGAAGTTGCAACCTAAAATTCGGAGAGCTCATTTGCCAACTGCGCTGTCCTTTTTAAGCCTTTATAGCAAGGCGCCATCTCGCCTGGTACCCTGTAATTCTGAAGCTGTGGAGTGGGCTGCTGCTGGTTGAGAACCCAAGACATATTTTAAGGTGATGCGATTCACATGCGCCGTTTTACTATATGCATTTAAACCAGTACATTATAAAACGTAGAATAAAATGTGTGTGCGAGCAAAGACGCAGATCAGCCTGCGCATCCGCGCAGTCTAATCAGAGCCATAGCTGACCACATTGGCATCCTAACTTACCTAACAGATATCAGAATCAGAATTGTTACTGGTGACACGTCAAATGACATTCATACACCAGGACCTGTGATGTGGGAAGTTACTCCCTAGCTCTAAACAAAGAGGAAAATTTAGCTACACAATTATGGGGCTTTACTATTTAATCCGTAATTATAGATATCCGTAAATCGAATTATGGAAATCCATAATTCGATTAATGGTTATCATTAATTCAGATTGATTTATGGATATCCATAATTTAAATTATGGATATCCATAAATCGAATTATGGATATCCATAATTTGATTTATGGGTATCCATTATTTCTCTGATTTATGGATATCCATAATTCCATTTATGGATATCCATAATTCAGATCGATTTATGGATATCCATAGTTCGAATTATGGATATCCATAAATCACCGCAAAATCTTTTGATATATAATGATTTCACCCGAAGAAACGTGATTATTTATTGTAAAAATCTTCAAAATCTTCAAGGTCTTTATCATCGCTGGAAGATGATGGCCAGTCAAAGGGACCTCTCTGCAGTGCAGCCTTTTCAGCCCGTAAGGCTTCCAAAGCAAAGGGCGCTATACGCTGAATGGCCGCCATGTGTGCAGTTAAATGTCGGAACAAGTCGCAAGATCTTGAAATTCCGGCCAACGTATCTGGCATCACCTCTTTGAGGACTGCGCACCAAAGGACACTGAAAGTCAGACGTATGATTATAATGTTCCAAACAAGCAATCCGTGCATGCTTTCTGGAGAAAACTGCACATGGTCGTTATATAGTATCAGTATCAACATATACCCATATAATACTCTACTTGAGGTGTATGGGGTACCAGGAAGATTTAGATATATCTACAGGCCCCCGCCCATTGGGGCTTGGAGAAATAGATTTGGCTGTTAGAAGAAACAAAGTCATACGAGTCAATGGGCGACAGAGATTGAGATGACATTTCATCTCAATGAAGGCTTAATGCCCAACATAATTGGAAGCAACGTCTCCAAAATTACCTAAATAGTATTGAAGGGGACGTTAAACCTCATGTCAAACAGAACATATCTCTCCGCCAGCATAGGCCACCACTAAGCCTACACTGTATTATCTCCACCTCCATCCCGGCTCTTATTGCACAACTATATCGGAAACCTGACGTTTAATGTTTTCAAAGTAAGCAGTCATTATTCTTTAGGTTTAGGAGTTGCAGCGGAGAATTATGGATATCCATAATTCGATTTATGGATATCAACAAGTCAGCCGAATAATGGCTATTTATTATTCGAATTAAGGATATCCATAATTCGATTTAGGGATATCCATATTTCAATCTAAATTACTGATATCCATTAATCGTTTTATGAATATCCATAATTCGATTTATGGATATCCATAAATCAGACGAATAATGGATAACCATAATTCGATTAATGGATATCAATAAATCGAATAAGGGATATTCATTATTCGATTTGTGGATATCATTAACTCAGTTCGATTTATGGATATCCATAAATAATCATAAACTCATTATAAATGTCAGTTCTTGCAGTAAGGGTGTGAAACGCCAACGAATGGTGATATCAGAGACATAAGAGAAAGCGCTTACTGTATTGCGTAGGTGTGTAAGCTGATCTGAGTCTTTGCTGTAAGCAAAGATTTTAGGTTTTAGCGTACGTTGGCTGGCTATAGATGTATGTCAGAGTTCTTTTATCCAACGCATCGGGGAAACGCGAAAGCTCTACCATGCATTCTCGCTGTGCACGTGTAAACATGTTTCAGTTCTCCAGCACGCAAGCTGATCTGTAATAGTGTTTCCAATTATTCTAGGTGAACGTCACTTTTCTTCTAGCCAGCGCGTCGGGCAAACGCGAAATATGCCATACTCTCTACGGCAAATGGGGTTTTAACCCATTCAGTACCAGAAACCCCTAAAGGGGTACATTGGCAAACAGTGCAGGCCTAGATCAGACGCCACAGAAAGCGGCGTCTGATCAGGGCCTACACTGTTTGCCAAACGTTTAGCCAGTTTCCAAATAAGTTTTGAAGAAAACACAACCTGACACCCCTAAATCTTGAAATGGACTCCTGCTATATCGTATAAGGTTTGATACAAAAAGGTAACAATTAATAATAATCGAGCTTGTTTATAGAGGGTAACACATTTAGTAAACTAGTACTAATCTTCCATGTGGCCCTCTTTTCCTGGGTAGAAACCAGTACAAAGCAATGTGGATACAGTCTCCTGCTCAAGGAAACAACACTTAGCGCTTGCGGGGATCTCGATCTCAAATCCGATGATTAATATCTAATGGAGGACATGTTGCGCAAGAACATTTATTATCCTAATGTATTGCAATGCGTATTACTAAGAGAAACGTTTTTGTTTATTTTAACAATACCTTTCTGATTAAGGATTCCGCTTCCTTGAAAACACTCGCGTGTGTGTCTTGTGTCTGTCTGTCGCTAACGCTTGTGAAACTTCGTTTGTATTGATTCTGATTTTATGACTTTACATTCAACTCAGAGTGTCCTTAGGTGCGAAATTGAATACTTAAATATTTTGGCGTATGTTTTAATGAAAATCAGAACAATTAAAGTAAGAGCGAATGAGTCAGTTTTCCATCGTGATTATTACTGAAGAACAGAAGCATGCTAAAATGTAAAGTATTTCAATTTTTGTAGAATTATTAACCGTCCTTTTCGCCTTTTTCACCTTTAGGAACCCCTTCTCTCGCAATCAGAAAGATAAAAAATAGTCATATTTAAAACGACTGATTAATTATCTGCACAGGTTTTAACCTTCAAGCGCAATAGAGTATTCTAGAGCAGACGACAAATGCTTGGTTTTATATTTTTAGCGAAAATAAAGCTCGACGTTTCACGTGATTCTTCTGTTGGGCACACGTGATGTAAGTTTAATATTCTTAAATATAAGAAAACTGCCTTCTGCTTAACATGCCTAGCGCTAGAAGGGGAGCGAACTCATAAGAAAACCAGAGGACCAATGGTCCTGAGCCTCTCACCAGAGTGTTGAGAGTTTTCGAAGTTTTCTTTTACCTTACATGAGCATAGTGGCCATAATGGTCATGTGACCAAATTCATATTAATAAATTTCCATTTGTTTCTTCCTAAAAGCTTTCACATGAAATTTGGTTACAAATGCAGCAGTGGTTTCTGTGTAAAATAAGCTCTTATCTGAATGACCTTGGGCCAAGGTCAAAGAATGACCTTGATTATTAATACTCAAGTACATATAGTTTCACTCACAAAATTGCTGACTATATCTATCAATTTTCAGATCACAGGCGCCAATAGTTTCCGAAAAAATACTCGTTTTTTTTTTTTGTTTTACATTTTATCTTAAGAATGTCTATGCGATAAATTTTACCTGGGCTTAAATAGATCACGGCCACAAGGGGTCTTCATTTGAGGAAGCGAAAATGGGCCAAAAACCCAAATACTACATACCAAGTTTCATGAAAATCGGCCCATTGGTTGCGGAGAAGAAGACCCTTTATGGGCATGGTGGCCATATCTGTCACGTTACCAAAATCATATAAAAATTATTTTATTTTTTCTACAAGTTTTTATATATATGTAAAATTTGGTCACAGACGGCCTAGAGGTTCCAGTGGAAAATAGGTTTTAATCTTCGAATCTGAAAGGCCTCAGGCCAAGGTCAAGGGATGCCCATGAATACTCATGTAGTTTCATCCACTCATCTAGCCTACTGCATCTTCAAATAATCAGATCAGAGACTGCAATAGTTTCCGCAAAATGCACAATTTGACTTTTTCCCATTCAAATGTCTACATGACTAAATTTGACGTTGGTGTAAAATGGTTCAAAGTCATCCGAGGGTCATCATTTGAATAAACATTGATGAGCTCGAATCCACAATGTTACATACAAAGTGTCATGACAATCGGCCATCTGGTTCAGGAGAATATTTTTGAAGGGTTTTGACCCTATATGGGTATGGTGGCCAGCTTGGTCATGTGACCAAACTCATTTTAATTATCATTTCCTTGTTTTTAAATGCATTTATATGAAATCTGGTTACACTGGCTTAGTGCTTTATGTGAAAAATAATGTTATTTTTTTATATTTGAGTGACACTTTTGTTTTTACTTTTTACCATACAAAAGTTAATGTGACCAGATCATTTGATCTTGACATTTAATAGGTCTAGGAAATCTAAAGGGCACTGATCTTTTGAACAAATTATGATGGCCTGAGTTCTCAAATGCTACATACCAAGTTTCATGGCTATCGACCTACTGGTTCCGGAGGAGAACATTTTGTATGGTTTTACCTTATATGGGCATGGCGGCCATTTTGTCATGTTACCAAACCCATTTTAATTTGGTTTCATATCCTTGTCCCCAGAGAAATTGACAGAAAATTTGGTTACAAATTGCTTAGTGGTTTCTGAGGAAATTAAGTTAAATTTTATATATCTGAATGACCTTGGGCCAAGGTCAGATACTGGCCTTGACCATGACTACTGATGTAGTTTCAATCTCTCATTTAGCTAACTGCATCTACCAAACTTCAGATCACAGACTGCAATAGTTTCTAAAGAATACATAGTTTTGACTTTTTCTCATACAAAAGTATATGTGTCCAACTTTGCATCACGTTAACAAATACCTGAAATGAACAACCCCTAAACCCCGCTTTATATACAGAAAACTGAAGTTTACGGAGGTATACATTATTTTCCTTATTTCTGCTCCAATACATAGTTTTGGGTATTCGTTAGAACCGCCTCAATGAGGCGGTTCTAACGAGCAATACATAAGTTGTGGATACTCGTTAGAACAGCCTAAATGAGGTTCTAACGTGCACCCACAACATATGTTGGAAGTACAAATAAGAAAAAAAATCACAAATTTTCATCAGAAAAAAATAGCCATTTTGGAGATGTGAGAAAATCACGGGGGTAATACCATTATCTATACCTGTGTTGTCGACCGAGCCGGTACTGTGTAAAGCTGCTGTCGACCGTGAAATACGGTTTTCGACCGAGCAGTACGGATGTCGACAGAGGAGGGCCTTCGATTTCGATGCACTTGGAGAGACGAAAACGTTAGTTTAAACATTTACAAACGATGTCGGTGTTTTAAAGAGACAAGCTGTTAATTGTCTGTTCACTTATAGAGAGTAGAAGTAAAACAAAGATCAGGAATTGATACAATTAACTTACTCCATCCATAAAAGACACCAAAGGGAAAGAAATACAAACATTAAGCGACCAGACCATAATGGAAACCTAAACAAAGGAAGGCCATATGGACAGTTACTTTCCCACAAAATGGCCATATGGCCATCCAAAATTAAAAGACACAAGTGCTACACACAGTAAGGAACAAACAACAACATAAATAAATCGCCACAGGAGAGCCGCCTTGGAACGGTCAGTGGAAGATTTCCACTGGGGGGCTTAAATCGATTTTACGTGGCCACAATCCTCGCCCTTACTTCCGTCGCGATTTAGACAAATAATTTGTTCAGTCCGCATGAAGGCCTCCTAACTCATCAGTGCAAAAGAGTCGTGAGTATGAAAAACACTATAAAATACCGGTTCAATCGAAAAAAAATCAGTTTTCGCAGAACATCATTAATCTAATGCTTTATGAAAAGTAGGAAAGCAAACAAACACCATATATATTTTATCTACCATTTACGCTTCAACAACAACGTGGGTTTGACATAATTCATGCACTCTGGGAGTTTTTATAGACCTTTCAAAAATGTCGGGATACGGATGTCGATTATTAGAAATACGACCGTCGATGGTATTCTAGTCTGATCGATACGGCTGTCGACGAAATATAAAAAACTATACATTCCATGTACTGCTGTTAAAATACATGATTTATTCTATGATTATTACTGAAATCTGCACTATTAGGCAGATTTCACTGGGAGCCATGAAGAAAAATGTATGTTTTGTGCGAACTGGTGTCTTAAAGTCGCAACAATCACTAAGAATAACTTCATCCTTAACTCTCCCATATTTAGTTTACACAACAGGCTACAAGGCTGGTCACGGATGTAAACACTTGAAATGCCCAATCAGATTGAAATAAAACTGCAAAGAAATGTTGTAAACCGGTGCAAATGCTCTTGAAGATTGATGTCGGAAAGATTACAGGCGCTTGAAGTTTTAAATGCTTAAACATTTCAAATTTGTTTGAAAGGGCCATAACGAAATTGAATATATTAACATTCATGTTGAGGTTATTTTTTTTTTTGGTTTTTACGGCCCTTTCAAGATTATTTCACTCATATCGAGCCGATCGTTAATCAGAGGTTGGCGAAAACCGGTGTACCCGGAGAAAAAAACACCTGACCTTCCGTTGCAGAATTTGGCGTCTCACATGTGACCCGAGCGAGGCTCGAACCACAGCGGTGAGAGACCTAATGATCAAGAGGCAGCGCTCTTAACCATTAGGCCCCGGAGGCCCGTTGTTTAGGTTTTGAGCTCAGATCTTCAAGCGCATGTGCAGAGGCGAATATTTCTCAACAAATGCCATGACAAACAGTAGGGTTGATCAGCAGACATTACGAAAACGATTTCCAGACACTTCGGCCCCACTACCACCTCGGCCCCTAGACAGGTCGGCCCAAAACCAAGTCGGCCCTAGACACCTCGGCCCTAGTCACCTCGGCCCTAGACACCTCGGCCCCACTGTCACCTCGGCCCCTAGACATCTCGGCCCCAAAGACACCTCGGCCCCACTTTTGATATCTGTTAGGTAATGGGCATTTATATCATGCTAAAATCGGCCCCGCCCATCGGGACTTCAAGAAACCGACAGCCTGTGACATGAGTACTGGTAAACCGCTTAGAGGTCTTAAGCCTGGACAGGAAAAGCGGTGCGAGTCGGACCGTTCATACTTATAAACCCTGTTGGTTTCATTGGGCTGCAGAGTTGGAGATGTCATTTCATCTTAATGTCGGGTAAAATTCCCACAAAATTGGAGGCAACGTCTCCAAAATGACCGAGATAGTGTTGATTGGGGCATTAAATGTCAAATCTAACAAACAAAACATCATGTTAACAATCCTGTGTAATGAAGACCCCGCTCAACCCCAGTTTATATGTGGAAAACTGGGGCTCATAGGGGCATACATTATTTACATCACGATGACACGCCTTCATCACGAAAACATGCCTAAATAATTTTGACCCCCTTGAACCCCACTTTTATATAGTAAAAATATAGATTGTGGTACTCATTAGGACTGCCTCGATTGGGCGATTCAAACGAGTACCCACAATCTATATTTTGAGCAGAAACAAGAAAAATATCACAAGTTTTCATCTTAGAAGTTTCGTTTTTCGGCGGTAAAGTTTTCAATGTATTTGTGTTTTCGTAATGATTAATTTTAACCCCCTTGAACCCCACTTTATTATAGTAAAATTGGGGTTTACAGGGGTAAACCTTATTTTTCTAATTTGAGCATAAATAATAAAATATCACAATTTTTCCTTTTATAATGTTCGTTGGTCGGCGGTAAAGTTTACAAGTCATTTGTATAGGCGTGTTTTCATAATTCTTATTTCTGCTCCAAGATACAGGTTGTATGTACTGGTTAGAACCGTCTCAATGAGCAGGACTGACCAGAATGCGTCTGTGACAACCTTTAATCACAACTAGTTTAATATTAATCTGTGTTTATGCAAAATAGTCATTTCTTAGATCCCTTTCATATAAATTAACAGGTCTGTGCGATAAACCATATCCTTGAGAACGATTGAACCAGTATCAAAGATCTATGTTTTCGAGCAGAAGTAAGAAATATAATTTTTATCAACCGTTCGTTATATAATTTTGGTTTTACGGAATCTTCTATTTAGATGTTAGGAAATAAGATCAAATTATTTTATTGCTATTTTTAATTCGTATGAAAAATAACAAATAACCAATGAGACGTTTATCATAAATATAACAACGCATACACGACATTTAACTTGGACTACACTCTTATGGACAGCTAATTCCCCGCCGCCTTCAACCGTGACGTTGACCTTGAGTCAGCATCACGAAAATTGGGGTTTAGCGGGTCTCGGGTCGTTTCGCCCGTGAGTCGTTTCGCCCATGAGTCGTTTCGCCCGTGGGTCGTTTCGCCCTGGGTCGATTCGCCCTGGGTCGTTTCGCCCGTGGGTCGTTTCGCCCTGATTGGGTGGGTCGTTTCGCCCTGATTTTTTTCAAGCCCTATTGATTGAGGTTATGTTTATTTTGGTATGTAAAGGGATTGATGGGGGTATTGGGAGTTCCGGAAAACATGGTTTTGCCCTCGTATGGTGCAGCTGGACGACCTACTGGCGGCTTCTACGTCAGGTTTGAGCAACTGAGCTACCCCTAAACCCCACCTTATATGAAGAAAACTGGGGTTTACTGGGGTATACATTATTTGTATTATTTCTGCTACAAGACAAAGGTTGTGGTTACTCGTTAGAACCACCTCAACCTATGTTTGCAGTATAGATAAGAAAAAATACCACATATTTTCATAAGAAAAATAGTCATTTTAAAGATGTGAAAACATGCACTATGTGGCATGGCTGTGTTATCGTACTGGTCTGTTTAATAGTTTGCATTACGAAAACGTGCTTATTCAAATACTGGAAAATTGTACCACCAAATAAAATAATCAACATTGTTCTGATCAAAGATTCTTATATTTTTCACATTTCTGCTCGAATGCTCGTTAGAAACGCCTCGGCGAAGCGGTTCTAACGATCACCAACGGTCTGTGTATTTTGGGGCGAAATATGAAAAACAATGTGTTGCATGTTCGTTGTGTGTTTTGTGGGTAGTCTATCTATATATCCTGCAGCACCCTCTCGCGAGGATTATGTGCAGCTGCGCGCGCCAGAAAAAGAAAAGTGTGAGAAGAAAAAGTATTAGATTTAAGGAGAATTGAAAGTAAAAACAGTGTTAGTAAAGTAGAGATTAAAAGCAGATAAAAACAATGTTTCACGGTTCATGGCATTGGGTGATGGAGGGTGCATATGGTCGATCTGAAAGAATCCAGATCGGAGCACACAACAGCATGAGGAGGAAGGTGATTCCATTGTACCACAGCCAAGGGGAAGAAACTGTATTTATAGTAACTGGCAGTAGTAGGGATTTGAATATAATGCATAGTATGCATGTTTTTAGTAGATGAACAGTTCAGATCCGTTCGTCCGTCCGTCCATCTACACATGCATCACTTCATTCATTCATTCATTCATCATTCATTTCCGATTGTCCATCCATCCAACAATACTCTCCATTCATTCATTCATTAACTTATCTATATCCGTATATTCAAAATGCCGTCCGTTCATCCGTACGTCCGTCCATCTACCAACGCACAACTCCATTCACACATTTATTCATTTATTTATTCATCCATCTGCCCATTTACTTATCCGTTCCGTTTGTAACTCCCTTAAAATAGAATTACGGCGAAACGACCCACGGGCGAAACGACTCACGGGCGAAACGACCCACCAGGTAAGGGCGAAACGACCCAACCCCAAAATCAGGGCGAAACGACTCAGGGCGAAACGACCCGGCGAAACGACCCACGGGCGAAACGACCCGGAACCGTTTAGCGGGTTGTTCTATTTGTGAATATTTGATAATGATAGTTTATGAGCCTTTTCTACAAAATATATAGGGTCATGAAGACTTTGCACTCAATGTACATCCAGATCCATCTGATCTGGATCTTCACTGTCATTCAGTTTGCGAATTTTAAATGAATACAATATACATGTATCAAGTAATTTGAGGGTCAGATAGTCAGAAATAAATAGATAACTAAATAAATAAATAACTAAATAAATAAATTATGCAATTACTTGTTCCTGTTCGTCTTTAAATATGTGCTGAAATAACAATCAAATAGGAATTTCTAAATGTGTGAAAATTGATAACAATGGAAACATACTGAGCAATTCCTACAAAAATACGAGCAGTGAAGACTTTGCACACAGTGCACATCCAGATCTACACTGTTTGCCAGTAATATTTACATACATTATACATGTATCAAGTAATTTGAGTGGCTGATAATCAGAAATGTGACTAGTAAATAAATTAATAAATAAATAAAGTATACAATATACTCGTTACTGTCCGTCTTTAATATGAGCTAGAATGACAATCAAATGTGTGAAAATTGATAACAATGATCTGTTTATCATCAAGGATCTCTTTATTGGGGAAAAGGGATTAGTAACGCCTGGTTGTTTATTGAGCTTCACACTTTACTAATTTTTGTCAATAATTAATTGTTCTTGTAAAACTTTTTGCTAAATAGTGTACTAACCTGAATTTCATTAATCCTTACCCCGCTGAACACGATAATCCTTAACTTTGCAAACAGTGTAGATCCTGATCAGATTGTTTCTGCCCTCTGAACCGGATCGCGCCGTTTTTCATGCAGTTTTTGAATTGCATGCATACATTATATTAATTGGTTTACTTACGAGGATAGTTCTAGTTCAGCGAACCTGAACACTGTTAATTACCTAATAAAAAAATACATGAATAAATAAATAAATTGTTTGTTTGTATTGGAATTTATCGGCCCAGTCAACACCATTTTACTTCATTTTCGAGACGGTCAGTTTACCTATCCACACTTATCCTGGACAGGCTTATACGTAAGCGGTTGACCAATATAGTGCACTTTTTTCGCCAGAAAATGACAACTGCCCTTCTTGAATCAGCGGACGGGAGAGAATCGCCGTAGAAAAGATTTCATAATCAATCTCCACGAAATAAAGTTGCCGACCCCGGTAGGTATCGAACCGGCGTCCTCCTGATCACCAGTCAGACGCGCATCCGACTTAGCTACCGAGGTCAAAAAAAAAAAAAATAAATAAATAAATAAATAAAAAAAAATAAATATATATATAATTTTGTTAACAAATATAAGATTATCCCCCATCATCACCATGATTGACGAAACAGGGACATGATTTTTTTATGGTTTTACGGCCCCATCCACCAATCGATCCAATAAGTAAGGATAATTAGGTATCATGTTGTTATTGAAAGTAATTTAAAAAAGTATTTTAGCGGTGTGGAATTATTTCGGATAATACAAAAGCCTATAGATGATCAAAAGAAGAGAAATGTAGCAAAAAGAGCCCTCTCTAAATCATGCCGCAATGCAATTAGAATTATACATTGAAAGAAAAGAGGGGAATTTTCAAATGTTTCTTCCATTCTTCTTAAACACTGTAAATGGACATATAGATTTTCTATTTAGTAACGTTATAATATATATAATATATATATATATATATATATATATATATATATATATATATATATATATATATATATATATATATATATATATATATATATATATATATATTATAGGTTCAAATATTCGTGGCTCCCTATAAAAATAATCAAATCAGCAAATAAAAATAAACTCATCGGGCATCTCCTATTTAAGTGGAAGCCCCGTGAAACGCAAAGTGGGGCCGAAGTGTCTAGGTATATGGGGCCGACGTGTCTAGGGGCCGAGGTGTCCAGGGGCCGACCCGTCTAGGGTTTAAATTTTATGTGGGGCCGAGGTGGTTTTGGGGCCGAGGTGTCTAGGGGCCGAAGTGTCTAGGGGCCGAGGTGGTTTTGGGGCCGAAGTGTCCTGTTGCCACGAAAACATGCCTAATAAAATAAATTGAAAATTTTACCCTATAAACAAAAAATGAAAATTTTCAGAAAAAAAAGAAAAATCTGATACTTTTTATATTTCTGCTCAAAAATAGATTGTGTGAACGCGGGGTTCTAACAAGTACCCAGAATCTATGTATATGAGCAGAAATATGAAAAATAAGGTTTACCCCTGTAAACCCCCGTTTCACTATATAAAAGTGTGGTTCAAGGGGGGTCAAAATTATATAGGCGTGTTTTCGTGATGAGCTCCTTTTCCGACTACCCAAAATTCCTAAGCAGAAAAGCCCTTCAGTCCACGTGACTATCACAGACTTGTCCGAATAATTTTTTTTATACAAAACAGCCGCAGTGACGGAGGCCAGAGTGTTGTGTACGAGGGCTATCTTGGAATCATAGGTTGGGCTTGGCAAACAGTGAAGACCCAGACCAGACGCCACAGAATGCAGCGTCTGATCAAGATCTACACTATATACTTATAAATCGGATTTCAAGGTAAATTAAGCAGTTTAAATCACAGTCCAGGACTTTTCCGACCTATAGTCAGCGACAATCGACCCACCAGTACTCTGAGTGCTTTGATTTTGCGTTTGTTATGAGTGCGCAAGTGCATATTTAAGTGAAAGAGGTATAAATGGTTAACGCTGAGCATAAATCGACCGTACATGAGAAGTGGTAAACCGCTTAGTGGGTCTTAGCCTGCCCAGGCAAAGTGATGCGAGTTGGACCGTCCGTGCATATAATGACATTTTATCTCAATGTCGGGTAAAAGTCCCACAATATTGAAAGCAGCGTCTACAAAATGACCCAAATAGTGTTGACGGGAACAAACATAACCAGATAACTGTACCGACATGTGTGTATGTGTGTGTGAATTCGGGTTTAACGTCGCTTTCAACAATTTTTCAGTCATATCACGACGGTGTCTGTTTGCGACAGGGAGCTCAATGCTCACTTTTATAGTGCTGCCTCACTGAAGTATCATGTCCCAGACACATTACATGATACCAAACCCAATCACATTATCCTAACACTGGGTCGACCAGTCCTAGCTCTACCCCGTGAATCTGAGTGCCAAGCGAGGAGCAGCTAGTACCATTGTTATCGATTTTGGTATTGAGGCCCGGGATCGATCCCGTGACCTCCCGTTCCCTGGAGCGGACACTCTACCAACTGAGCTATCGGGGCCGGTTCTGTACCGACATGTTAAGATAGTTTAGCATTTGTCTATAATGATATAAGAACATTGTCTATAATGATATAAGAACAGACTGTTTGTCATTCCTAACGGGGATGACATGTTGGTTTTCGCTGGACAATGTCTTGACATGTCCCGTGCTTAGCTGTATTTGAAACAAAAGTCACCTGTCAGCTGTAATATGGTTTCTAATAAGTTGTTTGGAATTGTGGGTATACAAATGCTGACGGGTGGTCAACGTCAGTATGGTCGTCGTGATTTCCTCACCAGATGCAGTTTTGCAGCCAGTGTCGGACCCTGGATAACACAACGCAGAACTGTTCAAGACCGCTGTATTCTATAACTTGTCTACGGAAGGCTTTCTAAGATTTTTTTAAAAGCTACACGTGTATATTTAAACGAAATTTAGTAATCGGCATAATATGATTTAATAAAGAAGAAAATTTCGTAAATTTCGTAAATTTCACACCCAAATTTACATATGGTCAATTTCGAAAAATTTTGATGTCTGAATTTTCTGACGTATAAAGAATTGTTAAGTATTCGTCACACCTGTGAAAAACTAGTGCGACTTTTTATAGGGTGCGAAGAATTGGTATCGATTCCTCACACATGTGAAGAATTCGTTGCCAATGTCTGACGTGTAAAGAAATTGTAAGTATTCGTCACACCTGTGACCCGTGTTTATGAGGTGTGGAGAATTTGTACCAATTACTATTACACGTGTCTTACATGTAAAGAACTGGTACCGATTCCTCCCACATGAGAAGAATTGGTACCAATTTCTCACAATGGTATAATTGATACCAATACATCACACATGTGAGGAATCGGTACCAAATCCACACAGAAGCCTCCGTGGTGTAGTGGTTACGCTACTCGCCTTGTAAATTAGGGGTCGCAGGATCGATCCCTGGCTTCTCCGGACTTTCGGATGAGTCTTTAAACCGAGGTCCCGTCTCCATATGACCTTAGTTGTTGGTGGGACTAAACCTCAAACACTCATTCACCAAATCCACACACATGTGAAGAATCTCAATTAGTTGGCTACCAACTTTCACTGGCTGTAATAGTTTCTGAAAAATTAATTATTTTAATTATTTTAATTTTTCCTATAGAAAAGGATAGGTTGTAAAATTTGACCGTGTCTGGAGATAAGTTCGGGGAAATCCTAAGATCATCATTTGAACAAATTATGATGTGCTGGAGTCCTAAATGTTACATACAAAGTTTCTTGACTGGTCCTAGAGCTTTTTAATGGTTTAACCATATATGGGTGTGGTAGCCATCTTGGTCATGTGACCCAGATGCCGCGAACAAACTAGCGTTCCCCCTACCCAAAGAGGTTCAAAACATATTGGCTTTGATTGGCCAATCGGTTTTCAGACATAACGAAAACACGTATGGGGCGCCAGTTTACTATTTAATCCGTATTTATAGATATCCATCATTCGATTTATGGATATCCATAAATCAGTCGAATAATGGATATCCATAATTCGATTCATGTGGGACAATTGTAATCCGCCTATTACCTGTGTCCGATTTAAACCGCGCGACAAATTGTATAGAAATGAACAGGGCATGTGAATCTAAGACATGATTGAAAAAATACTAGGCTAGATAGCGAAAATGTGATTGAAAATTATGAAAATTCAATCTTTTATCTTAATTTTGATTATAAGGGACAATTTCTCATCATTTGATAAAGAGTCATAGTCACCTGCTTCCAACGTGCCGTCCTCCATAATGAACTCTGCACCCTGAACATTTTCGCCACTTTGCCCACTGCCTTTTGGCTTGTTTACTACGAACAATGTTCCAATCATGCATGTCATTCTCAACATTACCAGACCCATCGTTCATATCCAAAAACATATTTCAAGGAACAGCAGTATCCATTTCTGAACAATCGCCATCTTGGGTATTATCATCGGACTCACTTAGAACAATAAAAATGTTATTATCTACTCTATGGGAAGCAACCGTCGTACCGTAACCACGCCCTCCCCTTGTCCGAACCACACGTCCGCGACCACGCACAAAATTCGATGCCATTAAGTCCAGTATAACACAATTTAAGCCAAAAATTAGCACACCGAATTTCAACATGTAGCTTGCCGCCATTAAAACCGAAATTCAGTGCTGCGTCCGATCAGGACCTTCAATGCAATGAAGCGTCGATAATGATGGTGTATGTGGCCTTAACCTGTGCCTGATCAGAATCATCTGCAACTATTATTGACATTTATGCCTTTGGCGCAAAGGATTAAGCCTTTTACTGTGCGCTGACCTTCTCGGCTTACCTGTACAGAATCTCTTGTTGGAAATAGCAGGCGCTTTAATGGAAAATAATTTGTAAACGAATATTACTTATTTATTTTTCAATTTGACAACTCTGTTCCGATTTAATCTAATTGTCCGTTTAAAAGCCTTCAAAAATATATCAAATAAGTGGAACTTTTATTTAATTAGCTGCCGGCAATTTTATTTTCAAATTAACAACCCTTAACCCTTATATGAAGCATACAAAACAGTGGAAAAACATCGACAGTACCCTACTTTAACGGCTAAAACCTTCACTTTCTGTTAATATTGCAAAAAACGCCCGCATCAGACGCAATGTATTTACAGTATTGTTTTTTTTTTTGATAGCAATTATAATATTTCAAAATAATGTTTGATAACGGCATTTTGCGATTAAATTTGCAGCTTATTCAGAAAAAGCTTTATCGTCTACACACGCGTGTAATCCGACTGTGAAATGAACACATCTTCCCCTGGGCATCTCTTTGGAGTGTAAATCAATCTAAGAATGCGGTGTATGATCAGCGTCTTCTAAAATGCGGTGTCTGATCTGCGTCTTCTAAACTGCGGTGTCTGATCTGCGTCTTATTTATTTATTTATTTATCATGACCCGTTTAGATTTTTTATACTTACTAAGCAAGTTACATAAACATTGCTAGTAATAAGATTACAATTGAAAGAAAGAATGTGCAGGCTAGTCTGACATTTCGCTGTTCGCATATCTGACATTTCGCTGTTCGCACATTGTTTTGTTTGAATACAAGAATACAAAAAGGGATGTCTTGGAACAAAAATAAGAAAAATGATGTATACCGCCGTAAACCCCATTTTCTCTATATGAAGTGGGGTATAGGGGGGATGTCTTCATTTGACGGACGTGTTCACGTGATGATTAACAAATTATCAAGAATGGACTGAAGGCACGGATGTGTTATCATAATTTATTTATTTGTTTATTTATATTTTTGCTAAATGCGTAGATTGTTGGTTATATTTAGAACCAGCTCAGTACGATTTATTTAGTTTTATATTTATGTATTTATTTCAACTGTTAAATGATTTATTAAGATCAGGGGTGTACCCCTTTTCTGGTGTTCCTTCCATCATGCCGGGGAAAAGAATATGCATGTAAACCTAACTTTATATATTGAACAGTCAGGTAATCAGGGATCAGCATGATTTTAACACAACACAAAAAGATAAGTACTTGCTTCTTATTCTTCTATATTATTTTAGTCACTGTTGTTTATTCATCACGGCAACAAGCCGGGTAATGAACACCCCCTTAAACCATGCTTTATAGAGAGAAAACTGGGGTTTACTGTGGTATTCATTTTTTTTTTATTTCTTCTCCAAGACATAGGTTGTGGGTACTCGTTAGAGCCACCTCAATGAGGCGGTTCTAACGAGAAGACAAAACCGGTTTTGAGTATCGATATGTTTTCATTAACAAATTAGCTGTTTTTGACAGTCGGCACCCGCCCATCGAGGCTTTAAGAAATAGATGGGCTGCGTGATGCTTCCACGCAGAGCTGACCTGCACATAGTACTGGTGAACCGCTTAGAGAATCAAAGCCTGTCAAGGTAAATGGTCCATGCTATAAACCCTATTGGCTTCATTGGGCGATTGGGCTTGAGATGTCATTTCATCTAAATGTCGGGTAAAAGTCCAACAAATTGGAAGCAACGTCTCCAAAATGACCTATACAGTGTTGACGGGGACGTTAAACCTCAACTCCAGCAAACAAACACAACTGTTTTTGAGATCAAGAATATCCTACTAAGCCGCACTTATGTGTTATCGTAATTTATTTATTTACGATTTATTTATTTAAAACTTATTTATTGCTCAATACGTTGATTGATAGTACTATTTAGAACCTGCTCATTCTGATTTTATTTTTTTTAAATTCATTTATGCATCACGTGAACAAGTCCGTGAAAAGAAGAAATCCCTTAAATAAAAATCAAAAATGAGTTTATATAGAGAAAACTGGGATTTACGGGCGTAATCATTATTTTTCTTACTTCTGCTCCAAGACATAGGTTGTGGGTACTCGTTAGGACCGCCTCAACGAGGCGAGTCTAACGATCACACACAACCTATGTCTTGAGCATGATTTTGACTTAATAAACACGAAAAAATAGGTAGTAAGGTTTCAGTTTGGCGATTCTGTGCCCATAATCAAGGTTTTATTTCACTCAGGGGAAAATAGCACGGGTATTTAAGCAGAAGACAATTATCGCGTTTGTGACACGTGTAATGTGTATTGCGTTCCGGCTACCGACCGCCAGGAAGCCCGAAGATTAATGGACACACGTACAAGGTATAATGGATTACCTTATTTCCGGAAAGATTGAGTCATAGGCACTACTGTGCATTCTTTATTCATATGAAGTGATAATTAGTACCAATTGTTGTTATTATTATTGTTATTATTATATCTTGAATCGAATTTACATGTATACTGGTTTTTGTTTGTTTGTATTGGAGTTGAATGGCCCAGTAAACACTTTTTAGGTCATTTATGAGCCGGTCAGTTTGCCTATCCACACTTTTCTAGGGCAAACTTATGCGTAAGCGGTTAATTAGTACAGCGCACGTTTGACTGACAACAGCCCTTCTTGAATCAGCAAAAAGGGAGAGAATGACCGTAGAAAAGATTTCATAATCAATATCCACGCAAAATGTTGCCGAACCGGTTTTGAGTATAGATAGGTTTTCATTAACAAAATACCTTTTTTTTTTTTTTGAGATATCAAGAATACCTTACTAGGCCGCACGGATGTGTTGTCGTAATTTATTTATTTACGATTTATTTATTTAAAACTTATTTATTGCTAAATACGTTTATTGATGGTACTATTTAGAACCTGCTCATTCTGATTTTATTTTATTTTTTTTTAATTTATTTATGCATCACGTGAACAAGTCCGTGAAAAGAAGAAATCCCTTAAACCCCACTTTATATAGAGAAAACTGGGATTTACGGGCGTATTCATTATTTTTCTTATTTCTGCTCCAAGACATAGGTTGTGGGTAATCGTTAGGACCGCCTCAACGAGGCGGGTCTAACGAGCACACACAGCCTATGTTTTGAGCATGATTTTGACTTAATAAACATAAAACAAAGGTAGAAATATTTTAATTTGGCGATTCTGTGCCCATAATCAAGGTTTTATTACACTCAGGGGAAAATATCACGGGCAGAAGACAAATGTCGCTTTTATGACACGTGTAATGTGTATTGCGTTCCGGCTACCGACCGTCAGGAAGCCCGAAGATTAATGGACACGCGTGCTAGGTATAATGGGTTACCTTATTTCCGGAAAGATTGAGCAATGGGTACTACTGTGCATTCTTTATTCATATGAAGTATTGGTGCTATTTAGATAATAAATGAGTACCAGTTGTTGTTGTTATTATTATTATTATATCTTGAATCGAATTTACATGTATACTGGGGTTTTGTGTGTTTGTATTGGAGTTTAATGGCCCAGTCAACACTTTTTAGGTCATTTTTGAGCCGCTCAGTTTACCTATCCACACTATTCTAGGGCAAGCTTATACGTAAGCGGTTAATTAGTGCATTGCACATCTGACAACTACCCTTCTTTAATCAGCGGAAGGGAGAGAATGACCGTAGAAAAGATTTCATGATCAATATCCCCGCAAAAAAGTTGCCAACCCCGGCAGGTATCGAACCTGCGTCCTCCTGATCACCAGTCAGACGCGCATCCGACCCAGCCACCGAGGCCGTTAAACCTCGAATCAAACAAATTAACAATCACCAGAATAAATATTTGATGTTTGAATCTGCAGTATATTATTATAG
Source organism: Lucinisca nassula (assembly GCA_963580285.1). Lineage (NCBI taxonomy): Eukaryota > Metazoa > Mollusca > Bivalvia > Lucinida > Lucinidae > Lucinisca > Lucinisca nassula. The sequence continues at coordinate 174,019,055 of OY757013.1, read as the reverse complement.
ATAAAAATGGGCACCAGGTACATAAAGAGTAATTAAAACCTTATGCTTCGTTTTATATTTTTGATTAGTCACAGTTAATTTAAAACAGTCTAAGTAAGCATTATCTTACATGGGTATGTCACAATATTGAATGATCATTGTGACCATTATGATAACACATCCGTGTGAAATAATGCATTCTTTAGGTTGCAGAAAACGGTTATTAAAAAAAATGTGTCATAGTTTATTACTTCTTTAAATACAGGTCGTGGATGTTGTTAGAACCGTCTCGCTTCTAACGAATACCCACAACATAAGTCGGGGCAAAAGTAATAGAAAAATATATATGTTTGTTCCAACAAACCACAGTTTTCTATATATAAAGTTGGATTTAGAAGGGGTGTTCATCAGTGACATGGACTTGTTAACATGATAGTGATAGTCAAGCAGATTTAAGTGCATTTTGGACGGGAAAGCCCAAACATGGACACTTATGCTGGAAACAATGCATGCTCAGATCAGACGTCGAGCTTAGATCAGGACCTTTGCTGTCAACCCATTACGGCCTCCGCCCATCGGGCTTGAAGAAATATATTGGGCTGCATGATGCTTCCAAGCATAGCTGAAACTGACTGCACAGCACATGAGTACTTGTAAACTGCATGGAGGCTCTAAGCCTGCCCATGAAAAGTGGCGCAAGTTGGACCGTCCATGCAGATAAACCCTACTGGTTTCATTGGGTGGCAGGACTTGAGATGTCATTTCATCTCAGTGTCGGGTAAACGTCCCTGAAAATTGGAAAGAACCTGTTCGCAAAATGTATAGGCTATACAGTGTTGACGGGAACGTCAAGCTTCAAATCAAACAAAACTGTCAACCCATTAAGAAAATATATCCGTTTGACAATGTTTTCTTTCTTATCTTCGAAGTGTTAATTTATATCTAAAAAAAAAAAAAAAACAGCAACATTATTTTAATGAAAAACACCGTGTCTTGGTGTGGATAACACACATTATAACCCATGTAAACCTCTCTTTTATGTATATAACGTAAAGTGGGGTTTACAGGTTTTTTTTATTACATGGACTCATGAACATGTTGCTTTTCTAAACAATGCAATTTTAAATAATGCAATCTAGCATCCATTAACCCTTTTTGTACCAAATGGAATCTTCCTCCTTATATATAGCAGGAGTCCATTTCAAAATTTAGGGGTGTTAGGTGGTGTTTTCATCAAAATTTATTTTAAAAAAAAAGGACTGAACTTTCAGCATACAGTGGAGGCCCTGATCAGACGCCGCGTTCTGTGGCGTCTGATCTGGGACTATACTGTTTGCCAGGGTATCCGTTTAGGGGTATCTGATACTAAATGGGTTAACTATACATGTTTTTTTTTTTTTTTTTTTTTTTTTTAAATAATGTGGAATATCACATTCCAGAAAGAGAACATAGAACCCATAATATTTTAAGTACAAAAAGGCTCAATCTTAACAGTTTGACAAAAAGTGATTTTTTCTCGCTTAAAGTACCAAAACACGCAGTTCTAAATTAACTAGACGTATCTATCGGTCAATATCCCCCGGGGTCATTTTCACACACAGTCGGATTAAAACACAATATTGATTACATAGGTTTTTATCATAGGCCTCAGTCAAAGGGAGACAACCCAATATTGACTTTTTGTGCGACTGTCACGCAAATTATATTGCAAAAAGATGCGTGCGTGCCCTATGCACATGCCTATGAACAAGCGTCGTCATACACGGTAACTATTAATCCTAATGCAGTTATCTGCCCCTACAATGAACCGTACATAAATCCCCAAAATTATCTACCCTTACAATAGATGGCGATCCATGTAAGCAATAGATCCAGCGCTTCTTCAGCATTTCTTCTCTGCACAACACTGAGGTACCACCCTTATGTGCCGTACAGGGAAAAGAAATGGCAATATTCACACAAGAAGGATACCGACAATTAAGAAAAGCGCTGCATCTAAGAATCAAAGATAACAAATAAAAATCATTTTACTCACTGCTATCGGCCTATGCTCGATACTGCAACATCGACTCTGGAAATAATGTACCACACCCGATGTTGAGCGGTCAGTTACTTATATAGGGATGTGTCAGCACACGTATACGATCATGCGATGGCCTTGCCACAATAGCTCGCAAAAGTCGGGTCGCCTGATCGACATGTCACCTGTATGGAGTATTGCAAAGGCCAGCCAGCAGAGAATAACATGGTTCAAGAGGGTTAGTTGGTTATAAAATACGCCCTCTTAACAAGATATGTCTGATGTGACCGACGTAACTTCCATCAAGAACATGTGTTTAGTTTGTGCGGGTCCGAAACTGTCCGAAAAAAACGAAGAAGACTACGTTTATCAAAGAAACAATAATTGGACAGTTTTCTTGACAAGGCCTAAAAAAATAAACCGAAACATAAGGTTTTCCCACTTTAAACCCAAGTTTTACTATTAGGGTTCAAGGGGCTCATAATTATAGGCTTGATTTTTTTGTGCTGAAACTGCTCGTAAACTGCTCACAGGGTCTAAACCTGCCCAGGCATAGTGGCTTTAGTCTGACTGTCCATACATATACACTGGTTTCATTGGATGGCAGGGTTTGACACAATGATTTGTATACAATTCCTGATACATTAGATGCATGCATTGCTGTTATCTATCAAAGATCTTTTATTAGCCAGAAAAAAAATGAAATGGTTAAAGTGCTAGACAGATTCTAAACTCTAGCTCAGACAAACTTGCACTTGGGTCTGAAACCAGAAGGCCCAGGCCTTACATACTGGTACACAGCTTGGTCTAGGGGACCATTGCCAAGATTGTTCAAATTATATCCTGGGGCCAAAATAATGACTCTTCCAATCAGAATCAGAATTGTTACTGGTGACAACTCAAATGGCATTCATACACCATGAAAGGACATTCGTAATTCAGGAATGGTTCCATTTTTATGTTTTACATACACTTATATTAGGAAAACCTTTAAGAATTTTCTTTTCTGACACCAGAAGATCCAGGTCTTTGGTATTTGGTGTTGCTTCGTCTAATGGACCTTTAGTCCTCTACCAATATTGTTCAAATTATAGCCTTACCCAGGGGCCCAATCCACCAAGAAAGAAATTCCTGGAAGCATTGCAGCTGTGTATAAAATGTCAAAAAGCTTCCAGTCTAGTATAACACATTCGTTATGACAAGGATAAATATTGCTCTCAGGCTTGGGCTGTGATTCTTTAATATATAGCCTGCAATGAGTTGGTTGGTTGCAGTTTAGGTGTATCCTTCTATCTATCTATTTTAGAAGGTAGCGTTATCTGTGTGGTAATAATAAGCTGTATGATCTTTGTCAGTTTCACCCTGGTTTAGTAAACAAACTGGAGTGTGATAGCTCAGTGGTTAGTACACTTGCCTCTGATTCTAGAGGTCCCAGGTTTCGTCCCCGGAGCAACTATAAAATTTCGGTGTCCTAACACCTCCATTAGCATCATTTGCGTGGATGAATGTTGTAAAGTGCCCCGTCCTTCGGATCGCGACGTTAGCTGGAGCGCCCCCCCCCCCAACCCCTGTGCAAGGAGAGTTATGCCCAGTGGTGCAGGTTAACCCTTTTTGTATCAAATGGAATCTTTTCTACGGTCATTCTCTCACTTCCGCTGATTAGACAGTTAAAATGACATAAACAGTGTTGACTCAGTCGTTAAACTCCAATACAAACAGACAAACAAAACCTTTGCAGACAGTGTAGGCAGGCCTATCTCACAATAAGATTCTGCCAAAGCCGTCTTATCAGGGTCTACGCTGTCTGCCATTTAGCTTGTGAATTAAATGAATTAATTACTGTTGATCTGAACATTGATATTTGCTATTTTGTCTATGGACTAATGATTTTAGATTAACGTTTTGGTACTACGACCTAAACTACTTACATTGGTTATGTGCTCCTCTAAATGGATCGAAAATTAATATCGTGTACACATCGTGCTTGCGTATGGCCAAATATCAGAGAGAGAGAGAGAGAGAGAGAGAAAGAGATCTATATGTTATGATGCTGAAAACAGCACAATGGAATAAAACGCATTTTCATTACGCAGTCCTTAGGGCCATTCAGTGTCGGTCAGAAACTGACTAAAGTCGACGGGCCAAACCGGAGATTGTTTAAACAGGTTACCACTTTCGGACACGGCATGGCTTTTTCGCTCCTTCACTGTTACTGACCTTCTCGGCCTAGTGGCTAAGAGCGCTGTCTCATAATGATAAGACTGTTGTGGGTTTGAGTCACATGTCAGACGCCAAGTTCTGCAGCGGAAAGTGAGGTTGTTCGCTTAGGATACACCGGAGTTCGCCCGCTCCTGATACTAACGATTCGCTTGAACGAAGTAAAATAATCTTGAAAGGGCCGTAAAAGCACACAACCAGCGCTTTTTCCTCTTCTGCATGCTGTGAATTTGGCAATGGCAACGTGAATTCTGGGAGGGACTTTATGTTTTTCTTGACACATATCCTTCAGCATATGCAAGTACATTTACATGGTTGAGCCACTAGCGTGATGATTGTTTGTTTGAAATGAGGTTTTACATCCACATCAAGACTAATAACGTCATTGTGGAGAATTTGCTTCCAATTTTGTGGGACTTCTACCCGACACAGAAATAAAATGATATTTCTAGCCCTGCCGCTCAAACAAACCAAAATGTTTATATGTAAGCACAGTCCTACACGCACCACTTTGCCTAGGCCGAGATAAGTCCTAATTGGCCGAAACTAGCTAGTCTGGCCCAGAAAACGTGTGCCTTTCAGTTTTGTGGTGTATTCCTTGCTTCCAAAGGATAACCTTTTATAGAACATATTTTACGTCACTTCAGCTGGTGTCTGGGAATGTTTGGCGGCCGTACAATGTCTCCCTGCCCTACATCACAGTATAGTTTATATCTTCTTGTCCTTTGGGATCATTGTGTCGTTGTGAAATTTTGAAAATACCTGGGTCCCTTATGAGGCCTAATTGGCCGAAACTAGCTAGTCTGGCCCAGAAAACATGTGCACTTCGTATTTTACAGTTCTGTGGTGTGTTCCTTGCTTTCAAAGGATAACTTTTCTATAGAACATATTAAACGTCACTACAGCTGGTGTCTAGGAATGTGTGGCGGCCGTAAAATGTCTCCCTGCCTTACACGATTGTGTAGTTTATATTTTATATGCCTTTGGGATCAATGATTCCAGTGTGGGAATTTGAAAATATCTGAGGGTCACTGACGAAGCCTAATTGGCCGAAACTAGCTAGTGTGGCCCAGACAACATGTACACTTCATATTTTCCAGTTCTGTGGTGTATTCCTTGCTTCCAAATGATAACCCTATCATGGAACATTTTAGACCCTCTAAACGGTTCACCGATACTCATGTGAGTCGATTTCAGCTTTGCGTGGAAGCATCATGCAGCCGAATCTGTTTATCCATGCTCCGTGGTGGCGGGGGTCGTGGGGGGGGGGGGCACTAGCATGATGATACATGCTGATCGCAAAGAAGAAATGACCACCATGAAAGATATAATAATAGTGATAAACATGAGAGACGCCAGTTTCTGCAACGGAGGTTCAGGTGATTTTCCTCCGGGTACTTTGGTTTTCACCCACCTTTGATTAGCGATCGGCTCGATAATAATAATAATAATAAAAATAATAATAATAATTGTAATAATTGACTTTATTTTTAGAGAGTAACACATTTAGTAAACTGACACTAGATTTCTCTGTGGCCCTATTTTTCTTCCTCTTCCTGGGAATAAACCAGTACTAAGTAGTGTCGATAAAAAGTCTCTTGCTCAAGGAAACAAATCTGTCGCTGGCGGGGATCGAACAGGCTACGTCTCGATCTCAAATCTGAAGCTTTACCACTGATATAGGTGTAAAAATCTATATACGTAATATAAATTCTAAAGGACCGAATATCGATTTCCTTCTAAAATTGATTTCTAAAAGTGTAGAGATGAAATTGCTGCTGCCTTGAATGAATTTGGTAATCGCTGGTGTAAATGAGAGTATATTGAGCATAAGGCTCTTAAATATGAAAACATAGCATTCTGAAACTAGTGAACAAACGCTTTTCTTTTTATTCTCAAAATATGAACTTATTTCTTCCTAAACCTAAGACGTCTTTACGTCACCTTAAACCAGGTATTCAAGAATTTGATAAGAAGTTTGTTTTTGCTCCAGCAGATATGGCCGCTAACAATGTGATCGTTGTTTGACGGCTTCACTTTGTTAACACTCTTCAGCCAGAACTTGGTGGTACTAAGGCCTATGAACTGCAGCCTTTAGCTGTAGAGAGGGCTTTAGTTGATGACCACATTTTTGCTGTCTATGTTACAGAAGGCCAAGACAAGCTGCCTACCTTATATTATTCCCCAGTTCCTAGCCCAGCTACCCAATTTGTCGATATCATACTGAAATTTCACTGTATCTTCCGAAGTTTTTTTGTGTCTCATATTAAGCCTGTGGGACCCCAGACAGGACAGGGGCCCAAACAGATTTACTTCCATTAACAACCACCCGTTGCTCTCTATGGCACAGAAAAGCGTCAATTCATTTTAAAGTTTTGCCACCAATGCCATAATGCTATATCCGTTAAGTTTGCTTTTCAGAAGCTCATGAGGAGGTGTATCAAAAGCTTTCTAAAAATCCAAGATGAATATGTCAGTTTGTCTGCCATTATCTAAGATTTTAGCCCAATCATCTATCACTGTCACCAGTTGCGTTTCACAGCTATGGTTCTTTCTAAAAACATGATGTCTTTCAGATAATAGTTTTATGTTGGTCAAGGTGGGCCAGTACATTTTAACAAAAAAAAATGGGCTCGAAAACAATCTGTCTGAGGTAAGGCAAGAGCTAACCCCGTTTATTGCTAGAAAGCGAGCCTCAAAAAAGCAACTTCCATCCCTTGCAGGGAAGCTGAACTTTTGCACAAGCGTTGTTTATGGTGGCAGAGTATATTCCCGCCGTGTCATAGATGCGCTAAATAGGCTAAAAGCTGACAATCACAAAGTTATGCTTTCAGCAGTAGTAAAGCTGATATTGCTTGGTGGCATTCATTTATGGCAACTTTTAATGGTAATCATTGCTTTTAGATTCCACTCCAGTTAAGTAGAAGTAAAATAAAGATCAGGAATCGATACAATTAACTTACTCCGCCCATCAAAGACACCAAAGGGAAAGAAACACAAACATGAAGCGACCAGACTATAATGGAAAGTAGAAGTAAAACAAAGATCAGGAATTGATACAATTAACTTACCATTCATAAAAGACACCCAAGGGAAAGAAATACAAACATTAAGCGACCAGACCATAATGGAAACCTAAACAAAGGAAGGCCATATGGACAGTTACTTTCCCACAAAATGGCCATATGGCCATCCAAAATTAAAAGACACAAGTGATACACACAGTAAGTAACAAACAACAACATAATAAATCGCCACAGAAGAGCCGCCTTGGAACGGTCAGTGGAAGATTTCCACTGGGGGGCTTAAATCGATTTTACGTGGCCACAATCCTCGCCCTTACTTCCGTCGCGATTTAGACAAACAACCCGTTCAGTCCGCATGATACATGACTGCACACTCTAGCAAATCGATTTAATTGCGAACTATAAACGCCACAGGATGGCGCACGAGGAACATCACCATCCAAAAAAGAAAAATTTACAATCTCAAAATCAAAGTCATCTCGTTAGTCATCAATTTGCACGAAACAAACCCATCTACAATAGATAGATATAAATCCAAAAACGGGACCTCGGTATCGGAAGAATTTGCTTTATTTAACTGAAGTGCTGGGGGTGGGACAAATATGACTGATCAAACCATCGAAATAAGTTTCGTCAATATTTAATAAATCATATAAATATCTAGAAATGGAGCTAAAAGCTTCAATAATTTCAGATTGGTTATCAATGGAAAGCGACAACATGAAGTCTCTTTCATAACAATACAAGAACAGATCAGCCACAAGAGGTGCGTAATTCGTACCCATCGGAATACCCACAATCTGTCTAAATAACTAATTATCGAATCGAATATAAATATTGTCAAGTAGAAAGGTGAGGGCATCAAACACTTTCTGACATGACCAAAGTGTGTAATTCTAATGCCCTTTAGAAGTGAAAAATGCATTTCTGACATTACATGCAAGATAGAGAGAATCTTCTCTGTGAAAAGTCCATTCAATTAAATCATTAAGGTTTTCTTTTATAAGATTACGAGGAAGTGTAGTGTAAAGAGTGGAAAAATCGTAAGTAGACAGACTAGAAGCACGAAAACGTCTGGATTTCAATTTATTTAAAACCTCATTCGAATTTTTATAGACCAAAACAGATTTCTTCCTGATCTTTCAAAGACTTTATCATAATATTTAATCACATGCGTTTTAATAGCACTAAGACAGGAAGTTAATAATTTGGAAAGTCCAGTGGTAGTGCAAGAGCTAGAAATTGCAATAAACCGTGCTTTGTAAGGTCTTTTATGAAGTTTTGGTAACCAGAATAGCGTAGGAAGCTTGTCTTGCCCTTTTGTAACACACACAGCAAACTTGGTGGCTGAAAGACAAATATGTTCATCTGCTATAGCTCTCTCTTCAGCTGAAGGCTGAAGTTCATAGGCCTTAGTACCACCAAGCTCCTCCTTAAGCGTGTTAACATAGTGGATCCGTCACACAACGACGACGTTGTTAGCGGCCTTGTCTGCAGGGGCCAAAACAAACTTCTTATGAAATTCTTGAATATCTAGTTTAAGTTGACGTAAAGACTTCTTAGGCTTAGGAGGTAATAAGTTAGTATTTTGAGAATAGAAAGAAATGCGTTTATTCACTAGTTTTAAAATGCTAAAGGAGCAGTCTCTATAAGGCTATTTTCATGGCCACAACCGATTTCCTTTAAACTTTGTAGCTTCAAGTTGGTACATATTGGCTGTCTAATGGTGAATTTTTAGTCTCTTTGGTCCACTGGTTTTTGCTGTATACACTATTAAAGTGGGTGGGGTAATGTCACCCCATCAAGGGTATACCAACAAAAATGCTGTTATTTTTGTTCAAAGTGCATGATTGGAGGCGATAATTGCCGTATGCTTACTACCCTTTTAGGCATAACAGTCGGTGATAACAGTGTTATAAATATCAAACAAGAGAAGAGTTTATACGCCCTTGTAAGTTGTACCCTAATATTAGTAATTTTTATTCCCCAACTTTACGAAAAACCACAACACCTTTACAGTTTTCAACTTATTTCAAAGATCTTTCATAAATATAATGTTGATGTAATAGTCATTCTAGGTATATGTCAGAATTATTGTTAGTTCATAAAACTTAAAGAGTTACCTGCCCCAGAAATTGGATTTTACCCATTTTTTTTAAATCAGAGTGCATTTATCCGTTTGTAGTACTCACAACTTCATTGGAAAGTGAATAAACCGATTCCATGCAAATATAATTAAATAGATGTGGACAAAGAAGTCATTTGATTTAATAGTGCATGCTAGCAAGCACATGAGCACAACATCCCACGGTACGAGCACCACTTTTTCACCAACAGTACCATCCAGTGATTGGGTTCAGTCCTTGTGGTCTAAACACATGGCAAAACGAGCAAACAATTCTTACATAGTCGCCAACATATGGTATTTTACTATTGGATATTTTGTTGCTAAGGCCTTCCACTTTGTAATTCTCCCATTAGCTGATTCAACAACCTATCTCACTTTGTACCTAGCCTTGAATCATTCGCCTCTTCAGTCGTATATTGCTTCTGAGATTTGGTTAGGAAGTGAAGCATATGAGGATTTTTCTTAACCCTTTAGTATTTCTCTAACATCCCTGAATCATACATCGACTTTTGCAAATGTCCTATTTGGGGATTCAAATTCTGATGTTGCAATCGCAGTGGCTGATGGAACATACATATATATTGAGAAGAGTGGAAACTACTCATTTCAGAGAAGATCTTATTCCGTACATAAAGGAAAGCCTTTGCTGAAACCTATGATGCTTGTGACCACTGATGGCTACATTTTGACTGTGATGGGACCATATCTTGCCGATGGGAAAAACACACATGCTAAGATTACCGAACACATGTTAAAGACTAATGCAGAAAATATTACTGACTGGTTTGAAGAAGATGATGTTCTCGTTGTAGACCATGGCTTCAGGGATGCTATAGATATACCAAAGGATTTTGAAATCAATTCTCATATGCCTCACTTCCTAAACAAATCTCAGAAGCAACATACGACTGAAGAGGCAAATGAGTCAAGGCTAGTTACAAAGTGAGATGGGTTGTCGAATTACAAAGTGGAAAGCCCTTAGCAACACAATGCCCAATAGTCAAATACCATATGTTGGCGACTATGTAAGGATCGTTTGCTCATTGTGCAATGCATTTAGACCACCTTTTGTAACAAGCAAAGATTCAGGCAAAGTAATTGCTAGAAGAATTATGGCCCTAGCAAAAACTCCAAATAAGCTGCAGGATAAGGTTGTAACAAGAATTCTGCCGAAGGCTATGTCGCGCCTGTGGGGGCGCAAAGTCATCGAACCATGATATGTAGGTCAAGGTCAAACATAGATGCTTGCTAAAAAGATCCCATTCTCAAATGCAAGCTTGTACTAAGTATCATTAATGAAGCTCTAATAATTCTTGAGAAATGAACTTAACCATTAGGGTGAACGCTAGGGTGGTCACAATATTTTACAAAGTCAGTGAACCATGAAATTTAGGTCAAGGTCAAATATGGATGCTTGCATTTAAGTTGCAATTCCCAGATTCAAGTTTGCACCAAATATCATTAATGAAGCTCTTATAAATCTTGAGAAATAAACTTAACCATTAGGGTGAATGCTAGGGTGGTCGCAATATTTTACAAAGTCAGTGAACCATAAAATATAGGTCAAGGATAAATATGGATCCCTGCATTGAAGTTACCATCCCCAGATACAAGTTTGTACCAAGTATCATTAATAAAGCTCTTATAGTTCTTGAGAAATAAACTTGACCATTAGGGTGAACGCTTGGGTGGTCGCAATATTTTACAAAGTCAGTGAACCATGAAATGTAGGTCAAGGTCAAATATGGATGCTTGCATTCAAGTTGCCATCCACAGATACAAGTTTGTACCACATATCATTAATGAAGCTCTTATAGTTCTTGAGAAATAAAGTTGGCCATTAGGGTGAACGCCAGGATGGTCGCAATATTTTACAAAGTCAGTGAACAATGAAATGTAGGTCAAGGTCAAATATGGATGCTTGCATGTAAGTTGTCATCCCTAGATACAAGTTTGTACCAAGTATCATTAACGAAGCTCTTAAAGTTCTTGAGAAATAAACTTGACCATTAGGGTGAACGCTAGGGTGGTCGCAAATGATGACGCATTGACGAACGGACGAACGAACGGACGAACGGACGGAAAACCGGGCGCCTATATCGCGCCATGCTAATAGCAGGCGCGACAAAAAATGGCTGGGATAAAAAACGGGTTATTTGAAAAAAGATCGATGATGAGAAACTTGAGAATTTCCCAGAGATGACTGTGGATGAACTCAGGGATTTGAAACTGGGTATTTACCAGCTGAAACAAGCCAAATCCTACACAGATGAACATTTTGACGACAATGGATCATATGAGATAATGGCACACAGAGAAGAAGATGGTGTTCTCAAAGCACAGATACGTTCTCGCCACACGTCTAATAAAACATATAACATGTGGGTTGAATATACACAAGGACTGAACCCAATCACTGGATGGTATTGTGGGTGCAAAAGTGGAGCTTGTACCGTGGGATGTTGCGCACATGAGGCTTCTGTTCTCAGGTATTTGGGATATTAACGGAACAAAACAGAAAAAAGTGAAGCAAAACCAAGCCGGGAACATATTGATTTTGTTTATGATGCTGCTGTTGACACATGGAGTACGTCTAGCGATTCAGAGGAAGATCAGTAAATTAACAAATTCTTAAACATGTCGTGAGACCATACAGGCTTATATTTAAGCACAGTATCAGTCTAAAATGAGTTTCCACAACATGAGCAAAGCCTGCTTTGGTGGTCAAAAATGTTTGACAGATGACAAATGTTCCATTTGCACCTGGAAATTAAGAGTTCATAAATAACCAAAAAAATGAAATACTAGCATGCACTATTAAATCAAATGACTTCCTTGTCCACATCTATTTACCGGTAATAATATTTGCATGGAATCGGTTTATTCACTTTCAAATGAAGTTGTGAGTACTACAAACGGATAAATGCACTCCGATTTTAAAAAAAAGGGTAAAATCCAATTTCAGGGGCAGGTAACTCTTTAAACTTTATGAACTAACAATAATTCTGACATATACCTAGAATGACTATTACATCAACATTATATTTGTGAAAGCTCTTTGAAATAAGTTGAAAACTGTAAAGGTGTTGTGGTTTTCCGTAAAGTTGGGGATAAAAATTACTGATATTTGGGTACAACTTACAAGCGCGTATATACTCTTCTCTTGTTTGATATTTATAAGACTGTTATCACCGGCTGTTATGCCTAAAAGGGTAGTAAGCATACGGCAAACATCGCCTCCAGTCATGCACTTTGAACAAAAATAATAGCATTTTTTTTTGGTATACCCTTGATGGGGTGACATTACCCCACCCACTTTAATAGTGTATACAGCAAAAACCAGCGGACCAAAGAGTCTAAAAATTCACCATTAGACAGTCAATATGTACCAATTTGAAGCTACAAAGTTTAAAGGAAATCGGTTGTGGCCATGAAAACAGCCTTATAGAGACTGCTCCTTTCCAGTCCTTAAGTCCTTATATTTTACTTTTGGTCCTTTGAGATCAGCAGGAATATTCTGAGAAATCAGAAATAAGTTATTGGTTTAGATTCATATTCTAGACAGGTTTTTTATTATTTGGACCCATTTTGATTTATATCAGTCTTTGAATCGACTGCCTATTCGAAATTCGCAAAATTGCAGTATGTTTCCTCTGGCTTTCTGTGCAGGATCATCACAGGGTCACTGATGAGGCTTTTTTTAGCCGAAACTACGTAGTATGACCCATCTTCTTTCTTATGAATGTTTTCATTGCTCTTAAAGGAACTCATTTTTGATTTTTATTTATGCTCAACATACTCTCGCTTACACCATCGATTACCGAATTCGTTCAAGGCAGCAGCGATTTCATCTCTACATTTACTGAAATCAATTTTAGAAGGAAACCGATATTTCGGTCCTTTAGAAATTATATTCCTTATCCTAGAATCAGGAATAATTTTCATATTGCCAGTAATTACATGACCAGCAGCAGGATAATTTGCAATACAATGAGTTAAATGGATCACATGAATCAGGAGTATTAGTATCAATATCAAGATCTGAAACAAGTTTATTAAAATTAAACAATTATAGATCTAACAGGTTTGTTATAATTATAGCAAATTATACGTGTTTCAGTATTTTGAAAATAAGCAGGAAAGGAAGAAAGCACCGAGCTCTCAAGAAAAATACTGGGTAAATCTATTAAAACCATGCCCTTGTTAATGAAGGATATTTTGAAGAAATGGCGTTTATGATTTAATTTCAGAATCAATGTAAGGACGGAGAGTATGCTGAGTATAGCCTCTAGTTAAGAGAGCCGCATCATATAACTGATTAGAACTATCGTAGAATTTGTTCGCCTCGGTGTCCAGAAGACGTAAAACAGAAACGGGTAATGAACTTAGAAATGAAAGCATAGAGTGGCGTCCATGATTAAATAATGTTATTGACAGTCACTTCAGTCTAGTATTGTTTCGTTTAAAAGTACGTAATTTACGTTCATAGTTACCATTTTTCCTGGTGCCGTGAGATCTAGTTCTCCGTTTTCGACATTCTAGGAACGAGAAAATATCAAAGTCCGGCATTCTGTATATGTTACCCTCATGATAAATGTTGTCATTAAATCCCAGTGGAAAAGGGGTCTGTAAAGACTTCATCCAATTCAATTCAGCCTCATGTCTTAAGATAATTTTGAATCTAGATGTAGAATTTGCATCGTAGTAAAGTTTTTCCACTGGTTGTATAACAATGTTATTTACAGAATGACCTGTACGTCGAAAGTGACGGTACAAGAAAGTGTCAGTTTTCTTAGGCTTACTCATTCTACGATAATGCTCGTTCAATCTAGTTTTAAGCATGCGGTTAGTTTGACCGACGTACTGCATATTGCAGTTTGCAGCACGTCATGTAATTAGATAAATTAAATCTGTAGACTGTCATGTCAAATCAGACATGTTAACTACAGAGAAGCGTCTACCGTTTACAGATGAAGTATTCACAGACAGTTGCAACTTAGCAGCAGGATGTTTCTTCGAAAGTAATTGGTTTTACTGCATATTAATTCCAAAGAAATCCTTAGTTTCTATCTTGCAGGCTGTCGATGGGCCCCCTATTGGCAAAATTAAAGGGAAAACATCCAGTCAGATAATATGGTCACAGTCTACACCATAAACTGGGGCACTTCAAAAAAACCTTCTCTTATGGCTTGCCGTCGAGTCCTATTCTGGTTGTCAGCAACTTTCAATTTTCACATCACTGCTCGGTTCATCCAAGGTTTGCGGAACACACTGGCAGACAGTATTTTGCGTCTCAATGGGCCCACAAAAGATGCTGAATTTATTCCATTTATGCCTCCTTCCCCATTAGAATGCTATATGTCTCAGGCCAGTTTGCACTACCTCTCCAATGCTTGCGATCCCAAAGCAGGGTAAGGATTGCTTCTTTTACGCATTGAATTTGCTATCAGAGTTACCCAATTATAGGGTTGTTTCACATTATCCTGTCACAAAAATAGAAATGTAGAACTGAGAACTGAGAACGGGCGGACTTGCTTTGTATTAAGGAGTATTTGTACATATTAAACAGCCTCATGTTTATGCTTAGTTGCTTATGTTGATTTATAATGATGAACTCTTATTAATCCTACACCATTAATACTACACCTACCTGGGTTTTGGATTTGGTGATCATTGCTACCATGATTTTTGACAGTGCAGTGATAATACATGCTATGCATTCGAACTGGCTATTATAGTCTTACATTTATTTATATGCAATATTCATGCAAATCTGTTTTTGGTTTATACTAATTTATTTTGGTTTGGTGGCAATGAAAGTTTCAAGCTTGTTGAATCGCTCTCGAACACATATTTATGGTGTTTTCACGCGCGCGCGAGAGAGAGATAGTGGCTTTTACACAACTGCTACCCATTTACACCTGGGTGGAGTGGGGCAGTGTCACAACGTGCCTTGCCCAAGGAGACACCTTGATACGGGTGGCTGGATTCGAACGCACAACCTCTCGATCATAAGTCGAACGCAATAACCACTGCGCTATCGAGGCTGACGATCTGTTTGACATGACAGTCTACAGATTTAATTTATCTAATTACTTGACGTGCTACAAACTGTAATATGCAGTACGTCGGTCAAACTAACCGCATGCTTAAAACTAGATTGAACGAGCATTATCGTAGAATGAGTAAGCCTAAGAAAACTGACACTTTCTTGTACCGTCACTTTCGACGTACAGGTCATTCTGTAAATAACATTGTTATACAACCAGTGGAAAAACTTTATTACGATGCAAATTCTACAACTAGATTCAAAATAATCAAAAGACTGAATTGAAATGGATTAAATTTTTACAGACCCCTTTTCCACTGGGATTTAATGACAACATTTATCATGAGGGTAATATTTCCAGAATGCCGGACTTTGATATTTTCTCACTCCTGGAATGTCGAAAACGCAGAACTAGATCTCACGGCACCAGGAAAAATGGTAACTTTAAACGTAAAACACGTGCGTTTAAACGAAACAATACTAGACTGAAGTGACTGTCAATTATATTATTAAATCATGGACGCCACTCTATGCTTTCATTTTTAAGTTCATTACCCGTTTCTGTTTTACGTCTTCTGGACACCGAGGCGAATAAATTCTACGATAGTTCTCATCAGTTATATGATGCGGCTCTCTTAACTAGAGGCTATACTCAGCATACTCTCCGTCCTTACATTGATTCTGAAATTAATCATAAACGCCATCTCTTCAAAATATCCTTCATTAATAAGGGTATGGATTTTATAGATTTGCCCAGTATCTTCCGTGAGAGATCGGTGCTTTCTTCCATTCCTGCTTATTTTCAAAATACTGAAACACCTATAATTTGCTATAAATATAACAAACCTGTTAGATCTATCATTTTTAATTTCAATAAACTTGTTTCAGATCTTGATATTGATACTAATACTCCTGATTCATGTGATTGTAAAAACTCAAAGTATTGCTATCCTGCTGCTGGTCATGTAATTACTGGCAATTTGAAAATTATTCCTGATTCTAGGATAAGGAATATAATTTCTAAAGGACCGAAATATCGGTTTCCTTCTAAAATTGATTTCAGTAAATGTAGAGATGAAATCGCTGCTTCCTTGAATGAATTCGGTAATCGATGGTGTAAGCGAGAGTATGTTGAGCATAAAGCCCTTAAGGACTGGAAACTTAGCATTTTAAAACTAGTAAATAAACGCATTTCTTTCTATTCTCAAAATACTAACTTATTACCTCCTAAGCCCAAGACGTCTTTACGTCATCTTAAACTAGGTATTCAAGAATTTCATAAGAAGTTTGTTTTGGCCCCTGCAGACAAAGCCGCTAACAACGTCGTCGTTGTGTGACGGCTCCACTATGTTAACACCCTTAAGCAGGAGCTTGGTGGTACTATGGCCTATGAACTTCAGCCTTTAGCTGAAGAGAGAGTTATAGTAGATAAACATGTTTGTCTTTCAGCCACCAAGTTTGCTGTGTGTGTTAACGAAGGCCAAGACAAGCTTCCTACGCTATACTGGTTACCAAAACTTCATAAAAAACCTTACAAAGCACGGTTTATTGCAAATTCTAGCTCTTGCACTACCACTGAACTTTCTAAATTATTAACTTCCTGTCTTACTGCTGTTGAGGCGCATGTGGTTAGGTATTGTGATAAAGTCTTTGAAAGATCAGGAAGAAATCTGTTTTGGTCTATAAAAAATTCGAATGAGGTTTTAAATAAATTGAAATCTAGACATTTTCGTGCTTCTAGTCTGTCTACCTACGATTTTTCCACTCTTTACACTACACTTCCTCATAATCTTATAAAAGAAAAGCTTAATGATTTAATTGAATGGACTTTTCACAGAGAAGATTCTCTCTATCTTGCATGTAATGTCAGAAATGCATTTTTCACTTCTAAAGAGCATAAGAATTATACACTGTGGTCATGTCAGAAAGTGTGTGATGCCCTCACCTTTCTACTTGACAATATTTATATTAGATTCGGTACTAAGTTATTTAGACAAATTGTGGGTATTCCGATGGGTACTAATTGCGCACCTCTTGTGGCTGATCTGTTCTTGTATTGTTATGAAAGAGACTTCATTTTGTCGCTTTCCATTGATAACCAATCTGAAATTATTGAAGCTTTTAGCTCTACTTCTAGATATTTAGATGATTTATTAAATATTGATAATACCTATTTTGATGGTTTGATCAGTCAGATTTACCCCCTTGAACTTCAGTTAAATAAAGCAAATTCTTCTGATACCGAGGCCCCGTTTTTGGATTTACATCTGTCTATTGTAGATGGATTTGTTTCGTGCAAAATTTATGATAAACGCGATGACTTTGATTTTGAGATTGTAAATTTTCCTTTTTTGGATGGTGATGTTCCTCGTGCGCCATCCTATGGCGTTTATATTTCGCAATTAATTCGATTTGCTAGAGTGTGTAGTCATGTAACTGACTTCAACACTCGTAATAAATTATTAACGGCTAAACTCCTTAATCAGGGTTATCGGTACCATAAACTACGCAAAGCCTTTTCAAAATTTTATAGACGCCATTCTGATTTAATTTCAAAATTCAATATTGGACTTAAATCTCTTCTGCAACAAGGTCTATCGGAACCCGAATTTTATGGTGACTTAGCATATAAATTCAGAAAAATATATAACCGCAATGACTTCAGCACCCAATTTCGTAAAATCATTCTTCGATATAAAAAGATTGGGTACAACATGGATATTATACGACAGACTGCATGCATGGTAGTTAACCCAATCACGGTTGGCAACTTTGCTTCCCTCTTTAATTGCACGCCGGTGGGTCAGGCCTCAGATTCTATGACGGCTCCAACGTAAAGGCTTATTGAGAATTAGAGAGATCTAATTCAAGGTAATGTTGGTTGGTGCCTGATGCTCTGTCTCTGGTCGGGCTCGTCGGAGTCTAACTGTTGGTTTTCTTTTGCTCCAGCATTTCAGTGGTTTCTTGCTGTCGAGTCCTCACCGTTGTCTCACCTCTGTGGTTCTTTGATTTTTGTGTTCACGGAGATGTTGCACTGATGAGTTAGGAGGCCTTCATGCGGACTGAACAAATTATTTGTCTAAATCGCGACGGAAGTAAGGGCGAGGATTGTGGCCACGTAAAATCGATTTAAGCCCCCCCCCCCAGTGGAAATCTTCCACTGACCGTTCCAAGGCGGCTCTTCTGTGGCGATTTATTTATGTTGTTGTTTGTTACTTACTGTGTGTATCACTTGTGTCTTTTGGTTTTGGATGGCCATATGGCCATTTTGTGGGAAAGTAACTGTCCTTATGGCCTTCCTTTGTTTGGGTTTCCATTATGGTCTGGTCGCTTAATGTTTGTATTTCTTTCCCTTTGGTGTCTTTTATGGGTGGAGTAAGTTAATTGTATCAATTCCTGATCTTTGTTTTACTTCTACTTTGTCATGTGCGCTTTAGCTTTGCAATAAATGGTCTACATTTCTCAAACCCAGTCTTACTGACCGTTCCAAGGCGGCTCTTCTGTGGCGATTTATTTATGTTGTTGTTTGTTACTTACTGTGTGTATCACTTGTGTCTTTTAATTTTGGATGGCCATATGGCCATTTTGTGGGAAAGTAACTGTCCATATGGCCTTCCTTTGTTTAGGTTTCCATTATGGTCTGGTCGCTTAATGTTTGTATTTCTTTCCCTTTGGTTTCTTTTATGGATAGAGTAAGTTAATTGTATCAATTCCTGATCTTTGTTTTACTTCTACTTTACATTTTCAATGTAGCCCCGCCCATTTTGATCACATTAGGAATTAATGTGATGATTAATTTGTTTAATCTGATATTATTCCTAAGGGATCAACAGCTAATAGCTAGCTGTTCCAAGACAGCCTTTGCACCTTTGGAATTGATCCCTTTGTTTTATCAGACAGTCTGGTGTGCATCTATTACCAGGTAGTATGAGATTACTAATTGCGGACACATTGCATCAGAGGGGCCCTAGTCAAGCAGTTTGCCGCTGACTGTTATCGCCGCCAATCGGACGCATGCTGGGTTTAAGTCCAACCTATGAGATCTAAGCTGCAAGCTTGGTTTTGGCTGCAGTTTCAAGTTAGTAGAACAGCAAGAAAGACATGTTTGGTTAATTTTGAGTTTCCCCTACCACCCTATTCACTTCATACATGCAGCAAGGTGCATCTCAGCAAGTGAAAATAATGTTTGGTTCATACGTTGTTTTTGTATTGTACATAGAAGGTAGAATTAGTTAATTAGTTGACCATTTTTTTGCATTATTGCTTATTATATTAGATTGTAGGATGGAATTTTTATTAAGACACAATCACCACAGTATGGAGATATTACTACCATGATATTTGACAGTGCAGTGATAATATAAAAATATATGCTATGCATTCAAGCTGGCTATTATAGTCTTACATTTATATGCAATATTCATCAACATGCCATATGGAAGATTAGTTCTTGAAATAAATGTGTTACCCTCTATAAATAAGGCCGATTAGTATTATTATTATGTATCTGCTTTTGTCATGTGCGCTTTAATTTTGCATTAAATGGTCTACATTTCCCAAACCCAGTCTTACATGTTCAATGTAGCCCCGCCCATTTTGACAACATAAGGAATTAATTGCAAATTCAAGCTCTTGTACCACCACTGAACTCTCCAAATTATTAACTTTATGTTTCACTGCCATAAAAACATGTGATAAAATATCGCGACAAAGTCTTTGAAAGATCAGGTAGAAATCTGTTTGGTCCATAAAAATTTCTAATGAAGTTTTAATTAAATTGAAATGCAGACGTTTTCGTGCTTCAAATATGTCTACTTATGATGTTTCCACCCTTTACACTACACTTCCTCATAATCTTATAAAAGAAAAACTTTGTGATTTGATTGAATGGACATTTCATAGGGAAGACTCATCTATCTGGCATGTAATGTTAGAAAATGATTTTTTCGGTTCGGAAGGGCATAAACCATTATACTATATGGCCATGTCAGAAAGTGTGTAAAGCTCTCACCTTTCTACTTGACAATATTTACGTCAGATTTGGTACTAAGTTATTAAGACAAGTTGTGGGTATTCCGATGGGTACTAATTGCGCACCCCTATTGGCTGATCTGTTTTTATTTTGTTATGAGAGAGACTTCATGATGTCCCTTTTTGCTGAAAACAAATCTGAAATCCTTGAAGCTTTAAGCTCGACTTCCGGATATTTGGATAATTTATTAAATATTGACAATACCTATTTCGATGGCGTGATCAGTCAAATTTACCCCCACAGAACTTCAGTTAAATAAAGCAACTTCTTCTGATACAAAAGTCCCGTACTGAGATTTACATCTATCTATTGTAGATGGGTTTGTTTCTTGCAAAATTTATGATAAACGCGATGATTTTGATTTTGAGATTGTAAATTTTCCTTTCTTGGATGGCGATGTTCCTCGTGCGCCACCCTATGGCGTTTATATTTCGCAATAAATTCGATTTGCCAGAGTGTGTAGTCATGTAACTGACTTCAGCACTCGTAATAAATTGTTACCTGCTAAACTTTTTAATCACGGTTATCGGTACTATAAACTACGAAAAGCCCATTCTAAATTTTATAGACGCCGTTCTGATTTAATTTCAATATTCGATATTGGACTCAAATCTCTTCTGCAACAAGGTCTATCGGAACCCGAATTTTATGGTGAATTAGTATATACATTCAGAACAATATATAATCGCAATGACTTCAGCACCCAATTTCGTAAAATCATTTTTCGATATAACATAAATGTTATACGACAGACTGCATGCATGGTAGTTAACCAAATCAGACAATTTTGCTTCCCTCTTTAATTGCACGCTGGTGGGTCAGGACTCAGATTCTATGACAGTTCGAGCGTAAAGGAATCTAATTCTATGCAATGTTGGTCGGTGCCTGATGCTCTGCCTCTGGTCGGGCCCATCGGAGACTAACTGTTGGTTTTCTCTTACCCCAGCATTTCATCGGTTACTTGCTGTCGAGTCCTCTCCGTTTTTTCATCTCTGTGGTTCTTTGCTTTTTGTGTTCACGGAGATATTGCACTGATGAGTTAGGACGTCTTCATGCGAACTGAACAAATTATTTGTCTAAATCGCGACGGAAGTAAGGGAGAGGATTGTTGCCACGTAAAATCGATTGAAGCTCCCCGGACCCCCCCCCCCCCGCCCATCCCCCACCCAAAGAAATGCGTTTCACTGACCGTTTCAAGGTGGTTTATTATGCCCCCAACTTCGAAGAAGTTGTGGGGGCATATTGGTTTTGCCCTGTTCGTCCGTCCGTCCTTCCGTCCTTACGTCCGTCCCACTTTTTACTGCATAACATAACTTTAGAACCATGGGTGCTAGGTTTTTGAAATTTCATATATGGATTCCTCATGAAAAAATAATTGACCCGTGTTTTTTTTCTCGTCAGGATTATGCCCCTTTTTTGAGTTATGCCCCTTTGCAAAAAATACTATGAAATCTTGTAAGCAAGATATCTCAAAAACTGTTTGAGCTATTGCCCTGAAACTTTACATGCTGGTTGGGGATGATGAGTAGATGAACTGATTAACTTTTGAAAAAAATCCGAAATTTTTTTCTTGAGTTATGGCCCTTTGAAATTTTTCGCGTTTTTAAGTTTGTAAGCAAGATATCTAAAAAAACTATTTGAGGTTTTTCCCCGAAACTTCACAGACTTGTCGGGGATGATGAGTAGATGAACTGATCAACTTTTGAAAAAAATCCGATTTTTTTTTCTTGAGTTATGGCCCTTAGATTTTTTTCGTGTTTTCAGCTTGTAAGCAAGATATCTCAATAATTGTTTGAGCGATTGCCCTGCAACTTTACAAGCTGGTTTGGGATGATGTGTAGATGAACTGATTAACTGTTGAAAAAAAATCCTATATTTTTTTTCTTGAGTTATGGCCCTTTGAAATTTTTCGCGTTTTAAGTTTGTAAGCAAGATATCTCAAAAACTATATGAGGTTTTTCCCCAAAACTTCACAGACTGGTTGGGTATGATGAGTAGATGAACTGATTAACTTTTGAAAAAAATCCAATTTTTTTTTCTTGAGTTATGGCCCTTTGATTTTTTTCGTGTTTTCAGCTTGTAAGCAAGATATCTCAAAAATTGTTTGAGCTATTGCCCTGAAACTTTACAGGCTGGTTGGGGATGATGAGTAGATGAACTGATTAACTTTTGAAAAAAATCCGAAATTTTTTCTTGAGTTATGGCCCTTTGAAATTTTTCGCGTTTTGGCGTCCTTCCGTCCTTCCGTCCTTACGTCCGTCCCACTTTTTACTGCATAGCATAACTTTAGAACCATGGGTGCTAGGTTTTTGAAATTTCATATATGGATTCCTCATGAAAAAATAATTGACCCGTGTTTTTTTTCTCGTCAGGATTATGCCCCTTTTTTGAGTTATGCCCCTTTGCAAAAAATACTATGAAATCTTGTAAGCAAGATATCTCAAAAACTGTTTGAGCTATTGCCCTGAAACTTTACATGCTGGTTGGGGATGATGAGTAGATGAACTGATTAACTTTTGAAAAAAATCCGAAATTTTTTTCTTGAGTTATGGCCCTTTGAAATTTTTCGCGTTTTTAAGTTTGTAAGCAAGATATCTAAAAAAACTATTTGAGGTTTTTCCCCGAAACTTCACAGACTTGTCGGGGATGATGAGTAGATGAACTGATCAACTTTTGAAAAAAATCCGATTTTTTTTTCTTGAGTTATGGCCCTTAGATTTTTTTCGTGTTTTCAGCTTGTAAGCAAGATATCTCAATAATTGTTTGAGCGATTGCCCTGCAACTTTACAAGCTGGTTTGGGATGATGTGTAGATGAACTGATTAACTGTTGAAAAAAAATCCTATATTTTTTTCTTGAGTTATGGCCCTTTGAAATTTTTCGCGTTTTAAGTTTGTAAGCAAGATATCTCAAAAACTATATGAGGTTTTTCCCCAAAACTTCACAGACTGGTTGGGTATGATGAGTAGATGAACTGATTAACTTTTGAAAAAAATCCAATTTTTTTTTCTTGAGTTATGGCCCTTTGATTTTTTTCGTGTTTTCAGCTTGTAAGCAAGATATCTCAAAAATTGTTTGAGCTATTGCCCTGAAACTTTACAGGCTGGTTGGGGATGATGAGTAGATGAACTGATTAACTTTTGAAAAAAATCCGAAATTTTTTTCTTGAGTTATGGCCCTTTGAAATTTTTCGCGTTTTGGCATATTGGTTTTGCCCTGTTCGTCCGTCCGTCCTTCCGTCCTTCCGTCCTTACGTCCGTCCCACTTTTTACTGCATAGCATAACTTTAGAACCATGGGTGCTAGGTTTTTGAAATTTCATATATGGATTCCTCATGAAAAAATAATTGACCCGTGTTTTTTTTCTCGTCAGGATTATGCCCCTTTTTTGAGTTATGCCCCTTTGCAAAAAATACTATGAAATCTTGTAAGCAAGATATCTCAAAAACTGTTTGAGCTATTGCCCTGAAACTTTACATGCTGGTTGGGGATGATGAGTAGATGAACTGATTAACTTTTGAAAAAAATCCGAATTTTTTTTCTTGCGTTATGGCCCTTTGAAATTTTTCGCGTTTTAAGTTTGTAAGCAAGATATCTAAAAAACTATTTGAGGTTTTTCCCCGAAACTTCACAGACTTGTCGGGGATGATGAGTAGATGAACTGATCAACTTTTGAAAAAAATCCGATTTTTTTTCTTGAGTTATGGCCCTTAGATTTTTTTCGTGTTTTCAGCTTGTAAGCAAGATATCTCAATAATTGTTTGAGCGATTGCCCTGCAACTTTACAAGCTGGTTTGGGATGATGTGTAGATGAACTGATTAACTGTTGAAAAAAAA
Source organism: Lucinisca nassula (assembly GCA_963580285.1). Lineage (NCBI taxonomy): Eukaryota > Metazoa > Mollusca > Bivalvia > Lucinida > Lucinidae > Lucinisca > Lucinisca nassula. The sequence goes on along the minus strand of OY757013.1, from coordinate 173,994,769 downwards.
TCCTATATTTTTTTCTTGAGTTATGGCCCTTTGAAATTTTTCGCGTTTTAAGTTTGTAAGCAAGATATCTCAAAAACTATATGAGGTTTTTCCCCAAAACTTCACAGACTGGTTGGGTATGATGAGTAGATGAACTGATTAACTTTTGAAAAAAATCCAATTTTTTTTTCTTGAGTTATGGCCCTTTGATTTTTTTCGTGTTTTCAGCTTGTAAGCAAGATATCTCAAAAATTGTTTGAGCTATTGCCCTGAAACTTTACAGGCTGGTTGGGGATGATGAGTAGATGAACTGATTAACTTTTGAAAAAAATCCGAAATTTTTTTCTTGAGTTATGGCCCTTTGAAATTTTTCGCGTTTTAAGTTTGTAAGCAAGATATCTAAAAAACTATTTTAGGTTTTTCCCCGAAACTTCACAGACTGGTCAGGGATGATGAGTAGATGATTAACTACAGCTTTTCTTGTGTAATTTCAGCATTACAGCCACATAAAAACAATATATCTCAATTACTGTTAGGGACAAGCAGTGTTAGGGTCAAGCAGTTGGGGGCATTGTGTTTCATAAACACTGGCTCTAGTTTTTGTTAAGTTTTGTCTTTGAGTGTTTGTTTCGCTTATAGTGTTTTGTTTTGCATAGCCAGTTGGCCATTTTGTAAGAAAGTAACTGTCCTTTTGGCTGTCCGCGGTTGATGTTTCCATTAGGGTTTTTTGTTCGGTGTTTACGTTTCTTTCCCTTTGGTTTCATTGATGGGAGCTGCGGGTTAATTGTATCGATTCCTGATCATTGCCTTCACTTCTTTTAACTAAAGAACGCCTATTCATGTTTTCTGTAAAACTGACAAAGTAGTGGTTTCCTAATAAATATCGGACGTCTCTTTTATAATCGTACCATATCCCACCGTGTGGCTTGCACGCCCGCCATAAAATCTAGCACTGCCCGCCTCTGCTAGGCACATAGGCTCAAAGAGTCGACCGTGGACTCGATATGCCTGCTCATAAAGAGCAGGGAGCAGTTGGTCTACGCTGAATTCGCCACCACCATACGTTTGTTTTGTACTTCAAATGCCTAGAAACAATAACGAACATCTACATTATGGTTTACAAAACGTAATATACCACAATATAACCCCTGTCCTAGATAATGCATATACCGTTATTGCGCCTGCGCTGACTAGACAAACAGGCTGATCCGTGCATGCGACAAAAACCGCGCAAAAGAACTCAACTAAGCTCAAATATCAGCAACCTGTGCTTGAAACCGGAATACTCAAAATCCATGCTTATTTAATGAACACCACTGAATTCAAAACACAGTCAAATTTGTGCTCATCACATTAGCACAAGCTAGAGGCAATTGATCAGACTGCACCATAACGCCTTCGGATCATGCGCCAATTACAGAACTCAGCTCAGCTTCAGACCCTTCTACGCGTCAAAGCTCATAACTTTTCATAAATTCAAGCTCAAGATCATACACCCCACTCACTGTTCATAAATACAAGCTTAAGCTCACACACACCTCTTCAAGCTTAAGCTCATACACACCTCTCACTGTTCATTAATTCAAACTCAATCTCATACACACTCTCACTGTTCATAAATCCAAGCTCAAGCTCATACTCACCTTTCACTGTTCATAAATTCATTACATACGGCTACTCGGAAACCGAAAACGGAAAGATCTCTACCGCACACTGCATACCGCAATTATATCATTGAGCCGGTCAACACTGTTTACATAAAAATGCTGAAATCTACTACTTTCGTATTTGGTAGCAATAACGTTGCAACTGACTTTGCCAATAAACAATTGGATAGCCAATTGGCCATTTTGTGGGAAAGTAACTGTCCTTTTGGCTTTCCGCTACTGATGTTTCCATTAAGGTCTAGATATTTCGTGTTTCTTGTTTCTTTCCCTTTGGTGCCTCTGATTGGAACTGTGGGTAAATTGTATCGATTCCGGATCATTGCCTTCACTTCTATCTTCTCCTAAACAGCTAGGTTGTTTTTGAAAGCATTTCACAAAACAATGTCCATGGTTCACTGTCAACCAAAATTGCTCAAAACTTCAACTCCAACTGAATATATTACCTACCATTTCATTTGTTCAGTGTGTATCAGGTGATCTATCCAGGGCCACAGCCGTATATTTCGCCGTGAGTATGCAAAATGTTAACTGTTTTAGCAAGTACAATAACTGTTGTAGCAAGTAAATAATACATATCTGGGTATAGCAAGTACATAAAACACACCTGGGCATAGCAAGCACGTACTACATATCTGGGAATAGCAAGTACGTAATACACATCTGGGTATAGCAAGTACATAATACATATCTGGGTATACCAAACCAAACAATGACGGACGTTTAACGATACGTTTACTAATGACGTCGTTACTCTCCAACAAATGGTCCAAGTTTGACATTGGCAGGTATTAAGAGCAGGTTAGGCCTATGATGATGTTATTTGTATTTATCTATCAGAATCGAAGAGAAGGCAATGCTATGAGTCTTTTTAATATTGCATATTTATTCAAAACGAGTCGTTTGCCCTAAATACACTACCCTTCTGGTTTAGAATTTATTACACTTGCAAACAGCATAAAACTTGTATTCTTTTTAGCTCACCTGTCACGTAGTGACGGGGGGGGGGGGGGGCTTTTTGGATCACTTTTTGTCCATCATCCGTCCGTGCGTCCGCCCGTGCGTGCGCGCGTCCGTCCGTCCGTAAACAATTTCTTCAAACGACATCTCCTCCTAAACCACTGATCGGAATTTAGACCAATCTTCACAGGAATGCTCCTTAGTTGGTCCCCTTTCAAAGTAGAAGTAAAACAAAGATCAGGAATTGATACAATTAACTTACTCCATCCATAAAAGACACCAAAGGGAAAGAAATACAAACATTAAGCGACCAGACCATAATGGAAACCTAAACAAAGGAAGGCCATATGGACAGTTACTTTCCCACAAAATGGCCATATGGCCATCCAAAATTAAAAGACACAAGTGAAACACACAGCAAGTATCAAACAACAACATAAATAAATCGCCACAGAAGAGCCGCCTTGGAACGGTCAGTGGAAGATTTCCACTGGGGGGCTTAAATCGATTTTACGTGGCCACAATCCTCGCCCTTAAGCCCCTGTCACACTATGCCGCGTTTTCACTGCGATGGGACGGCGTTGTTTAATTTTTCAGAACGCCACGAGATCGCAAGAAATATGGGATATTTTTGTGAACATGGACCTGTCATGGCGTCCCTACAGCGACGAAGACGTTGCTACGGAGCTTACATGGCGATCCATCGCAATCCTGCGGCGTTCTTGATGGCGATTGTATGCGCTCTCACGGCGCTTCCTCTGCGCTTTTACGGCGCTCTCCATGCGTGCACTGCGCTTTTACGGCGCTCACATGTTGAAGACGTTCTCAAAGTGTAAACAGACATCTTCACCAGTCGAACAGTTTTGTTTGATTTGAGGTTTAACGCCCCATCAACACATTATAGGTCATTTTGGAGACGTTGCTTCTAATTTTGTGGGACTTTTACCCGACATTGAGATGAAATGACATCTCAATCTCTGTCACCCAATGAAACTAATAGGGTTTATAAGCACGGATGGTCCGACTCGCGCCCCTTTGCCTGGGCAAGCTTAGATCCCCTAAGCGGTTTACCAGTACTCCTGTGCCGTCGGAAGCAAGTCTACCGCAATCATCGCAAGCAGGAGCAAGTCCACCGCCATTACCTTACCCGGAATGAGTCACCTCAGAAGTAGGTTTTTCGGGACAGTACACAATCAAACTCTACTCTAGCCACTGTTTATACAAGCGGGCGTCCCCCTCCCATCGGGACTGGAAGAAATAGATGGGCTGCATGATGCTTCCACGCAGAGCTGAAACCGACCTCACACGAGTACTGGTAAACCGCTTAGAGGATCTAAGCCTGTCCAGGCAAAGCGGTGCGAGATACGTGTAAACTCTATTGGTGTAAACATGCTTATACGTGTAAACTCTATTGGTTTCATTGGGCGACAGGGCTTGAGATGTCATTTCATCTCAAAGTCGGGTAAAAGTCCCACAAAACTGGAAGCAACGTCTCCAAAATGACCTATACAGTGTTGACTGGGACGTTAAACATCAAATCAATCAATCAGTTAATCAATTATACAAGCGGAGCTTAAATGGCGTTGTAGGAGACCTCTGTGCGCCCCTGCCGAGCTCCTGTAGCGTTGTAGGAGACCTTACTGCGCTGCTATGGCAACCTTACGGCGACCCCACTGCGCTCTGATCAGAACGCCGAGCGACGGCGTTTGTTTTGAGCATGCTCAAAATGCGCGCCGTCGCTTGGCGTTCTATGCGATCCCAACGCGTCTACTGGCGACGCCACTGCGTTGCTACGGCGATGTTTGCGATCGTACTGCGCGCACCTCGGCGTTCTGCATTTTTCTTGGACGCCGTGAGAACGCAGCCCTGGTGTGACAGGGGTTTTACTTCCGTCGCGATTTAGACAAATAATTTGTTCAGTCCGCATGAAGGCCTCCTAACTCATCAGTTGAACATTTCCGTGAACACAGAAATCAACGAACCACAGAGGTGAGACAACGGTGAGGACTCGACAGCAAGAAACCACTGAAATGCTGGAGCAAAAGAAAACCAACAGTTAGACTCCAATGCAAAGTTGTTTAAATGGTTCCGGTCCGTTGCACATCAAGGACACAGGAGCCAAAATAGATTTTTAAATGAAAACTTAAATAAAAACATCTCGATATTTAGTGTGTAGCTTTATCTAGTGGACCTCTACCCGGATTGTTCAATTTAAAGCCCTGGGGCCAAAATGACCCCACCAGGGGCCCGTTGGTTTTACATATACTTATATAGGAAAAACTTTTAAAATCTTTTGGCCTGAAACCAGAAGTCTTAAATGATTGATATTTGGTATGAAGCTTCGTTTTGTGGATCTTAATCAAGATTGTTCAAATCATAGCCCTTGGGCCAAAAATGCCCCCGGCCCGAGGCCCTTTGGTTTTTCATAGACTTATATAGGGAAAATCTTTAATATAAAAATAAAAAATGAGTTCCTTTAAGAGAAATGAAAACATTCATAAGAAAGAAGATGGGTCATAGTACGTAGTTTCGGCTAATTAAGCCTCATCAGTGACCTTGAGATGATCCGGCAACGAAAGCCAGAGGAAACATACTGCAAATATGCGAATTTCGAACTTGCAGTCGATTCAAAGACTGGTATAAATCAAAATGGGGTCCAAATAATTAAAAACCTGTCTAGAATATGAGTCTAAACAAATAATTTATTTCTGATTTCTCAGAATGTTCACGCTGATCTCAAAGGACCAAAAGTAAAATATAAACTGCACAATATAAACTCTCCTTGTCTGAAACCAGAAAGCTCAGGTGTTTGATATTTGGTATGAAGCTTTGTCTTGTCGACCCCTATCAAGATTGCTCAAATTATAGCCCTGGGACAAAAATGCCCCCGCCCTGGGGCCATTTAATTTTTTCATCGACTTATATAGGACAAATCTTAGAAAAATCTTCTCCTCTGAAACCGCAAGGCACGTCTTTGATATTTGTTGTGTAGCTTCATCTAATGGCCCTCTACCAAGATTGTTCAAATTATAGCCCTTGCGCCGACAATTCCCCCGCCCCGGGCCCTTTGGTTTCACATAGACTTACGAGGGATGTTCGAAAAAAGGTGCTTATTTCAATCTGGAGACTTCAAATTTATTGCCCTCGAAGTACTCCCCGTGGCTAGAAATGCAGAGATTCAGTCGATGTATCCACTTCTTGAAGGCGTCACGGTACGCTGATTTGGACACGGTAATAAGGTACTAGTAAATGGCAGATCCAAGTGCCTGTCGGGACTGGTATTTCCGCCCGGCAAGGAATGATTTCAATTTCGGATCAAAAATAAATCACATGGGGCAATGTCTGTGGAATACGGGGGTGAGGCAAAACAGTTACTTTTTCTTTATTCAAAACCGCCGTACATTTCGAAAACACGCCTATACAAATACATTGTAAATTTTACTACCGAAAAAAATGAAAAATTTGAGATGAAAATTGTAATATTTTTCTTATTTCTGCTCAAAATATAGATTGTGGGTACACGTAAGAACCGCCTCATCGATGCGGTTCTAACGAGTACCCACAATCTATAAACGAGTACCCACAATCTTTATTTTAGAGCAGAAATAAGAAAAACAAGTTTTAACCCTGTAACCCCAGTTTTTCTATATAAAAGTGAGGTTCAACGGTGTCAAACTTATATAGATGTGTTTTCGTGACGAGTATTGCGGAGGTATGAGCGGTTGCATTGTCATGTAGAAGACGGACATGTTTAAAACAAGTGGCAGGGCGTCGTTTCTGATAATACATTTTCAGTTTCTTCAGTACTACGTCTTTGTGGTACTTTCCGGTGATGCTTTTGCCCCTTTTAACCGGCACTTTTATTGCGACTCCTTCACCAGAGACGAAGATTGCATACAAAACTTTATATGTACTCAAAGAACGGGTGGCAAATTATTGGGCGTTTGCTGTATTTAGCGGCCCAGATTTTATTGCTAACCTTTCTGACGGGCTCAAAATAATGGACCTAGTTTTCATTTCCTGTGACAACATTGGCAAACCGCTTTTTGTCATATTTTGAAACATTTGAAGCCGATATTTGGCCACTTTAACCCGTTGCCTCTTTTGCTCGTCAGTCAAAAGACGTGGCACCCATCTTTCTGACGTTCAAATGCTTTTTCAAAATAAGATGATTTTTTGTTTGATTTGAGGTTTAACGTTCCCGCCAACACTGTAAATGTCATTTTGGAGACGTTGCTTCCAATTTTGTGGGACTTTTACCCGACATTGACATGAAATGACATCTCAAACCCTGTCGCCAAATGAAACCGATAGGGTTTATTAGCATGGACGGTCCGCTTCGCACTGCGGTTCCTGGACAGGCTTAGATCCTCTAAGCGGTTTACCAGTACTAATGTGCGGGCCGGATTCAGCTCTGCGTGGAAGCATCATGCAGCCCATATATTTCTTCAAGCCCCTATGGGCGGGGGCCGTCAAAATAAGATGAACCGTTGATAGTGATATGCCAACCTTTCATGCAATACCACGAACGGTAAATCTGGCATCTAATTTAATGATTTCCTTTATTTTGGAAACGATTTCTTTACGAGATGCAGATTTTGCCTACATCATTTCGGTGCATTTTTGGTGGACGTAACACCAGACTCAAATTTCTTTTTCCACCACCGAACTGTGTAATAAGACACACAAGAAGGTCCAAAAGCAGTAGAAATTTCAGTCATCAGCTTCTTCAAAAAGCAGCTAAGTTTTGTGCAAACTTTGATGTAAGCCCGTATTTCCTCGTTTTAGTCGACGCTTCTACCAACCATTTTTACTGCAGTGGTCAATGTGTATATTCAGGTGGCAAGTTTTATGTCTTACACTTAGCCTAACATGTACATTTATACACTTTTGTGTAGATATTGAGTAGCCCTATACAAGAATGTATTGATTTTGATCGTGCCCAAAGTGGATATCGAGCTAGAGGACAATAAGCAATTCTTTTCGTACATCCCTTGTATATAGATAAATCTCTCTGAAACCGCAATGCCCAGGTCTTGGATATTTGGTATGAAGCTTCATCTGGTGGACCTTTATCGAGCTTGTTCGAAATTATAGCCCTGGGTCCAGAAATGCCCCGCCCCAGTGCCCTTTGCTTTTACCTAGACTTATATTAGGAAAACCGTTAAAAATCTTCTTGTCTGAAACCAGAAAGCTCTGATTTTTGATATTTGGTATGAAGAGTCGTCTTGTTGACCTCTATCAAGATTGTTCAAATTATGACTCTGGAGCCAAAATGCCCCTGCCGGGGCTCTTTGGCTTTACATTGACTTATATAGGGAACACCTTTAAAACTCTTCTTGTCTGAAACAAAAAGGCTCAGGTGTTTGATATTTGATATGAAGTTGCGTCAAGTGGACTTCTATCAAGATTTTTCAAATTATAGCGCTGGGACTAAAAATGCCCCGCCTGGGGCCCTTTGGTATTATATTGACCTATAAAGGGGAAACCCTTAAAAATCTCTCTGAAACCGCAAGGCCCAGGTCTTTGATATTTGGTGTGAAGATTCATCTAGCAGACCTCTACTAAGATTGGTCAAATTATAGTCAAAAGCCGTCCCCACTTGGGACCCAATGGTTTTACTTCGACTTATATATGAAAAACTTTTTAAAAAATCTTCTTGTCTGAAACCAGAAGTCCCAGGTTTTTGATATTTGGTATGATGCTTCATCTGGTGGACCTCTATTGTGTTGTTCAAATTATAGCCCTGGGGACAAAAATGGCACCACCCAGGGCCCCGCCGGTTTTACATAGATATATATGGAAAACTTTTTAAAAATCTTCTTCTCTGAAACCACAAGGGCCAGGTCTTTGACATTTTGCTTGAAGCTTAATGTGGGTGATCTCTACTTTGATTATTCAAATTATAGCCCTGGGGTATAAAGTGGTTCCGCCCCAGAGCCCACCGATTTTACTTAGCCTTACATAGGGAAAAGCTTCAAATACCTTCTTGTCTGTCTGAAATCTGAAGGCCCAAGTCTTTGGTACCAAGGTTGTCCAAATTATAATCGCATGGGGTAAAAATACACCTGCCCGGAGCCCACTGTTTTTATATAGGGTTATGACCGAGCCGGCTCAACTCTGTCTGGACCGGCCCCGATAGCTCAGTTGGTAGAGTGTCCGCTAGGGGGAACGGTAGGTCACGGGTTCGATCCCGGGCCGCGACATACCAAAGTAGAAGTAAAACAAATATCAGGAATTGATACAATTAACTTACTCCATCCATAAAAGACACCAAAGGGAAAGAAATACAAACATTAAGCGACCAGACCATAATGGAAACCTAAACAAAGGAAGGCCATATGGGCAGTTACTTTCCCACAAAATGGCCATATGGCCATCCAAAATTAAAAGACACAAGTGATACACACAGCAAGTAACAAACAACAACATAAATAAATCGCCACAGAAGAGCCGCCCTGGATATATTTCACATTACATAATACCACACCTAGTCACATTATCCTGACACTGGGTCGACCAGTCCTAGCTCTACCTCGTAAATCTGAGTGCCAAGCGAGGGGCAGCTAGTACCATTTTAACGACTTTGAGTTAGGAGGCCTTCATGCGGACTGAACAAATTATTTGTCTAAATCGCGACGGAAGTAAGGGCGAGGATTGTGGCCACGTTAAATCGATTTAAGCCCCCCAGTGGAAATCTTCCACTGACCGTTCCAGGGCGGCTCTTCTGTGGCGATTTATTTATGTTGTTGTTTGTTACTTGCTGTGTGTATCACTTGTGTCTTTTAATTTTGGATGGTCATATGGCCATTTTGTGGGAAAGTAACTGTCCATATGGCCTTCCTTTGTTTAGGTTTCCATTATGGTCTGGTCGCTTAATGTTTGTATTTCTTTCCCTTTGGTGTCTTTTATGGATGGAGTAAGTTAATTGTATCAATTCCTGATATTTGTTTTACTTCTACTTTGGTATGTCGCGGCCCGGGATCGAACCCGTGACCTACCGTTCCCCCTAGCGGACACTCTACCAACTGAGCTATCGGGGCCGGTCCAGACAGAGTTGAGCCGGCTCGGTCATAACCCTATATAAAAACAGTGGGCTCCGGGCAGGTGTATTTTTACCCCATGCGATTATAATTTGGACAACCTTGGTACCAAAGACTTGGGCCTTCAGATTTCAGACAGACAAGAAGGTATTTGAAGCTTTTCCCTATGTAAGGCTAAGTAAAACCGGTGGGCTCTGGGGCGGAACCACTTTATACCCCAGGGCTATAATTTGAATAATCAAAGTAGAGATCACCCACATTAAGCTTCAAGCAAAATGTCAAAGACCTGGCCCTTGTGGTTTCAGAGAAGAAGATTTTTAAAAAGTTTTCCATATATATCTATGTAAAACCGGCGGGGCCCTGGGTGGTGCCATTTTTGTCCCCAGGGCTATAATTTGAACAACTCAATAGAGGTCCACCAGATGAAGCATCATACCAAATATCAAAAACCTGGGACTTCTGGTTTCAGACAAGAAGATTTTTTAAAAAGTTTTTCATATATAAGTCGAAGTAAAACCATTGGGTCCCAAGTGGGGACGGCTTTTGACTATAATTTGACCAATCTTAGTAGAGGTCTGCTAGATGAATCGTCACACCAAATATCAAAGACCTGGGCCTTGCGGTTTCAGAGAGATTTTTAAGGGTTTCCCCTTTATAGGTCAATATAATACCAAAGGGCCCCAGGCGGGGCATTTTTAGTCCCAGCGCTATAATTTGAAAAATCTTGATAGAAGTCCACTTGACGCAACTTCATATCAAATATCAAACACCTGAGCCTTTTTGTTTCAGACAAGAAGAGTTTTAAAGGTGTTCCCTATATAAGTCAATGTAAAGCCAAAGAGCCCCGGCAGGGGCATTTTGGCTCCAGAGTCATAATTTGAACAATCTTGATAGAGGTCAACAAGACGACTCTTCATACCAAATATCAAAAATCAGAGCTTTCTGGTTTCAGACAAGAAGATTTTTAACGGTTTTCCTAATATAAGTCTAGGTAAAAGCAAAGGGCACTGGGGCGGGGCATTTCTGGACCCCTTTGACAGACGGATGCCATGTTGGCATGGAGAAAATAACTACAAAGAAGAAAATTAATTGGATCCTGAGTAAATTTCATTGTAAATAACATAATTAATTAGAAGTCCTAGGTATGACCCTAAAGGTAATGCTGATGGTGAAGAATAGTAACATGACATTTAAGTCTATTAACTTTTATATATTATACATAAGTCCTAGGTTTAACCCTTAAGGTTAAGCTGATGGTGAAGATTGATCGTAAACGACAAGTAGAGTTATTGAACACACGCATTGTATCTTCATTCCAGTCATCAACAACACATGCAGATGACATGTCAGTAATGAGAGAATCCTATGAGCAAACGAGAAGATCTCCTGTTCCAGTATACCTAATAGTAAACCAGTATACCCAACGTTAGTCGCATGATGACAGCTTATTGGTACCAAAGAATAGAATTCCGATGATTCCCATACCACGGAAACCAACGAACAACGAGGAAAGTGCTAAACAGTGAACAATAAACTCTATAAATGTGGTTTAATTGTTTCCTTGGGTTATTAATATATCTTAAATATTAACTGTTGTAAAATGGACTGAAGGCGTAAAGCTTCAGAAAACATTCACCTCATGGAAGTGAAAAAACTTTTAAGCTATGGGACTAAATGACATTAGATATTGTTTTTAAATGATTTTAACATGTTGATTTCAGGATAGGTTAACTTGTTTGCTAACTATCAATAGCATAATTGTTGATAGTTGTTTTAAATATTCAATAATTACTTCATATAGGATTGTTGCATTTTATGCATATTTATCGTATATGGTCATATAAGATTAATTCCGCTTATGCAGAATTGTCTTGTATGATAAACTAACTTCTTAAAAATTGCTAAGGAAGACATGATCAACTTGACACATGTATATAAATGAATGTTTAAATTTATTTTATTGAGAAAATTAGTTTATAAAAATGGGAGGTGTGTAACGTAGTTACATAGGCGTGTGATCTTAATGACCCAAATAGTGTTGACGTATTGTAAATGCACTTTTGTTACACAAGCATGTTACATGAAGGGTTGAAACAACCTTGATGAGTAGTTGGAACTTTATATGACCAATATGCAGTTGAATGGGTAATAAATGTATTTGGGATTATGTTTATGGGTATATGAAACATTTTAAGATTTTACAGATAGAAAATTGAAACGTTTTAACCTTGCATATATTTTAATTCAGTCTTTCGATATCTAAAATGCACTATCATTGAGGTGAACAAAACTTAATGACATTTACTTTGACACTTTCAATTATGTATTACAGAAGTAACATGTGCTGTTATTCAAATATTTTCGCGGGAGAAAAAGCCAATGCAGCTTACATAAAACCTGAAATGTATCTACAGGGGTGCATGTTTCTGTTTACGCCAATCATGTGAGCATTCTATGAGTGCATAGTACCCTGCAGCTGTGTGCTTACGTGGTCAGCAGTTTTTGAGATACTTTTAACATTTGCTTAATGATGGACGTTTGGTAAAAACAGAAGCTGTGTTAACGTGAGAAACAAAAGCCTGTGGAATGCTCTGAAACGTATAAAACCTCCGGTTTGATCATGTCAATTCAGTTTGATTTTAAGCATGAAGCAGTCAGCGTTTCAGTTATGTAAGAGACGTGTTCAGTATATTGGGCTAGATCTAGTCCTCGACACTACCTGTCTCAGAAGCTTTCGATTTTCGATATGTTATAATAATTATGTAACATTGAAAGTTTAAAAGAGACCATTTTACTTGGTCAGAAAATAAAACAGAAAAACAGAAACTTTTCTGACTTTAATTATTTGCGAAGTACTATTACTTTATTAATGTAAAACTATACGATCATGGTTAAACCCCATTTTATGGCGCGTGTTACGGCATATCAGTTCTGTCTTAGTTTAAACAAAAATGTTGTTCAATCCGATATAAGGGTTTCTATCATATCAGTGCAACATCTACGAGAACATAAAACTCAAAGTACGAAAACACGCCTATACAAATACATTGTAAACTTTAACACCGAAAATGAAAATTTTCAGATGAAAAATTGTGATATTTTTTCTTATTTCAGCTCAAAACATAGATTGTGGATAATCGTTAGAACCGCCTCGGCTAGGCTGTTCTAACGAGTACCCACAATTTATGTTTTTGAGCAGAAATAAGAAAAATAATGTATACCCCCGCAAACCAGTTTTACCATACAAACAAGTGGGTTTAAGTGGGTCATACTTATATAGACATGTTTCGAAGTGAAACATATACAGAGCTGAAACAACGATAAGGACTCGAAAGTATGAAATAATTGAAATTCAGGACTAAAAGAAAACCAACGGAGCCGAGAGAGCATTAGGCAGCAAACACTAATTTGTTAAAAACTTTATGTACGTCTTTAGACCGAATCCGTAATAGAACCTGAGGCCCGACCCGCCAGCGTAGAATAAAGTGGAAAACCAAGTTATCAACCGTGACTAGGTTAACAACCATGCATGTAGTATGTCGTGTATGTATGTATTTTTGTGGGGGTTTTGGTTTTACGGCCCTTTCAATGTTATTTAGTTCGAGCCGATCGTTAATCAGAGGTGGGCGAAAACCGGAGTAACCGGAGAAAAACCACCTGACCTTCCGTTGCATGTGACCCGAGCTGGGATCGAACCCACAGTGGTGATATACCTGATAATAAAGAGGCCCGTTTGTAGAATGTCGTGTAACATTAATGTTGTACCCGATCTTTTGAATCTTTCGATAGCGAGAAATGACTATTGAAATCATTACATGCATATATTTATACCAATTATGTTCTATAAAAAGGGCAATCCTTTGGAAGCAAGGAATACACTGTTTCGGCCAATTATGCCGCATCAGTGACCCTCAGATATTTTCAAAATTCCACAATGGAATCAATGATCCCAAAGGACAAGAAAATATAATCTACACTATGATGTAGGGTAGGGAGACGTTTTACCGCCGCCACACATTCCCACACACCAGTTGTAGTGAAGTCAAATATGTTCTATAAAAGGGTTATCTTTTGGAAGCAAGGAATACACCATAGAACTGAAAAATATGCGTGTATATGTTTTCTGGGCCAGACTATGTAGTTTCGACCAATTAGGCCTCATCAGTGACCCTCAGATATTTTCAAAATTCCACAATGGAATCAATGATCCCAAAGGACAAGAAAATATATTCTACACTATGAAGTAATTCGCCATAAAAAACAGATTCCGCAAGTTCTTGTTGCAAAAGAGATTTTAGTCCAACATTAAACTTTTAAACTAAATCGAACTAGCGTCTAAAACTTAGAAAAGGCTATGACTAAATCACGACGGAAGCAAGGGCGAGGATTGCGGCCGCGTAAAATCGATTTGAGTCCCCCTAACCGTTCCAATGCTGTTCTTCTATCGCGGCTTATTTGTTTTATGGTCTGTCGCTTAAGATTAAATATGTCGCTAAAATATGTCGCAATTTTGAATATGCGCTTAAACAGGGCCACTAATTGTCACATGCGTGATCACGTGCCGTCTTGAAATAGCAGTGTAAAGTAGATAACACGTTTTAAGATTATTGGTTCAGGTGGACCTAGATGTATATTCAGTACTAGCAACGCTTAATCAACGTGATTCAACGTTGATTCTACGTTGTTTCAAACTTGGGTTTCCGTTTCATTGTCGTAAGATACAGATATTAATTATCTGGATCCATTTCCCACTGTAACACTGGTGGGTTGGTCTGTTTTGTAGACGTCGTAACGTCAGACAAGCGTTGATTTAACGTTGTCATAATGAACCTTTTACGAGCGCGTTTGTCAGTAAATTCGGGGCGGCGAGGTGGGGTGGAGGTGTGGATGGGCGGTTCTTCAGCATGAGTGCACGTGTATTATTGAGTTGTTTATAATATTAGATTACGTGAGACTTCGCAGAGCATTTTATAACTTTTTTCACGCTTATTTTAATAAATTCAGAAATGCAAGAGCATGAATACAAGATTCAATTTATCGTATGAACTTTAAACACAGTTTATGCACGATTTTAATACAAAACGTCAATGCATGACGTTGTCTAATAAGGATGCCGCATATAACGTTACCTGACGTAGCCTCTGTAAGTGTTCGTATTTTACGTATATCAGTTTTCAGTTCCGGTTTGTTGTTGGCAATGGTGACAGGTCTATAACAAATATTTTTTTATTGATTGTTCGTCTGTCAGGCCGTCCAGCCTTCTTTCGGCCCCAACCCATCGGGGCTTGAAGAAATTGGTGGGCTGCATGATGCTTTAACGCAGAGCTGAAACCGACCGCACACGAGCATGCCCAGGCAAAGCGGTGCGAGTCGGTCCGTCAATGCTTATAAATATGTTCTATAAAAGGGATATTCTTTGGAAGCGAGGAATACACAACTGAACTTGAAAATATGAAGTGTACATGTTTTCTGGGCCAGACAAGCTCGTTTAGGCCAATTAGGAATAATCAGTGACCCTTAAATATTTTCAGAAGTCCACAATGGAAACAATGATCCCAAACGACAAGAAAATATAAACTACACTATGATGTAGGGCAGGGAGACTTTTTACGGCCGTCACGCATTCCCAGATACCAGATGTAGTGACGTTTAATAAACCCTATTGGTTTCATTGGGCGACAGGGCTTGAGATGTCATTTCATCTCAGTGTCGGGTTAAAAGTCCCACAAAATTAGAAAACAACGTCTCCGAAAAGACCTATATAGTGTTGAAGGGGACGTTAAACCTCAAATCAACCAACCGACCAACCAACCGTCCAGCCTTTCAATTAAAAATAAATTCTGTTCATTTGCAACATAGATACTACAGCATGACTGATTTTAAATTCTATAGCTACATGTATACACAATTATACAACTGCCTGCACATAGACGAAATGACAGTACGCAAGACCACGATCCCCATCCCCACGCCGTCGACATTCAAGGTTTTCGTACATACAAACGTACGCCCATGTACGTACATCCTTCCGCACGGAGTGTACATACGTGATCCTGTAACCTCAGGTTAAGGCATTGTACCAGGAAGAACCTAAAATTTTAAGAGCTCATATTTTCCAGACTATATGATGGAATGATGATGGTATGTAAAGGTCAAAAGGTTTATTCAGCAATACACTGGCCCTAACCTATGACCTCTAGGTCAAGTTATGGACTTAGAAAACTTTAAATGTTGAAATTATTTTTAAAATCATATAATGGATTTGGTTCATATTTGGTACGATTATAGATATACAAGTTTTATTCAGCATACTCGCGCCAGTGCCAATGGCCTCAAGATCAAGGTCACAGACTCATACTTTTTCAGCTGAATCGCGCCAATGCCCATGACCTCAAAGTCAAGGTCAAAGACTCAGAATTTTAAGGTCGACGTTTTTAATAAGAACTCACATTTCCCAACCCATTTAATGGATTTAGTTCGTATTTGATATGACGAAAGAGACAGGTCGTTTCTCCGGCTACTCCGTTTAGTTGTCGCCCGAATCTGATTAATGATCGGCTCGATATAAACGAAATAATCATGAAAGGGCAGGAAAACCAAAACACAAGGTCAATGTCACATTTTGTAATTTATTTTTTTATTGATTTTGTTCATATCTTGTATGATGATACACACTTTTTTCCAATATTTAAACGCCATTACCCACACCTACGCCGACAGTTTTCTAGCCGAGCAATACTGTCTTTTTTTTTTTCTTTTGGCAACATACTTTTTTTCTTGGCGAGGTTGGTCCCTGAGCGGGGGCATATGTGTCGTATTGACAATTCTAGTTTGATGTGTTAATTTGAGGTACACTGTGTCTTCATTTTAATCAAAAGTCTAATCGCAGATTGTGGGTAATCGTTAGAAACTATCTGAACGCGTTGGTTCTTAAGTCGCCGTCAATGTACATATATTTTAGGCCATTTTGGAGACGCTGCTTCCGATCTGGTGGGGCTTTTACCCGGCATTGAGATGAAGTGACATTATAAACCATACCGACCAAAGAACCCGCTAGGGTTTAAGGAGCGGTCCCACTCGCACCACTTTTCTTGGGCAGGCTTTTACATTCTAACCGGTTAACCAGTAATCAAGAGGCGCTTCTCACGAGTACCCTCGGTCTAAGAAAACCCCAACCCCAAACCCAAACTAAAGATTATAACAAAGGGGTCAGTTTCGAGGGTCTGCATTGCATGAGCTTATATAACTAATGGGCGTGATCTACGAAGGTAAGCGAAATGGTATATTACGTACCACCCTATTTACAATGTTACGCAAGAGCTTTTACCTATGCTGCCCGTATGGTCATGACATGTCCAAGGTTTAAGACGAATATTTCAATGTGCGATGTCTAAATATTCATCTCAGAATTACTACAAAATGTGCGAACATCGCAGATCTTTAACATTTGATGAAACAGGATTTTTGTCGTAAGAACTTCGTACGATCTTTTTAAGACGAAAATACGTCGCAAATGCTTTGATGAAACTGGCCCCCTGGTAACATTTTGACAATTAACGAGCGTGTTCAGCTGCAAATGTTTTAACAGCTGGGCCCAGATGGAGGAGACTGGTGTGTTTAGTTTGTATAGCGTCCATCACTTAACAAAAAACACAATCTGACAATCCGTGCACACTTTTGAACTAGGATGCCTTCTTGCAGGTCCGTTTGTATGAAAATAGGCCTTATGTGCTACAAATACTTGATTAATCGAACACACGCTTTATTTTATCTATTGTTATCTATTTTATCTATTGTTTTTATATTCCTGGTGTAGACACATTGGATTCGTACATGTGAAAAAAATTAAACATGAAAATGGAGAACGAATTCAATTTTGAAAAGCTGTGCATTTTCAGCATTTATAAAATGACGTAATAACGCCATTTAATAAATTTCGTAATCCATTAGTGGTTAAGTATGCAAATTAGTTAAATATGCCCCGTAACGTTACATGTACGACGTCCTCAACGACGTCGCGTTTACTAATGGTGCAGTATTGACATTTTTGTTAAAAAATCGTAAAAAAATGCGTTTCAAATGCCAAATGATAAATGGAATCTTGCATACTTGCTAATGTATTATCGAATTTAACAAACTCGTTGAGGGAAAGATATAAAATGCTTGGCATAGCCTCGCATTTTATCCATTTTTCTCAACTTGTTTAATAAATTCAATAATACATTAACACTCATGTAAGAGCCTCTATGTTTGGCACTTAAATCATAAACGAGGAAAATCTCTTACTCGCTTCTATTTCAATCACTTCTATTTGCGTTTCGACATACGAGGGATGTTCGATAAGAATTGCCTATTGTCCTCTAGCTCGATATCCACGTGGAGCTCGATAAATACCAATACATACCTGGAAAGGGTTATTCAATACCTACACAACGGTGTATAAATGTACATGTTAGATTCAGTGTAAGACATACAAGTTGCCTTTTCAATACACCAAAATATTGACCACTGCAGTAAAAATGGTTGGTAGAAGCATCGACAAGAAAGATGAAATACGGGCATACATCAAAGGTCGCTAAAAACGTGGTTGTTCTTTGAATCAGCTGATGCCTGAAATTTCTACTGCTTATAGACCTTCTCGGGTGTCTTATGGCATAGTTCGGCGGTGGAAAAAGAAATTTGAGTCTGTTGTAGAGTCCATACAAAATGTACCGAAATCAGATAGGCCAAAACCTGCATCTCGTAAAGAAATAAAGGAAATCATTGAAGGAGATGCCAGATTTATAGTTCGTGATATTGCACGAAAAGAAGGCATATCACTTTCAACGGTTCACCTTATTCTGAAGAAGCATTTGCGCTAACATGAAATTTAAAGTCTGCGTAACATTGTAAATAGGGTGGTACGTAATATACCATTTCGCTTACCTTCGTAGATCACGCCCATTAGTTATATAAGCTCATGCAATGCAGACCCTCGAAACTGACCCCTTTGTTATAATCTTTAGTTTGGGTTTGGGGTTGGGGTTTTCTTAGACCGAGGGTACTCGTGAGAAGCGCCTCTTGATTACTGGTTAACCGGTTAGAATGTAAAAGCCTGCCCAAGAAAAGTGGTGCGAGTGGGACCGCTCCTTAAACCCTAGCGGGTTCTTTGGTCGGTATGGTTTATAATGTCACTTCATCTCAATGCCGGGTAAAAGCCCCACCAGATCGGAAGCAGCGTCTCCAAAATGGCCTAAAATATATGTACATTGACGGCGACTTAAGAACCAACGCGTTCAGATAGTTTCTAACGATTACCCACAATCTGCGATTAGACTTTTGATTAAAATGAAGACACAGTGTACCTCAAATTAACACATCAAACTAGAATTGTCAATACGACACATATGCCCCCGCTCAGGGACCAACCTCGCCAAGAAAAAAAGTATGTTGCCAAAAGAAAAAAAAAAGACAGTATTGCTCGGCTAGAAAACTGTCGGCGTAGGTGTGGGTAATGGCGTTTAAATATTGGAAAAAAGTGTGTATCATCATACAAGATATGAACAAAATCAATAAAAAAATAAATTACAAAATGTGACATTGACCTTGTGTTTTGGTTTTCCTGCCCTTTCATGATTATTTCGTTTATATCGAGCCGATCATTAATCAGATTCGGGCGACAACTAAACGGAGTAGCCGGAGAAACGACCTGTCTCTTTCGTCATATCAAATACGAACTAAATCCATTAAATGGGTTGGGAAATGTGAGTTCTTATTAAAAACGTCGACCTTAAAATTCTGAGTCTTTGACCTTGACTTTGAGGTCATGGGCATTGGCGCGATTCAGCTGAAAAAGTATGAGTCTGTGACCTTGATCTTGAGGCCATTGGCACTGGCGCGAGTATGCTGAATAAAACTTGTATATCTATAATCGTACCAAATATGAACCAAATCCATTATATGATTTTAAAAATAATTTCAACATTTAAAGTTTTCTAAGTCCATAACTTGACCTAGAGGTCATAGGTTAGGGCCAGTGTATTGCTGAATAAACCTTTTGACCTTTACATACCATCATCATTCCATCATATAGTCTGGAAAATATGAGCTCTTAAAATTTTAGGTTCTTCCTGGTACAATGCCTTAACCTGAGGTTACAGGATCACGTATGTACACTCCGTGCGGAAGGATGTACGTACATGGGCGTACGTTTGTATGTACGAAAACCTTGAATGTCGACGGCGTGGGGATGGGGATCGTGGTCTGGCGGACTGTCATTTCGTCTATGTTGTATAATTGTGTATACATGTAGCTATAGAATTTAAAATCAGTCATGCTGTAGTATCTATGTTGCAAATGAACAGAATTTATTTTTAATTGAAAGGCTGGACGGTTGGTTGGTCGGTTGGTTGATTTGAGGTTTAACGTCCCCTTCAACACTATATAGGTCTTTTCGGAGACGTTGTTTTCTAATTTTGTGGGACTTTTAACCCGACACTGAGATGAAATGACATCTCAAGCCCTGTCGCCCAATGAAACCAATAGGGTTTATTAAACGTCACTACATCTGGTATCTGGGAATGCGTGACGGCCGTAAAAAGTCTCCCTGCCCTACATCATAGTGTAGTTTATATTTTCTTGTCGTTTGGGATCATTGTTTCCATTGTGGACTTCTGAAAATATTTAAGGGTCACTGATTATTCCTAATTGGCCTAAACGAGCTTGTCTGGCCCAGAAAACATGTACACTTCATATTTTCAAGTTCAGTTGTGTATTCCTCGCTTCCAAAGAATATCCCTTTTATAGAACATATTTATAAGCATTGACGGACCGACTCGCACCGCTTTGCCTGGGCATGCTCGTGTGCGGTCGGTTTCAGCTCTGCGTTAAAGCATCATGCAGCCCACCAATTTCTTCAAGCCCCGATGGGTGGGGGCCGAAAGAAGGCTGGACGGCCTGACAGACGAACAATCAATAAAAAAATATTTGTTATAGACCTGTCACCATTGCCAACAACAAACCGGAACTGAAAACTGATATACGTAAAATACGAACACTTACAGAGGCTACGTCAGGTAATGTTATATGCGGCATCCTTATTAGACAACGTCATGCATTGACGTTTTGTGTTAAAATCGTGCATAAACTGTGTTTTAAGTTCATACGATAAATTGAATCTGTATTCATGCTCTTGCATTTCTGAATTTATTAAAATAAGCGTGAAAAAAGTTATAAAATGCTCTGCGAAGTCTCACGTAATCTAATATTATAAACAACTCAATAATACACGTGCACTCATGCTGAAGAACCGCCCATCCACACCTCCACCCCACCTCGCCGCCCCGAATTTACTGACAAACGCGCTCGTAAAAGGTTCATTATGACAACGTTAAATCAACGCTTGTCTGACGTTACGACGTCTACAAAACAGACCAACCCACCAGTGTTACAGTGGGAAATGGATCCAGATAATTAATATCTGTATCTTACGACAATGAAACGGAAACCCAAGTTTGAAACAACGTAGAATCAACGTTGAATCACGTTGATTAAGCGTTGCTAGTACTGAATATACATCTAGGTCCACCTGAACCAATAATCTTAAAACGTGTTATCTACTTTACACTGCTATTTCAAGACGGCACGTGATCACGCATGTGACAATTAGTGGCCCTGTTTAAGCGCATATTCAAAATTGCGACATATTTTAGCGACATATTTAATCTTAAGCGACAGACCATAAAACAAATAAGCCGCGATAGAAGAACAGCATTGGAACGGTTAGGGGGACTCAAATCGATTTTACGCGGCCGCAATCCTCGCCCTTGCTTCCGTCGTGATTTAGTCATAGCCTTTTCTAAGTTTTAGACGCTAGTTCGATTTAGTTTAAAAGTTTAATGTTGGACTAAAATCTCTTTTGCAACAAGAACTTGCGGAATCTGTTTTTTATGGCGAATTACTTCATAGTGTAGAATATATTTTCTTGTCCTTTGGGATCATTGATTCCATTGTGGAATTTTGAAAATATCTGAGGGTCACTGATGAGGCCTAATTGGTCGAAACTACATAGTCTGGCCCAGAAAACATATACACGCATATTTTTCAGTTCTATGGTGTATTCCTTGCTTCCAAAAGATAACCCTTTTATAGAACATATTTGACTTCACTACAACTGGTGTGTGGGAATGTGTGGCGGCGGTAAAACGTCTCCCTACCCTACATCATAGTGTAGATTATATTTTCTTGTCCTTTGGGATCATTGATTCCATTGTGGAATTTTGAAAATATCTGAGGGTCACTGATGCGGCATAATTGGCCGAAACAGTGTATTCCTTGCTTCCAAAGGATTGCCCTTTTTATAGAACATAATTGGTATAAATATATGCATGTAATGATTTCAATAGTCATTTCTCGCTATCGAAAGATTCAAAAGATCGGGTACAACATTAATGTTACACGACATTCTACAAACGGGCCTCTTTATTATCAGGTATATCACCACTGTGGGTTCGATCCCAGCTCGGGTCACATGCAACGGAAGGTCAGGTGGTTTTTCTCCGGTTACTCCGGTTTTCGCCCACCTCTGATTAACGATCGGCTCGAACTAAATAACATTGAAAGGGCCATAAAACCAAAACCCCCACAAAAATACATACATACACGACATACTACATGCATGGTTGTTAACCTAGTCACGGTTGATAACTTGGTTTTCCACTTTATTCTACGCTGGCGGGTCGGGCCTCAGGTTCTATTACGGATTCGGTCTAAAGACGTACATAAAGTTTTTAACAAATTAGTGTTTGCTGCCTAATGCTCTCTCGGCTCCGTTGGTTTTCTTTTAGTCCTGAATTTCAATTATTTCATACTTTCGAGTCCTTATCGTTGTTTCAGCTCTGTATATGTTTCACTTCGAAACATGTCTATATAAGTATGACCCACTTAAACCCACTTGTTTGTATGGTAAAACTGGTTTGCGGGGGTATACATTATTTTTCTTATTTCTGCTCAAAAACATAAATTGTGGGTACTCGTTAGAACAGCCTAGCCGAGGCGGTTCTAACGATTATCCACAATCTATGTTTTGAGCTGAAATAAGAAAAAATATCACAATTTTTCATCTGAAAATTTTCATTTTCGGTGTTAAAGTTTACAATGTATTTGTATAGGCGTGTTTTCGTACTTTGAGTTTTATGTTCTCGTAGATGTTGCACTGATATGATAGAAACCCTTATATCGGATTGAACAACATTTTTGTTTAAACTAAGACAGAACTGATATGCCGTAACACGCGCCATAAAATGGGGTTTAACCATGATCGTATAGTTTTACATTAATAAAGTAATAGTACTTCGCAAATAATTAAAGTCAGAAAAGTTTCTGTTTTTCTGTTTTATTTTCTGACCAAGTAAAATGGTCTCTTTTAAACTTTCAATGTTACATAATTATTATAACATATCGAAAATCGAAAGCTTCTGAGACAGGTAGTGTCGAGGACTAGATCTAGCCCAATATACTGAACACGTCTCTTACATAACTGAAACGCTGACTGCTTCATGCTTAAAATCAAACTGAATTGACATGATCAAACCGGAGGTTTTATACGTTTCAGAGCATTCCACAGGCTTTTCATCACGTGAACAAGTCCGTGAAATGAACACCCCCTTACACCCCACTTTGTATAGAGAAAACTGGGGTTTACGGGGGTAAACATTATTTTTCTTATTTTTACTCCAAGACATAGGTTGTGGGTACTCGTTAGAACCGCCTCAACGAGGCGGTTCTAACGAGCACCCACAACCTATGTTTGCGGTATCAATAAGAAAGATATCATGGATTTTCATCCGAAAAGTAGCCATTTTGGAGATGTGAAAAAATGCACTATGTCTTACGGGTGTGTTATCGTAATGTGTTTCTCACGTTAACACAGCTTCTGTTTTTACCAAACGTCCATCATTAAGCAAATGTTAAAAGTATCTCAAAAACTGCTGACCACGTAAGCACACAGCTGCAGGGTACTATGCACTCATAGAATGCTCACATGATTGGCGTAAACAGAAACATGCACCCCTGTAGATACATTTCAGGTTTTATGTAAGCTGCATTGGCTTTTTCTCCCGCGAAAATATTTGAATAACAGCACATGTTACTTCTGTAATACATAATTGAAAGTGTCAAAGTAAATGTCATTAAGTTTTGTTCACCTCAATGATAGTGCATTTTAGATATCGAAAGACTGAATTAAAATATATGCAAGGTTAAAACGTTTCAATTTTCTATCTGTAAAATCTTAAAATGTTTCATATACCCATAAACATAATCCCAAATACATTTATTACCCATTCAACTGCATATTGGTCATATAAAGTTCCAACTACTCATCAAGGTTGTTTCAACCCTTCATGTAACATGCTTGTGTAACAAAAGTGCATTTACAATACGTCAACACTATTTGGGTCATTAAGATCACACGCCTATGTAACTACGTTACACACCTCCCATTTTTATAAACTAATTTTCTCAATAAAATAAATTTAAACATTCATTTATATACATGTGTCAAGTTGATCATGTCTTCCTTAGCAATTTTTAAGAAGTTAGTTTATCATACAAGACAATTCTGCATAAGCGGAATTAATCTTATATGACCATATACGATAAATATGCATAAAATGCAACAATCCTATATGAAGTAATTATTGAATATTTAAAACAACTATCAACAATTATGCTATTGGTAGTTAGCAAACAAGTTAACCTATCCTGAAATCAACATGTTAAAATCATTTAAAAACAATATCTAATGTCATTTAGTCCCATAGCTTAAAAGTTTTTTCACTTCCATGAGGTGAATGTTTTCTGAAGCTTTACGCCTTCAGTCCATTTTACAACAGTTAATATTTAAGATATATTAATAACCCAAGGAAACAATTAAACCACATTTATAGAGTTTATTGTTCACTGTTTAGCACTTTCCTCGTTGTTCGTTGGTTTCCGTGGTATGGGAATCATCGGAATTCTATTCTTTGGTACCAATAAGCTGTCATCATGCGACTAACGTTGGGTATACTGGTTTACTATTAGGTATACTGGAACAGGAGATCTTCTCGTTTGCTCATAGGATTCTCTCATTACTGACATGTCATCTGCATGTGTTGTCGATGACTGGAATGAAGATACAATGCGTGTGTTCAATAACTCTTCTTGTCGTTTACGATCAATCTTCACCATCAGCTTAACCTTAAGGGTTAAACCTAGGACTTATGTATAATATATAAAAGTTAATAGACTTAAATGTCATGTTACTATTCTTCACCATCAGCATTACCTTTAGGGTCATACCTAGGACTTCTAATTAATTATGTTATTTACAATGAAATTTACTCAGGATCCAATTAATTTTCTTCTTTGTAGTTATTTTCTCCATGCCAACATGGCATCCGTCTGTCAAAGGGGTTGTGTTTGTCCCTCGGGCTCGTTCTGGACGTCCCTCTTCTCCATTATGACAGACATCTCAATATCATCATCAGCACCTTGCACAGGTGACTGTTTCATCTCTGCCTCACTGTCACGTGCATTGTTCTTCACCATCACAAACACAATGACAGGTCAAACACTTTACATCTACATTCTCAAGGTCATACATATTAGCCCGCCGTTTACAATTTATTTAACTGAAGCTAAATGTATTTTTACTTGTAAAGGTACAAACAATACTATTATCATAAATGACATCGCGACCATAATTATATCAGCATCTATCCAATGGTTTCTCTTTAAAAGATACTTTATTTAAAAGAATACTTAGCTGTTTGTATTTATTTTACGTTTAACTATAAAACTGTCAAATGAACATTTTACCCACTTGCCTTATATTATTTGTCAGACTCTTAAATCATGGATAAATGCTATATATTAGTATGTGTCATCTATAAAAACATCATTTGTCTTCAGGCATAACGAAGCCAAACGACTATCTACAAAGCAATGACCCTAAGAAATGTGTAAAAATTACACTGTGTTCATCTGATAGAACAAACGCATTTGACAACAAATTATTTACAAAACATATTTACACAGTCTCATCCATGAGGTAATTTCAGCAAACACTGCACCTCAATGAGACAAAAGAAGTAATATATCAATAGCTTCAAATCATATGTATAAGGAGGTTAGTCTATGACATATTTACCTCAACTTGTACATATGTAACAATTCAGAGATTTTACCTGACTAAGCATACTCATACTATGAGTAGCCCACATATTTACGCAAAATCATTATTCTTAATCGTTAGTCGGTAAACAAATATAATGTGTCGTTCTACTCTAAATAGGAACAGCCTTCGTGAGTCCTATTATAAGGAATACGCTATTAACACCGCGTAACAAGGTCCACTTTTGCCCACAGCTCAAATCCCTATATAGAGATGTAACAACATATTGTTCGTCATATTGCTAACTCTATAACACCATAGAGCAGCCCAAACATGACATGCTTAAATCAAAATCCATATTCATTAGTCGTTAAACAAACAATATCGTCAGTGTAATACTTCGAAACAGTCATTAGTTGCCTATGCTTTTTCAATGACCCGAGAAACTGTCATATTTAATGACCCATCTCGTTCCTGAAAACATTGACCTCAACAAGGCTGTCGAAGTGTTACATCAGGAGTAAAATCAAAATATTGACCATTACCTGGTCAGTCGGTCAGGATATTTTTACTTACAGTTATATTAATAAAGAGTTAATTTTCGTTTACAAAAGTATACATTATACTTCCTTTGTTAACCATAGTGCAGTTTATATTTTACTTTTGGTCGTTTGAGATCAGCGTGAATATTCTGAGAAATCAGAAATAAATTAGACTCGTATTCTAGACAGGTTTTTCATTATTTGGACCCCATTTTGATTTATATCAGTCTTTGAATCGACTGCCTATTCGAAATTCGCAAAATTGCAGTATGTTTCCTCTGGCTTTCTTTGCCGGATCATTACCGGGTCACTGATGAGGCTTTATTAGCCGAAACTACGTAGTATGACCCATCTTCTTTCTTACGAATGTTTTCATTGCTCTTAAAGGAACTCATTTTTGATTTTTATTTGCCTTAACTGCAGCTGGTGTTGTGCCGTGTGGCGGCCGTAAAACGTCTCCACGTACATCAACCATAGTGCAGTTTATATTTTACTTTTGGTCCTTTGAGATCAGCGTGAATATTCTGAGAAATCAGAAATAAATTATTGGTTTAGACTTTTATTCTAGACAGGTTTTTAATTATTTGGACCCCATTTTGATTTATATCAGTCTTTGAATCGACTGCCTATTAGAAATTCGCAAAATTGCAGTATGTTTCCTCTGGCTTTCTTTGCCGGATCATTACCGGGTCACTGATGAGGCTTTATTAGCCGAAACTGCGTAGTATGACCCATCTTCTTTCTGACGAATGTTTTCATTGCTCTTAAAGGAACTCATTTTTGATTTTTTATTTACATATAAAAGAGAAAGAAAAAAAAACCGTAGACTTACAGAAGCGGTCATTAATACCATTTGCACACTCACACTTGAGTTAGTTTACTAGAAAGTCTTAATATTCATTGAGATTGAGGTGGAATGACACTACATATTCGCAATTTCCTTAATCCTCACAAGCAAACACACATAATGAGTTTTCTCTAAATTTCCTTAACAGGTCTAAAAACTGTTGGTAGTTTCCATGGTACCACCTTACAACTTCAGCAGAGATACCTTGCTTCTCTAAACTTTCATGTAAATTATGAATTTCTTGACTGACTTTAGCAGATACAGGTTCCATTAAGTCTAAAAATTTAGATCGACCTTGTTCAGACATGATGGTAAAGTTTAACTGTTACTTGCTTTTAAAAGTTTCATTTCTTGCACAAAAGTATCTACCTTGTCAACAAACATACCAACATACAAGCACTGGCTTTAATTTCAAAATCTTATTTGCTTTTAAAATTGTAAATGTCAGAAGGTTTCATTATATTTTTTTTATTTAATGCAGCATGTTTGATCTAATTAATTTGAAATCTTTTTTTCAAATAGTTCTAAATATGAGTAATCCAAAGCAGACTACAATTATATAATTGGTAAACTTCAATCCAACATACAGAACCCGAAAATAGTAAAGCTAAAATGTCCAACCTTACTTTGTACTGTGACGATTACCTGTGATCCGTCCCATTTCCTTTATTGAATTTTTTCCCTGGTCAGCGCACAACAAAGTCTATCCTGGTCACAAGGCAACCAAAATCACCATATGACGTAACACACGCCATAAAGTGGGCTTTAACCACGATCGTATAGTTTTA
Source organism: Lucinisca nassula (assembly GCA_963580285.1). Classification (NCBI taxonomy): domain Eukaryota; kingdom Metazoa; phylum Mollusca; class Bivalvia; order Lucinida; family Lucinidae; genus Lucinisca; species Lucinisca nassula. The sequence continues at coordinate 173,966,811 of OY757013.1, read as the reverse complement.
CATTAATAAAGTGTTAGTACTTCGCAAATAATTAAAGTCAGAAAGTTTCTGTTTTTCTGTTTTATTTTCTGACCAAGTAAAATGGTCTCTTTTAAAATTTCAATGTTACATAATTATTATAACATATCGAAAATCGAAAAATTCTGAGACAGGAAGTATCCAGGACTAGATCTAGCCCAATATACTGAACACGTCTCTTACATAACTGAAAACCTGACTGCTACATGCTTAAAGTCCAACTGAATTGACATGAACAAACCGGAGGTTATATACGTTTAAGAGCATTCCAGAGGCTTTTGTTTCTCTCGTTAACACAGCTTTTGTTTATACCAAATGTCCATCATTAAGCAAATGTTAAAAGTGTCTCTACACCTGCTGACCACGTGAGCACACACCTGCAGGGTACTATGCACTCATAGCATGCTCACATAATTTGCGTAAAAAGAAACATGTACCCCTATGATTGACGTTTTGTAGATACATTTCAGGTTTTGACTTTCATTATTTCTGCACTGGTCGGGCCCATCGGAGTCTAACTGTTGGTTTTCTTTTGCTCAAGAATTTCAGTGGTTTCTTGCTGTCGAGTCCTCACCGTTGTCTCACCTCTGTGGTTCTTTGATTTTTTTGTGTTCACGGAGATGTTGCACTGATGAGTTAGGAGGCCTTCATGCGGACTGAACAAATTATTTGTCTAAATCGCGACGGAAGTAATGGCGAGGATTGTGGCCACGTAAAATCGATTTAAGCCCCTCCCCCAGTGAAAATCTTTCCACTGACCGTTCCAAGGCGGTTCTTCTCTGGCGGTTTATTTATGTTGTTGTTTGTTACTTACTGTGTGTATCACTTGTGTCTTTTTATTTTGGATGGCCATATGGCCATTTTGTGGGAAAGTAACTGTCCTTATGGCCTTCCTTTGATTAGAGTTCCATTATGGTCTGGTCGCTTAATGTTTGTGTTTCTTTCCCTTTGGTGTCTTTGATGGGTGGAGTAAGTTAATTGTATCGACTCCTGATCTTTGTTTTAATTCTACTTTTTATGTAAGCTGCACTGGCTTTTTCTCTCGCGAAAATATTTGAATAACAGCACATGTTACTTGCGTAATACAAAATTGAAAATGTCAAAGTAAATGTCAGTAAGTTTTGTTCACCTCAATGTATAGTGCATTTTAGATAATATCGAAAGACTGGATTAAAATATATGCAAGGTAAAAACGTTTCAATTTTCTATCTGTAAAAGCTTAAAATGTTTCATATACCCATCAACATAATCCCAAATACATTTATTACCCATTCAACAGCATATTGGTCATATAAAGTTCCCACTACTCATCAACGTTGTTTCAACCATTCATGTAACATGCTTGTGTAACAAAAGTGCATTTACAATACGTCGACACTATTTGGGTCATTAAGATAACACGCCTATGTAACTACGTTACACTAAGGTTGCGCATTTATGACACGTAAACTCGATTTAAACCTCATTAAGGCGGTTCTAAGTAGAAGTAAAACAAAAGTCAGGAATTGATACAATTAACTTACTCCACCCATATAAGACGCCAAAGGGAAAGAAATACAAACATTAAGCGACCAGACCATAATGGAAACCTAAACAAAGGAAGGCCATAAGGACAGTTACTTTCCCACAAAATGGCCATATGGCCATCCAAAACCAAAAGACACAAGTGATACACACAGTAAGTAACAAACAACAACATAAATAAATCGCCACAGAAGAGCCGCCTTGGAACGGTCAGTGGAAAATTTCCACTGGGGGGCTTAAATCGATTTTACGTGGCCACAATCCTCTTACTTCCGTCGCGATTTAGACAAATAATTTGTTCAGTCCGCATGAAGGCCTCCTAACTCATCAGTGCAACATCTCCGTGAACACAAAAATCAAAGAACCACAGAGGTGAGAAAACGGTGAGGACTCGACAGCAAGAAACCACTGAAATGCTGGAGCAAAAGAAAACCAACAGTTAGACTCCGATGAGCCCGACCAGAGACAGAGCATCAGGCACCAACCAACATTATCTCTCTAATTTTCAATAAGCCTTTACGTTGGAGCCGTCATAGAATCTGAGGCCTGACCCACCGGCGTGCAATTAAAGAGGGAAGCAAAGTTGCAAACCGTGATTGGGTTAACTACCATGCATGCAGTGTGTCGTATAATATCCATGTTGTACCCAATCTTTTTATATCGAAGAATGATATTACGAAATTGGGAGCTGAAGTCATTGCGGTTATATATTTTTCTGAATTTATATACTAAGTCACCATAAAATTCGGGTTCCGATATACCTTGTTGTAGAAGAGATTTAAGTCCAATATTGAATTTTGAAATTCATGTGAAGTTCATGTGGTGTTCTCCGGGTACTCTGGTTTTGTCCACCTCTGGTTATCGACTGACTCGATATAAGTGAAATAATCTTTAAAGGGAGGTTTAACGAAAGCAAAATAAGAAAAAACTTTAGTTGTAAAGTTACAAATGGGCTTGTTTGCCTTTTTGTACTCCTTAAGGATAGTCGAACAGTCTTATGGTTTGATGTTATGAACATGGGTTGGGTTCGATTTTATCATTTCCTGAAGTATCTTTACTCATTCATGAAGTTCGAAGCCGCCGGTAGTAATTCATTGTTGTAATTCATTCTGTTCATCAAATGTTAAATGAATTATTGTATTAGTGCATGTCTTTTTATGTTGTTGTTGTTATTTTTGTTACGTGTTCATTTTTTCCAACACTTTCTCTTCTTTTAACGGCTTGACTTACATTTAGAAGCCCCCGCGGTGTAGTGGTCACGCTACACGCCTTGTAAACCAGGGGTCGCAGGATCGATCCCGGGCTTCTCCAGACTTTCGGATGAGCTGTAAACCGAGGTTCCGTCTCCGTATGACCTTAGCTTTTCTTGGGACGTAAAACTCAAACACCTACTCACTTGACTAACATTTTTCTTTAGATATTAACGTTTTGAGAGAAGAAATAATGAGGCTGACTGCGAAACATACTTTCTAAAACCAGGGTGAAAGTCCTGAAGCATTTCTTAATTCTACGTCTAGACATTTAGATGGCCTTGTCATTAACGACTGTCATTTCTTTTTGGTATTTTTAATTTTCCCTTTGAGACTGTGGCGTTCTTAGTGGCTGATCTAGCGTAAAAAATTCTCAACTAACATGCTTTGCTAGAGTTTATGGTCATATTACTATTCCCAATGTTTGAAGTGTGAAAGCCAAAGGTCAATATCGGGTTACAATAGAATCGAAGGCAATGGTCAGGAATCGATAGAACTAACCGATACCCCATATCAGAGACACCAAAGGGAAAGAAACAAGAACAGGAAATAACAATACCCTAATGGAAACATCAATAGCGGAAAGCCAAAAAGACGTTTATTTTCCAACAAAATGGACAATTGGCTATCCAGAAACCAAAACAAAAATTTATAAGGGATACTCACATACAACGACGAACTATAACAAAAATATACCAAGACCTAGAACCTCCTTGGAACGGTCAGTGAAAAGTATTTCACTGGGGTGCTAAAATTGTTTTTAGGCGGCCGTAATCCTCGCCCTTACTTCCGTCGAGGTTTAGACAAATACTTTGTTCAGTTCGCATGAAGGTTTCCTAACGCATCAGTGCAACATCTCCGAGAACATAAAAATCAAAGAATTAAATACAAGTAGATGAAACAACGGAGAGGACACACCAAAATGAAATAGATGAATTGCTGGAGCAAAAGAAAACCAACAGTTAGACTCCGATGGGCCCGACCAGTGATAAAGAATCAGGTACCAACCAACATTACTCAACACAAAATTTAAAGTAAGCCTTCACGCTGGAAGCGCCATAGACCCTCAGGCCTGGCCTACCAGCGTGCAATTAAAGACGGTATCAAAGTTATCAGCTGTGATTTGGTTAACTTTAACACTTTTACTCTCATCATGATTTAGTTGATACACTTCATCACGTGAACAAGTCCGTGGAATTAACAACCTTTCAAATAGAATTGGGGGCAATGGTCAGAAATCGATACAATTAACCCACACTTTATATAGAGAAAACTGGAGTTTACCGGGGTAAACATTGTTTTTCATATTTCTGCTTCATGACATAGGTTGTTGGTACTCGTTAGAACCGTCTCAACGAGGGGTTTCTAACGAGCACCCACAACCTATGTTTGAAGTATAAATAAGAATAATATCACTAATTTTCATCAGAAAAGTAGCTAGTTTGGAGATGTGAAAAAATGCACTATGTCGCACGGGCGTGTTATCGTAATGTCAAAATTTGTAGGTAAATATAAGTGAAGGCATTGATCAGGAATAGGCACAATTACCTCACACCTCCAATCCAAGACACCAAAGCGAAAAACATATCAAAACAAACCAACTTCACCAATACTGAAACGTCACAGGCGGAAACCCAAAAGGGCAGTTTCTTTCCCACGAAACGGCTATACAAAAAAGGTTACTAGCAGCATATACATACAAAGACAGACAATGACGATAATAAATCACCACGGAAGTATCGCTTTGGAACGGTCGGAAAAATATACAGATCAATTAACCAAAAATTAACTCCATGCTATAAAGGTATTATTAAATCTTATACGACAATCTGCATGCATAATGATTATCTCAGCTGTGGTTGCCAGCCTTGCTTCCAACTTATTGCAAGCCAGTGATCGGAAAATATAGCATTACAATAACACATCCGTGCGCCATAGTGCATTCTTTCATATCTCCAAAAGGGTATTTTTCTGATAAAATTTTTGATATTTCTCTCATTATTGCCCGCAATATAGGTTGTTTGTGTCCCTTAGAGCCGCCTAATGGAGGCGGTCCAACAAGTACCAACACTATGTCTTGGAGTAGAAATAAGAAAAAGAAAGTATATTCGTAAACACCAGTTATCACTATATAAGGGTGTTTATTTCACAGACTTGTTCACGTGGTGGTAAATAATGACGTATCCAGCGTACGACAAAGGCTACAATAAGACGTGCGCCCAGCGAAGACTTAGATCAGCCTGCGCATCCGCGCAGTCTGATCAGTCTTCGTTATGCGCTCTGAGGATATCTAATGCCGGAAACCGGTCAGCGTTCGAGCCGCGACAGCCGAAACAGGATCCGTCGAGCGGATTCCGCTTGATTACCTATCGGGCGCCGACCGGGCGTCGGCCGAATACTGCCCGATTATCTGATTGGTCGGGGTCCGCTCTATACAACAACCGGATGCCAGCCGATGCCATCTACATCGTCCCGACGTCGATACGAGCTCTGCGACTTTTATTCGACCTAGAGGTCGATGAGGATTCGTCGAGAATTTTAAGTGCGAATTTCACAGGGCCCCTCCCGACCACCACCGACGCCTCAACATCAGCCGGGACGCCGGTCGGCCTCCAGATGTCACCCAAAATCAGTCGTCAACTAGTCGGACGGGGCTGGAATAGTGATTGGTGACCGTAGCATAAGGGCCTAATGTTCATTCATGCAGCAAGATAAGTCTCCGGTAAGACTGTGTGGATGCGCAGGCTGATCGGATTCTTCGCTGGGCGCACATGTAAGTTGAAGGAAATGCTGCGCACCGGCTCATTTGTAAAGTTACTGATTAGTTGGGTTGGGCCGGCCTGAAAGTGGTTTTTCGTTCGGCACACAGGGGTTCAAGTTCAACTGGAGATTTTATTTTGCACACATGTTTCGGCGTTTGTCACCGGGAGGTTTACGGGTGCTTCTACTCGCTTTTATTCTGAGAGTCGTCATAGTCTTGTTCATTAAATGGTTGTTTCTGATGTTTCATTGTTACACTAGGACACTTTCATTTGAACCGAACTACCAAAACCATTGTTCTGAACTCTAGTGAAAAAATGGGAAGATGGGCTTTCGTTAAGCTTTTAAATTTAAAGGAGAAACGATCATATTATGAACTCTCAGCAAAATCAACCTGGTACGAGAAACGCACTGCCGCCAGGGCAATTTATTACTTATCGGTCAAAGGCGGAGTTTGTTGGGTGTTTCTTTTGACTTTCGGTGCGGCCATTTGTGTTTACCATATTTGTATTAACCATTTCAGAAAAGTTTAAGGACAGTTCATACACCTAATGTACAGCCGACACTTTTCATATGTGCAGCCTCCTCACAAGTATAATCTTAATTTGGGAGATCTTAAATGAAAGTATGCGAAAAGCTACTTTTCTAACAACATGTCCAATATCGGACCAGTATGTCTGAACTTTTGTTTTGTTTGTTTACATTAGGAAGAGATTATCATACGACAGATTTAATAACATAACTCGTACCAGGTTGATATGGGCTGAGAGCTGATACGAGGTTTGATATAAAATATGCCTTGTCAGTATAAACGTGTTTACCTAGCATATATTTTGCTTTACTGAATGATCCGAGATAACTGCACGACCCGGGATGTGCACTAAAATCATCTGTGAGTCCTTCCGTCCGTCCATCCGTCCGGGGCGAGGTTGTGAAAACCGTTTTAAATATTTAAACTGCTAAGAACATTTTGAGAATGTTCAGCACAGGGATAGATATTGGCAAATCCTAAGTTAGGAGATTGGGTTATGCCAAATTACTTTATAAATGGTCTCGCCGAGGCAAAATATTAAAAAAAAAGACTATTACGGAGTAAAACTTTTTTTACGGCTAGGTATTTTTGCTTTTGGCATGCAGATAGCTGATGAAAAGATCTAACAAATGAGACTATCTAAAGCCTAATTTCTTTTGAAATAGAAGTGACAGCAATGATCAGGAATCGATAGGGTTAACCCACAGCTCCCATCAGAGACACCAAGGGGAAAGAAACACAAAAGTGGAATAAATAGACCCTGATTGAAACGGCAATAGCAGAAAGCTAAACGGACAATTACTTTCATACAAAATGGACTATTGGCTGTCCAAAACAAAAATATAGTTAGACTCAGGTGGGCCCGACCAAAGACAATGCATCAAGCACCAACCAACATTATATAAAATTAAATTCTTGCTAATTCTTTGTAAGCCTAAAAGGATGGAACATTCATAAAATCTGAGGCCTGACCCACCGGTGTGCAATTACGGAGGGGAGCAAAGTTGTCAACCATGACTGGGTCAACTAACATGCATGCAGTCTGTGTTGTACCCAATCTTTTTATATCGTTAAAATATTTCGATAACTTTTGACATCAAGATAGATAAAGAAAAGATAAAACTAATGAAATAATCAAACGCCTCTTTTCTTTTTAAAAAGCCTCGCCTGGGCAAAAGTTTCATTAACTGACACTGGTGTATAACGTTCAAACCGCATGTAATATTTTGATAATGTCTGGCATGCAGATGTATATTAACAAGACCTTTACAATGATTTCGTCTAAAACCAGATTTCTTAATGAATAGCCTCGCCGAGGAAAATTTTTCACAAACGTATTACAGACATATGTCCTGTAAAACCACAATGGTTTGTTTTATAATATTTGAGGTGCAGATGTATATCGACAACATCTTAACAATGAGATTGTATAATGCCAAATAGCTTAACAAATAGCCTCGCCGAGACAAAATGTTCGCCTACTGACATCGGCTAAAACTTTCAAACAGGTGGGAATATTTTGATATGTTTTGGTATGCAAAACCTTACCAATAACAATTTCTAATGCCTCTAATTTCTCCATATATAGCCTCGGTCAAATGTTTTACAGACTGATTAAAGACAACAAGGAATAATTTAAGCGTGCATATGTATATTTACAAGCTCTAGCTAATTGATAAGATTGTCTTGATAAAAAGCCACGCCGAGGCTCAATTTTCACAAACTGATTACGAATGCATGATGTCATGTATACGATTTTTGGTTTTTAACCTCAAATTACATCCAGTGGGTTTGTTTAAGCCTGTCTCACACAGAACACACGGCTTATACGGTTGGCCACCCGTGTAAACCGTACATACAACCGAATCAACCGTGGCCTTATCCGAGTTACACTCGGGCCATTCGAGTGTATCTGTGAAAGCCGTGTATGATTTTCAAAACTTTTAAAAAACTGGCACGGGTGCCATGTCCGTGTATGATCGTATTAGCGATCGTACAAGACCGTGAGACACCGTATGAGACTGTACGCGACCGTATATACAACCGCACATGAAGTCAACTTCACGAGTGAGCTCAACCGTGTCAATATCGTATATAAATCGTATGGAATCGTGTGAAACCGTTCCTAAGTCCTACATCCAACACCCGGATTAACACTCGAATGTCACACGATCACCGTACGGTTCACACGAGTGTACACACGGTTTTATACGATCGCCATACGACCAATACGGTTTCATACGATCGCCATACGACCAATACGGTTTCACACGATCGCCATACGACCAATACGGTTCAAGTACGAATTATACATGGTCAAGTATGACCAAACACGGTCTCTACGTCTGTACAAAGCTCGTGTATGATCATACAGCACTCGAACACGACGGAAAACACAACTACCTGCTGCCACCTTGAAACAACAGAGAACTTGTTACATAATGCCTCCAAAGGAGAAGAAGTTCCCCAAAAGAATCCCCATGGAAGATTCTACCAGCGAGAATACAAAAAGGACCACCAAGGCCCTCCGACCACTTCAACCTGTTGACCCTGTATATCATTATTTCTAATTCCCTTATTCTGTCATCTTCCATTTTGATAACTTCTCTGTTGAAAGATCGAAAATTTATGAAGCCAAGCCACCAAAACGAGTCAATTTATATCAAAACATACACGAATGTGTGATAATTCGAGGATAACTCGGTGGGACCGTATGTAAACCCTGTAAATGTCCAGTTAATCGAGTAAAAGTCGTGTTTAATCGTACTAGGCCGTAACAGACCGTACTATACCGTACTAAGAACCGTACAACAATCGTATGAAAATCGTTTTGCAAATCGTGTTCCAACCGTGACAAACCTTGCTTGATGAGTATATCCGTGCTTTGTTCGTACATACTCGTGCTACATTCGAGTCTAAATCGTACCAACTCATCCGCAGGCACGGTTGGAGCTCAATACTCGTACCAGTCAACTCGTGTATAACCGAGTAAACCGTATTGGAACCGTGTGCCCAACCGTGTTCTGTGTGAGACAGGTTTTTACTAACTTACTTCAGGAAAAATGTTTCTAGCATATTGAGTCAGTAAATAAAAATAGTTGGTAAACAGGACTTACAAGAAAGGGATAGTAGATTAATCAAGAAACTTCCAGATCACATTATTTTTATCATATGGGGTAATTTCATTCTACCATATTCCAGAATATCCGTTTACTACAAAAAAAAAAAAAAAAAAAAAGATTAGAATATCCATAGTTTTAGTGTTGGTATTTCAAGAAATTTTCTTAATTCTGTGTTGGATTTTATGCATTTCCGACTCAATGGGGTTAGACATAATATTTTCAAGGATATTAGTATGTGTTTGTTTCTTACTTCATTATAGTAATAAAATAAGTTAAAATAGTTTATAAATAAATGTTGCTATTTTTTTGAAAGGCTTGGTTAATGTTATACGACAGACTGCTTGCATGGTAGTTAACCCAATTACGGTTGACAACTTTGCTTCTCTCTTTAGTTGCACGCCGATGGGTTAGGCCTCAGGTTCTATGACGGTTCCAGTGCAAAGGCTTATTGAGAATTAGAGAGATCTAATTCAAGGTAATGTTGACTAGTGTCTGATCTCTGGTCCTACCCATTGGAGTCTAACTTTTGGTTTACTTTTGCTCCAGCATTTCAGTGTTTTCTTGCTGTCGAGTCCTCACCGTTGTTTCATCTCTGTTGTTGTTTGATTATTTGTGTTCACGGAGATGTTGCACTGATGCTTTAGGAGGCCTTCATGTGGACTGAACATACTATTTGTCTAAATCGCGACGGAAGTAAGGGCGAGGATTGGGGCCACGTAAAATCGATTAAAGACCCCCCCCCCCCCCCAGTGGAATTCGATTCAGCTGACAGTTCCAAGGCGGTTCTTTTGTCGGGGTTTATTTTTGTTATGGTTTGTCTTTGGGTGTCTGTGATGCTTAAATTATTTATTTTGGATAGCGCATTGGCCATTGTGTGGGAAAGAAACTGTCCGTTTGGCTTTCCGCTGTTGGTGTTTCCATTAGTTTTGTTGTTTCATCTTTGTGCTTCTTTCCCTTTGGTGTCTCTGATGGGAGGTGTGGGTTGATGGTATCGATTCCTGATCATTGCCTTCTTTTCTATTTTGTTCGATTTTTATTTCTGCTACGTTTGGCACATTATAGAAATTAGGGGCTCGTCTGGGATATAACCATCTTAAGCATTTTGGCACTGACATTGCATCTGTAGGCAAGAACGTGTCATTTCTTTTCAATTAGAGAACTTTAGTTACTTTACAAAGATTGCCATTTCCTCATAGGCATCTATGGGATCAACGTTATATATTATAGAGTGATTGTCATTTCATGTGATTTAGAGAATGACATTTCTGGAGGGACAGACATTAAAGAAAGCTTTAAGAAAAATAACAGATAATTTATAAACTATTGGTCGTGTTTTTTTTTTTTTTTTTTTGCTATGGCTTGTCTTTGAGTGTGTGTATCGCTTAAATTATTTTGCTTTGAATAGCCAAATTGCCATTTTGTGGGAAAGTATCTGTCCTTTTGGCTTTCCGTTAGTGATGTGTCAATTAGGGTCTAGTTGATTCATGTTTGTGTTTCTTTCCTGTTCTGTCCCTGATTAGAGCTGTGGGTTAATTGTATCGATTCCTTATCATTGCCTTCACTTCTCTTTATTTAATATAATAATAATGCAATGAGATGCAGGTGCTGTTCGCATTTATGTACGGCGTCTACCGTTTCTTCATCTGCAAACGGTAGACGATTTTCTGTAGTTAACATGTCCGATCTGACGTGTAAGTCTACGGATTTGACATATGCGATAACCTGACATACTGCAAATTGTAAAATGCAGTATGTCGGGCAAACCAACCGCATGTAAAAACAAGATTTTAAAAAAAAACGAACATTGCCGTACAATGAGTAAGCCTAAAAACCTGACACATTCTTGTACCGTCATTTCAAACGTACACGACATTCTGTAGATGATATTTTTATATAGCCAGTGTAAAATTGTACTATGATGTCAATTCTACAGCTATTTTTAAAATTATTAAACGACATGGAGCAGAATTAAAATGGATTAAATTATTACAGACACTATTTCCATGTGGCTTTAAATACAACATTTTTCGTGAGGGTAAAATATCTAAAATGCCCGATTTTGATATGTTCTCCCTTCTGGACTGTCGAAAGCGTAAAACCAGATCGCACGGCACCAGAAATATAACGGGACTTATAAACGCAAATTACGTGTTTTTAAAGGAAACAATACCAGGCTGAAGTGACTGTTCATACTATCTTTGAATCATGGACGCCACTCAATGCTTGCATTTCTAAGTTCACAGTATGGGAGCGGAAGTGAACGGCCATTTGCGATTGAACATCACTTGCGATTTGTACAGTGGACGATCAGTCACTTGCGGTATGATATTTTCGCCGACACGGTAAGGAATTTCATTTTTGTTCCACGAACATAACGCTTATGTGCAACTTATATGTCTTGATGGTAAGATGGATGTTTTTATCATATTCCAACCGCAGAAACATGCTGTTTTGGATGGCATGAGAAGAGCTAGATTGTTAATCGCTTTGTTTATCGTTATGCTATAACCGGTTGGTACAATTGTAAATACGCATAAAACGTGTGCCAGTTAGCATTTCCTTTGATATTAAGCATTTGTGTCTTCCAATAGTATCACTGATTGAAAAGAAATCAAAGACATCTTCAAAAATGCAAAGCAGATCGAAGGCCTGTTAAAAGTATGACAGAAGGAAAAACAAACCATTCAGAGTACTTGCTTTTGTAAGTATTCGGATTGTACAGGTCAATTGCGATTAGATTGAACGGTCACTTGTTAGTATGCTGAATTCATTCGCCTAAGCTGCATAATGCTTCCACGCCAAACTGAATCCGGCCCGCACATTCGCTTAATCGCACCTATATTCCCCATCTCCACGCTACTCACTCATACTGTACTGACGTATCACAGTATCTCCTCTTTTCTGGCAAAGAGGTAAATACAGATGCGGGTCTGACTGGTGATCGGGAGGATGCGGTTTCGATAACATTCTTTCGTGGAGATTGATCATGATGTCTTTTCTACGGAATTCTCTCCCTTCCGCTGATTCAAGAAGGGCAGTTGTCAGTTTCTGGCGAAAGAATGTGCACTTTACTGGTTAACCGCTTACGTATAAGCCTCCCCAGGAAAAGTTTGGATAGGTAAACTGACCAGGTCAAAAATGACATGAAATAGTGTTGACTGGGCCATTAAACTCCAATACAAACAAACAAACAAACAAACAAAGAGCACACACTCGCACGTGCGCACACACGCACTGCTGTTTATTTTTTTATTTATTTGTGTTGCTCTTTAACGACCCTGTCAAGGAAACCAGGGTACCCGAAGAAAAGTCAAATGACCTTCCGTTGCAAAACTGGCATCTCACATAGAACCCGAGCGAGCTTCGAACCATAGATTTGATAGACCTAATAATTAAGAGTCAGTGCTCTTATCCAAAAGCCCACGGAGGCAGACAGCTCAGATTACTTAATTGCTGGTATACGCAAGAAAACGCCTTCTAGACGACGTTCCTGTGGCTGATGGACTCAAATACTCGTCATTAGGCGCCCATGGGAGTATACATTATAGACGTAGAGTTTAACACGGAAGTACAGCCATTAGTGCAATTAAAGGAACGTGGTCTGTAAATAACAGAAATTTCGATAACCGGTCAGAAAAATAGCAGGCTGTACATCGCGGCTATGGAAGGTGGTCAGTTCCGACCTGCAAAACCGTGTCCCATAGCCAGTGCCAGTAAGAATATCTGACCAGGTGGTCTTTACAAAGGCTAGGGCACCGGCAAAAAGCAGGCTAACCTTTGCATCTCCGGCGTTGGCTCATCATTCTGTTGCTGGCGGCACTGGCAGACTGTTCCAATGACCAAACGGTCTTTTTTTATTATACCCAGACCGAATAGGTTCGGGGTATATAGCGATCAGCCTGGCGTCCGTCCGTCCGTTCGTCCGTCCTTCCGTAGAAGAAACCTTGTAATGGCCATTTCCCAAAAACCCTTTGAGATTCATTGATTGTTGAAAAGGCTGAGACGGTGTGCCATGCGCAAGTGCCACAGTTTTTGAGTTAGTTCCCCTTCCAATAAATTAGAATGACAACTTTGTGATGGCCATAATTCCCTATTTGAGACATATTGATGGAACCTGGCACAATTGTTCACTAGGCTGAGACGGCGTGTCATGGCTTTTTGAGCTACCTCCCCTTCCAATACAAAAGAGTGATTACATTGTGATGGCCATAACTACAATATCCTTTGAGATATATTGATGGTACCTGGCACAATTGTTCACAAGGCTGACCCGGCGTCTCATGCATAAGAACCACAATTCTGGTTGCCATGATTTTTAGTTATGTCCCCTTCCAATAAAGTAGAACCTCTACCTTTTGATCACCATATCTCCAATACCTAGGAGACATATTGATGTCACTTGGTTTTTGTTTGTTTGATTTGAGGTTTAACGTCCCCATCAACACTGTATAGGTCATTTTGGAGGCGTTGCTTCCAGTTTTGTGGGACTTTTATCCGACATTGAGCTGAAATGACATCTCAAACCCTGTCGCCCAATGAAACCAATAGGGTTTATAAGCATGGACGGTCCGACTCATGCGCACCGCTTTGCCTGGACAGGCTTAGATCCTCTAAGTGGTTTACCAGTAATAGTGTGCGGGTCAGATTCAGCTCTGCGTGGAAGCATCATGCACCCCATATATTTCTTCAAGCCCCGATGGGCGGGGCCGCGATGTCACTTGGTACAGATACACCTGAGGTTAAACGGGCGTGTCATGCGCATGATTTACAACTCTGGTAGCACTGGTTTTGGAGTTATCTCCACTGACAATGTAACATCATAGTGGCCGTAACTCCAATGACCTTTTAGATATACTAATGGAACTTGGCACAATTGAATACAAGTTATAGAAGGCATGTCATGAGATAGAAACACAACTCTTGGTACTGTTGTATTTGAGTTATCTCCCCTTCAACGATAACAGTATGGCCGCCTTGTGATCACCATATATCCAATACCCTTTGAGATATACTCGGTTTCAATGACAACGCAACCCCTCAAATTTTAATCGATTCACAATATTTGCAGCATTTGATCACGTTATATGAAAATCATTAACTTATCCACAGACTCACTACAGAGTGCGTTTCATTTGAGACTCGAATAAGTCCACACACCCAAAAATCAAAACCACATATCGTAATACCGGGTATGTCCACCATATCATCAAGTGTTGCTTGGCATCGACGCCTCATGCTTCAAATTAAACGCTGTATCTGGTCTTGTGTGATGTTGTCCCATTCTTCATGTACCGCCATGGCAAGCTGCTGACGGTTAATTGGCGGATGATGTCGACTGAACACACGTTTCCCAAGCTGGTCACAAAGGTGCTCAATTGGGTTTAAATCCGGCGAAAGCGCAGGCCAAGGAAGAACTTGCACACCATTTTGATTGAAAAAAAAATCCGATAACAGAATACTTGTAATGAATGAAGTACATTTTAGTTCTTTGTAAGTTCTGTTAAAAGTAATTAAATGTTACTAAAATATGTCAAAGAAAAGATGTAATCGGGTCTTTAGCCCATGTCCATCGGAGACTGGGATGCACTGTACTTCCAGGCAGAGCTGAAACCTATCGCACATGAGTACTGGTAAACCGCTCAGAAGCTCGTCGCCTGCCCTGACAAAGTGGTGCGAGTCGGTCCGTCCCTGCATGTAAATCCTATTGGTTTGTTTGGGTGGTATGGGCTGAGATGTCATTTTATCTCAGTGTCGGTTAAAGTAGAAGTTAAACAAAGATCAGAAATCGATACAATTAACTTACTCCACCCATCAAAGACACCAAAGGAAAACAAACACAAACATTAAGCGACCAGACCATAATGGAAACCTTAACAAAGGAAGGCCATAAGGACAGTTACTTTCCCACAAAATGGTCATATGGCCATCCAAAATGAAAAGACACAAGTGATACACACAGTAAGTAACAAACAACAACATAAATAAAACGCCACAGAAGAACAGCCTTGGAACGGTCAGTGGCAATATTTCCACTGGGAGTGAGGGGGGGGGGATGCTTAAATTGATTTTACGTGGCCACAATCCTCGCCCTTACTTCCGTCGCGATTTAGACAAATAATTTGTTCAGTCCGCATGAATGCCTCCTAACTCATCAGTGCAACGTCTCCGTGAACACAAAAAATCAAAGCACCACAGAGGTGAGACAACGGTGAGGACTCGACAGCAAGAAACCACTGAAATGCTGGAGCAAAAGGAAACCAACAGTTAGACTCCGATGAGCCCGACCAGAGACAGAGCATCAGGCACCAACCAACATTACCAAGAATTAGATCTCTCTTATACTCAATTACCCTTTACGTTGGAGCCGTCATAGAATCTGAGGCCTGACCCACCGGCTTGCAGTTAAAGAGGGAATGAAAGGTCAACCGTGATTGGGTTAACTACCATGCATGCAGTCTGTCGTATAACATCCATGTTGTACCAGATCTTTTTATATCGAAGAATGATTTTACGAAATTGGGTGCTGAAGTCATTGCGGTTATATGTTTTTTCTGAATTTATATACTAAGTCACCATAAAATTCGGGTTCCGATAGATCTTGTTGCAGAAGAGATTTAAGTCCAATATTGAATTTTGAAATTAAATCAGAATGGCGTCTATAAAATATTGAAAAGGCTGCTCATCGGAGTCTAACTGTTGGTTTTCTTTTGCTCCAGCATTTCAGTGGTTTCTTGCTGTCGAGTCCTCACCGTTGTCTCACCTCTGTGGTTCTTTGATTTCTGTGTTCACGGAGATGTTGCACTGATGAGTTAGGAGGCCTTCATGCGGACTGAACAAATTTTTTGTCTAAATCGCGACGGAAGTAAGGGCGAGGATTGTGGCCACGTAAAATCGATTTAAGCCCCCCAGTGGAAATCTTCCACTGACCGTTCCAAGGCGGCTCTTCTGTGGCGATTTATTTATGTTGTTGTTTGTTACTTACTGTGTGTATCACTTGTGTCTTTTAATTTTGGATGGCCATATGGCCATTTTGTGGGAAAGTAACTGTCCTTATGGCCTTCCTTTGTTTAGGTTTCCATTATGGTCTGGTCGCTTAATGTTTGTATTTCTTTCCCTTTGGTGTCTTTTATGGATGGAGTAAGTTAATTGTATCAATTCCTGATCTTTGTTTTACTTCTACTTTGCGTAGTTAATGGTACCGATAAAAGCCACAACATTGAAAGATGACCTGAATGGTGTTGACTTGGCCGTAGCACCTCAAATCAAATAAAGCGCGTGTTTTCACTTGAAAATGCAGAAGTGAAAAGAGTTCCGCACCATGCTGATGAAACAGTAGCAATGTCCTGAACACTTTTCTGCAATGGTAATAGAAGGAAGTGTATTGGTTATTTGATGTCAGTATCTGATCAGACTTCTTAGCATGACCCTAAATCACAAAAAAGGTTTTTTTGTGAAATCACCATCGCAAGTGACTATTCAATTTCAATGATCAATTTGGCAAGTGACTGTTCAACTCCAATTATTACAGATCGCAAGGGATCGTTCAATTCAATATCAAGTGACCGTTCAGATGATCAAAAGTAATGGGAATACAAGTTAAGATTTAGCTGCCGTAATTTACATCAGTGTAAAAATTCCTTTTTGTCAGTAGGCTTTATAGTTTATTAGAGATGCCAGAGAAACTAAAAGAAGTGGCCTCTAAATATTCATCCGTCATTTAAACCCGTTTTAGTAACGTATGCCAACAACAGAGAAACACATGTCAACTGATCACCATCGTTAAGTCCACCGATAGGATCAATGATGCCAACGAAATTATTATCCGTAAAGTAACAAATATATTGACAACTTACACAAATAAAAGTAATGTCCAAAAACTCACGCTAATGGCTTCTGTGATTACATATTTGAGATACCACGTGATAATGTTATATCGCAAGTGACTGATCGTCCACTGTACAAATCCCAAGTGCTGTTCAATTGCAAATGGCCGTTCACTTCCGCTCCCATACTGTGAAGTGCATTACCCATTTCTCTATTACCACAGTATGGGAGCGGAAGTGAACGGCCATTTGCGATTGAACAGCACTTGCGATTTGTACAGTGGACGATCAGTCACTTGCGGTATGATATTTTCGCCGACACGGTAAGGAATTTCATTTTTGTTCCGCTCATGTGCAACTTATATGTCTTGATCGTAAGATGGATGTTTTAATCATATTCCAAACGCAGAAACATGCTATTTTTGGATGGCATGAGAAGAGCTAGATTGTTGATCACTTTGTTTATCGTTATGCTATAACCGGTTGACACACCTGTAAATACGCATAAAACGTGTGCCAGTAAGCATTTCCTTTGTTATTTAGCATTTAAGTCTTCCAATAGTTTCACTGACTGAATAGAAATCAAAGACATCGTCAAAAATGCAAATCAGATCGAAGGCTTGTTAAAAGTATGACACAGGAGAAAAAACAAACCGTTCAGATCACTTGCTTTTGTAAGTATTCGCAGGTCAATTGCGATTAGATTGAACGGTCACTTAGTAGTATGCTGAAGTCATTCGCTTAAGCTGCATAGTGCTTCCACGCCGAACTGAATCCGGCCCGCACACGAGTACTAGTAAACCGCTTGGAGGATCTAAGCCTGCACAGGTAAAGCTTGTAAACAATATTTGTTTTATTGGGTGACAGGGCTTAAGATGTCATCTCATCTCAGTGTCGAGTAAAAGTGCCTTAAAATTGGAAGCAACGTCTCCGAAATGACCTACATAGTGTTGATGGGGACGTTAAACATCAAATCAAACAAAAACAAACATTCGCTTAATCGCACCTATATTCCCCATCTCCACGCTACTCACTCATACTGTATTGTCGTATCACAGTATCTCCTCTTTTCTGGCAAAAAGGTAAAATACAGATGCTCGTCTGATTGGTGATCAGGAGGACACGGGTTCGATAACATTCTTTCGTGGAGATTGATCATGATGTCTTTTCTACGGACACGCCGTCCCTTCCGCTAGCCCCCGCCCATAGGGGCTTGAAGAATTATAAGAGCTGCATGATGCTTCCACGCAGAGCTGAATCCGACCGCACACTAGTCTTGGTAAAACGCGAAGAGGATTTATACCTGTCCAGGAACCGTGGTGCGAGGCGGACCGTCCATGCTAATAAACCCTATTGGTTTCATTTGGCGACAGGGCTTGAGATGTCATTTGATCTCAGTGTCGGGTAAAAGTCCCACAAAACTGAAAGCCATTTAAATTGACCTTTACAGTGTTGACGGGGACGGTAAACCTCAAATCAACCAACCAATCTCCCTTCCGCTCATTCAAGAAGGACAGTTGTCAGTTTCTGGCAAAATAATGTGCACTGTTCTGGTTAACCGCTTACGTATTAGTCTCCCCAGGAAAATTGTTGATTGGTAAACTGACCAGGTCAAAAATGACCAGAAACAGTGTTGACGGGTCCATTAAACTCCAATACAAACAAAGAGCACACACGCGCACATGCGCGCACACGCACTGCTGTTTATTGTTATTTATTTATTTGTGTTGCTCTTTAACGGCCCTGACAAGAATACCAGGGAACCCGAAGAAAAGTCGCACGACCTTCCGTTGCAAAACCGGAATCTCACATGTAACCCCAGCGAGCTTCGAACTATAGATTTAATAGACCTAATAATTAAGAGTCAGTGCTCTTGTCCACAATCTCACGGAGACCAGACAACATGGATTACTTAATTGCTGGCATACGCAAGAAAACGCCTTCTAGACGACGTTCCTGTGACTGATGAACTCAAGTACTCGTCATTAGGCGCCCCTGGGAGTAGACATTATATGTAACATGTGGGTTTACGGCGTCCCGCAAACCCCCATGCTGACAAGACAACCGAGCGTGATCTCTGACAGGTGTACGGGCAGCTGTGGGGTAAGGCACAAGAAAGATATTAGATGAATGACATGAATTATTTACAGTATCTACATTTAACACTTACTAACACAAAACATCACAAATTGTTGCTTCTGTAGCCAACTCACGACGTCCGCTCCGAAGGCAAAACAATGTTCTGTGCTCGGAACGGGTGACGTGAATACCTACAGAAGCAAACAAAAAACAACAACAACAAAAACAAAAAAAGAAACAACACAAGACGCGACTGGCCAGATTATAACTTAGGGTGAATCCCCCTTTCGCGTGAACCTTCCTCTCGCGAACTAGTGCAAACTAGTCTATCGACATTGTTGCCGATCACAGGTTTAGCGATCGCACAAATCTGATTCGTCCGAATCACCTGCAGGTTATTTAGTTGACCTCTTCCATTTGGATGGTCTCACATTTGTTCACAATGGACAATGGTATGAGCTGATTATGGTGGTCTGTCCGCCCGTGCTGGACCCTAACCCCCAGCGTCGTACCAGTACCTGCTGCTATATTGCAGGGAGCAGCAGGTCACCACACATTGTTGTGCCGGCAAATTATGATAACTGGACTAAGACACGGTTCACAAAACATACATGCTATATCATGATCCCCCTCCCGGAGAAGTAAGAATATATTCATGCATATACCGTTATTGCGCATGCGCCGACCAGACACACAGGCTGATTAGTGCATGCGACAAATAACCGTACAGCAGAACTCAACTTGACTGTGCATCAAATTATCAGCACCCAGCGCTTGACACAATAATACTCAAAGTTCATGTTTCCTTACTGAGCACTACAGAAATCAATTAATGCTCATTACTACCGAGCATAATACTCATCAAATTTGTGCTCACTACATTATCACAAGTAAGAGGCAATTGAACAGACCACGCCTTTGCGCTACCTGGTCAGCCGCCACTTACTGGAAACATAACAATCTCTATTTCATATCCTTCTCCGCGACACGGCTCACAAATATAGCTATTCACAAATTCATTACATTAATAACAGATAGAAACTACAAACAGAAGATTTTCATCTATAATCCACAACATTTGTTAGTGTCTCATAAGGGCCAACACTGTTTGCCGTAAATTCTCTCTGTATTTGGTAGGCACCCCGCCACAACCGTCCTCGCGACGCCGATGACGCAGCTGACGTCATCCCCGCCGCTCAGGCCGTTATGACGTGTGGCGACCAAATACTTCCACTTATCATCATCACGTTCTTTATATGTACATACATGCACAAACTGAGTTATCAGACAAAAACGGCAACATTACAAAATCAACTCGTAATTCTTCTTGAACAAAATTATTTCTAATCAACGTGAACACGCTTGTAAAATAAAATTCATTACGGTTCATCATCACGGATAACCCGACAGGCTCTTGTAAGAGTTTGCCCTGATGATGAAGATATGGTTAAACCCGTCTTAAGTTTACGTCCCCTCTACACCTAATATCATATTGGGACGGAACCACGGTTTTCTAACCACAGCTAGTCAAAAGTCATGGGTCAAACAAGTGACCCGGCGTTTATTAATTACATTCTACAAAAGGGGTCTAAAAGCCTAAATGAATCTAAGATGAGCGAGTGTCCAAACTTTACGTCTCACCAACATCTAGGGTCAGAATGAGACAGGACCTCACTTAGAAAGACTCATTCTACTAATGGAGAAGCCTGGGATCAATCCTGCGACGTCTAGCTGGCAAAGCTAGTAGCCTAATCACTACAGGCATCAACAGTGAATTCAGAATAGGCTTCAGAAAGTTGGGGTATACTAGAAGTAAACCCCTCCAAAACCTACAAGCATGTTCATACAAAAATAATACTAAACATAGATTTAACATACCTTTCAAAATACTTTCTTTTTCCCGACACAATGTTGTTGATACTCGTTACAACTTGACCTGCTGCTAAAGTGTTCATTTTTCTCAGGGTTTATATATCTATGAATACTACCGGAAAATCATGCATACTCATATTAGCTTGCTAAGATCGTGGTGAGGTGGAGATACCGTCCACAAATGAAAGCTAGCTAGCAAACATCGAGCAGATAATGGATTTGCGTTCAAATAGTATATTTCCCATAGGAAAAATTGATGAAACGACCCTATAAATCAATGCCATGACTCCTGTCAAAACGAACACCCACACAACACGTGACGGGAATGAAAATCATATATGGCACAATTTGGCGGTTGGCGATTTTTAGGCAAATTTTATAGAACTCAGCCTTATAGCGGGCCCCTGTATGGTAAAAACAGATCTCCATAAACCACTCATGCAGACATCGTATGATATGTGCATGACTTGTGCATGGAGCAGCACATTTAGCCTACCATATTTCACCTAAAATATTTCACTCGCACCGCCCTACCATATATCTACTAAAATAATTTAGATGTGCATAAGCACCAGGGAGGTTTCCTACTCCATCTCGTAACATTATAGACATAGGGTTTAACACGTAAGTACAGCCATTAGTCGCCCACGTTGACGGTGACAGGTTTTTAAGGTAACCGGGCGCTATAAGCACATTGGGGCTACCCCTAGAATATGTCCAGGATTAGTTGTTCCACATTCTTTAAGGCTTTTGAACGGAGTGATACATTGGGACCAATGCACCACTCTCGTCTCAGGCACGGTGCAATAAAAGGAAAATGGTCTGTAAGTTACAGAAATTTCGATAACCAGTCAGAAAAATAGCAGGCTGCACATCGCGGCTATGGAAGGTGGTCAGTTTCGACCTGTAAATCGTGTCCCATAGCCAGTGCCAGTTAGAATATCTGACCAGGTGGTTTTTACAAAGGCCAGAGTACCGGCAAAATACAGGCTAACCTTGGCATCTCCGGCGGTAGCTCATCAGTCTGTTGCTTGCGTCACTGGTAGGCTGTTCCAATGACCAAACGATCTTTTTATTATACCCAGACCGAATAGGTTCGGTATATATAGCGATCAGTCTGGCGTCCGTCCGTCCTTCCGTAGATTAAACCTTGTGATGGCCATTTCTCCAAAACCTTTGAGAGTCATTGATTGTTCACAAGGCTGAGACGGTGTGCCATGCGCAAGTGCCACAAGTCTATTTGTCATAGTTTTTGAGTTAGTTCCCCTTTCAATATAATAGAATTACTCCTTTGTGATGGCCATAATTCCTCATTTGAGACATATTGATGGTACCTGGCACAATTGTTCACTAGGCTGAGACGGCGTGTCATGCGCAAGAACCACACCTCTAGGTGTCATGTCTTTTTGAGTTACCTCCCCTTCCATTACAATAGAGTTCCTACATTGTGATGGTCATAACTCCAATATCCTTTGAGATATATTGATGGTACCTGGCACAATTGTTCACAAGGCTGACCCGGCGTGTCATGCATAAGAACCACAACACTGGTTGCCATGATGTTTTTAGTTATGTCCCCTTCCAATAAAGTAAAATCTCTACCTTGTGATCACCATATCTCCAATACCTAGGCGCCATATTGATGTCACTTGGTTTTTGTTTGTTTGATTTGAGGTTTAACGTCCCCATCAACAATGTATAGGTCATTTTGGAGGCGTTGCTTCCAATTTTATGGGACTTTTATCCGATATTGAGATGAAATGACTTCTCAAGCCCTGTCGCCCTAAGAAATCAACAGGGTTTATAAGCAAGGATGGTCCGACTCAGGCGCACCGCTTTGCCTGGGCAGACTTAGATCCTCTAAGCGGTCTACCAGTAATCGTGTGTGGGTCAGATTCAGCTCTGTGTGGAAGCATCATGCAGCCCATATATTTATTCAAAACCCGATGGGTGGGGACCGCGATGTCACTTGATACAGATATACATGATGTTAAACGGGCGTGTCATGCGCATGAATTACAACTCTTGGTGCACTGGTTTTGGAGTTATCTCCCCTGACAATATAACATTATAGTGGCCGTAATTTCAATAATCTTTGAGATATACTAATGGAACTTGGCACAATAAGTTGACTACAAGTTATAGAAGGCATGTCATGACAAAGAAACACAACTTTTGGTATTGTTGTATTTGAGTTATCTCCCCTTCAAAGATAACAGTATGGCCGCCTTTTGTCACCATATATCCAATACCCTTTGAGATATACTCGGATTCAATGAAAACGCAATCCCTCAAATTTTTATCGATTCACAATATTTGAAGCATTTCATCACGTTAAATGTATATCACTAACTTATCCACAGACCCACTACAGAGTGCGTTTCATTGGAGACTCAAATAAGTCCACACACACACAAATCAAAACCACATATCGTAATACCGGGTATGTCCACCATAGCATCAAGTGTTACTTGGCATCGACGCCTCATGCTTCGATTTAAACGCTGTATCTGGTCTTGTGTGAGGTTGTCCCAGTCTTCATGTACCGCCATGGCAAGCTGCTGACGGTTGATTTGCGGATGATGTCGGCTGTACACACGTTTTCCAAGCTGGTCACAAAGGTGATCGATTGGGTTTAAATCCGGCGAAAACGCAGGCCAAGGAATAACTTGCACACCATTTTGATTGAAAAAAATCCGAGTCCGATAACAGGATACTTGTAAGCTATCTTTTTTTGCAATTCACATAATGAATGAAGTAAATTTTAATGCTTTGCGAGCTATGTTAAAAGCAATTAAACGTTACTGAAATATTTCAAAGAAAAGATGTAATCGGGTCTATAGCCTATGTCCATCTGAGACAGGGATGCACTGTTCTTCCAGGCAGAGCTGAAACCGATCGCACATGAGTGCTGGAAAACCGCTCAGAAGGTCGTGGCCTGCCCTGGCAAAGTGGTGCGAGTCGGTCCGTTCCTGCATATAAACCATAGTGGTTTGTTTGGGTGGTATGGGCTGAGATGTCATTTCATCTCAGTGTCGGTTAAAAGCCACAGTATTGGAAGCAACGTCTGCAAGATGACCTGAATAGTGTTGCCTGGGTCGTAGCACCTCAAATCAAATAAAGCGTGTACCGGCCCCGATAGCTCAGTTGGTAGAGTGTCCGCTCCGGGGAACGGGAGGTCTCGGGTTCGATCCCGGGCCGCGACATACCAAAGTCGTTAAAAATGGTACTAGCTGCTCCTCGTTTGGCACTCAGATTTTCGGGGTAGAGCTAGGACTTGTCGATCCAGTGTCAGGATAATGTGACTGGGTGTAGTATCATGTTCTGTGTTTGGGACATGATACTTCAGTGAGGCAGCACTATAAACGTGAGCATTGAGCTCCCTGTCGCAACCAGACACCGTCGTGATTTGACTGAAAAATTGTGAAAAGCGCCGTTAAACCCAAATTCACACACACACAAATAAAGCGTGTGTTATCACTTGAACATGTAGAAGTGAAAAGAGTTCCGCACCATGCTGTTGAAACAGTAGCAATGCCCTGAACACTTTTCTGCAGTGGTAATAGAAGGAAGTGTTTTGGTTATTTGATGTCAGTATCTGATCAGACTTCTTTGAATGACCTTAAATCACGCAAAATGTTATTTGTGAAATCACCATCGCAAGTGACTATTTAATTTCAATGATCAATTTGGCAAGTGACTGTTCAACTCCAATTATTACAGATCGCAAGGGATCGTTCACTCCAATGTCAAGTGACAGGTCAGATGATCAAAAGTGATGGGAGTACAAGTTAAGATTAAGCTGCCGTATTTTACATCAGTGTAAACATCCTTTTTGTCAGAAGGCTTAATAGTTTATTAAAGATGTCAGTGAAACTCAAAGTAGTGGCCTCTAAATATTCATCCGACATTTAAATCACTATTAGAAACGTATGCCAACAACAGAGAAATGCATGTCAACTGATCACCATCGTTATGTCCACCGATCGGATCAATGATACCACCGAACTAATTCCCGGTAAAGTGATAAATATATTGACAACTTACACAAATGAAAGTAATGACCAAAAACTCACGCTAATGGCTTCTGTGTTTACATATTTGAGATACCACGTGATAATGTTATATTGCAAGTGACTGATCGTCCACTGTACACATCGCAAGTGCTGTTCAATCGCAAATGGCCGTTCACTTCCGCTGCCATACTGTGATTACGTATTCTGGACACCGAGGCGAATAAATTCAACAATAGTTCTAATGAATTATACGATGATGCTCGACTAACTAAAGGTTTTACTCAGTATGCTCTTCGTCCTTTCATCGATTCTGAAATTAATCCTAAACGTCATTTCATCAAAATATACATCAAGGGTTTGGATTTTATATATTTACCTAGTATCTTCCGAGAGAGTTCGGTGATTGCATCCATTCTTGCTTATTTTCAAAATACTGAAACACCCATAATTTGCTATAAATACAATAAACCTGTTAGATCTATTATTTTTAATTTCAATAAACTTGTTCCTGATCTTGATATTGACACTCACACTCCTAATACATGTGATTGTAAAAATTAAGTGTATTGCTATCCTGCTGCCGGTCATATTATTACTGGTAATTTAAATATTATTCCTGAACCTAGCATACGAAATATAATTTAAGGACCGAAATATCGATTTCCTTCTAAAATTGATTTCAATAAGTGAAGAGATGAAATCGCTGCTGCCTTGAATGAATTTGGTAATCGATGGTGTAAACGAAGATATGTTGAGCAAAAAGCTCTTAAAGAATGGAATCTTGGTATTCTGAAACTAGTGAACAAACGCATTTCTTTCTACTCTCAAAATACGAACTTATTACTTCCTAAACCTAAGACGTCTTAAAGTTACCTTAAACTAGGTATTCAATAATTTCATAAGAAGTTTGTTTTGGTTCCAGCAGCAAAACTGCTTACAATGTGGTCGTTGTTTGACGATTCCACCATGTTAACACTCTTCGTCAAGAACTTGGTGGTACTAAGGCCTATGAACCGCAGCCTTTAACTACGTAAAGCCTTTTCTAAGTTTTATAGACGTCATTCTGATTTGGTTTCAAAATTCAATGCTGGACTTAAAAAACTTTTGCAGCAAGGCCTATCGGAACCCGAATTTTATGGTGACTTAGTATATAAATTTAGCAAAAAAAAAAAAAAAAAAAAAAAAAACATGCCTGTAATGACTTTAGTACCCAATTTCGTAAAATCGTTCGTCGATATATAAAGATAGGGTACAACATAAATTTTATAAAACAGACTGCATGCATGGTGGTTAACCTAATCCTGGTTGGCAACTTTGCTTCCCTCTTTGATTGCACACCGGTGTGTCGGGCGTAAGATTATATGACGGTTCCAGCGTAAAAACATAAATGGAATTTTATTTTATTTTAGTATTCTTTATGTTGGTTGGTGCCTGATGCCCCGTCTTTGGGCGGGCCCCTCGCCTCGGAATCTAACTGTTGGTTTTCTTTTGCTCAAGCAATTCTGTTGCTGTATGCTGTCGAGTCCTCAACCTTGTTTCATCTCTGTAGATTTTAATTTGTATGTCCTCGGAGATGTTACACTGATGAGTTAGGAAGCATTCATCTGGGCTAAACAAAATTAGTGTATACCGCGACAGAGGTAACGGCGAGGATTATGGCCATGTAAAATCGATTTAAGCCCCCAAGAGGAATTCTTTCCACTGACCATTCCAAGGCGGTTCTTATGTGGCAGTTTATTTATGTTGTTGTTTGTTATTTACTGTGTGTATCACTTGTGTCTTTTTATTTTGGATGGCCATATAGCCATTTTGTGGGAAAGTAACTGCCCTTATGGCCTTCCTTTGTTCAGGTTTCCATTATGGTCTGGTCTCTTCATGTTTGTGTGTCTTTCCCTTTGGTGTCTTTGATGGGTGGAGTAAGTTAATTGTATCGATTCATGATCCTTGTTTTTCTTCTACTTTGAAGAGCATAAATACTATACTTTATGGTCATGTCAGAAGGTGTGTGAAGCTCTCACCTTTCTACTTGACAACATTTACATAAGATTTGGTACAGATTATTTAGACAAGCTGTGGGTATTCCGATGGGTACTAATTGTGCACCACTTGTGGCTGATCTGCTTTTGTTTTGTTATGAGAGAGACTTCATGATGTCCCTTTCTGCTGATAACCAGTCTGAAATCAATGAAGCTTTTAGATCCACTTCTAGATATTTGGATGTTTTATTAAATATTGATAATACCTATTTCGATGGTTTGATCAGTCAAACTTACACCCCCAATACCCAGAACTTCAGTTGAATAAAGCAAATTCTGCTGATATCGAGGCCCCGATTTTGTATTTACATCTATCTATTGTAGATAGGTTTGTATCTTGTAAAAGTCATGACAAACGCGATGATTTTGATTTTGAGATTGTAAACTATCCTTTTTTGGATGGTGATGTTCCACGTGCGCCATCCTATGGCGTTTATATTGCACAATAAATTCGATTTGCCAGAGTGTGTAGTCATGTAACTGACTTCAACTATCGTAATAAATTGTTGACGGCCAAACTTCTTAATCAGGGTTATCGGTACCATAAACTACGTAAAGCTTTTTCAAAATTTTATAGACGCCATTCTGATTTAACTTTAAAATTCAATACTGGACTTAAATCTCTTCTGCCACAAGGTCTATCGGAACCCGAATTTTATGGTGATTTAGTATATAAATTTAGAAACATTTATAACCGAAGCGGCTTCAGCACCCCATTTCGTAAAATAGTTCTTCGATATAAAAAATTGGATACACCATAAATGTTATACGACAGTCTGCATGCATGGAAGTTAACCCAATCACGATTGACAACTTTGCTTCCCTCTTTAATTGCACGCCGGCGGGTCAGGCCTCAGATCCTTTGACGGTTCCAACGTAAAGGCTTATGTTGGTTGGTACCTGATGCTCTGTCTCTGGTCGGGCCCATTAGAGTCTAACTGTTTGTTTTCTTTTGCTCCGGCATTTCTGTTGTTTCTTGCTGTCGAGTCCTAACCGTTGTTTTATCTCTGTGGTTGTTTGATTTTTGTGTTCACGGAGATGTGGCACTGATGAGTTAAGAGGCCTTCATGCGGACTGAACAAATTATTTGTCTTAATCACGACGGAAGTAAGGGCGAGTATTGTGGACACGTAAAATCGATTTAAGCACCCCCCCCCCCCAGTGGAATTCGTTTCCGCTGACCGTTCCAAGGCGGATCTTCTGTCGCGGTTTATTTTGTAATGGTATGTCTTTAGGTGTTTGTGTCGCTCATGATATTTTATTTTTGATAGCCTTTCGCCCTTTTTGTGGGAAAGTAACTGTCTTTTTGGCTTTCCGCTCTTGGTGTTCCCGTTGGGGTCTGTTGCTTCCTGTTTGTCTTTCTTTCCCTTTGGTGTCTCTGATGGGAGCTGTAAGTTAATTGTATCGATTCCTGATCATTGCCTCTACTTCTATTTTGGCTGCCGAAAGGGCTTTAGTTGACGTCCACATTTGTCAATCAGCCACCAAGTTTGATATATGTGTTATAAAAGGCCAAGACAAGATTCCTACGTTATATTGGTTACCTTAACTTCATAAAATACCACACAAAGCACGGTTTATTGCAAATACAAGCTCTTGTATCAACACTGAACTGTCCAAATCATTAACTTCATGTTTTACTGCCATCAAAAAAACATGTAATTAAATATTGCGACAGTCTTTGAGAGATCTAATGAAGTTAAAATAAATTGATATCAGACGTTTTCGTGCTTCAAGTCTGTCTACTTATGCTTTTGCCACCCTTTACACTACACTTCCTCCTTATCTTATAAAAAAACTTAATGATTTAATTGAAGGGACAGTTCATAGGGAAGACTCCCTCTATCTTACATGTAATGTTAGAAATGCTTTTTTTTCACTTCTTAAGAGCATAAAACATATACTTGATGGTCATGTCAGAAAGTGTGGGAAGCTCTTACCTTTCTACTTGACAATATTTACATAAGATTTGGTACTAAGTTATTTAGATAAGTTGTTGGTATTCAGATGGGTACCAAATGCGCACCCCTTGTGGTTGATTTGTTTTTGTTTTGTTATGAAACAGAATTAATGATGTCTATTGTAGATGGATTGGTTCTTTGAAAATTTATGATAAACGCGGTGGTTTTAATTTTGAGATTGTAAATTTTCCTTTCTTAGATGGCGATGTTCTTCGTGCGGCATCCTACGGCGTTTATAGTTCGCAATTAATTCGATTTGCCGATGTGTCTAGTCATGTAACTATCTTCAACAACCGTAATAAATTGTTAACTGATAAACTTATTTATCAGGGTTATCAGTATCATAAACTACGCAGAGTCTTTTCAACACTAAGGCCAAGGGTTGTGGCCACGTAATATCAATTTAAGCTCTCCAGTGGAATTCGTTTCACTGACCGCTCCAAGGCGGTGATTCTGTCGCGGTTAATTTTTTACTTTTTGTTATGGTTTGTCTCTGAGTGTTTTCATTGCTTATATTATTTTGTTTTGGATAGCCAATTTGCCATTGTGTGGGAAAATAACTGTCCTTTTGGCTTTCCGCTATTGCTGTTTCAATTGGGATCTATTGTTTCATGTTTTATGTTTCTTTCCCTTTGGTGTCTCTGATGGGAGCTGTGAGTTACTTTTATCGATTCCTGATCATTGCCTCACTTCTATTTGTATAGACGTCATTCTGAGTTAATTTCAAAATTCATTGTTGGGCTTAAATCTTTTCTGCAACAAGGTCTATCGGAACCCGAATTTTATGGTGACTTAGTATATACGTTCAGAAAAATATTTAATTGCAATGATTCGATACCCAATTTCGTAAAATCATTCTTCGATATAAAAAATTGGATACAACATAACTTTAACACGACAGACTGCATGCATGGTAGTTAGCCCAATCACGGTTGACAACTTGCTTCCCTCTTTATTTGCACGCCGGTGGGTCACGCCTCAGATTATATGTCGGTTTCTGCGAAATGGCTTTCTGAAAATTAGAGAGGATCAAATTTTATGTAATATTGGTACGTGCTTGATGCTCTGTCTCTGGATGGGCCCAACGGAGTCTAACTGTTGGTTTTCTTTTGTTCCAGCATCTCAGTGTTTTTTTTTTGTTTTTTTTTTTTGCTGTCGAGTCATCGTCGTTGTTTCATCTCTGTGGTTGATTGAATTTTGTGTTCACGGAGAGATAATTAGGGGCCTTCATACGGCCTGAACAAATTAGTTGTCTAAATCACGACGGAAGTAAAGGCGATGATTGTGGTCACGTAATTTCGATTTCAGCCAACAACCACCGAGTGGAGTTCGTTTCACTGAACGTTCCAATGCGGTTATTTTGTCGTTGTTTATTTTTGTTAAGGCTTGTCTTTGAGTGTGTGTATCGCTCGTGTTATTTTGCTTTGGATGGCCGATTATTCGTTTTGTGGGAAAGTAAGTGTCCTTTAGGCTTTCCGATAGTGGTGTTTCCACTGGGGTCTAGTTGTTTCATGTCTGTGTTTCTTTCCCTTGGTGTCTCTGGTGGGAGCTGTGGGTCAATTGTGTCGATTTCTGATCAATGCCTTCACTTCTATATTAGTCAATTTATTCTTAAATTCAATAAACTTTATGTACCTTACAAAAGCAGGAAGCAAACGTGTAGTTTGAGTTGGATAGCTTTTTGGCTCACCCTTCTCAGCAGTTGTTTAATCTGGGCAAGCATGAAAATAAAAATGAAATAAAGGTCTATCGAAACCCGAATTTTATGATGACTTAGTATATAAAGTCGGTTGAAGTTTACCTGCAAGCTCTTATATGTGATGTTTTACAAGTTTATTTTTATCATATAATTAACAATTGGTCAAAACAATATTTAACATTATCATTGTACTTTATTTTACAGGTTTTTTTAGGCTTAAATTGGACTTTTTGAGAAGTTAATATTTTCCTCTGTATCACCTCTCTTATTTCCCTGTGTTAAAGTTTACCTGCAAGCTGCGTGGGTTCAAATCCCGGGGATGGATTGCTTTTTTTCCTTTTCTTTTCTTTCTTTTTTTTTTTTTTTCTTTTTAAAACCAAATCTGGCCTGGGGCTCAAGGTAAAGGCCATTGTGGCTATTTTTAGAAAAAAATGTCTTCGTTCTAGCGCCTTCATTTATGGGAGGATTTTAATGTAACTTCACACAAATGTTAGGTATAATGATATCTCGAGTGACTAAGACTTTCAGGATCCGGTGCTACAGGTCAAGGTCACTACTTTCAGGGTAACGGGGTCAAGGTCACTGTGGCTATTTTTAGAAAAAACATTGTCATCGCTCTTGCACATAATTTATGGATGGATTTTAATATAACTTCACATAAATGTTGGGCATGATGATATTTGGTGCGGGTTCGACTTTCAGGGTCTGGGGCTGAAGGTCAAGGTCACAGTGGCTATTTTTAGAAAAACTTTTCATCGCTCTTGTGCCTTTATTTTTGGATGGATTTTAATATAACGTCACACAACTGTTGAGTATGATGATATCTCGAGTGACTTAGACTTTCAGGTTGAAGGTCACTGTTGCTATTTTTAGAAAAATTTTGTGATCGGTCTAGTGCCTACATTTATGGATGGATTTTAATATAACTTCACACAAATGGTGGGTATGATGATATCTCGAGTGAGTTCGACTTTCAGTTGGTGGTTGGCCAAATCACGATTGGCAACTTTGCTTCCCTCTTTAATTGCACGCCGGTGGGTCAGGCCTCAGATTCTATGACGGTTCCAACGTAAAGGCTGATTGAGAATTAGAAAGATCTAATTCAAGTTAATATTGGTTGGTGCCTGATGCTCTGTCTCTGGTCGGGCCAATCGGAGTCTAACTATTGGTTTTGTTTTGCTCCAGCATTTCAGTAGTTTCTTGCTGTCGAGTCCTCACCGTTGTCTCACCTCTGTGGTTCTTTGATTATGTATGTTCACGGAGATGTTGCAATGATGAGTTAGGAGGCCTTCATGCGGACAGAACAAATTATTTGTCTAAATCGCGACGGAAGTAAGGGCGAGGATTGTGGCCACGTAAAATCGATTTAAGCCCCCCCCCCCCCAGTGGAAATACTTCCACTGACCGATCCAAGGCTGTTCTTCTGTGGCGGTTTATTTATGTTGTTGTTTGTTACTTACTGTGTGTATCACTTGTTTCTTTAATTTTGGATGGCCATATGACCATTTTGTGGAAAAGTAACTGTCCTTATGGCCTTCCTTTGTTTAGGTTTCCATTATGGTCTGGTCGCTAAATGTTTGTGTTTCTTTCCCTTTTGTGTCTTTGATGGGTGGAGTAAGTTAATTGTATCGATTCCTGATCTTTGTTTTACTTCTACTTTTGAGGGTCCAGGGCTGAAGGTGAAGTTCACTGTGGCCAATTAAAAGAAAACTTTTTCATCGCTCTTGCGCCTTCATTTATTGGTGGATTTTAATAGAACTTCACACAAATGTTGGGTATCATGATATCTCGCGTGACTTTGACCTTCAGGGTCAGGGCTGAAGGTCAAGGTAACTGTAGCTATTTTTAGAAAAACTTGGTCAATGCTCTATTGTCCACATTTATAAATGGATTTATAGATAACTTCATGCAAATGTTTGGTATGATGATATCACGAGTGAGTTCAACTTTCAGGGTCTGGCATCAAAGTCACTGTGGCTATTAGCAGAAAAAATAGTGATTGCTCTAATGCCTACATTTATGGATGGATTTTTATATAACTTCACACAAATGTTGGCAATGATGATATCTGGAGCGAGTTCAACTTTCAGGGTCTGGGGCTGAAGGTCAATGTCACTGTGGCTATGTTTTAGAAAAAACTTTGTCATCGCTCTTATTGATGGCTTTTAATATAACTTGACACAAATGTTTGGTATGATGATATCTTAAGGGACATTGACTTTCCAGGTCAGGGGCTGAAGGTCAAGGTCACTGTGGCTATCTTTAAGAAAAACTTGATCATTGCTCTAGTTTCCATGTTTATTGATGGATTTTAAGATATGATAATATCTCAAGTAAGTTCAACTTTCAGGGTCTGTAGCTCAAAGTCAATGTTACTGTGGCTATTTTTAGAAAAAAAAAACTTTGTCATCACTCTTAAGTACCTATATTTATTGATAGATATAATGTAATTTTATACAAGTGCTGGGCTAGGTGTTTTAAATTTGTCTTGCGCGAGGGAATTTGTATCGTCTTTTTATTACTTGGAAGTTTGTAGAATTTTTTTATCAAACATAGATTTCTTTTCCATTTTATTGTACATTGGAAAGGCTTGAAAACAGGATGATTATGGGTACTTTTTGGTTCTCTTTCATTTGCCGCAGTCTGTTGGTCTGTTTTACAGAAGAAAAAAGTTTGATAACTTGCCCTCATCCATCTTCGGCCCCCAAAGGCGAGCTATGCTGTCTTCTGACAACTTTTTTTGTCATGCCATGGCGTGTTTGTTTTCTATCATACCCTTACGTATTTGTTTTCTATTTCTATTTTTAGTATGCACAAAACCGTAATTGTGTAGACTACGTCATTTTTAGAGGTATAACAAACTATAATTATTCTGACTATGATATTGTTGAAATTATATAATACTTTAATCTTGTTTACTACGTAATTGTTAGACCGGCCCCGATAGCTCAGTTGGTATAGTGTCCACTCCGGAATACGGGGGGTCCAGGTTCGATCCCGGGCCGCGACATACCAAAGTCGTTGAGAATTGTACTAGCTGCTCCTCGCTTGGCACTCAGATTTACGGGGTAGAGCTAGGACACTGGTCAACCCAGAGTCAGGATAATGTGACTGGGTGTGGTATCATGTAATGTGTCTGGGACATGATACTTCAGTGAGGCAGCACTATAAAAGTGATCATTGAGCTCCCTGGCGCAACCAGACACCGTCGTGATATGAGTGAAAAATTGTTGAAAGCGACGTTAAACCCGAATTCACACACACACACACACACACACACACACACACACACACACACACACACACACACACACACACACACACACACGCGTCATTGTTAGGTGTATGGAAAACTACAATTTTTCTGGCTTCGACATCATCAGATGAAAACACTTTATCTGTTCTGGCTACGTCACTGTTATATGTGCATGAAACTATAAATTTTAATTGTTCTGGCTACGTGTTTACAGTATGTATATGAATTTATAATTGTTCTGACTACGCCGTTCTTGTGTGTGTATGAAACTATAATAATTATTGTGCTGGCTACGCTATTGTTGTATGTGTTAAACTATATTTGTTCTGACTACTTCATTGTCATGTGTGCGTTTGTACTTGCTACCAATCGGGGAAGTACATAAGAATACACACCTTCGAATCGGGGAAACACCTCCAAACGCGGAGCTCCCCGTTTTGAAATAGCAAGAAATATTGAAAATTCAGTACTAGATGAACCTTAAAAATAGTTTCCTATGGTAATCTAACACCTTCCCCGTTTTGTAGGTTCAGGACGTATATCTGATACACAAAGGTGTATAACTGCTGATTGATTAAAAGTTTCACGTGTGTAACCCCGATATCGAACCTCCCCGTTTGTGCGGAAAAATTCATATTCCGCAGAACGTGGAAGTGTTAAGATCTACAGATTGAATGGCTCACAGGTGATTTATATTTTGCATTTTCTTTAAACAACTTTAAATCTAAGACAATTATTAGGAATGAAGCAACTTTTTTCAGCGGCTTGAAACTGAGTACATCAGAATACATTGGATTTCACTGCCTTTGTTTGTTTGTTTTAACCGTTTCATTGATTGATTGATTGATTTTGAGGTTTAACGTCCCCGTCAACACTGTATAGGTCATTTTGGAGACGTTGCTTCCAATTTCGTGAAATGTTTACCCGACCGTGAGATGAAATGACACCTCAAGCCCTGTCGCCCAATGAAACCAAAAGGGTTCATAAGCGTGGACGGTTCGACTCGCAGGGCAGGATTAGATCCTCTTAGCGGTTTACCAGTACTTGTGTGCAGTTGGTTTCAACTCTGTGTGGAAGCTATCTACTCCTTCAAGCCCCGATAGACAGGGGCTTTTAACCGTTTCATTATTACTATTTAATCATTTAAAATCCCATAACTGTATTTATTTTATTATTTCATGGTACGCCCTATTGCCCCTCCCCCACCCCCTCCCTCCCCCACTCCACATCGAGGCTTTGAGAAATAGATTGGGCTGCGCAGAGCTGAACCCGACCGCACATGAGTATTGATAACTGTTTAGGGGGTCTAAGCCTTCCCATGCACCATCCATGCATATAAACATATTAGTTTTATTGAGCGATGGGGTTTGAGATGTCATTTCATCTCAGTGCCGAGTAAAATTCCTTCAAAATTGGAACAAACGTTACCAAAATATCCTAAATAGTGACATTAAACCCAAATTCAACAAACAATCAATTAATGCCATGACGGGTTGTAAAGATTTATCGTATGATGCAATACCAGAAACAAAGCTAATTCGATTACTCTTTTGTAACTGATGCCTCCGGCCCCCGCCCATAGGGGCTTGAAGAAATATATGGGCTGCATGATGCTTCCACGCAGAGCTGACTGAATCCGGCCCGAACACTAGTACTGGTAAACCGCTTAGATGATCTACGCCTGTCCAGGCACCACGGTCCGTCCATGCTAATAAACCCTATTGGGTTCATTGGGCGACAGGGCTTGAGAAGTCTTTTTATCTCAATGTCGGGTTAAAGTCCCACAAAATTGGAAGCAACGTCTCCAAAATGACCTTTACAGTGATGACGGGGACGTTAAACCCCAAATCAAACAAACAAAACTGATGCCTCTTTTTCTTGGTATCGACTGTCATAATCAAACATCGTCTAACATTAACTGTATGTAAATGTCATCAGATTAGCAAGTTCGTGTAATGGCCACCCATATTGACACCCAATTTCTACAGGTAAAAGTGGGGTTACAGGGGTATACAATATATTCCTTATTTCCGTGCATAAAAATAGGAGGCGGATCTAACGAGCACCCATAATCTATGTTTGGACTAGAACTAAGAAAAATCATTATGAAAACACGCCTATTCAAAAACAGAAAATTTCATCACCCAAAAATGAAAATTTTCGGGTAGTTTTGTTTTTGATTTGAGGTGTAACGTCCCCATAAACATTGTAAAGGTCATTTTGGAGACGTTGCTCCCAATTATATGGGACTTTTACCCGACATTGAGATGAAATGACATCTCAAGCCCTGTCGCCCAATGAAACCAGTAGGTTTATAAGCATGAACGGACCTTCTCGCACCGCTTTGCCTGGGCAGGCTAAGATCCTCTAAGCGGTTTACCAGTACTCGTGTGCGGGTCGGTTTCAGCTCTGCGTGGAAGCATCATGCGGCCCATATATTTCTTCAAGCCCTGATGGGCGGGGGCCGAAAATTTTCGGATAGGTAGAAAATTCTGATATTTTTAACGGTTTTGCTCCAAACAATTTATGGGAATGTGCAAGAACCGCCTCGATGAGGCGGTTCCAACAGGTACCCTGTATATAGTTTTGTTTGTTTGATTTGAGATTTTGCGTCCCCTTCAACACTGTATATGTCATTTTGGAGACGTTGCTTCCAATTTTGGGGGACTTTTACCCGACATTGAGATGAAATGACTTCTCAAGCCCTGTCGCCCAATGAAACCAATAGGGTTTATAAGCATGGACGGTCAGACTCGCACCGCTTTGCCTCTATGGGGTCAAGCAGTAGACGTGTGCGGTCGGGAAAGCATCATGCAGTCCGTTTACTTCTTCAAGTCCTGATGAGCGGGGCCGAACCCTGAATATACTAAATACATGGTCAGTGCCTTTAATAATAAAATATAATAGGTGAGCCTTAGACAATTTAAAAGTGGCGAGCTTCAGCGAGCCCTTATAAAATTCAGTGTTGCGGCTAACCAATTATAATTATCTTAATATTAAAGACACGTATCATGTATTTAGTTTATACCGCAATTGAAAACAATCAATACTTTAGCAAATTTACCCTGAAAATACAGCAGACAGTATGGCATAATAAAGCAAGTTGGTGCCATGGCGCGCACACATAGTATACCGTGACGTCAAAGCTTCTGACGTCCCCACGAAGGCGTAAGAAACATGGACGCTTGAATAACAGTTTCTCAGAGCTTTACACCCTGTATATAAATATGCAAATAAATAGTCTATTATAGTTTTAGAACCTATATCGAGGTTCAGACGCAACCGCAGTAGCAATGTGCAATTTTATACTGCAATTAGGCATTCTAGTAACCTAATAAAGGGGGGTCGAATAATTGCTCGCTATAATCGGCAGTGACT
Source organism: Lucinisca nassula (assembly GCA_963580285.1). Lineage (NCBI taxonomy): Eukaryota > Metazoa > Mollusca > Bivalvia > Lucinida > Lucinidae > Lucinisca > Lucinisca nassula. The sequence goes on along the minus strand of OY757013.1, from coordinate 173,929,485 downwards.
TATAATACCTTCTATTGACCTATAATACGTATAGCGCCCGTTAATAGACCGGACCTACTTTTCAGGTCCCTAATTTGCAAGCGTAAACAATAACATACAACCTTTTATACACAAGAAAACAACTAAACTGCAAGTAATAATCTTTACAATACATGTATTTATTTAAACAGATTTTCAGAAATTTCAGCTAAATTCTTACTTTCTCGGGCTTTCCTGGTTTGAATGGTCCGTTGGAATGATGGCGCACTGGTACTGCGGTTTCGTCTCAACCTCGAAAATAATTTCTAAAACTAAAATAACCTATTTATTTGTAGATTTTCATACAGACTGTAAAGCGCTGGGAAACTTTTATTCGAGCGTCCATGCTGTTTCCTGCGTCTCTGTGGCGTGGTGACGGCAAAAAGTTCGGGCTACTTGACGTCACGTTATACTACGTGTGCGCGCCATGACACTGAATGTCGTTTAACATGCAACACTGTCTGCTGCCCTTTTTGCTTAAATTTTGCTAAATTATTGCAAAGCCGTTGATAGTTTTGAATTGCGGTATAAACTAAATACATGATAAGAGTCTTTTTATTATTAAAGACACTAACCGTGTATTTACTCATTCAAACCAGGAAAGCCCGAGAAGGTAAGAACCTAGCTGAAACTATGTTTAAATAGATATTGCAAAGATTTTAACTTGCAGTTTCGTTGTTTTCCTGTCTATAAAAGGTTGCATGTTATTGTTTACACTTGCAAATTTTGGACCAAAAGTAGTTCCGGTCTATAAATGGTCACTAGACGTATTATAGGTCAGTAACAATGATATTATAGGTCACTACCGATTGTAGCGTGCAGTTATTCGGCCGCCTTTATCAGGTTACAAGAATGCCTGATTGCGGTTGGCCTTTCTGTCTGTTTTTATTTTATTTTATTTTTTTTTTTTTTGGCAGAGATACGAACAATATTGTATACCCCTATAAACCCTAGTTTTACTAGCTTTATGGGGTTTAATGGAGGTAAAATTATATAGGTTTGTTTTTGCGATGACAAAAAAGAAAGAAAGAAAAAAAAGCATCCTGTGAAAATAGGCCGTGGGCCAGATATGGTTTACCTCCCCCCCAGGGGGATTTTTGTAGACCATATTTTTCTGAAAGCCTGGTGTCTTGCAAGGATTTTGCAACATGTTAGCCCTCTGGCAATGGCAGCGTTACCGTGTAACATCCTGTTATATATGTTACCCCTCAAAACTTTTGATAAATTAAGAAAATTGTAAGACTTCCGAAAAGTGCAAAAGATAAAGAAGAATTTCCAATTTGGTTATTTGATCGAAGTAAGCTATCACTGCGCCACAGATAGGGACCTTTGAAACCAAAACTGGTCGCCCCTGGTGTAACGTATGTCACCTTTTTTTCATTAAACCCTATATATTTCATAAAATAGTCTAATATAGTTTTACCTAATTTTTTTCGTAAAAAATTGTATTCCCTATTTTGTTATAGTATTCAAGGCCTTTTAATGACCTTTTCAAAACTGCAAACATTATGTTTCTATCTTATATACTTATTGAGTTATTGAATGTTGAACACGGGAACCCCCTATTTCACAATTTTCATCATATGACCATTATGCCATCATTCATTGAACCATGTATTGAAATAAAGCACTTCATATACAGCGCACACATGTTTATTGTAAAAACTTTAATAGACATTATCAGTTTTAAAAGTTTTGAATGAATTGCTCAGCTTTTAATGTCTCATTATGTCACGTATGTAACATAAGGTAGAAAGGTCTTTAATAATGAGTGATATTTAGGCTCAGAAAGGTTTTTCCACCATTTTGATTATCTTAAATCAAATATTGATAAAAAGTATTAGATTAGTGAAAGGAATTTTAAGTTTCACATTCAGTTGCCAAATATATGGCGGAGAAAGTAACGTAGTTCAACTAAATGTATTATTACATGAGTCAATCTCCTATGTAACACAGGATACAGTATAAAATCTTAACATAATTGTTAATATAATTGTTCAGCTGCTTGTATGTCCTATCACCAAGTAGGAAATAAATAAAGCTTACTGTGGACTTCCAACCATCATAAGTTTCAATGTTTTTGCATACATGTGTTAAAAAATCCTTTTAGTAACATGACATACTTTATTTGAATGATAGCATATTTGGTAACTTTCCTGAAAGCTTAAGTTTAAAACCAAACTCTAATACCATTCACTGCAGTATGAATGTTCTTATTTGTTTCACTGCTTAACTGTTAACAGCATAAAGACTGAAACATCACGTACATAACATAACATCATACAAATCTTAAAATTATTGTCAAGTCACTTTTTGCTCCAAATGAGGTATCACACTATATTCTCATGTGACTGGAATAAGTATGGAATAAGTTTAATCATCGCCTCATAATAGTCTGACAGAAAATGGTTGATATCTCTGTCTACCTGAAACTAGCATTCAAAAGTATTTGAAGCTAAGTCATTATTCTTTACACATCTGGATGAGGTCACCTTGTCAACATTGAACATTTTTTAATATTCAAGATGGTGTCCAATATGTCCATCAAATAGAATACTTAAAAATAAACTAAACTTACAGCCCTGAACGCGATGCCTTTTCTTATTTGAAGGAATCTGTAAAATTCCTGCTGGTACAGAAATGGACTGCCCCATCTTTGAGATATTTTCTCCGCATTTTCTCCGTAAAATAATTTAAAAACTAAACACACATAATCACAACCAAACTTTGAAAACCATTAAGTGTATCAGTCCAAAACAGGGTTAAATACTTCTTATGTTTTATTTGATATTTTCAATTACTTTCAGAACAATTTTATACCTTAAGCTTATGTTTTCTCTACATTGCAGATAAATGGTACCGTATATAACATACATGTTTTACAGAATACCTGTTTAAAAATAACAAAGTCACATAATTCCTTACAGACAGTAATCTTAAAGGGTAATAAGACTACATTTATTTACTTTAATAGACTAGAATCAGCAGATATTTAAGGACAAGTCTGGAGATCTGGTGTGAGATCTGGCATGCTTACAGCAAGCCAGCTACCTGGAAGGGGGCCAACTCGTGTGAATTTTACCCCTTTACTTGCATGTTAATCAAAAATCAGATGTTGATTATGATGATGATATCTTGTAGCAGAATCTATATATTTAGTAGCATCTTTATGCATTATCTAACATTTATGTGACTTAGAAATTGATATATACGAATACTTTTGTAGTATGTAAATTGTACCGTGTAGCACATTCATTGACTTTGCATGGTACTTTATAGTTTCAACTTTGCGACATACATATGTGCATGTATTATATGCTTTAGTCATGCTGATAATGGATTGTTTCAGACATAAGAATATTCACAATCTTTGAAACAACATAATGCTAAATTTTATACCAGATTTGGATTCTGGTATATTCTGTCATGATATGACTGACACTTCTTTTTAAGCAATGTTACATATGTTACCATTTTCACAGACAAGAAGTGAATGTATTTTATGCCAATGAATGTTTAATTTCAAGTGCTCTTTCTGTATAATAATAGATATGCCAAGTTTCTAGCAATACCAATATGCTCCAAAGTATTGGTTATTATTAAGCACATGTGTACATGTGTGCTGTTTTGGTACAAACACATACGGCTATATTATCTTAGCAAAGACTATCATTGCCCGATGTTTGTTTATCAACATGGATCAAAACCTGCTAGTTTAATAGGAAAATTGGTCTGACAAGACCTGTAAGACTGCTGCTTATATGTATCAGTAACAAAAGCAACACACTCTGCCCTTGGTAACAAGTTAAATAAAGATTTCGAAGGTTTCTGTAAGGTAACAGGAATAGCCGTTAACCTCAGTAGTATGGCATTACCCAATGATATGTGCAGCATTGGATGGCCAATCGCTATGTTCAGTAATAGATTTGTCAATTGAGAAATGCAGAAGTGTGGACTTGGCAGGTTTGGTGGGCATGCCGTCAGCAGTTGCAAGCGACCATGGAACAGGTCACAAGGCGAACGGCAATGTCAACTTAAGGTCAACATTATGTCCAATAGAAAAATGGACAAGCTGTCTAAAGATATTTCTTACAGCTATGATCTGGCTTATTTTGTTTTGTGTGCTGGTGAATTTCCTCTTGGTCCTGCAAGTTGAAAAAGTTTTTAGCTTGTTACGCTTGATGGTTTGTAAAAGCCAATAGACCTTTGAACTAAACGCGAGTTGATGGAGTCTTCCCTAAAACAATGTTACATACGTTACCATGCTCACGGCTTTTATAACAGTCTTCCATAGACTTCCTGCCAATACATATGAGCCTTAAACAGATCCTTAGTTATGTCAGGCTTAGTAAAACACCCAAATGCAAACAGTACAGTTCATTGTCTTCAACACTGGAACTAAAAGGGTTGATGTAGCCAAACATCGCCTCGTTCTCATTTCACATCATGCTCTTTACTTTTAATCTGAGCAGGTCGCAAGTTTTCTTGTTGTTTTTACTGTCTATTACGTCAGGGCTCATTTCAGTGCATTGAAGAGTTGTTTCAACATACTGAGCTCTCACGTGTCGAGAAATACACCATCTTTAGTACGCGACGTAATTCCTGCTGACGCCCTAAAAGCCTACTTGATACTTGGCATGGCGTTTATTGTTTGTTCAACACAAGGACCATTCTGACAGTAGTTATTATAAATGTTCCTGTGCGCATGCTTAGTCCCTAAGAAGGATCTTTAGCTGAAGGCTATCTATTTTTATGTGAGCAAACAGCCAAGGTTCTGGCAAGACTTCGCAGATGTGCAGGTTAGCCTGGAATTTTGTTGTTTGCGTATTTGATAACGGGTTGTTTTCCGACGAAATATTGGCTAAATATATGCAGCTAAATATTGGCGCATAGGCGCTTGCACTTGTTAACAAGTCTATGCAGTAATAATGTTATTGCTCAGGATTGTAAAATATACACATTTAAAAACGTAGATGCCTTATTTCTGCTCCATACATTGACTTTGTATGCTTTGTATGCTTCAACAATCTACAAAGGTGATTGCAAATCAGTACTCTTTGGAACTGCTACAACAAAAAAGACTGTAATGGGTACCAGCAATCTATTTGAAAGACCACATCTTAGCAATTGTGTAAGTGACCATGATAAGGAATTTAAATTCATTTAAGTAGCAGCCTTACAAGTAAGACTTAAGTCTTACATGTGTAGACAGTAATCGCAATACTGATAATTTAAATACTTGGTAACGTATATAACGGTAATAAACAAAAGCATTTACAACCTGAGTATTTAAAATAGGTGTCTGTGATATAAGAAGTACATTTACCTGTGCAGGCATGCAAATAAGTACAAAAAGGGCCATGTTGTACACATAATCAGGAATATTTAATGCTATTTTGAGGGTAACGTACTTAACATGGATGTTACACATTAACGCTGCCACTCTCAGAGGGCTAACATGTTTCATTTTGTGGCTTATATAATGTACTATTAGAAAATCATAGTGTACAAAAATCCCCCTGGGGGGGGGGGAGGGGGGTCTATTGCCAGCTCAAGGCCTAAAAATGCTGGTTTTAAGACATGGCAAACGCCATTTTAGCGCACGGGAATGTTATTGTATTTCTGTGAAAGCCTCTGTACCGTTCGCTTTTGTTTACTTATTTCTGCCCCTTAAACATTATTATTTAGAAGATGTTGTAGTAGTAGTAGTAGTAGTGCTGCAGTTGTTGTTATTTAATGAGAAATTCCCTTTATTGTCATGTTCTTTATCCTTATCTCTACTAGATCTATCAATATTTCTTTTGAAATAAGATATTATATAAACTTAATATTTCTTATTGACAGATCATATTTTTGCTCACATAACCACGAAGTGCACAAGTAAGCTATAGCTATCACACTGTGTCCGAGGTAAGAGAGTCGTGCGTCGACCGTCGTCAACCTTTACGTTTTTCATCCGCTACAGCCTACAGTTTTGCTGGCCTCGGTAGCTCTGTCTGATGCGCGTCTTACTGTTGATCAGGGGGCGCGGGTTCGATATCTGCCATGGTCGGCAACATTCTTTCATGAAGATTGATTATGACATTTTTCTTCGGTCATTCACTCTCTTCCCTGATTCAAGAAGGGCAGTTGTCAGTTTCTGGTGAATGAATGTGCATTGGAATGGTTAACCGGTAACGTATAAGCCTACCCAGGAAAAGAAGAGATAAACTGACTGGCTCAAAAATGACCTTAATAGTGTTAACTGGGCCGTTAAACTCTAACTCAAACAAACAAACAAAAACAGCCTACAGCTGTACTACAATTACCACGAAACTTTGCCAGAATGTTTGTCCTGGTGATATAAGGACAAGTTCGATAGGTCTTGTCCGGTTAAAAACTAGGTCATTAGGTGAAATTTCTGTAAAACATTGTTCACCCTCTACAGACCATACAGCCGGCCTCAGTGGCTCAGTCGGATGCGCGTCTGACTGGTGATCAACATTCTTTCGTGGAGATTGATCATGAAATCTTTTCTACGGTCATTCTCTCCCTTCCGCTGATTCAAGAAGGGCAGTTGTCAGTTTCTGGCGAAAGAATGTGCACTGTACTGGTAAACCGCTTACGTATAAGCCTGCCCAGGAAAGTGTTGATAGGTAACTGACAGGCTAAAAAATGACCTAAATAGTGTTGACTGGACCGTTAAACTCCAATACAAACAAACAATACAGACCATACGTTTGCTTTAGTTGACATGAAACTGTATCGGAATGGTGTCATGGTGATATCTCGGTCAAATTTGAAAATAAGACATGTTGGATCAGAGTGCTTTAAAACATTGTTCACAATCTACAGGCCACAGGTTTTGAATAACTGTTCATGAAACTGTACCAGAATGTTTGTCTTGATGCTCTATTTGGGTCTGTTAAAATTCCTAATGAGGTTTAAATAAATTATATGCCGGACGTTTTCGTGCAGGTAGTCTGTCAACGTATGAATTTCTCGCGCTTTAAAATACTATACCTCATAATTGTGACGGCCCCCGCCCATATGGGCTTGAAGAAATATATGGGCTGCATGACGCTTCCACGCAGAGCTGAATCCGGCCCGCACACAAGTACTGGTAAACCGCTTAGAGGATCTAAGCCTGCCCAGGAACCGCTGTGCAAGGCGGACCGTCCATGCTAATAAACCCTATTGGTTTCATTGGGCGACAGTGCTTGAGATGTCATTTCATCTCATAATCGGGTAAAAATCCCACACAATTGGAAGCAACATCTCCAAACTGACCTTTACAGTGTTGACGGGGACGTTAAACCTCAAATCAACCAACCAACCTCATAATTGTTTTGAAGAATTTAATGATTTAATTGAAATGACAGTCCATACAGGAGATTCCCTCGTCCTTACATATAAGGTAAGAAATGCATTTTTCGATGGCTTGATCAGTCGAATCTCAACTGAATACAGCTAGTTCTTCCAATACCTAATAATATATATCCTGCCTTTGTATTTACATTTCTCTACTTTCGATGCAAAATTTCCGATAAAAACGATAACATGTAAAACATGAAATAAAAGTTGCGTTCGTGGATGGTGATGTTGCTCTTGTGGTATCAGATGGAGCTTATTAATCGAAATTACACTGAAAATTTGGTTTGCCAAAGTGTCTAGTCTTCAAGTGTAACTGACCGACATCAACACTCGTAAGAATTTTTAACTGCTAAACTTCTTAACCAGGGAAATTGATATCATAAACTACGCAAAGTAGAAGTAAAACAAAGATCAGGAATTGATACAATTAACTTACTCCATCCATAAAAGACACCAAAGGGAAAGAAATACAAACATTAAGCGATCAGACCATAATGGAAACCTAAACAAAGGAAGGCCATATGGACAGTTACTTTCCCACAAAATGGCCATATGGCCATCCAAAATTAAAATACACAAGTGATACACACAGTAAGTAACAAACAACAACATAAATAAATCGCCACAGAAGAGCCGCCTTGGAACGGTCAGTGGAAGATTTCCACTGGGGGGCTTAAATCGATTTTACGTGGCCACAATCCTCGCCCTTACTTCCGTCGCGATTTAGACAAATAATTTGTTCAGTCCGCATGAAGGCCTCCTAACTCATCAGTGCAACATCTCCGTGAACACAGAAATCAAAGAACCACAGAGGTGAGACAACGGTGAGGACTCGACAGCAAGAAACCACTGAAATGCTGGAGCAAAAGAAAACCAACAGTTAGACTCCGATGAGCCCGACCAGAGACAGAGCATCAGGCACCAACCAACATTATCTCTTTAATTTTCAATAAGCCTTTACGTTGGAGCCGTCATAGAATCTGAGGCCTGACCCACCGGCGTACAATTAAAGAGGGAAGCAAAGTTGCCAACCGTGAATGGGTTAACTACCATGCATGCAGTCTGTCGTATAATATCCATGTTGTACCCAATCTTTTCATATCGAAGAATGATTTTACGAAATTGGGTGCTGAAGTCATTGCGGTTATATATTTTTCTGAATTTATATACTAAGTCACAATAAAATTCGGGTTCCGATAGACCTTGTTGCAGAAGAGATTTAAGTCCAATATTGAATTTTGAAATTAAATCAGAATGGCGTCTATAAAATTTTGAAAAGGCTTTGCGTAGTTTATGGTACCGATAACCCTGATTAAGGAGTTTAGCCGTTAATAATTTATTACGAGTGTTGAAGTCAGTTACATGACTACACACTCTAGCAAATCGAATTAATTGCGAAATATAAACGCCATAGGATGGCGCACGAGGAACATCACCATCCAAAAAAGGAAAATTTACAATCTCAAAATCAAAGTCATCGCGTTTATCATAAATTTTGCACGAAACAAATCCATCTACAATAGATAGATGTAAATCCAAAAACGGGGCCTCGGTATCAGAAGAATTTGCTTTATTTAACTGAAGTTCTAGGGGGTAAATCTGACTGATCAAACCATCAAAATAGGTATTATCAGTATTTAATAAATCATCTAAATATCTAGAAGTAGAGCTAAAAGCTTCAATAATTTCAGATTGGTTATCAATGGAAAGCGACAAAATGAAGTCTTTTTCATAACAATACAAGAACAGATCAGCCACAAGAGGTGCGCAATTAGTACCCATCGGAATACCCACAATTTGTCTAAATAACTTAGTACCGAATCTAATATAAATATTGTCAAGTAGAAAGGTGAGGGCATCACACACTTTCTGACATGACCAAAGTGTATAATTCTTATGCTCTTTAGAAGTGAAAAATGCATTTCTGACATTGCATGCAAGATAGAGAGAATCTTCTTATCAAGCCTTTTCTTAGTTTTATAGACGTCATTTCGATTTAGTTTCAGAATTCAATGTCGGACTTAAATATTTTCTGGAACAAAGCCTGTCGGAACCAGAATTGTATGGTGTCTGAGTATATAAATACATAAATATATAAGCTTGCAATGATTTCATGTTCGTAAATAACTGTAGAACTGAAAAGTATGGAGTGTACAGGCTTTTCTGGCCAGACCAGCTAATTTCGGCGAATAAGGCCTCATCAGCTACCCTCAGATAACTTTGCTTCCGTTTTTGATTGCAAGCCGGCGGGTTGGGCCACTGATTCTATAACGGCTCACGCCTTAAGAGGCCCTAATACTTACCTAAACTTTTATTAAGTGAGGTCGGTTGATGCCTGATTTACTCCATACCTGGTCAAGCCTATGGGAGTTAAACTTTTTTTTTCCCCAGCATTGCAGTTATTACATTATGTCGGTTTTCATCGTTGAAGAAGAAGAAGAAGACGAAGAAGAAGAAGAAGATCATTTTTTTCTGGTTTATCCTTCAGACACAGATTTTTTGCATGCTATAACCGCTTGAATAGGAGTTTATACGTACCCGATATCAAGTTGTTGAGCAGAAATAGGAAAAATATCACTTTTAAATGCATAAAATGGGATGTACCACGGTTTTAACTAGATCTACATTGATATGTTAATGTATTTTAGGCAAGTATAGTTCTTTGCGCATTCTCAGGTACATGTAAATATTGTTTTGCGTTAACGCTGTTTTATTTCATTGCTGTACTATGGACAAAAAAAAACAAAACAAAACAAAAAAACAGTGTGATTTATTTTTTATGGTTTAAACTCATCTATGTGTTTTATATAAAATAGGAAAATAGTTCATACCCTGCAATCAATACTTTTTCTACATAAACAGGTTACTACCTGAAGTTGGGTTTACAGGTGTTAAAACTACTGTGACATGTTAATGTATTGTTACATCTTTATGATTCTGTGCAGCATCTCATGTACATGTGTACATAGTCTTCGTTCTGCCCCCGCCCAGAGGGGCTTGAAGAAATATATGGGCTGCATGATGCTTCCACGCAGAGCTGAATCAGACCCACACACGAGTACTGCTAAACCGCTTAGAGGATCTAAGCCTGCCCAGGCAAAGCGGTGTGAGTGTCGGACCGTTCATGCTTATAACCCTATTGGTTTCATTGGACGACAGGGCTTGAGATGTCATTTCATCTCAGAGTCGGGTAAAAGTCCCACAAAATTGGAAGCAACGTCTCCAAAATGACCTTTACAGTGTTGACGGGGACTTTAAACCTCAAATCAACCAACCAACCAACATAGTCTTCGTTATGGGGTGGCAGGCATCATTTCACTGTTGTAACATTGAGGGTTTTTCTCCTGAGAGTTTATCAGGAAAATGAAGTGTTATTTTTTATTATTTATACTTCAAACATAGATTTTTATGCAAGTTAGAAAACACACGAGATGACGCTGGTGCGCATCCGAAACATATGTTTTAAGCAGCAATAGGAACAATTATATATACCCCTGTAGACATCGCTTTTTACTACTTGAAGTATAATTTACTGGGGTTTTAACTACCTTGTCATGTTAATGTTAAATATGTTCATTTATGTGAAACACAATATTATTTATGCTTCAAAGATTGGATATCTGTGCATGTTAAATGCCCATTAAAAAGTAACTCTAATGAGTACTCGCTATCTAGGTGTTAAACAGAATCAGGAACAATATTATAAACCCCATGCAAACATCACCTTTTCCACATGAAGTGTGGTTTAATGGGGTTTAACTACATTCATATGTTAATGTAATGGTAGGTATGTATATTCCTTTGCTAGCTGCGGTCTCATGCACATATTAACATTGTATTATGTGACACATTGCACAGGAGTAAAAGTGATATCTTTGCGTTTCATGCTTCAAACAGATTTTTGTGCTCGTTAAGAGCCTCTAAATAAGAATGCTCTAAATATTACCTGATATCTATGTTTTAAGCAGAAATAGGGGAAAAAAAACGATCTATGCACATGCAAAAATAACGTACAATATGGTCTGCATTAAGTAGACACACCTGTTAGACAAACAGCGAATCACGTGAGTGAACGTGTATTATTAAAGTTATTAAATGCGAGGCTGTGCCGAGCATTTTATCCCTTCTCCTCAACGAGTTTAAAAAGTTTAATAATACATTTACACGAATGCCAGATTCTAGTTATCATAAGACACATAAAACGGAGTTTTACGTTTTTTTTTTTTTTTATTATCATTTTTAAGGAACGCACGCACAAAAAAAAAAAAAAAAAAAAACAATATTCCACCACAAGTAAACGCGACGTTGTTAAGAACGTCGTACGTCATATCTCAGTAATTTGCATATTTAACCCACTAGTGGATAACAACCGAATTCAATGCATGGCGTTATTACGTTTTCAGACGCGACGTCATATGATAATATGCATTACTTCGTTGTTGGAAATTTTCAAGAGAAAAGTTAGTTTTATTGTTGTGAGTTATGCTTCAAGCATTTTACTTGATGTGCATGTTTAAGAAGAAATGGAAAAAATTATCTGTACTCGTCCGAACATCTAATGTTTAAAAAGAAATAGAAAAATAATCTATTCTCCAGAAAACATCACTGTTTACTTCATAATGTAGTGTTCACCTGGATTTGTAACTTTGTGGACGTGTTAATGTATTGTTTAGCGTAAGGCCAATGGAAAACAAGACATTACCCGGAAAATGAAGAAAGGAGTAATCGAAGTATTGCATATATAGGTGTATTATTAGGCGTGAAAGTTCTTAGACAGATTTTGTACTATCCTTTAACTAATGAGGAGCGATTTACGAGATGTTGTAGGAGACGAATGGGTGCAACAATTAGTGATATGAAACAGTCCGGTTTACAACTTTTCTGCTCTCTTAATTGTGGCTTCAATAGAATCACGTACAATACTTTCCCAGTGAATGATTTCCGTTCTGTGTTTGTTTGGTTTGAGGTTTAACGTCCCCGTCAACACTATATATGTCATTTTGGAGACGTCGCTTTCAATTTTGTGGAACTTTTACTCTACATTGAGATGAAATGACTTCTCAAGCCTTGTAGCCTAATGAAACCAATAGGGTTTAAAAGCATGGACGTTTCGACTCGCACCGCTTTTCTTGGGCAGGCTTAGATCCTCTAAGCAGTTTACCAGTACTCGTGTGCGGTCAGGTTCAGCTCTGCGTGGAAGCATCATGCCGCCCATTTAATTACTTCTTCAAACCCCATTGGGTGGGGGCCAGAATGATTTCTGTAAAACCTAAATAGCCATAGTAATCTAACATACAATCACCAAGCCTGGTTTACCAAGTGTATATAAAGACCACGCGCAGATGTAGAAAATCAGAACAATATATTCTGTGGAAGGGTAAAACTTTTGAAGCGAGGACGACGACACAGAAGAGAAAATCCTCATTAGTGACCCTCAAAATTCAACAGTTGTATCAATGATCCCAGAGGACTAGATAATATCGGCCCCCGCTCATCGGGGCTTGAAGAAATATATGGGATGCATCATGCTTCCACGCAGAGCTGAAACCTACCCACACAAGAGTACTGGTAAACCGCTTAGATGATCTAAGCCTACCCAGGCAAAGCGGTGTGAGTCGGCCCATCCATGCTTATAAATCCTTTTGGTTTCATAGGGCGGCAGGGCTTGAGATGTCATTACATCTCAATGTCGGGTAAAAGTCCCACAAAATTGGAAGCAATGTCTCCAAAATTACCTTTACAGTGTTGACGGGGATGTGAAACCTCAAATCAAACAAACAAAGGAATAGATAATATAACCCACACTATGATAAAGAACAGGGAGCCTTATTACGACCGCCACACATTCCCTTAACACCATCGGTGGTGAAGTTAAATAAATTCGATTGAAAGGTAGTCCTTTGGAAGCAAGGTCGACAACACAGGACTGGACAAGAATTGTATGGACGGGATTAGCAAGTTTCGGACTATTAGGCCTCATCAGTGAGCCTCAACATTTTCAAAATTCCACAGTGGAAGATCAGAACACTAATGGACATTAAGTAGGTATATAGGACATTTACTAACATAATTGATTTTGTCTTAAATTTAAGTGCTACCAAAGCAAAAATAATAACTCCGCATTTGGCTGCTGTGCGTATTCAAAATTTGTTTAATGATCTCCTCGTTTGGGTGTGTATCTTCATAAGTCCTCGTTTCGGTGTGTGGATTCAAATTGTGCATCCCCGATACGATAAAAAACTCTCTTTTTTAATATTTTTCATGTACGTATAGCCTTTCAGTAATGCCAATGGGTGACATGCAAGCAAAACGTTGATCAGCCTGCGCATTTGCAATCTGAAGAGAGCACTTAAAGCGACTAATTTATATGTATACTTTGGGGCACAACATGAACTTCCAACCCAGTCTGAGAACTAGATGGATTGCATACCCACATGTCTAGCATTTTAAAGGAGGAATAATTTGATCTTGTCTGAATTTAAGTTGTGTTTAATAAATTAAAAAGAATAGTTCTCCTCGTTTTGCTGTGTGTTCGAATTGTGTATCCCCAGTTTGTAGGTACATGTAGCCCGTTTTGTAGTAAATATTTCACATATGTGTGTATAAAAATGTGTTTCCCCGCTTTGGTAGTAAAAATTCACATTTCAACAGTTTTTAAATATAGGAGAGTTTTAATGATAAAATTTCAAATTCTAATTAAACAAATCTATTTTATGCTAAATATTTCCTTTTTTTACCAAAAATACCGAAGCAAAGCTACCTCCGCGTTTGGTAGGTTAGAGGCAGACTTCCCCGATATGTTCACTTTACAAGTATGTGTGTGTGTGTGTGTGTGTGTGTGTGTGTGTGTGTGTGTGTGTGTGTGAATTCGGGTTTAACGTCACTTTCAACAATTTTTCAGTCATATCACGGCTGTGTCTGGTTGCGACAGGGAGCTCAATGCTCACTTTTATAGTGCTGCCTCACTAAAGTATCATGTCCCAGACACATTACATGATACCACACCCAGTCACATTTTCCTGACACTGGGTTGACCAGTCCTAGCTCTACCCCGTAAATCTGAGTGCCAAGCGAGGAGCAGCTAGTACCATTCTTAACGACTTTGGTATGTCGCGGCCCGGGATCGAACCCGTGACCTCCCGTTCCCCGGAGCGGACACTCTACCAACTGAGCTATCGGGGCCGGTTTGTTACATGTGTGTGAAACTGTACTTGGTCTTGCTACGTCCTTGTTATATGTATATAAAACTATAATTGTTATAGCTACACCATTGTTAGATGTTTACAGAACCTTATTATTCTTGCTACTGCTTTGTTATATGTACCCAATCACATAACTATTCTGGCTATGTCATTGTTAGATGAATATAAATCTTTAATTGTGTTTACAACGTCATATTTACATAAATACAAAACTCCCCTTGTTTTAACAACGTCATTATTATATCTATACCAAACTGTAATTGTTCAGCGTTATATGTACACGTAATCAGAATTAATAAGAATACATACATCTTAAGGTAGGTAATTCATTTCGAATTGATTAGTTTTCCATCTTTGAAAATGTCATAAGGATCAGACCCTTTCCTTAACGACCTGGCCCCTTAGGTAAGTTAGAAGTGAATGCAATAATCGAGAATCATTTAAATCATAATCACGCAGTCGTATTAATGTTTGTTGTTTTATGTTATAGTCTCACCTTCCCGATACTCGACGAACCGACCGAATGAAATAAACGAGACATCGATTGATGACGATACTTACGACTATCATACAGTCACTAAACCTGAACAGTAAGTTATCCTTTAACCTAGTAATTTTGTTGACATGGATGCGCCTTTATTGGCCGCAAAAGTATTTTTCTTAATTGATTTCCTGCCCTTTCCAGCAGGGTGCTTCGTTGCTGGGATTCTATTGAGCTTACATAACGTATAATTATTATGTTCCAAATTTAATGCTTAGTACTCTGGATATCAATTTCAGATCCTTTTTGTTTCCCTGGAAGCGGGGTTCGACATTTCATGCCAGGCATTTGTCTGCCTGGAAAATAAATTGGGATGACATGTCAACAACTGCTTTAAGAAAACTAATGAGAGAAAAATAAATTTTTCGCGTCTGCTGAATTAGAGCAGGGAGTGGTAATATCTTTTTGATATATGTTTAATGTCCCAGTAAACAATATTTCGGTCATTTTGGAGACACCGCTTAATATTGTGAGGGGCTTAAAGCCGATGTTGAAATAATATGATATCTCAAGCCCCACCGCCTAATGAAACTCATGGACAGTCCGAATCGCTCCACATCGCCTGGGCGGGCTTCAGAGCGGTCTATTAGTACCCATTTGCGGTCGGTTTGAGCTCTACCTGAAAGCACCATGCAGCTCAATCTATTTCGTCAAGTCCCGATAGGCTCATCACGAAAACACACCTATATAATGTTGATCCCTTTGAACCCCCATTTCATTTAGTAAAACCGGTTTACAGGGGGTAAACCATATTTTTCTTATTTCTGCTCTAAAACATAGATTGTGGGTACTCGTTAGAACCGCCTCGGTGAGGCGGTTCTAACAAGTACCCAAAATCTATGTTTTAAGCAGAAATAAGAATCAATGCGGTTTTAACGAGTACCCACAATCTATGTTTTATAGCAGAAATAAGAAAAATATCACAATTTTTCATCTTGAAATTTTTTCTCCTTTTTTCACGGTAAAATTTACACTGTATTTGTATAGGCGTGTTTTCGTAATGTGATTCACGCAGAGAGTGGTAAATGAAAAAAAAAAAAAATTGTTGAAATATTGCCATTATGTCTCCAATATCGTATTATACAGTGAAACTCCGCTATTTAGGCCACTTAAAATTAAGACTCATTCTGCTATAAAAAGCTTATTTTGAAGCGTATACTTAATTTTCCTGTGTGGGTTCTGCCTACAATGTTTTCTGGTCAGGAACCACTCTTGGGATTGTTAAAAAGTGGTCGTAAAGACCCCCTTTTTAACAGTCCCAAAGGTGGTCTTAATATTGGAATTTTACTGTATAGTCAAATTCCTATATTAAGACCACCTTTGGGACTTAGTAAAATTCCTATATTAAGACCACCTTTGGGACTTATTATTGGAATTTTTCTGTAAAGTAAAATTCCTATATTAAGACCACCTTTGAGACTGTTCAAAATGGGCCTTATTCCTATATTTAGACCACCTTTGGGACTGTTCAAAAGTGGCCTAATTCCTTTATTAAGACCACCTTTGGGACTGTTCAAAAGTGGCCTAATTCCTATATTAAGACCACCTTTGGGACTGTTCAAAAGTAGCCTAATTCCTTTATTAAGACCATCTTTGGGACTGTTCAAAAATTGTCTTTAAGACCACCTTTGAACAGTCCCAAAGGTGGTCTTAATATAGGAATTTATCTGTATAATAACACTTTTTAACAGTCCCAAAGGTGGTCTTAATATAGGATTTTTATAAGACCACTTTTTAACAATCCCAAAGGTTGTCTTAATATAGGAATTTTTGTGTCTTTACATTTTCAGTACATTTACAGTAATTATTTGGAAGCTTACTATGACAATTTTGATTTTACAGTACAGTCATAATCCCATCACCCTCTAATCTGTCAATACTAGTTCTACTCATGCTTAGATATAGGTTTGATCACGGCCAGACTTAATTGATAGAAAACTGTTATGTCTGATTCTAGGCAATCTAATCAGTGATAACAGAACAGATAGTCTATTGTGTATGCTAGTTCCGCATTCAAGATCAATACTAATTAATCATGTACACTTGATATTGCCTTTGTATTGCCTTTATTTTTCACAAAGGCTAAATCACGAAATGTGTTTCGTGATGAACAGTATTTATGCTGTCATTGCTTTGGCGACTGTGTCCTTCACGAAAAACCTACATAATTTTGACCATGTTTAAATACAATTTCATATAATAAATCACGGGTTCACAGGGCTAAAGATTATTTTTTCTTATTTCTACTCAAAACACAGATTATGGATACTCGATAAAACCATCTTGTCGAGGCAGTTCTTGTGAGTACCAACAATCCGATTTTTGAGCAGACATATGAAAAAAAAAAACACAAAAAAAAACATTTATCTATATTTTTTACATTTGCCTAGGGGTATTTTCGTACTCATCACAAAAACATGCCTATATAATTTTGACCCCATTGAACCCCACTTTTATATAGCAAAACTAAATTTATAGGGGTAATCCTTATTTCTCTTACAGTTCGATAACACACCCGTGCGACCTGGTGTATTTTTCACATCACCACAAATGGCTACTAATCTTATGAAAATCCGTGATATTTTTCTTATAAATGCTCAAAACATAGGTTGTGAGTGCTCGTTAGAACCGCCTCAGTGAGGCGGTTCTAGCGAGTACCCACAACCTATGCCTTGGAACAGAAATAAGACAAATAATGTTTACCCCCGTAAACCCCAGTTTCCTCTATATAAATGGAGGTTTAGGGGGGTCCTCATTTCACGGACTTGGTCACGTGATGTTTCTGCTCTAAAATATAGATTGTGGGTACTCGTAAGAAACTCCTCGATGAGGCAGTTCTAATGAGTACCAACAATCTATATTTTGAGCGAAAAATAAGAAAAATCTCATAAATTTTCATCTTAAAATTTTAAATATTCGACAACAAGGGTTACAATGTATTTGTATAGCGTGGTTTCGTACTTCTGAGTGTAGGCAGGAGAAATTTCCCTGAACTTGGACACTTAAACTTTTTGGTTTTATCTTGAAGTTTACATTTCTTTACTTTAAGCATGCTTGTCGGTATTTGCGGGTCATTTATTTACTTTGCGTTCTGTCGCGGTCCCGCCCATAGGGGCTTGAAGAAATAGATGGGCTGCATGATGCGTCCACGCAGAGCTGAAACCGACCTCACACGAGTACTGATAAACCATTTAGTGTGTCTAAGCTTGCCCAGGCAAAGCGATGCGAGTCGGAACGTCCGTACATACAAACGGTATTGGTTTCATTATACGGCTGGGCTTGAGATGTCATTTGATCGCAATGTCGGGTAAAAGTCTCGCACAAATGGAAGCAACCTCTCCAAAATGACATACACGGTGTTGACGGGGACGTTAAACCTCTAATTAAAAAAAAAGACAAACTGTACTGCCTTGCTGAAAGCGTTTAATATACGAAACCTGGGTATCGTTCATTTTTAGCCGCATATTCTTATCAGTGGTTAGTGTGTCTGCCTCTGATGTTAAAGGCCACTGGATCGATTACCGACTTCGGTTATAAATTCGTGTCCGAACATGCTCCCATGGCATCATTTGCACGGATGAATGTCATCCAGCGCACCGTCCTTCGGACCGGGACTTTTACTAGGCCCCCGTTGCAGGGAGAATCATCCGTTTGCTTCCGCTTATTACTTGATTACTGCGTAGGCTTTCATCTTGCAGATCGGAAGTGTTCATAATGTACACCTTCGAGTAATGGTCAGATGTGAACGATCGCAGTAATTGTAGACAGACAGATAAACTGCCAAGAGGATGCTGTGCAAAGAGGATAATTTTTAGAAACTGGGCTGGGCTCAGGCGCTGGCTTTGGGCTCGGGTGTGTCTACATATTGAACTGGTAACTCTTATCTTTCATATGTCTGGCGTCCAAACACGACATTGAAAACACTGTAGAATTCGGCGTCTAATAAGAACCTGTTCAGTTTGCTTAAAGTCCTGAAGTACAGGGATTAAAGATTAAACAAAACAGACACAGTCCAGGTTCAGGACCAGTCACCGGCCTACATCGACAATGGACCCACCAGCGCTGGCAGGTTTTGATTGTATAAACCCTTCATTACATGACATGCCTATGGAAATTCAGTGTAAATTGCATCGACGAAAAAAAACCCGAACGTTTTCAGATGAAAAAGTGTTAGACTTTTCTTATTTCTGCTCAAAACATTGATTGGGGGCTTTTCTTATTTCTCCTCAAAACATTGATTGTGGGCTTTTCTTATTTCTGCTCAAAACATTTATTGTGCGCATGTTTAAACGAGTATCTAGAGCATAAATAAGGAAAATAAGGTTTACCCCTGTAAACCTACACCTGTATACCCCAGGTTTGCTAAAATGTAGAAATAGGCATGTTCTCGTAATGTTCGTTTGTTAATATTGGAGATTAACAATCCAGTCAACACTATTTAGGTCATTTTGAGCCAGTCACTTTGCCTATCCACTCTTTTCCTGGGCAAGCTTATCCAGTACAGCGCACATTCGTTCGCTAGAAACTGACAAATGCCCTTCTTGAATCAGTGTTAGGGTGAGAATGACCGTAAAAAAGATTTCATGATCAATCTCCACGAAAGAATGTTGCCGACCCCGGCAGGACGTGATGTTTGTATCATTTCAGTTTAACAGAAGACCACAAAACAATGATACGTGTGATACGAAAAATTAAATTCTTTGTTGCAAGAAGAAAATTCCAGGTAAACTTTTCCTTCTTGTATATTTTACTTTTTAGCTCGCCTGTACGAAGTACAAGGAGAGCTATTGTTGTCACCTCGGATGGCGTGCGCGTGTGCGTTTGCGTTTGCGTTTGCGTTCCCGTCACACTGCGTAAAAGTTTTTCAAATGCTTATATCTCAACAGTCACTCATCACAGACCACTCATATTTGGAACTTAAGTACCTGGGAGGGTCCTCTGATGTTCAAAGAGAACAGACCCCTGGGTTCATGTCCCGGGGTGGGGCTAGGGGTCAAAATCTAGAACACCTTTGTAATTCTGTGTTAAAGTTTTAGAAATGCTTAAATCTTAACAGTCACTCATCACAAAGCATTCATATTTACAACTTGGATACCTGGGAGTGTCTTCTGAGATTCAAAGACAACACACCCCTGGGTTCATGCCTGGGAGTGGGGATGGGGTGGGGCTAGGGGTCAAAATCCAGGACACCTTTGTAATTTGTTGTATACCTTTCTATTATACTAACAAGTTATAGACACAATTGGTTATACATCAGCCAATCAAGTGACATTGGTTCAAGTGTAAAAAGGTGAATGTCATGGTGACCTACATTTCACGGTCCAGTGATTTTGCCTTATATCTTGAAGTCTATTTGTTGGAGAAATGTCATACCTGGGATATTTGTTCCATATGACTCCACGATTGACCTCAAAATATATCTAGGTCACTGTGACCAATATTTCATGGTTCAGCGATTTTGCCTATTATCCCAAATACTATTTGATGGAGAAATGTCATACCTGGATTATTAGTTCCATGTGACCCAATAATTGACCGCAAACTATATCTAGGTCATGGTGACCTACATTTCACGGTCCAGTGATTTTGTCTTATATCTTGAAGTCTATTTGTTGGAGAAATGTCATACCTGGGATATCTGTTCCATATGACTCCACGATTGACCTCAAAATATATCTAGGTCACTGTGACCTATATTTCATGGTTCAGCGATTTTGCCTATTATCTCAAATACTTTTTGATGGAGAAATGTCATACCTGGATTATTAGTTCCATGTGACCCAATAATTGACCGCAAAATATATCTAGGTCATGATGACCTACATTTCACGGTCCAGTGATTTTGCCTTATATCTTGAAGTCTATTTGTTGGAGAAATGTCATACCTGGGATATTTGTTCCATATGACTCCATGATTGACCGCAAAATATATCTAGGTCATGGTGACCTACATTTCACGGTCCAGTGAGTTTGTCTATTATCTTCAATACTATTTGAAGGAGAAATGTTATACCTGGGTTATTAGTTGCATGTGACCCCATTGTTGACCTCAAAATATATCTATATATTTGTGACCTATATTTCATGGTTCAGCGATTTTGCCTATTATCTCAAATACTATTTGATGGAGAAATGTCATACCTGGATTATTAGTTCCATGTGACCCAATAATTGACCGCAAAATATATCTAGGTCATGGTGACCTACATTTCACGGTCCAGTGATTTTGTCTATTATCTTGAATACTATTTGATGGAGAAATGTTATACCTGGGTTATTAGTTGCATGTGACACCATTATTGACCTCAAAATATATCTAGGCCAGTATGACCTATATTTCATGGTTCAGTGATTTTGCCTATTATCTTCAATACTATTTGATAGAGAAACGTCATACCTGGATTATTAGTTCAATGTGACCCGATAATTGACCACAAAATATATCCAGGTCAGTGTGACCTATATTTCATGGTTCAGTGATTTTGCCTATTATCTTGAACACTATTTGATGGAGAAATGTCATACCTGGATTTTTTATTCCATGTGACCCCATGATTGAGCTTGAATTATATCTAGGTCAGTGTGTCCTATATGTCATGGTTCAGTGCTTTTTCCTATTATGTTGAATACTATTTGATGGAGAAATGTCTCACCTGGATTATTAGTTCCATGTGACCCGATGATTGACATAGAAATATATCTTGGTCCTTGTGACCTATTTTCATGGTTCAATGACTTTGCCTTATAAATCAGACACAATTTGATTCTGAAATGAAATCTCTGGAATATATGTTCCATGTGACCTAATTATTGATCTCAAATATATCAAGGTGAGTGTGACCTATATTTCATGGTTCATAAATTTTACCTTATATCTTGAAGTCGGGAAACAGGCGAGCTATGCTGTCACGCGACAGCTCTTGTTTTCCATGTCACTGATTCGACATCACTGATTTGTACAAAGCTGGCATTTGTCTTGGCATTTTAGTACACGTTCTTATTCCAATGCACCTGTGTATTTTATGCGACGTCTGATTAGAAGACGTTAAAAAATTGGGACCGTATATCCTTCAATATCAATCGAAAAATCCGTAACATCACGAAAACACGCCTTTATAAATTTGAACCCCTCGAATTCCACTTTTATATAGTAAAATTGGGGGTTGCAGAGGTAAACATTATTTTTCTAATTTCTGCTCTAACGAGTACCAACAGTCTATATTTTGAGCAGAAATAAGAAAATTATCACAATGTTTCATCTTAAAATTTTCATTTTTTCGGCCATAAAGGTTACAATGTATTTGTATAGGCGTGTTTTCGTAATGACGTCGCTTTTCATTGCCTGGCATTCGGTGTTACGCGGCTTACGGTGCTTATCGTTTTGGGTCAGATAGTACATTGTTATAACAATCAAGAGAGTAAGTGCGTTAGAAGGATAATGTTTTCAAAATTGTCATTCTTGGAAGGTGAATCGTCGGTTTGACGGTGGCAATTTCCGCTCTGAAACGAGATTTTTGACCGGAAAACCGCAGACTTACCTCCACGAATGACAATTTTAAATACAGCTGTATCCTATTTGCCTAACCTATTGATGTTTTGGACGACATTATATTAAATAGAAAGCAGGTCTGAATTGGGCTACTGGTTGTCATTTTAACCAATCAGATGACTAGGAAAAGGGCACAGTTCCACTGCAATTTAAGGACGAAAAGATTATTTAGATTTGGGCATTAGTTATTAAAACTCGGGTCGGCTACATTCTTTCATGGAGATTGATCATGAAATCTTTTCTACGGTCATTCTCTCCCTTTCGCTGATTCAAGAAGGGCAGATGTTAGTTTCTGTCGAAAGAATGTGCACTGTACTGGTTAACCGCTTACGTATAAGCCTGCCAGGAAAAGTGTGGATAAATAAACCAACCTGCTCAAAAATGGCCTAAATTAAGTTGACTGGGCCGTTAAAATCCAAAACAAACCAACAAACAAAACGAAAACATGCCTTTTCAAATAGTTTGAAAATTTTACCACAAAAAAAAACGAGAGAAAATTTTCGGAGAAGAAATACTAATTTTGTTGTATTATTTCTGCTCAAAACACATTAGGGCAACTCAAGTGCTGTGAATATAATGCCAAATACCCCAAGAAGTTTCGATAGAGTGCCTTTCGCATGCTTTTTGCAAGCATAGCTTTGTTGGTATTGCAGTTAAGCAGTGACTATTATTTTACGTCTTTGTTAATAGTGTATTACGAAGGCAGGTTCAAATGATAGCTCAACCCTGCCAAACTATACACGCCCACTCTACATCAACATCCTAAATTGGATTCGGCTGTTCAGAAAATTTATCAGAAGCAATGTGATCTGATTGACAAGATGACCACTAAGACATTGTGTAATATGTCATGGTCTGCCTTCGGTCCCCGTCCATCGGGGCTTGAAAAACTGGTTGGGCTGCATGATGCTTCCACGCAGAGCTGAAATTCGGCCGCACATGGGTACTGGTAAACCGCTTAGAGGATCTAAGCCTGCCCAGGCAAAGCGGCGCGAGTCGGACCGTCCATGCTTATAAACCCTATTGGTTTCATTGGGCGACAGGGCTTGATATGTCATTTCATCTCAGTGCCAGGTAAAAGTTCCATAAAAGTTGGAAGCAACGTCTCCAAAATGACCTATATAGTGTTGACGGGGATGTTTTACCTCAAATCAAAGACACAAACATGGTCTGCCTCACCCAGCTGGCCGATTTCTGTCCCACTTTGGCCTCTAGTTTATTTTGGCGTCAGCGTGTATGATAGTATGTAAGTGTAATTCCTTTAGGCAGTTGAGTGCACGGAAGGGTCATTTTTCTGGTGATAAAGTGCATGGATCATTCATTCGGGTTATATAGTGTAAGAACACTCATTCGGGCAGTTAAGTGTATGGGTCATTGACTCGGGTAGGGAAGTGTACAGGTCGTTAAATCGAGCATTAGAATATATGTGTCATTCATCAGGGCAACCATTCATTAATTCAGGCAGTTTAGTGCAGGAGTAATTGACTCTGGCAATAGAGTTTACTAGTCATTCTGTCGGGCATAGAGTGCATGAGCCATTCTTTCGGACAAGAGAGTGCATATGCAATACATATTGACAACTGCGTTTTAGCCAGTCATTCGGTTATGGGTTGTACGATCGTCTGTTGTTTCAACAAGTATTGTTCCCATGGATTAATATTTGAATTCATTGATGTTGGACCATGGTCGAAACTGCACCAGACCCTGGGGTCCAAATGGACCGCGGCCCGGGCCCCTTAGCTCCCATAGACTCATAATGGAAAACAAAGCTTCAAAAATCTTCTTCTCTGAAACCACAGGGCCCACAGCTTAGATATTTAACATGTAGCAACGACAAGTGGTCACCTACATAAATCCTGCCAATCAAGCCCCTGGAGTCCAAATTGGCCACACCCCGGGGCCCCTTAGCTCACCTAGACTCATAACTAAAACAAACAAAAAAAAAAAAACACATCAAAAGTCTTCTCTGAAACCACAGTGCCCAGAGCTCAGATAATTCGCATGTAGCAACGGCAAGTGGTCACCTACATAAATCCGGCAAATCATGCCTCTGGGTTCCAAATGAGCCACGCCTCGGTGCCCTTTAGCTCCCATAGACTCATAATAGAAAAAAAAAACAATCATCTTCTCTGAATCCACAGGGCCTACAGCTTAGATTTTAGCATATCGCAACGGCAAGTGGTCACCTACATAAATCCTGCAAATCATGCCCCTAGGATCCTAATGGGACACGCCCCGGGTGCCCCGTAGCTCCCATAGACTCATAATGGCACAAACATCTTCAAAAATCTTCTTCTATGAAACCACAAGGCCCAGAGCTTAGATATTTAACATATAGCAACGGCAAATGGTCACCTACATGCAACCTGCCAATCATGCCCCTGGGGTCCGAACAGGCCACGCCCGGGGCCCCTTAACTGCCATATACTCATAATGGCAAAAAAGCTTCAAAATGCTTCTTCTCTGAAACCACAGAGCCCGGAGCTTAGATATTTAGCGTGTAGCAACGGCAAGTGGTCACCTACATAAATCCTGCCAGTCATGCCCCTGGGGTCCAAATGGGCCACGCCCCGGTGCCCCTTAGCTCCCATATGCTCATAATGGCACAAAAAGCTTCAAAAATCTTCTTCTCTGAAACCACAGGGCCCAGAGTGTAGATATTAAGCACGAGCAACGGCAAGTGCTCACTACATAAATCCTGCCAAGCATGCCCCTGGGGGGTCCAAACGGGCCATGACCCGGTGTCCCTTAGCTCCCATAGACTCATAATGGCACAAAAAGCTTCAAAATTTTTCATCTCTTAAACCACAGGGCCCAGAGCTTAGATATTTACCATGGAGCAACGGCAAGTGGTCACCTATATAAATCCTGCCAATCATCCCCCTGGGGTCCAAATGGGCCACACCCCGGTGCCCCTTAGCTCCCATAGACTCATAATGGCACAAACAGCTTCAAAAGTCTTCTTCACTGAAACCACGGAGCCCAGAGCTTAGATTTTAGCATGTACCAACGGCAATGCTCAATACATAAATCCTGCCAATCATGCCCCTGGGGAACAATGGGCCACGCCCCGTGGCCCCTTAGCTCTCATAGACTCATAAAGGAAAAAAGCTACAAAAATCTTCTTCTCTGAAACACGGATCTTAGATATTTAGTATCTAGCAACCTAAAATAGTCACCTACATAAATCCTACTAACCCTGCCCCTGGGGTCTAAATGGGCCACGCCCGGGCTCATCAGCTCCTATAGACTTATAATGGAAAGAAAACTTTAAATATCTTCTTCTATGGAACCATTAGGCCCAGAGCTTAGATATCTTGTACGTGGCAACATCAAGAGGTCACCGACGTGAATCCTGCCAATTATATTTCTGGAATCTAAATTGGCCACACCCCAGGGCTCTTTAGCCCCCATCATAGACTTACAATTGGAAAATCCTCTACTCTAAAACAAAAGTGCCCAGAGCTTAAATATATAGCATGTAGCAACGTCAAGTTGTCACCTACATAAATACTGCCAACCATGCTCCTGGGGTCAAAATTGGCCCCGCCCATTGGCCCATTAGCTCCCATAGTCTTATAATGAAAAAAAAAAAACAAAACAACAACACGTTGAACTTAAAATTAAAAACAAACTTCAAAAATCATTTTCTCTTAAACTATTAGGCCGAGAGCTTAGGTATGTAGCATGTA
Source organism: Lucinisca nassula (assembly GCA_963580285.1). Lineage (NCBI taxonomy): Eukaryota > Metazoa > Mollusca > Bivalvia > Lucinida > Lucinidae > Lucinisca > Lucinisca nassula. The sequence continues at coordinate 173,903,130 of OY757013.1, read as the reverse complement.
GCAACGTCGAGTGGTCGCCAACATGAAACCTGTCAATTATGCCCCTAGGGTCCAAATGGGCTAATCCTGTGGCCACTTAACTCCAATAAACTAATCATGGAATAATGGATAATAAGCTTCGAAAATCTTCTTTTCTGAAATCATGAAGTACAGACCTTAGATATTTAGTATATAGCAACATAAAATGGTAACCTACATAAATCATGCCAACGATGCCCTTTGGGTCAAAATTTGCCATGCCCGAGTGCTCATTAGCTCCTATAGGTTTATACTGGAAAGAACTTCAAAAATCTTCTTCTCCAAAACCATGGAGCATAGAGCTTAGATATTTAGTATGTAGCAATGCCAAGTGGTCTCCTACATAAATCCGGCCAACCATGCCCCTGGAATCCAAACTGGACATGCCACAGGGCTCCTTAACTCCAATTGACTTATATTGGATCAACTTCAAAACTCTTCTTTTCTGAAACCACAGGGCCCGGATGTTTGATTAATTTGAGGTTTAACATCCCCGTCAACACTGTGTAGACCATTTTGGAGACGTTGCTTCTAGATTTGTAGGATTTTTAACCTACATTTAGATTGAATGACGTCTTAATTCTGCCGCCAAATGAAACCAACAATGTTTAAATGCATAGACGACTCAGCTGGCACCACTTTTCCTGGGCAGGCTTAGAACCTCTAAGATGTTTACCAGTACTCATCTGCGTTCGGTTCCATGTCTGCTTGGAAGCACCATGTAGCCTAGTCTATTTCTTCAAGCTCCGATGGGCATTTTAATCACCCCTGATGATTTTCTGGTACACAGGTGATCGCTACAGGCAGGGCCAGTTGGCCATCTTATTCTAATTTCTGCCCTAAAGTATAGATTGTTGGTACTGTTAGAAACGTGTAACCCATAATCTATATTTTGAGCAGAAATAAGAAAAAAATGAGAATTTTTCTCTGAAAGTTTTCGTTTTTACTTTCGGTGGTACAACTTACAAAATTCAAAGGCATTGTATTTTAACAGGCGTGTTTTTGTAATATGAATACGAAACACTATTTGCAAATCACACATATAACATACATTAAATGCACCCATAAAAGGCAGACATAGTTAAAATTAAACTATGATATTAATAAGAATAATAATAATAATCATAACCATATTGATAATAAATGCATCTCACAAGAATACATTATTGAAATTTACGATTATATGCGACTTCCAACGTCAGCCAATCGCAAACGTCATCCAATCGTCATCTACACAAGCCGGAGCCCTGCCCTATGTAGACAAAATTCCAGCCTATAAGGCCAGCAAAAGCTTCTTCACCAATGTTTTGTTGGGCTACAATACCCTTCAGTAACGCAACATGTAATGAACAAAAGTACTCTCAGGAACCCGGCTCAATGAAACATTTGCTGGCCGTTTTTGTGATAATTACGCTGTATTATGAGCTTGTTGATCAATCAATGCCATGTTTTTCATAATTTTGCCTTTTCGATTAACCGCCAAGTCTTATCTTCGTCAACACTGTTCGCTTACGGGGAATGGGAACACCTGGCAGATGTTTCCGCCATTTTTTAAAGAGAGACAACTTTCTATACTTACTTGTTGCTTTTCTACAAGCCCTGCTCCACTGAAAAAAAGGGGTCTACTTTTAAAGGAAATAATTTGCTCCTCATCTTCAAGAGTTGACACCCCTATTGACATGAGCGGCAAAAATACTTTTGAAGGAGTTGCCTCCCCTGAATGTGTTCCCATTCCCCTTTAAGTTCAGACATTTTAATTGTAAATGCTATCGTAAATAAAATATATCGGAAACCCTTCCACGTATATTTTATAGTTGGACGATTCTATTGTAATGAATATATGTCAAGGGAGGTGACTCTTTCAACATTATTCTATCACCATTATCAATATGTTCTCCCTTTTAGGAAACATAACAAAACAATTACAACGAATAATTGTGATTATTTCTTATTTCTGCTCAAAATAATGATTGTGGATACCCGTTAAAACCGCCTCATGAAAGGCGATTCTAACGAGTACCCACAATCAAATTTTTAGAGCAGAAATAAGCAAAATAAGGTTTACCCCTGTTATTTTCCCACAAAATCGCCAATTGGCTATCCAAAACAAAAACATATAAGCGATAAAAACATTCAAAGACATTTTTTAGCAAAGTTAAACCGCGACAGAAGAAACGTCTTGGAACGCACCATGAAAATATTTTTTTCAGAGGTGCTTTAATCAATTTTATGCAATTCTCATCCTTACTTCCATCGCGATTTAGACACATAATTTGCTCAGTCTGCATGAAGGCTTCCTAACTCATCAGTACAACGTCCCCGAGAACACAAAAATCAAACAACCACAGAGATGAAACAAAGGTGAGGACTCGACAGCAAGAAAGAACTGAAAAGCTGGAGCAATCGAAATTGATGGGCCCAACCAGACCTTTTAAGTCTAATGTAGACACCTGGCAATCAGTGTAGATAGGCCAATAACGAACCATCTCATAGGGATCTGCACGGTTTAGAATTCTTTAAACATGTTTGTCTAACCCATATTTCGTAACAATTTTCGGGATCAAAATTAAAAGACTAGTACATGTAATCACTAAAGAAACTCAGAGATGGAAAGGTTGGGTACTAGGCCTTAGAAAGTATTAAATGCGAAACGTGAGCATAAACACGTAACTGATCTGTTATGAACAACTTCGTGTTAGACAGTTATTTAAATTTTCTTGTTTCTATTTTCGTTGAAGCTTAAAAATGGATCCTTTCTTACTAAATTGAGAATTTATGACAACATAGAGGATCTCGTATGAGTGTTCATGTATTATCGAATTTCTGAAACGAGTTGAGGAAAAGAGATAAAACGCGAGGCATTGCCGAGCCTTTTATCCCTTTTTCTCAACGAGTTTAATAAATTCAATAATACATGAGCACGAATGTAAGATTCTATTTATCGTATGCGGTTCGGTTTCAAACCTTTGGGGTTGAGACACACTGATAAAGATTGAATATCAGAAAGGCCTCTGTGTCACTAAATTAGGTATAGTTACGCCTTGAATGCCATTTAAAACGCATTTTATTCAGGATTTGTTTACATAAATGTCAATATTCCGCCATTAGTAAACCCGACGTGGTGCTGGACGTCCTACATGTATCGTTTTGGGGCGCAACTAACTAATTTGCATATTTAATGCACTAGTGGATTATCGAATTTATTACTTGGCGTTATTACACTCTCAGACGCGACGTTATATGAAAAAATAAATGAATAAATCTAGCTGTTCATATTCCAGAACCAGTAATTATTCTGTTTTTACCACACCAGGCAACAGAATGTCACAAATGTATATCCGGCTCTACAGCAGCTTAGATCTTAAGCTTCTCTGTCCGCTTGAAGGAGTGAGACAATAGCTATTAACAAAGTGCTAAGTAATCATTCTGATTTGGCGTTCTCTTAGTTCTATCGAACACCCATATTCTACTTTTTAGAAGCCATTTAGTAAATTCATGTCCGACTTTACAACAACTTAGACCTTAACCTCCTCTGTCCGCTTGAAGTTATTTACAAAGTGCTAAGTAAACATTCTGATTAAGCGTTCTAACAGTTCTATCAAACAACCATATTCTACTTTTAAGAAGGCATTAAGTGAATGCCGCGTTTTAAACCAACTAAAGCTAAGATTGGGTCTGCTTTTAAAAACATATTTAGGTTTCCTTTTTTTCTACACCCTGTTTTCTCCAGCAAAAGACAATCTTTTGGACCGACCATGGTTAAACAGTCGCAAAGATAGTCTTAATATAGATGGTTTATTGTAAATTATCAATAACGTTCAGGAGAGAAAATGAAATTCTTAGTCATTAGAGACAGCAGTATTAAACATTCGTGTTTTTTCCTAACCCTAAATTTGCTGTTCACGACGATCCCTATGTTTGCAAACAGTGTAGATCCAGATCAGATGGTGAAGAAGCCATCTGATCAGGATCTACACTGTTTGGCATTCAGTTTATGAATTTGTAGCAATAAATTACATTAAGTAATTTGATTGGTTGATAGACAAAATGGGTGTGGCTTAAATGAATTTTCAGCAAGATAAGGGTTAATATAACATGTTTATGGGCTTTCAGCAAGCTCGGAAACCTTATGATGTGCGGGATGTGATAGAGCAGTACTCTCAGGGGCACCTCAACATGATGGTTAGAATCAAAGAGCTCCAGAGAAGGTAATATTAACATATATCAGGATATAAACCCCGCTTTATTTGGAGAAGTGGTTTACATGGGCATATATCATTTTTTTCGCGACTGCTGATAACATGATGCAATATAGGAAAATAGAAGTGACGACAATGGTCAGGAATCGATCCAATTAACCCACACTATCCATCAGTGACACCAAAGCGTTTTTTGACACAACAGTCACTAGCTTTCACCTAAAATGGCCATGTTAACTACAGGCGGAATTCTTTTTCTTATTTGTGCTACAACACAACATCGTTGCAACCGCCTCGATGAAGTTTTAACGATCAAATTCAACCTATGTTTGAAAATTGAATAAAACAGTTGCATTGTATCACAAAATTTCATCAAAAAATTAACCGTTTTGATGTAACGACAGAATGCATTATGTGACACGGGTGTTAAACATAATAGTATACATGAAGAAATAGGTAGGATATGTCACTGCCAGTTCTTATCAGGGTTACGGTGCAATCGGTATCGCTTCTGTTTGTTTCTCAGTCTTAACGAAAGAGGGGACAATTCTCTTTATTTTGAAATACATGTATTGTCAAATAGATTATTAACTTATCTTTGAGACATTTCTAACTAGTACACGCATCAAATGTCTTAATGCAGAAATAAAATTTCATGTAAACCTCAGCTTTTTTCTATTTTATTTGGTCTTGAGTGGGTTGTTTATTACACGGATTTGTTAACATGATGAGAAGCTCTAGGACACATGTCATTCATGTAGCGAACAGTGATAGATTCGCAGGCTGATCTCAGGCTTTGCTGAGCACAGATGATCAAAGATCCTATTTTAGCTTATCTCGGCCAAAGTGTCCATTCTCTGTTGAAAATTTATAGTAAGTTTCTTATTATGAGTTCTAACAAAATATGGAAAACAATGTACACCTCCGTAAATTCCATGTCCTATATGTAAACTCTTTTCTGTAGTAGGGTTTTGCTTTGAAACCAAGGAATACACTGTAGAAATGAATCTTTAGGAGTGTAAAGATTGGTAGACTTGTACTATCTGCGGGGTTTAGTCCTGTGTGGAAACCATTGCTTACGAAGACTTTGATTGGTTGCTAGACAAAATGGGTGTAGCTAAAATGAATTTTCAGCAAGATAAGGGTTAATATAACATGTTTATGGCAACTTTGTTTCCCTCTTTAATTGCACGCCTGTGGGTCAGGCCTCAGATTCTATGACCGTTCCAACGTAAAGGCTTATTGAGAATTAGAGAGATCTAATTCAAGGTAATGTTGGTTGGTGCCTGATGCTTTGTCTCTGGTCGGGCCCATCGGAGTCTAACTGTTGGTTTACTTTTGCTCCAGCATTTCAGTGGTTTCTTGCTGTCGAGTCCTCACCGTCGTCTCACCTCTGTAGTTCTTTGAATATTTGTGTTCACGGAGATGTTGCACTGATGAGTTAGGAGGCCTTCATGCGGACTGAACAAATTTTTTGTCTAAATCGCGACGGAAGTAAGGGCAAGGATTGTGGCCACGTAAAATCGATTTAAGCCCCCCAGTGAAAATCTTTCCACTGACCGTTCCAAGGCGGTTCTTCTGTGGCGATTAATTTATGTTGTTGTTTGTTACTTACTGTGTGTATCACTTGTGTCTTTTTATTTTGGATGGCCATATGGCCAGTTTGTGGGAAAGTAATTGTCCTTATGGCCTTCCTTTGTTTAGGTTTCCATTATGGTCTGGTCGCTTAATGTTTGTGTTTCTTTCCCTTTGTTGTCTTTGACGGGTGGAGTAAGTTAATTGTATCAATTCCTGATCTTTGTTTTACTTCTACTTTACCCATTTTATAAAGCATTTATAGACGCATTTGTCTAATTTCATAACTTGATGGGACAGAATTCAGCAACAAGGTGAATTTTATTTCAGATTAGACCAGACACTCGGTAAGCCTGTCTACCAGGGGATTGCCAGAGACAAAGACAAAGTGACTTTATGCACCAGAGTGCATACCTTGGAAAATCAGGTAAAGGAAATAGCATAGATACATTGAATTGAAAAGTTAGTTAAAAGACATTACCTCATATATATAGATATATAAGATATCAAAGATATATACATATTATTGTACTTCCGCAGTTTGATCTAATTGGTTGTTCTTAACCAAAGTATCAAAAAATGTGTTAAACATGGGAGCATCAACGAAACTTGATACCAAGTTTTGATAAATTTTAGCTGAATTAGATTAAAGCTCCGACAAACACCTTTCCCTCCAGGATTTAATGATAATAATATCTAAAACAAAGGCAACATTCTAAATTACAAGAATTTAATGTTTATACTCTTTTAAGAATGAGGAAAAGAAGATCTTGATCAAATGGTTCTTGGGTGAACCGCAATATCAAATTCAAATCTCGTCGCACTAAGACTCCTTCGGAAATGAATACTGTACTTCAACAGTCTGAGCGGCATTATATGTTTTCCGTTTCATAGGGAGGGCGTGCTCAATCTTGCATGTAATGTCTGTAATGCTTTTTTTTCTCTTCTGAAGAGCATAAAAATTATACTTAAGGTCTTGTCAGAAAGTTTGTGAAGCTCTCACCTTTCTACTTGACAATGTTTACATAAGATTTGGTACTAAGTTATTTAGACAAGTTGTGGTTATTCCGATGGGTACTAATTGTGCACCACTTGTGGCTGATCTGTTTTTGTTTTATTATGAGAGGGGCTTCACTAAACTTCTTAATCAGGTTTATCGGTACCACAAACTACGCAAAGCATTTTCAAAATTTTATGGATGCCATTCTGATTTAATTTCAAAATTCAATATTGGACTTAAATCTCTTCTGCAACAAGGTCTATCGAAACCTGAATTTTATGGTGACTTAGTATATAAATTCAGAAAAATATATAACCGCAATGACTTCAGCACCCAATTTCGTAAAATCATTCTTCGATATAAAAAGATTGGGTACAACATGGATGTTATACGACAGACTGCATGCATGGTAGTTAACCCAATCACGGTTGGCAACTTTGCTTCCCTCTTTAGCTAAAATGAATTTTCAACAAGATAAGGGTTAATATAACATGTTTATGGCAACTTTGCTTCCCTCTTTAATTGCACGCCTGTGGGTCAGGCCTCAGATTCTATGACGGTTCCAACGTAAAGGCTTATTGAGAATTAAAGAGATCTAATTCAAGGTAATGTTGGTTGGTGCCTGATGCTCTGTCTCTGGTCGGGCCCATCGGAGTCTAACTGTTGGTTTTCTTTTGCTCCAGCATTTCAGTGGTTTCTTGCTGTCGAGTCCTCACCGTTGTCTCACAACTGTGGTTCTTTGATTATTTGTGTTCACGGAGATGTTGCACTGATGAGTTAGGAGGCCTTCATGCGGACTGAACAAATTATTTGTCTAAATCGCCACGGAAGTAAGGGCGAGGATTGTGGCCACGGAAAATCGATTTAAGCCCCCGTGTGGAGTTCTTTCCACTGACCGTTCCAAGGCGGTTCTTCTGTGGTGGTTTATTTATGTTGTCGTTTATTACTACTCACTGTGTGTATCACTTGTGTCTTTTTATTTCGGATGGCCATCCTTTGTTTAGGTTTCCATTATGGTCTTGTCGCTTCATGTTTGTGTTTCTTTCCCTTTGGTGTCTTTGATGGGTGGAGTAAGTTAATTGTATCGATTCCTGATCTTTGTTTTACTATTACTTTTCATGGTGTCCCTTTCTGCTGAAAACCAATATGAAATCATTGAAGCTTTTAGGTCCACTTCTGTGCGGTGCCGTTTTACTATAAATCCCTATTTTTGATATCACTAAATCGATTTTGTGATATCAAAAAATCGATTTTTTGATACCACTAGTAATTAAGTGATATCACTTATTATTTTGTGATATCACAAAATCAATTTTTGTCAGCACGATTGCATGATATCACAAAATCGATTTTGTGATATCGCAAAATTGGCATCATTTTGTGCTCTAATTATATTCAGTGATATCACTTATTCTATATAGTGATATCACTATATCGATTTTGTGATATCACTAGTTCGATTAAGTGATATCGCAAATTAATCTTTATTTAGTGATATCACAAAATCTATTTTGTGATATTACTATTTCGAGTTTGTGATATCACTAAATAAATATGAATTTGTGATATCACTCAATCGATTTTGTGATATCATATTTTCTTTTTGAACTTTTGGAATAATGGGGGCTCCCGAAATGATCAAGTCACATGCAATGCAACTGCACACGCTCTAACGGCATATCGCCCGCATTGTGAATGCAGCAATGACTGCTATTCAAAACTGGCAGTTACTTGAATGACATGTTGTCATTGTCCGTTTGCGTGCGTGCGTGTGTGTGTGATTTTGTTCCGCAAAAGATTTCTCAAGAACTGTTGGGCTTAGATTTCCATAACTTTGTAGGCATTGCAATAATGAACTCATGTATTCATGTAAGTCGTCTGCTAGTAAGACGATTTACACTGAAACCGATCGCACATGCGTACTGGTAAACCACTTAGGAGATCTAAGCACGCCAAGGCAAAGCAGTGCGAGTCGGCCAGTCCATGTTGTAAACCCTATTGGTTTCATTGGGCTGCAGGGCTTGAGATGTCATTTCATCTCAATGTCGGCTAAAAGGCCAACAGAATTGGAAGCTACGTCTCCAAAATGACCTATACAGTGCTGACGGGGACGCAATGCTTCAATCAAATAAACAGACCACAAAAACGGCTAAACACCACACAATACGTGACGTCACGGCGATGTAGATTGTTAGGGGAGCACGGTGACGTAGATTGTTAGGGGAGCATCTTCTCCGCCAGGCAACTAATTAGATCTATTAGCCCATTGCATGCGGCAAACCCCTAAAGGTGTACCTTGGCAAACAGTGCAGGCAAAGATCAGACGCCACAGAATGCAGAGTCTGATCAGGGCCAGCACTATTTGCTAGCAGAATTTCCAGTCAAAATAGAATGAAAAACGAAAAAAATAGGTCTGACACCCCTTATATGACAAATGGACTTATTCAACATGTAGCAGTTGGTTAAAGAGTAACTATTGCATTGTTTGCAAATATAATATATTTAGTGATATGACTAATTCGATTTTTGTGATATCACTAATTCGTTCATATTTAGTGTACACTTATTCGATTTTGTGATACACTAATTCGATTTTGTCATATCACTTAATCATGCCTATTTAATGATATCACAAAATCGAATTAGTGATATCACAAAATCAATAAAGTGATATCACTAATTCGATTTTGCGATATCACAAAATAAGTTTGATTTAGTGATATCACTAATTCTATTTAGTGAATCACTAATTCGGTTTTGTGATATCACTTATTCGATTTTTTATATCACAAATTCATCTCTATATAGTGATATCACTAAATACAATTAGTGATATCACTAATTTGATTTAGTGATATCACAAAATAGGCGATTTATAGTAAAACGGAACCTCATACACGTCTAGATATTTGTATGATTTATTAAATATTAATAATACCTATTTCGCTGGTTTGATCAGTCAAATTTACCCCCATAACTTCAGTTAAGTAAACAAATTCTTCTGATCCCGAGGCCCCGTTTTTGGATTTAATCTATCTATTGAAGATGGGTTTGCTTCTTACAAAATTTATGATAAACGCCATGAATTTGATTTTGAGATGGTAAATTTTCCTTTTTGGGGTGGTGATGTACCTCATGCGCCATCCTATGGCGTTTATATTTCGCAATTGATTCGATTTGCCAGAGTGTGTAGTCATGTAACTGACTTCAACACTCGTAATAAATTGTTAACGGCTAAACATCTTAATCAGGGTTATATTTTCCATAAACTCTGAAAGCATTTTCAAAATTTTGTACACGTCATTCTGATTTAATTTCAAAATTCAATATTTGACTTAAATCTCTTCTGCAACAAGGTCTATCGGAACCCGAATTTTATGGTGACTTAGTATATAATTTCAGAAAAAAAATATGTACCCCCAATTACTTCAGCACCCAAGTAAAATCATTCTTCAATATAAAAAAGATTGGGTACAACATAAATGTTATACGACAGACTGCATGCATGGTAGTTAACCCAATCATGTTGACAACTTTGCTTCCCTCTTTAATTGCACGCCGGTGGGTCAGGCCTCAGATTCTATGACGGTTCCAGCGTAAAGGCTTATGTTGATTGGTACCTGATGCTCTGTATGTGGTCGGGCCCATCGGAGTCTAACTGTCGATTTTCTTTTGCTCCAGCATTTTAGTGGCTTCTTCACCGTTGTTTCATCTCTGTGGTGGTTAGATTTTAGTGTTCACAGAGATATTGCACTGATGAGTTGGGAGGCCTTCATGGGAACTGAACAAATTATTTGTCTTAATCGCGACGGAAGTAGGTGCGAGGATTGTGGCCACGTAAAATCGGTTTAAGCCCCCCAGTTGCATTCGTTCCCGCTGACCGTTCCAAGGCGGTTCTTCTGCCGCGGTTAATTTTTGGTATGGTTTGTCTTTGGTTGTTTAAACATATTTTATTCAGAAGATGTACACAGTTCAATTTTTTTACAAGATAATCGTTTTTTGATCTAGAAAAGGTAGTAAACCCAATTACAGTTGACAACTTTGCTTCCCTTTTTAATTGCACGCCGGTGGATCAGGCCTCGGATTCTATGATAGTTCCAGCGTAAAGGCTTACTGAGAATTAGAGTGATCTATTTCAATGTAATGTTGGTTGGTGCCGGATACTCTGCCTCTGGTCGGGCCCATCGGAGGCTAACCGTTGGTTATCTTTTGCTCCGGCATTTCAGTGGTTTCTTGCTGTCGAGTCCTCACCGTTGTTAATGCTCCCAACTTTGAAAAAGTTGGGGGCATATTGCTTCTGGCTTATTCCGTTTGTTCGTTCGTTCGTACGTTAGTTCGTTTGTTTGTTCGTTCATTTTTACGTTCGTCACACTTTCTTGTGCACAGCATAACTTTATAACCATGTATCCCAGGGTTGTGAAATTTCATATATTGATTCCTCATGAAAAAATAAGTGACCCGTATTATTTTTCTTATCCGAATTATCTCCCCTTTTCGAGCTATTTCTATTTTAATTAAATAACATAGACATTTCGTTAGCAAGATATCTGAAAAAGAATTTGAGCCTGAGCCTTGATATTTGATACACTGATTGGGACTAAGGAGGAAATTACCTGATTAAATTTTCAAGCAATTTGTTGTAATTTTGATAGAGTGTTGGCCCTTTGAAATTTCTTGCCATTTAATTGTGTTGCTTTCTTGCACATAGCATTACTTTAGAACCATGTTTCCTAGTGTTTTGAAATTTCATAAATGGATTCCTCATGAAAAATAGATGACCCATATTTATTCTTATCCGAATTATCTCCCCGTTTCACGTTATTTCCCTTTTAATTAAATAACATAAAAAGCTCGTTAGCAAGATATCTCAAAAAGTATTTGAGCCAGAGCCTTGATATTTGGTATACTGATTGGGACTGAGGTGGACATTAGCTGATTATATTTTAAACAATTTTTATTAAATTTTGTTAGAGTTATGGCCCTTTGAAATTTCTGGCCATTTAATTGTGTTGCTTTCTGGTGCATTGTATAACTTTATAACCATGTATGCTAGTGTTTTGAAATTTCATGTATAGATTTCTCATGAAAAATGATCGACCTGTATTTTTAGCTCACCTGAGCCGAAGGCTCATGTGAGGTATTAGTATACCACCAGCCAGCGTCCGTCGTCCGTCGTCGTCGTCGTCCGTCGTCCACACTTTCAAAGAAGTATATCTCCGGAACCAGTGGGCCAATCTTGATCAAATTTCATGTGAAGCATTATCAGATAGGGGGAAAGGCTGCATACTGTTTTCGGGCAGATCGGATTGGAACTCTGGTTGCCATGGCAACAAATAGCTCCCATAGACTTAACATAGGAAAAAGTTTGTCATCACTCTAGCTCCGTCAATTTTTTTCTGATCGACTTCATTCTTGCAGATAACGAGGACAGGCATGAAATCTCGATCAAGTTCGATTTTGGGCTGAATCGGATTATTCACTCAGGAGTTACGTGCCCTTGAGCGTTGAAAAAATTGCCTATTGACTTAACATGGGGAGAATGTTGTCATCACCGTAGCTGCTTCAATTATTTTCAGATTGGCTTTATTCTTGCAGATAACCAGCACAGCCATGAAATCTGGGTCAAGTTCTATAACTGGCAGAATCGGATCATTCACTTAGGAGTTACCTGCCCTTGTGTGTTTTTGCATTAGGGTTAATGGGAATTTCAAAAATGTATATCTTAAAGACTACTTGGCCAACTTTGATCAAATTTCATGTGTCGCATTATTGGGCAAGTGGAAAGGCTTCATTAGGTTTTCAGGCAGATCTGAGTGGAACTCTGGTTAGCTCACCTGAGCCGAAGGCTCATGTGAGGTATTAGTATACCACGAGCCGTCGTCCGTCGTCCACACTTTCAACGAAGTATATCTCTGGAACAAGTGGGCCGGCCTTGATCAAATTTCATATGAACCATCATCAGGTAGGGGGAAAGGCTGTATTAGGTTTTCGTGCAGATCGGATGAGAACTCTGGTTGCCACAGCAACAAAGAGCTCCCATGGGCTTAACATAGGAAAAAGCTTGTCATCACTCTAGCTCCGTCAATTTTTTTCGGATCGACTTCACTCTTGCAGATAACGAGGACAGGCATGAAATCTCGATCAAGTTCGATTTTGGATTGAATCGGATTATTCACTCAGGAGTTACGTGCCCTTGAGCGTTGAAAAAATTGCCTATTGACTTAACATGGGGAGAATGTTGTCATCACCGTAGCTGCTTCAATAATTTTCAGATTGGCTTTATTCTTGCAGATAACCAGCACAGCCATGAAATCTCGGTCAAGTTCGATAACTGGCAGAATCGGATCATTCACTTAGGAGTTACCTGCCCTTGTGTGTTTTTGCATTAGGGTTAATGGGAATTTCAAAAATGTATATCTTAAAGACTACTAGGCCAACTTTGATCAAATTTCATGTGTCGTATTATTGGGCAAGTGCGAAGGCTTCATTAGGTTTTCAGGCAGATCTGAGTGGAACTCTGGTTGCCATGGCAACATCTAGCTCCCATAGACTTCACATAGGAAAAAGCTTGTCATCACTCTAGCTCCGTCAATTTTTTTCTGATCGACTTCATTCTTGCAGATAACCAGTACAGGCATAAAATCTCGGTCAAATTCGATTTTGGGCCGAATAAGATAATTCACTCAAGAGTTACGTCCCCTTGAGCGCCCGAAAAATTGCCTAGCGACTTAACATGGGGAAAATGTTGTCATCACTGTAGCTGCTTCAATTTTGTTCGGATTGGCTTCATTCTTACAGATAACCAGCACAGCCATGAAATCTCGGTCAAGTTCGATAATTGGCAGAATCGGATCATACACTTAGGAGTTACCTGCCCTTGTGCAATTTTGCATAAGGGTTAATGTGAATTTCAAAAATGTATATCTTGAAGACTACTTGGCCGACTTTGATCAAATTTCATGTGTAACATTATTGGGCAAGTGGAAAGACTGCATAAGGTTTTCATGCAGATCTGAGTGGAACTCTGGTTACCATGGCAACATATAGCTCCCATAGACTTAACATAGGAAAAAGCTTGTCATTCTCTAGCTTCGTCAATTTTTTTCTGATCGACTTCATTCTTGCAGATAATAAGGACAGGCATAAAATCTCGGTTAAGTTCGATTTTGGGCAGAATCGGAATATTGACCTCGGAGTTACGTGACCTTGAGCGACAAAATATTTGCCCATAGACTAAACATAGGGAAAATGTTGTGACTACGATAGCGACTTGAATTTTTTTCAGATCAGCTTCAAACTTGCAGGTAACGAGGACAGACATAAAATCAAGGTTAAGTTCGATTTTGGGCCGAATCGGATTATTTGCCTTGGAGTTACCTGCCCTTGAGCATGAAAAAATACGTTGTGACCACGATAGCAACTTTATTTTTATTCAGATCAGCTTCAAACTTGCAGGTAACGAGGACAGGCATAAAATCCCGGTTAAGTTCGATTTTGGGCTGAATCGGAATATTGACCTCGGAGTTACGTGACCTTGAGCAACAAAAAATTTGCCCATAGACTTAACATAGGGAAAATGTTGTGACTACGATAGCGACTTGAATTTTTTTTCAGATCAGCTTCAAACTTGCAGGTAACGAGGACAGACATAAAATCTCGGTTAAGTTCGATTTTGGACCGAATCGGATTATTTGCCTTGGAGTTACCTGCCCTTGAGCATAAAAAATACGTTGTGACCACGATAGCAACTTTATTTTATTCATATCAGCTTCAAACTTGCAGGTAACGAGGACAGGCATAAAATCTCGGTTAAGTTCAATTTTGGGCCGAATCGGAATATTGACCTCGGAGTTACGTGACCTTGAGCGACAAAAAATTTGCCCATAGACTTAATTAGGGAAAATGTTGCGACTACGATAGCGACTTGAATTTTTTTCAGATCAGCTTCAAACTTGCAGGTAACGAGGACAGACATAAAATCTCGGTTAAGTTCGATTTTGGGCCGAATCGGAATATTTGCCTTGGAGTTACCTGCCCTTGGGCATAAAAAAATACGTTGTGACCACGATAGCAACTTTATTTTTATTCATATCAGCTTCAAACTTGCAGGTAACGAGGACAGGCATAAAATCGCGGTTAAGTTCGATTTTGGGCCGAATCGGAATATTGACCTCGGAGTTACGTGACCTTGAGAGACAAAAAAATTTGCCCATAGACTTAACGTAGGGAAAATGTTGTGACAGAAATAGCGACCTGAATTTTTAGCTCACCTGAGCCAAAGGCTCCAGTGAGCTGATAGTATACCAAGGCTCCGGAGTCCGTCGTCTGTCGTCCTTCCATCCGTCGTCCACACTTTCAATGAAGCATATCTCAGAAGGCAGTCAACCAATCTTGTTTAAATTTTATGTGTAGCACCATTGGGCAAGGGGAAAGGCTGCATTAGGTTTTGGAGCTAGTCTGGCTCATTTGTTCCTTCATTCTTCTTTCTCTCCATATAGAGATAATAGACCAATGTTAAATTTTTAATCAAAGATTTCTCAGGAACTATAAAAGCTAGAAGCATCAAATTTGGTATTCAATAGAATAATGATGACTTATTTTGTGTAAGAGACATTGGGCTTTCTCAGCTTATTCGTTCATCTGTTCTTTCATTCTTCTTTCTCTCCATTTTGACCAATGTTAATTTTTCGTCAAAAATTTCTCAGGAACTATAGAAGCTAGAAGTCTCAAACTTGGAATGCAATGCAATAATGATGACTTATATCCTGTAAGGGTCAATGAGCTGGATTCTATTAGCAGATTTAGTAGTCAAGTCTGTGAATTGTTAAAACTTAAGTTCCTCAGGTGAGCAGTTTAGGCTCATTGAGCCTCTTGTTTTCTTTTTCGAGTTATCTCCTCTTTTTGATTTATTTCCTCTTTAATTAAATAACATAGAAATCTCGTTAGCAAGATATCTCAAAAGGTATTTGAGCCAGAGCCTTGATATCTGGTATACTGATTGGGACTGAGGAGGAGATCACCTGATTAAATTTAAAAAAAAATAATAATGAAATTTTGTGATAGTTATGTCCCTTTCTTATTTCTGGCCATTTAATTGTGTTGCTTTCTGTTGCATAGCTTAACTGTATAACCATGTATGCTAGTGTTTTGAAATTTGATATATGGATTTCTCATGAAGAATTAGTTGACCTGTATTTTTTTTTTCTTTTCCGAATTATCTCCCCTTTTTGAGTTATTTCCCCTTTAATTAAATAACATAGAAAAACGTTAGCAAGATATCTCTAAAAGTAGTTGAGCTAGATCCTTGATATTTGGTACACTGATTGGGACTAAGGAGGAGATCACCTAATTAAATTTTCAACCAATTCAATGAAATTTCGTTAGGGTTATGGCCCTTTACAATTTCTGGCCACTTAATTGTGTTGATTTCCTGTGCATAGTTTTATTTAAGAACTATGTATGCTAGTGTTTTGAAATGTCGTATATGGATTCCGATTTGGGCTGAGGCGGAGATTGCCAGGTTAATTTTTTAACTAGTTTAATGAAATCTTGTTTGGTGATTGATTTTGCAATTTCTGACCATTTAATTGTGTTTCTTTCTTGTTGCAAGATATTTAAAAAACTATTTAAATTGTTGCTTAAAAATTGACAGACTGATTTGGAAAGACTAGTTCATCACCTGATTAACATTTGAAAAAAAAATCTGAATTTTAATGCCCCCAACTTCGAAGAAGTTGATGGGGCATATTTGTACAGTCTTGTCCGTATGTCCGTCTGTCTGTCCGCCGTTACGCTTTCACCCTGTAGGAAACTCAAGAATGGTTTGAGCTAGGATCTCGAAATTTCATATATGGAATGTGCATGAAAAATAAGCGGACACGTATTTTATTATTTTTCGCCGGACTTGTCTTTGCAGAGTTACGTCCCTTTTTGGACATGCATTGTGGCTATGGGGAAACCTTGTGAGCAAGATATCTGGAGAACCACTTGAGCTAGGCTCATGATATTTAGTAAACAGTTTGGGTTTTATGTGTAGATGACCTGATTAACTTTTGATGAAATAACGAAAATATTTAATGGCGTAACGCCCTTTTTCGGACTTAAGCATTGTGGCAATGGGGAAATATTGTGAGCAAAATATCCGGAGAACTGCTTCAGCTAGGCTCATGATATTTAGTAGACAGTTTGGGTCTAAGGTATAGATGAACTGATTAACTTTTGGTGAAATTCCGAAAATATTTAATGGAGTTACGCTCTTTTTCGGACTTAAGCATTGTGGCTATGGGGAAACCTTGAGAGCTAAATATCTGGATATTTAAATGAATAAATGAACTGGGCTCATGATATTTAGTAAACTATTTGGGTCTAAGGTGTAGATGAACTGATTAGCGTTTGAGACAATTCCGAAAACATTTAACAGAGTCATGTCCCTTTACGGACTTATGCATTGTGGCTATAGGGAAATCTTGTGATCTAAGTATTTGGAGAACCGCTTTACCTAGGCTCATTATATTTGGCATACAGTTTGGGTCTAATGTGTAGCTGATCTGTTTAATTTTTTACGAAACTCTGAAAATATTTAATGGAGATATGCCCCGTTTTGGAATTATACATTTTGGCTATAGGGAAACCTTGTGAACAAAATAACTGGAGAACCACTTGAGTTAGGGTCATGAAATTTGGCAGTCTGTTTGCTAATAAAGCATAGATGACCTGAATAACTTTTGTTAAAAATCTATTAATATTTGACATGTTTATTTTTAATGCAAATGATCATGAGGTACTGTTTACTGTCCCATTTAGGGACAAGCATATGGTTGGGGCATAGTGTTTCACAAACACAATTTCTAGTTCATCTCTACGGTTATTTGATTTTTTTGTGTTCCCGGAGATGTTGCACTGATGAGTTAGGAAACCTTCATGCAGGCTGAACAAATAATTTGTCTAAATCGCGATGGAAGTAAGGGTGAGGATTATGGCTATGTAAAATCGATTTAAGCCCCCCAGTTAGATTCGTTCCCGCTGACTGTTCCAAGGCGGTTCTTCTGTCGCGTTTTATATTTGTTATAGTTTGTCTTTGGGTCGCTTATATTATTATAGCCCCGCTTTGAAAAAGTGGGGGCTATATTGGATTTGGCTTGTCCGGAATTCCGTCTGTCTGTCTTTCTGTCTGTCTGTCTGTAATATTTGATAGTGGGTACCTTGTTACCCCAACTCCTCTTACAGTTCTAGGTCAATCCTTTTGAAACTTTACAGGTGTTTTCATATAGGTCTGAAGATGTGCATATTCTTTTTTCATTATCCTTAAATAATTTTTTTTCACTTATTTCACCTTTTTTAACTTAGACAATTTTTGAGATCTACTAATGTTAAAATGTATAGGGAGTAGCTACCTTGTTACCGCAACTCCTCTTACAGTTCTAGGTCAATCCTTTTGAAACTTTACAAGTGTTTTCATATAGGTCTGAAGATGTGCATAATCTGTTTTCATTATCCTTAAATATTTTTTTTTTCACTTATTTCACCTTTTTTAACTTAAACAATTTTTTAGATCTACTAATGTTAAAATGTATCAACTACAGAAAAAAAAATTGTGCAACCTCCAATCACTGCCTTTCGATCTCCCGTAGTTGCTTTGTTCTTTCCCATTATTTAAGGAGCGCACTATGATTCGGTCTGCTCATGCAGTCACGATAACGGATATCTGTGAAACACCCCCTCAATATTTGCTCCATTCAGAAGTCAATGTCGCACATACACATTACAGCGGCATCTTCAAAGTAATTGCCAATTACACGGAGTTTTTCCATATGTTTTCTGTGTCGAAGATAAACAAATGGAATATTCTTGAAGAGTTTATGGCTAAATCATTCCGATTCACAAACGATTGGCATCTGCTACAGAATTATGCCGGATTTTGAAGGAATTTATCATTAACAGGTAATTACCCATTGTTTATACACAGATTCACCCTTATTGACTCGAGTCTGAAAATGTTTCGTGTACACGGAATCGTTTCGTGTAGGACCTTCCGTGTAAACGTTTACAGATTTTTGTAAACGTGACAGCCCTAACGGCCATGGAGAGATATATACCAATAAAAATGACCAAAACAAAGCATAGTGTACCATGGATCGATAACACGATCAAACACCTAACCAGAAGGCGTGACAGAATGTACTTTCGTGCTCGTAAGTCTAGTTTCATTTTGGATAGCCTATTTGTCATTATGTGGGAAAGTAACTGTCCTTTTGGCTTTCTGCTGTTGATGTTTCCATTTGGGTCGGTTGTTTCATGTTTGTGTTTCTTTCCCTTTGGTGTCTCTGATGGGAGCTGTGGGTTAATTGTATCGATTTCTGATCATTGTCTCCACTTCTATTTTGTCCAAAGCAAAATTGCAAAATTATCTCTCCGAAAATTGGATCTTCCTGTGATGTATTTAGCCACATAAACTGTAAAATGAGTATTTTTAGTGCTAATTTAGGTCCAACTGGGCTGTTTGATCTTTTTTTACTCTGATCCATTTAATGGGTGGAGGTGGAGAGGGGTTTGGCCTTTCTTTAAAGTAGAAGTAAAACAAAGATCAGGAATCGATACAATTAACTTACTCCACCCATCAAAGACACCAAAGGGAAAGAAACACAAACATGAAGCAACCAGACAATAATGGAAACCTAAAAAACGGAAGGCCATAAGGACAATTACTTTCCCACAAAATGGCCAAATGGCCATCAAAAATAAAAAGACTCAAGTGATACACACAGTAAGTAACAAACAACAACATAGATAAACCGCCACAGAAGAACCGCATTGGAACGGTCAGTGAAAAGAATTCCACTGGGGGCCTTAAATCGATTTTACATGGCCATAATCCTCGCCCTTACCTCTGTCGCAGTATACACTATTTTTGGATGGCCAATTGGCCATTTTGTGGGAAAGTTATTGTCCTTATGGCCATCCTTTGTTTAGGTTTCCATTTCATGGCATTTAGGCATTTATAATGATTTTCATTAAAGTTTTGTTTTCAAAATATCCTCAAAATGCCATTTTTCACTAAAAGTAGGGAATATAGGAGTAGGAAAAGCCGTAACTTCAACATTTGGATGCTATTATGGCTTAAATTTAGTGCATTTTAGGACTGAGGTGTTCCAAAGACACATGAGAAGAACCACTGATGTAAACCAGTTTCTTGGTTCCAGTCCAGAAAGGGGTCAACTTTTTCGCTTTTTCCCAAAATATTGTTTGTTCGGCTTTCATCCTAGAATCTGAAGGCGATACCTTTTTGGCAAACTTGAAAGTTTCTTTGTCACTGAACATTTATAATGCATTACTACATTATTAGATATGATCTTAATTTCTGTTTGTCAATTCTTTTGATGAATCATAAAGAAAATAGGGTTTGGCTTAAACTTTAGAAAAATCAGCACCTTTGCCCCGTTTTCAGTCATAACATAATCTTTGCACAAATTTGTACGTTATTTCCAAGTCGATGTCATAAATTGGATCTTCCTGGCGTGTATTTAGCCACAAAAACTGTAAAATTAATAATTTTAGTGCTAATTTAGTTCTAACTGGTCTGTTTGTTCATTTTCGACTCTGATCAATGTAATTGGGAGATGTGGGGGGTGGCTTCACTCTAAAGCCGTGTAAATCAGTGTTGTCATCATTGATCTGTTTAGAAAAGAGTGTGGAAATCTTCCACTGACCGTTCCAAGGCGGCTCTTCTGTGGCGATTTATTTATGTTGTTGTTTGTTACTTACTGTGTGTATCACTTGTGTCTTTTAATTTTGGATGGCCATATGGCCATTTTGTGGGAAAGTAACTGTCCATATGGCCTTCCATTGTTTAGGTTTCCATTATGGTCTGGTCGCTTAATGTTTGTATTTCTTTCCCTTTGGTGTCTTTTATGGATGGAGTAAGTTAATTGTATCAATTCCTGATCTTTGTTTTACTTCTACGTTGCAGTTCGTGTATGATTTTAAACATTAGAAAAGACACCTACTCCATCTTGGATTTATCAATAAGGTTATTTGGCATAATTAAGGCTTTGTCCAAAGCAAAATTTTAAAATTATCTCTCTCTCTCCGAAACACCTGCTGCAATATTGCGATAAGTTTTCTCATCCGTTATAAGTTCTAATTGGTTACATGGTACAGTCTGTGAACAGATAGATATATTAAGCTGTTTTTAATGTTTCATCAAAGTTTTGTCTTCAAAATATCCCCAAAATGCCATTTTTACTTAAAATAGGGGCTTTAGGTGTAAAAAAAGCCAAAGCTTCTACATTTGGATGCTACTTAGGCCTAATTTAGTGCATTTTAGGACTGAAATATTCCAAAGGCACATGAGAAGAACCATTGATGCAAACGGTTTCTGGGTTCCAGTCCAGAAAGAGGTAACATTTGTGATTTTCCCAAACTATGGTTTGTTAGACTTTCATCGTAGAATCTGAAGGCGATTTTTTTTTTTTTTTTGCAAACTTGAAAGATTCTTTCTCACTGAACATTTATTATGCATTACTACATTATAAGATATGATCCAAATTTCTGTTTTGCCATTCTTTTGATGGATCATAAAGAAAATAGGGGTTGGTTTTAGTGTACTTCTACGGAGATTGTTTAAATTATAGCCCTGGGGGCCAGATGTGGCCCCTCTTTTGGGCCGACATATTTTAATAATAAATAAACAATAGACAAAAATTGACCCCGCCCAGGGACTCAAGGTTTTAGCTCATGGTCGTTGAGTTCCTGGGCGGGGTCAGTTTTTATCCCAGTGCAATAATTTGAACAATCTCGGTTGAGATCTACTAGCGAAGCTGTGTAACAACTATCAAAGGCGTGGGTCTGCTGGTATCAAACAAGAACATTCTAAATGGTTCTATGTAAAGCGTGTTGGCCCTTAGGTGGAGCCATTTTTTGCTCCAGGGCAATAATTTGAACAAGCGTGGTAGAAGTTTACTTGACGAAGCTGTGTACAAAATGTCAGCCTAAGTAAAGTAGTAAGAAAAGGTCACCCAGGAAAGGTCACAATCAAAGAACGCAGTCATCTCAAGTAAGTAACATGGAGGGACAAATAAAACAGACTGTCAGATGAAACATGAACCAACGGCACAAATCCAATTAACAGGCAAGACACTGCAAAAGAACGAGCACCTTGGGACGGTCAGTGGTGAAACAACTTGGGGCCTTTAACTCCGGAACATGGGGTCCGCCGGGGGAGGGGTGCAGGCTTTAGTTTATGCAATCCTTGAAGATGTCACTAGAAGAAGCTGTCTACCAATTATCAAAGGCCTGGGGCTTGAAGAAATATATGATGCTTCCACGCAGAGCTGAATCCGGCCCGCACACTAGTACTGGTAAACCGCTTAGAGGATCTAAGCCTGTCCAGGAACCGCGGTGTGAGGCGGACCGTCCATGCTAATAAACCCTATTGGTTTCATTGGGCGACAGGGCTTGAGATGTCATTTCATCTCAATGTCGGGTAAAAGTCTCACAAAATTTCTCCCAAATGACCTTTACAGTGTTGACGGGAACGTTAAACCTCAAATCAAACATATTAGCTCATGGTGAGCTATTGTGAGCCGACCTCGGAAGCTCAGTCGGATATGCGTCTAACTGGTGATGAGGTGGACGCGGGTTCGATACCTGCCGGAGTTGGCAACATTCTTTCGTGGAGATTGATCATGAAGATTGATAATGAAATCTTATCTACGGTCATTCTCTCCCTTCCGCTGATTCAAGTAGGGCAGTTGCCAGATTCTGGCGGAAGAAGGTGCACTGTACAGGTTAACCGCTTAGGTATAAACATGTCCAGGAAAATAGTGGATATGTGAACGGACCGGCACAAAATGACCTAAAATGGTGTTGACTTGACCGATATACTTCAGTACAAGCAAACAAACAAATGGTGAGCAATGTGATCGTTTAGTGTCCGTTGTCCGTCGTACGTTGTCAACAGTGTGCTTTTACTACTTATTCCTCCTAAGCCTTTATACTAGTTTCATTCAGACTTCACAGAAATATTACCTACGTGGCTCCCTGCCAAAATAGCATAAATCGTTTCGCTTCGATGAACAAGATGGCCAAAGAGCTTGACGTATAAAATTCTTTAAACATCAGCTCCTCCTTTACCTGTTGACACATTTCTTTCAACCTTCATAGAAATGTTGCTTAGGCGATGCTTTAACAAAATAGCAAAAATGGTTCCGCTCCGAGGAAAATAATGGCCACCAGATCTAAAGATAGAAACACATCAATTTGCTTTAAATACTTACTTCTCCTATACCCTTTGACCAGTTTCATTCAATCTTCACAGGAAACAGTGCACATGTAGATGCCGCAAAATGTGGCGCATGATCAGGATATATACTTTGTGCAAGTCAAGGGTCTGAATTATTTCTCCATCAACAAACAAATGCATGGTTCACCATTGTTCAGTGCTTTGAATTTTCATTTCAGATCAACAGATTAGACGAAAAAATGGACCAAGCTCTGGTGTTATTAAATATTCTAGTAAAATCTCAAACCAACCGCCCTAAATTCACAAGGAGCAATACTATTCAACCAGAAACAGAACGGCCAAGAACTCGTTCTACAGTTAAGTCTGACAGTGAACGGACTAGAAGTATAAGCACTGATCCGGATTTAACGTAACATATGGATATGCCCAGAGAAAGGCTTTTTAAAATTGAGAAACTGAAAGTATGCTCACTCCGTCAGTATGAGATAAAACTTTATCAGTTACCCCATATATATGTTGCATTGCAACGCATTGACCTGATAAAGATATGCTATCTCAGGACAAGTGAGCTTTATCACGTCAACGTGGCATTGCACTTTTATGAATGAAGCGGACTACCGGCAAAAAATGGCTAAAATGTTATTACTGAAAAAAAAATAAAAAAGTGTATACCCCCGCAAACCCTAGTTTTCTCTACATAAAGTGGGGTGTAGGGGGGTCTTCATTTCACGGGCTTGTTCACGTGATGAGTACTGGGATGTGGAACACCAATGTTTGGATTGCTTGAACTTTGCCATGTTCAGCTGCTATGAGCTTTTAATTTCTGTTGCTTTTAAATAATAAAGCATTTTAGACGACATATGAGAACAAACGTTATTTACATTCTAAAATATATTTTGCTCAAAATTTAATGTCGTGTGACATCAATACGAAGGACTAGATACTTGGCAAACAGTGCAGGCCCGGATCAGAAGCCGTGGCGCATACACTATTTGCCTACACTATTTGCAATAAGTTAAGTTATTTTCGAAATAGATTTTAAATATAACACAACCTGCCACCACCAAATTTTAAAAAAGGGTGTAGGATTATTAATAGAAAATAGTCTTGCTACTGTTGCGTGTTGCTGGACGCCTTTGGCAAACTGTGTATACCCAGATGATAAGCCGCAAAATAGCCTACTCATCCGGCAGCTCAGGGTCTACACTGTATGCTTAAATACTGGTACTTGGGTATAAGACTCAGCTGTCAATTTAATGATATCTTTCTTCATAATAGAATTTCTTGAGGATGTACGGTTTTGATGATTGTTTTGATTTCAGTTAGTACAGTCCTGATATTTCATTGTGGAATTGTCTAAAGTGTTTGAAGCAGATGACGGTATGTGTCCAGTTGAACGGTAAAAATATCCCGATGAGATGGCTCATTGCCATCATATATGAACTTCACAGTTTGCATGACTCTAGGGTTGTAAGAGACAACCATTTTTACGCAGTAACAAACGTTGGAATCGAAAGGGATAATTTGAAACCTTATGTAAGAATGCTGTCATTCTGTCATCTATTTCAAACATACACAGATCCTTTTTGTCGCACCTGCTATTAGCATGATGCGAGATAGGCTTCACGTTTTCCGTCCGTCCGTCTGTCCGTCCGTCCCTCCCTCCCTCCATCCCATGCGACACCTGTAGCGTTCACCCTAATGGTCAAGTTTATTTCTCATTGTTGACACTTGGTACATACTTGTATCTTGGGATGGCAACTTAAATGCAAGCATCCATATTTGACCTTGACCTACATTTTATGATTCACTAACTTTGTAAAATATTGCAACCACCCTAGCGTTCACCCAAATGGTTTAGTTCATTTCTCAAGAGTTGCAACTTTTATACATGCATCTATATTTGACCATGGCCTAGATGTCATGGTTAGGTGACTTTGCGCCCCCACAGGCGCGACATTGCCTTCGGCGGAATTCTTGTTAGTAGTATGGATGTGCTCCAACTTCAGTTATGGAACATTACACTCATGGGTGAGAGGGGTTTGAGGATATAAATAAATCAAAGCACTGACAGCACTGATTTGGCGATTGTCTCTGAGAGCAGGCTGGCAAAACGGTCATGAACGGGAACTTGAACTGTTTTGGTATATCCCTAAGTTCTTGTACATAATGAAAACAGTGAGGAACCTGGTCAGACGCCGCGTTCTGTGGTGTCTGATCTGGGTCTGCACTGTTGCATATAGACGACAGGAGTTGGTATGTCATTTCGTTTCAATGTCGGGTAAAATTCTCACAAAATTGGAAGCAACGCCTCCAAAATGACCTATATAGTGCTGACGGGGACGTTAAACCTCACACAAACAAACAAAACAAATAACACGGCTATTTTTGGGTCGATTGTTCGCCGACACAAAATTACTAAGCAGAAAAGCTCTTCTGTGCTAAAGCCCACATGACTATCACTGACTTGTCAGAATAACTTTTTATAGAATATAGCCGCAGTGAGATCAGGTTTTTTTTTGCTTAAAAGGGTTATCTTGGAATAATAGATTGGGCTTGGCAAACAGTGTAGAACCAGACCATAGGCCACAGAACGCAGCGTCTGATCAAGATCTACACTATTCACTGAAAACTCGGAATTTCAGGGTCAAATGATACAGTTTTAATCACAGTCCAGGACTATTTCTTGGACAGCCACCCAGAGACAATCGACCCACCAGTACTCTCTGTGCTGTGATTTTATATGGTTTGCAAAAGGAAAGCTGTTTTATTTTCTCCATATCAAACTGGCACCTGTATGTCATTACATATCTATTTTGAAGTTTGAAATCCCCCAAGTTTACATAATACTATTTGATATGAACTTGGATTTCGTATGCATTTTCTGTGCATAATAATTGGTTATGTATTATTAATAATGAGGGTAGTTATGTCTCTTTTTTCTGCATTTCTCATAAATGGTTGTATTTATAAATTATTGTGCATGAATGAAAGTTGTATTTTTCTTTTCGGAATGGCAATGGCAGTCGACTGGTAATAGCCAAAACACTTTAAAATGGCTAGTGACTGGCAATAGCAAAATTCTGTTAAAATGGCTAATGACAGTCGACTGGCAATAGCCAAAATACGTTCAAATGGCTAGTGACAGTCCCCTGGCAATAGCCAAAATACATTTAAATGGCTAGTGACAGTCGACTGGCAATAGCCATTTTAACGTGTTTTGGCTATTGCTAGTTTTATTTTTCTTTTCTTTTTTTTAGACGTATTACAACATGTTGTTAAAAGTATTTCCCAGACAAAACATTTTGTTGTATTTTATAAATTCTGAAATATTACAAAACGAATTTTTAAGCACTGTGTTGTTTGTATATTCACATTATATATGGCTGAAAAGCTGAATCAGGCCTATCTATTTTTGCCAAATTGGTTTTTGCTGAGCATTACGCAAACACACCTATACTACATTGCCACCTTTATCGCCGAAAAAAATGAAAATTTGAAGATGAAAAATTGTGATATTTTTCTTATTTCTGCTCAAAATATAGATTGTGGGCACTCGTTAGAACCGCCTCATCGAGGCAGTTCTAACGAGTACCCACAATCTATATTTTAGAGCAGAAATAATACAAATAAAGATTACCCCTGTAAACCCGAGTTTTACTATATAAAAGTGGGGTTCAAGGGGGTCATGTTTTCGTGAAGGGAATATTTTAATATGGTTATAATAGGATATCAGCATACAGTCAAACTTCGATGGGTCGAACACCTTTGGAACCATGAACATCTGTTCAAGACAGCGATAGTTCGAGTCACTGAGGGTTACTATTGGTGCCATACCAGGAAACATAATAAAGATAATTTCCGGACATCTTTTCATTGTCGTAATACAAATGTTTATTGTGTAGACTCTTTAGAATCGGCTCATTAAGACAATTCGAGTGAGTAAACCCAATTTACATTTGCAAGATAAAAGACAATCTACCTAATTTGTCCTTCATTATTTCATATCTGGAGGAACTCCCCAAGGACTCAAAAAATAGTTTCACTCATCCATGGTAAAGGAGTTATAGGAGTTTGAGCCATCGAAGCTCTGCTGTATATTCTTTATTCCGTAATTACTAAGCTTTTTATTGATACAACACTAATTGTTGTAAATTTTTATATTGTCTGGTACCAGGGAAGTAAGAAAAAAAAACATTCTTTGGGAAAATGGCGTCATTGGAAGTACGTCTGACAGCTGTCTGTACATGGTGTAAGGCATTATATTACAGGATTCCTATGTTTTAGCTGCGTTATAGCAAGGGTATGTTTAAATTCTGCACCATTTTCTTCACAGTTTACTTTCTAGAACAAATACCACATTATATATACATGTACATGTACCATAAAATATTTGTGACACGTTTGCTGGGCTCATAGCAGAAACTGAGTAAATCTATGGAAACAAACATGTAAAAGTTATGTTGAGAAATGACCTTAAATGGTCTTTCTATATCATGCTTGTAATGAAAACATGCCCTTTTAAATCCAATGGTCAAATTTTACCACCTACAAATAAAAAAAAAATTGGTTTATAACATCCAGAAGAAGCCGTGATGGCGAAATATTGATGCTAATACATAATAAAATATTATTTCGTGTTGGTGTTGATTTACCGACAGTATACATAATTAACCACCTAAACTAGAATTTTTTCTAATATAATTCTTGATATTTTTCACATTTTTGCTCAACACATAGAAATAAGAAAAATAAGATTTACCCCTGTAAGGGGTTCACAATTATATGGGTGTGTTTTTCCTGAATAAATCTGTACAGTTTCGGGATGCACCTTTAAAGCGACCTGTGTCCAAAATCGTGTTATAACGAACTGTGTTTATGAACATATAACATGGTTGCGGTGTAAGTGATCAAGTGCATATTTTTTTAACTGTAGAACGAGAGTCGGGTTAACAACGATGTAAAGAAAGCCCTAAGCAAACCCAACATCTTGCCGATAACATACCCATGTACAGAACCCGGGAAAGGACATGCATGTTTTTAATATGTTGTACGAACAAGATATTTGTTTGGTTTGTTTGTTTGATTTGAGGTTAAACGTCCCTGTCAACACTGTAAATGTCATTTTGGAGACATTGCTTCCAATTCTCTGGGACTTTTATCCGACATTGAGATGATATGACATCTCAAGCTCTGCCGCCCAATATGGACAGGCCGACTCGCACCACTTTGCCTGGGCAGGCTTGGATCCTCTAAGCGGTTTATTTGTACTCGTGTGCGGGTCGGTTCCAGCTCTGCGTGGACCCATCATGCAGCCAATCTATTTCTTCAAGCTCCGATGAGCGGGGGCCGTGCGAATAAGATATTAAGTTGTGCGAACAAGATATTATTGTGCGGACAACACAATTTATCTTGTGCGGACAACATATTATCTTGTTTGCACATCTTAATATCTTGTGCGCACAAGATATTATCTTGTGCGCCTAAGATATTATGTTGTCCAAACAAGATAATATCTTGTCCGCAGAAGATATTATATTGTGCGCACAACTTATAAAAAGAAAACAATCATGTCCCTTCCCGGGTTCCGTATTAGGGCATGTTTTCACATCTACAAAATGGCTACTTTTCCGATGAAAATCCATGATATTGTTCTTATTAATACTGCAAACATAGGTTGTGGGTGCTCGTTAGACCCGCCTCATTGAGGCGGTTCTAACGCGTACTCACAACCTATGTCTTGGTGCAGAAAAAAAACATTGGAAAAAACCTTAGGAAACGCCAAGAAATCAACCGCCATGTCAAACAATTTTCGGAGACCGTCTTTTTGAAATGAAGCAAAACAACACGTGAGCCAACAATACAATAGTGCCAAAAAATATAAAATAAACTGCAAAAAGAACTTCTAAAAATTTGAATATTGTTAAGGACTTGCTGTAATTCTCAAAAATTTTGAACAAAATTGTTTTGCGCTGAGGACTCCAAAAAGAAGGAATGACAAACGGTGTAGAGCCCGATCAGACTGCGATCTGGATCTGCAAAGTTTGCTTAGACCTGTATGTCCCAGTTATAAGGATCATTACCGTATGCTAACTTTTACATACATTACTGTTAATAATTTTCATGAAAACACGAGGTCCTGTCGGCACCGTTTATGTCTTTGTATAAACACATGTTTGCTGAACAATTATTCATTTCACAAACTTGTTCCTCTGTTATGAAGTATTTACAGTTGCGCTGCATCACGTGAATAAGTCCCTGAAATGAACACCCCCTTAACCCCAATTTATATAGAGAAAACTAGGGTTTACATGGGGTATACATTATTTTTCTTATTTCTGCTCCAAGACATAGGTTGTGGGTGCTCGTTAGAACCGTCTCATTGAGGTGGTTCTAACGAGCACTCACAACCTATGTTTGCAGTAAACATAAGAAAAATGTCACGGATTTTCATCATAAAAGTAGCCATTTTGGAGATGTGAAACAATGCACTTTGTCGAACGGGTATGTTATCATAATGGTATTAAATCCTTTGTCTCACAAAATGAAATCTACCAGATTAAGCTACACGATGCTTCCCCGCAGAGCTGAAACCAATCGAACTTTTGAATACTCGTAAATCGCTTATTCAGGAAAAGTGATGCGAGTCTGACCGTCACATAAACAAATCACAAAAACACGGCTATATAATTCTGACCCCCTTGAACCCCACTTTTATACAGTAAAACTGGGGTTTGCAGGGGTAAACCATATTTTTCTTGTTTCTGTTCTAAAATGTAGATTGTGGGTACTCGTTAGAACCGCCTCGATGAGGCGGTTCTAACGAGTACCCACAATCTATATTTTAGCAGAAATTAGAAAATAAATATCACAATTTTTCATATTAGAGTTTTCGTTTTTTGGCGGTTAACTTTACTTTACTTTTGGCGGTTTGTATTTGTGTAGACGTGTTTTGGTAATGTAAGTGGTTTCTTTAGGTAGTACATGTAGGGCATATATATATTCACATCTCAGTGTCGGGTAAAAGTCCCATAAAATCGAAAGCAGCGTCTCCAAAATGACCTAAGTACTGCTGATGGGGACAAAAATCATCACTCAAACTACCATCAGTAATTTTGTGCAGTATGAAATATATGAACAGTGGCGGCGGTTTAATCCGAAAGTCTGGAGAAGCCCGGGATCGATCCTGCGACCCCCTGGTTTACAAGGCGAGTATCAAAACCACAACTCCACGGAGGCTTCAGTCGCACACGTGTATGTTTAGCTCTAAACATATTTTTTTTTCACAGTGTAAACATGAATTTTAGTTGTTTGTATGAGCAATCACTAAATGTACGATGGGATGTCAAATTGACGGACTTCTTAGACCTGCTTTCGATAGTGCTACACAAACCACCTATATGCATTGTACATGGATTACAGATAGAAACAAGTAGCAAGCTGTTAAGCTATTTGCTTATTTTGTCTTTATCCATCACGAAAACACGCCTATGTAGTTTTAACCCCCTTGAACCCACTTTTATATGGGAAAACTTGGCTTTACAGGCATAAACCTTATCTTTCTTATTTCTGCTCTAATATATATAGATTGTGGGTACTCGTAAGAACCGCCTCGATGAGGCGGTTCTAACGAGTACCCACAATCTATATTTTGAACGGAAATAAGAAAAAATATCACAATTATCATCATAAAATGTTAGTTTTTTTTTCGGCCGTAAAGTTTACAATGTATTTGTTTTGGCGGTTTTTCATAATTCAGCATTATCCATAATTAGGTACAATAAGTAATTGGTCTCGATTCAAAATAAGTGGTCGATCAGCTCATCATGAAATCATGCCTTTATAATTCTGACCCCTTAAACCCCACCCTTATAAAGTAAAACTGGGGTTTATAGGGCTTTACTTTATTTTCCTTATTTCTGCTCAGATACATAGATTGTAGATACTTTTTAGAATCGCCTCGGCGAGGCGGGAGGCAGTTCTAACGTTTTCCCACAGTGCCTCGGCGAGGCGGGAGGCAGTTCTAACGTTTTCCCACAGTGCCTCGGCGAGGCGGGAGGCAGTTCTAACGTTTTCCCACAGTGCCTCGACGAGGCGGTTCTAATGCGTTCCTGAAAAATATCAACATATTTTATCTGAAAAAGAGCATTGTTTACGGTACAAATGTAACACTTTCAATATGTGGTCAAGTGTTTTTCTCCGAGTACTCCTGTTTTCACCCATCTCTGATTAACGATCGGCTAGATATGTGTGAAATAATCTTCAAAAGGCCATGAAAGCAAAACAACAAAGACAAAAAAAATCTTTCAATAAATTTGAACAGGCGTGTTATCGTAAGTATTTATTTATTTTACCACATGCTTTGGATAAAATTGACCTTGAAGTTTGTTTTGCAAGATATATAGACTGAATAGATATTAAGGACATTTCGCAATTGA
This sequence comes from Lucinisca nassula, assembly GCA_963580285.1. Lineage (NCBI taxonomy): Eukaryota > Metazoa > Mollusca > Bivalvia > Lucinida > Lucinidae > Lucinisca > Lucinisca nassula. The sequence continues at coordinate 173,871,660 of OY757013.1, read as the reverse complement.
ATCGATAAATTTGAATACGTTTTTACATGTTTATGAACAAATCAATTCTTTTAACACTCGACCGACTGGGCCAAAGTTACTAAGTTCACAGATAAAAGATAAATAGGATATGTTATCAGCTCTCTTGCATACATGTAACAAAAATATTTTCGTTCTTTAAGAATATACATGTTGGTTGGGTTTAACGTCCCCGTCACTGTATAGGTCATTTTGGAGACGTTGCTTCCAATTTTGTGGGACTTTTACCCGACACTGAGATGAATAGACATCTCATGCCCTGCCGCCCAATGAAACCAATAGTGTTTATATGCATGAGCGGTCCAACTCACGCCACTTTTCATGGGCAGGCTTAAATTACCAGTGCTCCTGTGCAGTCAGTTTCAGCTCTGCGTGGAAGCATCACGCAGCCCATCTATTTCTTCAAGCCCCGATGGGTCGTGGCCGAAGAATATACACGTATGACTCGATATATACAACCTATAAACCCAGCTTTATATTCGGTTTTGGTTGCGATTGAAACTCTTTATTTACTGGTCACCACGAAAACACGCCTGTTGAACCCAACTTTTACTTTGTAAAATTGGGGTTTAAAGGGGTAAACCTTATTTTCCTTTATTAATGCTCTACAATAAAGGTTGTGGGTATTCGTTAGAACCGCCTCGATGAGGCGGTTCTAACAAGTACCCGCAATCTATATTTTAGAGCAGTATAAGACAAATGTCACAATTTTATATCTGAACATTTTCGGTTTTTCAGCAGCAAAGTTTACAAATGTATTTGTATAGGCTTGTTTTCGTAATGTTAATTAAGTTGACATATGGGAAAAAGAGCTCAATTCATTCTTTGATTGCTGTTCATAACAAACCCTACTTTTGCAAAAAGTATAGATCCAGTTCAAAGGGCCATCTGATCTAGATCTACACTGTTTGTCATGCAGTTTGTGAAATGAACAAATATATTGTATCAAGTAATTTGATTGGTTATTAAACAGAAATGGGAGTGGCCTAATTAATTTATGCAGCGGGATAAGGATAGACTTCTACGAGCAACTTATAGGACTTAGTCTAAATGATTCTCTTCTTGCAAAAAGATTATTTAATCATAAAAACATACCCGTATTCTGAAATAGCATCAGATGAAATAGATGCTTTTCCTATCGGCCCCGCCCATCGGGGTTTGAAGAAATGGATGGGCAACATGCTTCCACGCAGAGCTGAAACCGACCACACGCAAGTACTGGTAAACCGCGTAGAGAATATAAACCTACCCAGTCAAAGCGGTGCGAAACTGGCCGTCCATGCTTATAAACTCTATTGGTTTCATTAGGCTACAGGATTTTAGATGCAATTTCATCTCGGTGTCGGGTAAAATTCCACAAAATTTGAAGCAACATCTCCAAAATAACCTTTACAGTGTTGACGGGAACGATAAACATCAAATCAAACAAACAAACAAATGATTTTCCTATATCCGGTTCCAATATAGATTGTATGTGCTCGTTAGAACCACCTCAAGTAGGCGGTTCTAACGAGTACCCACAATCTACATAAATTGAAGGTGCTCGATAGAGCCCCCCCCCCCCCTCAAAGAGGCGGTTCTAACGGGAGCCCCAATCTATGCGTTTGACTAAAAAATGGGAAAATAATGGATACTCCCGTTTTCTCTTTATAAAGTTGGGTTTAGTGGGTAGTTCAGTACACAGATTTGTTAACCTAATCTAAGGTCATCAGGCAATTATGGCCCCCTTGACCCCCACTTCTATACAGTAAAACTGAGGTTTACAGGGGTAAACCCTATTTTTCTTATTTCCGCTCTAAAATATAGATTGTCGGTACTCGTTAGAACCGCCTCGCTGAGACGGTTCTTGCGTATACCCACAATCTTCCCATAACATATAGATTGTGGGTAGTCGTTTGAACCGCCTCGATGAGGCGGTTCATTCGTATACCCACAGTCTAAATTTTGATCAGAAATAAGAAAAAATTTCACAATTTTTAATCTGAAAGTGTTGTTTTCTGGCGATAAAATTAACAATGTATTTGAATAGGCGTAATTTCTTAATGTTACTCTAATGGTAATCATCAAGGTTCTGGCGAGACTGCAGTTTTGCTTCGGCTCGCTAGAGCCTTTGTCGGTTGCCCATTCGATAAGTAGGGGCCTACCTTATCTAGCAAACTGGCTAAATTTAACACAATAACTTTGCATGACTCACGCTGTAAGTATCATAACCACTATGACATTACGTGAACAAGTCCGTGAAATGAACACCCCCTTAAACCCCACTTTTTATAGAGAAAACTGGGGTTTACAGGGATATACATTATAAGTCTTATTTATGCTCCAAGACATAGGTTGTGGGTACTCGTTAGAACCGCCTCAACGAGGCGGTTCTAACGAGCACCCACAACCTATGTTTGCAGTATAAATAAGAAAAATATTACGAGTTTTCATCAGAAAAGTAGCCAATTTGGAGATATGAAAAATGTCTATGTCGCACGGGTATGTTATCGTAATGATCTTCGGTTTTGTACTGCATTTTTCTTATTATAACACCTTGCTGTTTTAACTGTTTGTTCTTTGCTCAAATCACACCACTCTACGATTTATGTGATATTATTGTTGTATTTTATTCCATGCCACAATTAAAATTCAAAACTATGCCAATTATTCTGTTTTCTTTTTATTCAATAATAATAAAAAAACTTTCCATTGTTTATTCTCTGCTGCATAATTGAAAACAAGCATTACTCAGAAACAGCCTAGGCATCGGGTTATCAAGTCCGTGAAATGAACACCTCCTTACACCCCACTTTGTATAGAGAAAACTGGGGTTTAATGAGGTAAACATTATTTTTCTTATTTTTACTCCAAGACATAGGTTGTTGGTACTCGTTAGAACCGCCTCAATGAGGCTGTTCTAACGAGCACCCACAACCTATATTTGCCGTACTGGTAAGAAAAATATCACGGATTTTCATCAGGAAAATGGCCATTGTAGAGATGTGAAAAATGCACTATGTCGCACTGATGTGTTATCGTAATGCAAAGAACACCTCTCTAAATAGAAGCGAAGGCAATGATCACGGCCCCATTTTATAAAGACGAAAGTGGGTTTTACGGGGTTCATTTTCCCTTTTCTCTTATTTCTGCTAAGAAATACAGACTGTCGGTAATCGACAGAATCGCCTCACTGAGGCGTTTTGAACGAGTGCACCCACTCTATATTTGAATCAGAAATAAGAATAATATAAAAAATCTTTTTTATCTGAAAAATAACATTTGTAAAGAAAGGATTTGTTTGATTTGAGGTTTAACGTCCCCGTCAACACTATAAAGGTCATTTTTGAGACGTTGCTTCCAATTTTGTGGGGCTTTTACCCGGCATTGAGATGAAACAACATCTCAAGCCCTGCCGCCCAATGACATTAATAGGGTTTATACGCATGGACGGGCCAGCCTGAGCAGGTTTAGATCCTCTAAGTTGTTTGCCAGTACTCGTGTGCGGGTCGGTTTCAGCTCTGCGCGGACGCATCATGCAGTCCATATATTTCTTCAAGCCCCGATGGGCGGGGGCCGAAAAGAAAGGAGAGACGCCATTTATGCACACGGAAGTAATAAACATTGATAATCAACGAACACAATACCACAAACCACCGTAAGAAAATACATCAAGGTGCATACAAATATACAAAACATTACGCAAACGCGCCTTTTCATATATATATAGAAGTTTACCACCAAAAACTGAAAAAGTTTCAAATACAATTCAAACATTTTCACCTTTACGCTCTTAGAGCGCTGTGGTGCAGTGGTAAGTGGAGCGCTGTGGTGCAGTGGTAAAGTATCGGCCTCGGGATCGAGAGGTACCGGGTTCGAACCCCACGAGCGGCAAGTGTTGTTTCCTTGAGCAAGAGACTTTATCCACATTGCTTAGTACTGGTTCTACCAAGGAAAAGAGGGCCACATGGAAGATTAGTACTAGTTTACTAAATGTGTTACCCTCTATAAATAAGGTCGATTATTATTATTATTATTATTATTATTATTATTATTAGAATGGCCTCGTTGAGGCGGTTTCAACCAAAACATAGATTGTGGGTACTCGTTAGAACCGCCTCGGTGAGGCGGTTCTAACGAGTACTCATAATTTATGTATTTGAGCAGAAATAAGCAAACTAATGTGATCCCCCTGTAAACGCCAGTTTTACTATATAAAAGTGGTGTTTGAGGGGGTCAAGATTATTACGGTGTGTTTTCGTGATGACAACACCTGAAACAAAATGTGTCCTCTTATTTGTTATTAACGGGTACTTGTGTGAAACGCAGATATCGCTATCCTTGAACATAACCGCTGCACTTGATTACGATAACACGCCCATGCGACATTTTTCACGTCTCCAAAATGGCTACTTTTCTAATGAAAATGTGTGATATTTTTTTTTATTTAAACTCATGACATAGGTTGTGGGTGTTCGTTTGAACCGCATCATTGAGGCGGTTCTAACGGGTACCCACAACCAATGTATTGGAGCAGAAATACGTAAAATAATGCATGCCCATGTAAACCCCAGTTTTCTCTATATAAAGTGGGGTTTAGAGGGGTGATCGTTTCACGGACTTGTTAACATCATAAACACTTTAAACAAAGCCCAGGGACTGCTAATGGGGCGAGTATTATGTGAATTTTGGATAGCGTCAGGCAATTTTTGCGACTGGTTGACTATTTTACATGTAATCAGGATTTCAAATATAAATTGTTTGTTTGTTTGATTTGAGGTTTAACGTCCCCGTCAACACTGCAAAGGTCATTTTGGAGACGTTGCTTCCAATTTTGTGGGACTTTTACCCGACATTGAGATGAAATGACATCTCAAGCCCTGCCGCTCACTGAAACCAATAGGGTTTATAAGCATGGACGGGCCGACGGGCACCGCTTTTCCTGGGCAGGTATATATCCTCTAAGCGGTTTACCACTATTCATGTGCGGGCCGGTTTCAGCTCTGCGTGGAAGCGTCATGCAGCCCATATATTTCTTCAAGCCCGATGGGCGGGGGCCTACTTCAAATATAAATTAGTTTGAATCGGGCTTGAATATATTGGAAGGTCACTGATGAGGTCTAATTGGCCGAGACTTGCTAGTCTGGTCCGGAAAATTTGTACGCTCGACAGTTTTATTTTTCTTGTGTGTGTGTGTGTGTGTGTGTGTGTGTGTGTGTGTGTGTGTGTGTGTGTGTGTGTGTGTGTGTGCATGGCCAACTATATCTGACATTAGCCGGATGGCTTTCAACCGTGACAGTCGCACAGAAAGTCAATATTGGGTTGTCTCCCTTTGACTGAGGCCTACGATAGAAACCTATCGTGTATACGTCGATGAATGTTTACTGAACATTACGTCACACGGGCCGATCCATCTAATACCGTTATCTAGGGATGACAATGTCATCAGTGAATGCAACCTTCTTAAATAAAAGCTGAATCGCATTCTCATGCGCAACAATAAAACACATTGTGTGGATTATAAAAGATTGAAAATAAAAAATATGGCAAAATTGTCGAGAAGAACTGAAAACTTAAAAACAAATACCTTACGCAATAATTTGATGGTAGGCATCGTTCAGAATGTAGGTTTACTGTGCGCAAAAATGCTCGTGAACAACAAATAGCCGAGTGGTTACAGTTACAGCTCAGAATCAGTGAAGACCTCGGGGTGGTGAGGGCGAGGGGTGGAAGAGACACTCGGACGGTGTAATTATTTTAAAACATTTTTTTTTTGTATTATATTTTTCCTGTTTTTTTTTTTTTTGTTTGTTTTTTTTTTAATATAAGTACTATGTAATTCATTATTTTCAAATTTCAGTGATTCATATTAACTTGAATTTCATAATTGTAGAATTTCATATTTCGAAATTGCATTACAAAAACAGTTTTGATTGTTCGGCAGTGTCGGTAGATTCATCACCCTCAGAAGCAGTCTCTGTAATCTCTAACGTCACTGTCAGAGTCCATGTGGTAAATAGTTCGTTCCATTTCAACAGCGATGTCACTTTTACAATTGTCTTGTTCAGGCCTCCGCCCATTTGGGCTTGAAGATGGGCTGCACGATGCTTCCACGCAGAGCTGAAACCAACCGCACGAGTACTAGTAAACTGCTTAGAGGATCTAAAAATAGAAGTGGAGGCAATGATCAGGAATCGATACAGTTAACCCACAGCTCCCATCAGAGACACCCAAGGGAAAGAAACACAAACATGAAACAACAGACTCCAATGGAAACACCAACAGCGGAAAGCCAAAAGGACAGTTACTTTCCCACAAAATGGCCAATAGGCTATCCAAACAAAATAATATAAGTGACACAAACACCATAAGACAAAGCATAACAAAAATAAACCGCGACAGAAGAACAGCCTTGGAACGGTCAGCGGAAACGAATTCCACTGGGGGGGGGGGGAGGGGCTTAAATGGATTTTACGTGGCCAAAATCTTCGCCCCTACTTCCGTCGCGATTAAGACAAATAATTTGTTCAGTCCGCATGAAGGCCTCCTAAGCCTGCCCAGGCAAAGCGGTGCAAGTCGGCCCGTCCATGCTTATAAACCCTATTTGTTTCATTGGGCGAGAGGCCTTGGGATGTCATTTCATCACAATGTCAGGTAAAAGTCCCACAAAAGTTGAAGAAACGTCTCCAAAATGACCAATACAGTGATAAAGGGGACGTTAAACCTCAAATCAAACAAAACAATAGTCCTCATCAGCCTTTTCGACATGTGTTAAGCAAGCAGACCATTCTTTTTCAACAATGCTTCAAATGCCTTCTTCGATCAGAGCTTTTATATCTGCCACGCGAAGCTGAAAATTTCATTTGCCAACATAACCTTTCAAATTTCCCAATATCATCTTTTTGGCAATCAGATCAGGATGGTTTGGTGAAAGCCGCAGAATTGTGTGCCCGTGTCTCTTCAAACGCTGGTCAACTGGATAAGGAGGAGCTGGTTTATTTCGTTTTCAAAGTTCCAAAAGCTCAGGCTTGAACATTTCTTGCCACAGGCTGCATAAAACTGTGTATTAAAGACAAAAAAAAAAGAACGAAAAATAAAAATGTTATTCAAAATTTGAGATTCGAACCTACGACCTTCGGGCAACTAGGTCGTGAAAGTTTATGCATCTAACCAATACCGCCACATCATATTCCTGCAACGACGTCATATCAGAATAATATACAGCAAAGATTTTTTGAATTAATCGAGGGAAAAGTTAGTGACCCCTACATAACTGTTTCCGATGGAATAGTCCGTATGATGTAGTGTTCAGTAAACAGTCATCGATCTATACCTATCGTGTAATCAATATTGTGTTTTAATCCGGCTGTGTGTGAAAATGACCCCGAGGGATATTGAACGATAGATACGTCTAGTTAATTTAGAACTTTAGGTGCTTTAAGCGAGAAAAATTCTCTTTTTGTCAAACGGTTAAAATTGAGCCTTTTTGTATTTAAAATATTATCGGTTCTCATGAAATCCCTTTTTCTGGAATGTGATATTCCACATTATTTTTTTGAAAAAAAAAAAAAACATTAATAGTTAATGGATGTCAGATTGCATTATTTAAAATTGCAGTGTTTAGAAAAGCAAAATGTTCATAAGTCCATGTAAGAAAAAACCCTGTAAACCCCACTTAACATTATATACAGAACAGAGAGGTTTAGAGGGGTTACAATGTGTGTGTTATCCGCACCAAGACATTGTATTGTTCATCATAAAAATAGTGTGCTTTTTTGGATATAAATTAACATTTCGAAGATAAGAAAGAAAACATTATCACAAGGATATGTTTTCTTAATGAGTTGACAGTTTTGTTTGATTGGAGGCTTAACGTCCCCGTCAACAATGTATAGATCATTTTGCGGACACTGAGATGACATCTCAAGCCCTGCCACCCAATGAAACAAGCAGGGTTTATCTGCATGGACGGTCCCACTCGCCTCACTTTTCATAGGCAGCCTTAGAGCCCCCATGCAGTTTACTAGTACTCATGTGCTGTGCAGTCAGCTTCAGCTCTGCGTGGAAGCATCATGCAGCCCAATCTATTTGTTCACAACACGATAACACACCCGTGTGATATAGTGCATTTTTTTCATACCTCAAAAAAGGTCATCTTTCTGATGAAAATTTGTGATATTTTTCTTGCGGTTCTAACGAGTACCCACAACTTATGTCTAGGAGCAGAAATAAGAGGCATAATGTATACCCCCGTAAACCCCAGTTTTCTCAATTTAAATTGGGGTTAAATGGGGTGTTCATTTCACGGACTCGTTCACGTGATGAAGCCCCGTTGGGCGGAGGCCGTAATGGGTTGACAGCAAAGGCCCTGATCTAAGCTCGACGTCTGATCTGGGGCTTGAAGAAATAGATGGGCTGCACGATGCTTCCACGCAGAGCTGAAACCGACCCGCCCAGGAGTGCTGGTAAACCGCTTAGAGGATCTAAGCCTGCCGAGGCAAAGCGGTGCGCACGAGTCGGCCCGTCTATGCTTATAAACCCTATTGGTTTCATTGGGTGGCTGGGATTGAGATGTCATTTCATCTCAGTGTCGGGTAAAAGTCCCACAAACTTGGAAGCAACGTCTCCAAAATGACCTTTACAGTGTTGACGGGGACGTAAAACCTCAAATCAAACAAACAAACAAAGATATAATAATATAATAATAATAATAATAATAATAATAACAACAACAATTGGTACTCATTATCTAAATAGCACCAATACTTCAAATGAATAAAGAATGCATAGTAGTACCCATGACACAATCTTTCAGGAAATAAGGTAATCCATTATACGTGCACGCGTGTCCATTAATCTTCGGACTTCCTGACGGTCGGTAGCCGGAACGCAATACACAATCCACGTGTCATAAAAGCGATAATTGTCTTCTGCTTAAATGCCCGTGATATTTTCCCCTGAGTGTAATAAAAACGTTGATTATGGGCACAGAAGCGCCAAATTGAAATCTTTCTACCTATGTTTTTGTGTTTATTAAGTCAAAATCATGCTCAAAACAGAGGTTGTGTGTGCTCGTTAGAACCGCCTCATTGAGGCGGTCGTAACGAGTACCCACAACCTATGTCTTGGAGCAGAAATAAGAAAAATAATGAATACCCCCGTAAATCCCTTTTTTCTCTATATAAACTGGGGTTTAAGGGGGTCTTCAATTTACGGACATGTTCACGTGATGCATAAATAAATTAAAGAAAATCAGAATGAGCTAGTTCTTAATAGTACCATCAATCAAATTGATTGAGCAATAAATAAATTTTAAATAAATAAATCGTAAATAAATAAATTACGTTAACACATCCGTGCATGCGGCATAGTAGGGTATTCTTGATATCTCAAAAACAGTTAATTTGTTAATGAAAACTTATCGATACTCAAAACCGGTTTTGTATTCTCGTTAGAACCGCCTCATTGAGGTGGCTCTAACGAGCACCCACAACCTATGTCTTGGAGAAGAAATAAAAAAAATGAATACCACAGTAAACCCCAGTTTTCTCGATATAAAGCATTGTTTAAAGGGTTGTTCATTACACGGCTTGTTGCCGTGATGAAAAAACAACAGTGACTAAAATAATATAGAAGAATAAGAAGCAAGTACTATCGAACTATGTTTTTGTGTTATGTTAAAATCATGCCGATCCCTGATTAGCCGACTGTTCAATATATAAAGTTGGGTTTATATGCAAATTCTTTTCCCCGGTATGATGGAAGGAACACCAGAAAAGGTGTACACCCTGATCTTAATAAATCATTTAACAGTTGAAATAAATACATACATATAAAAATAAATAAATCGGAACGAGCTGGTTCTAAATATAACCAACAATCCACGCATTGAGCAAAAATATAAACAAATAAATAAATAAAGTACGATAACACATCCGTGCGGCTCAGTCAATTCTTGATAATTTGTTAATCATCACGTGAACAAGTCCAAGAAATGAATACCCCCTATACCCGACTTCATCCGGAGAAAACTGGGGTTTACGGGGGTATACATTATTTTTCTTATTTTTGTTTCAAAACATAGGTTGTGGGTACGCGTTAGAACCGCCTCGATGAGGCGGTTCTAACGATCGAGGCGGTTCTAACGAGCACCCACAACCCATGTTTGCCGTATTTATAAGAAAAAGATCACTGATTTTCATCAGAAAAGTAGCCATTTTGGAGATGTGAAAAATGTACTTTATCGCATGGTTGTGTTATCGTGACGGAAACCTAAAACATAAGTTTTGTATTCTCGTTAGGACCGCCTCATTGAGGTGGCTCTACCGAGTACCCACTACCTATGTCTTTGATAAGAAATTAAAAAAACGAATACCACGGTAAACCCCAGTTTTTTCTATAAAAATCTTTCTTTCTTTCTTTCTTTCTTTCAATTGTAATCTTATTACTAGCAATGTTTGTTTAAATTGCTTAGTAAGTATAAAAAATCTAATCGGGTCATGAAAAATAAATTAAATAAATAAATAAATAAATAAGACGCAGATCAGACACCGCATTTTAAATTGATAAATAAATAAATAAATAAGACGCAGATCAGACACCGCATTTTAGATTGATTTACATTCCAAGGAGATGCCCAGGCGAAGATGTGTTCATTTCACGGTCGACGGAGAATGACACGCTTTGAGATTACACGCGTGTGTAGACGATAATGCTTTTTTCTGAATAAGCTCCAAATTTATCGCAAAACGCCGCTATTAAATAAAATTTTGAAATATTAGAATTGCTATCAAAGTGCACAATATTGTAACCACATTGCGTTTGATACGGGCGATTGTTAGCAATATTAACATAAAAGGGAAGATTTTAGCCGTTAAAGGCATTTATTCTTGATTATTGATGACTATCATTTCATTACATAATATTATGTAGCCCTCAGTGCTGACTGGAGACAAGTCCTCTGTCTTCAACAGGTAAGGGGCCTCCCTGGGGAAAATCAATATTTTACTAACTGTTGACTGGAGTGTTTATTATTGATTTTCCCCTTATGTACCTCAGTCAGGGGATTCAACAAGAGCTACTAATCACCCTATTAGGGACCGCCTTTGATCTGCTATAGATAGTATACCACAGGGGGGCAATAAAACAATTATGAACACACGGTGTGTTTACTGTTTCAGAATAAATGCCTTTAAAGTAGGGTACTGTCGTTGTTTTTCCACAGTTTTGTATGCTTCATATAAGGATTAAGGGTTGTTAGTTTGAAAATAAAAATGCCGGCAGCTAATTAAATAAATGTTCGACTTATTTGATATCTTTTTGAAGGTATTGAAACAGACAATTACATTAAATCGGAACTTCTTTGTCAAATTGAAAAATAAATAAGTTATATTTGTTTAAAAAATAGTTTCCATTAAAGCGCCTGCTATTTCCAACAAGGCATTCTGTACAGGTAAGCCGAGAAGGTCAACGCACAGTAAAAGGCTTAATCCTTTGCGCCAACGGCATAAATGTCAATAATAGTTGCGGATGTGTGTGTGTGTGTGTGTGTGTGTGTGTGTGTGTGTGTGTGTGTGTGTGTGTGTGTGTGTGTGTTCCGTCCTTCCAAAGAATAACCCTCAGTAGAATATGGCTGACGTAAAGGGACTGTTTGGTCACTGTAACAAGTATCACTGCCTTTCAGCCTAGTGTAGATTTTATTTTCAAGTCTTTTGGCATAACTGATTCCATTGTGGAGCTTTGAAAATAATTGAAGGTTACTGATGTCAAAGGGATTATTATTTGGTCGAAAGGAGGTAATATGTAAAAAAAAAAAAAGCAAACAAACTTGGACACTCGACAATTTTCAGTTTTGGTGTGATAATATAAGAATCTTGTACGGGTTGTGAGGGGTGGATGGAAAAATCCGTCCCGTGGGTCACTGTCCGGCATCAAGAGGCTTGCCGAGTGATACCGGACCGTGATCCCGAGGGACGGGTTTTTCTCTCCACCCCTCATACCCATGTAGGATTCTTTTCTAGCATACCTTTCATTTCTGAGCCTGGGATTTTGATAAAACAGTCACCTCGGTTACCGACGTCTACCATATTGTCATGACCATGGTGTGATGTTTAGTGACGTCACGTAATGTGCTGTGTCGTTGCGCATATGAAGTCGTCTTCAACAACACGCGATAATAGTCAATTTTGGGTAAGAACAGAATTTCTTGCACACCAGACAAGGAAATCCGTGATTTTACCCTAGGATAGAAATTTATGTTCTGACACTGGTGTTCTGACCCAAAATCGAATATAATCGCGTGTTTGATAAACAGCACTGGTTGATTACGACCTCGTATGCGCCGTCGTTAAGGGTGACGCCACAGCACGTTACGTGACGTCACTAAACATTCCTGCATTGTCAACACAATATGGCGGACGTTGGTAACCGACGTGACTGCAGCATTAAAAATCCGCGCTAAGAAATGGAAGGTATGCAAGAAAAATAATCCAATATGGGTGTGAGGGGTGGATAGAAAAATCCGTCCCTCGGGATCACTGTCCGGCATCACTCAGCAAGCCTCGTGATGCCGGACAGTGACCCTTCGGAATGGATTTTTCCATCCACCCCTCACACCCATATAAGATTCTTATATTCTATTCCAAGCTAAAGCTATGGATTTCCTTAACTGGTGTGCAAAAAAAAAACTTTCATAGATTTTGTGACTGCAGGGTATATTGTATGGGGAACGCGGATGTATTTTTTTAAAACAGTAAATCAAATCAAATCAAATCTTTTATTCACTCTGATTACAAATAAATGAAATAACAAGAGGAGCGATACAAATATGCAAAGTTCGACGGCAAAGCATAAAAGAAAGAAAAACAAATACAGAACAAAATAAGAGAGGGCAAAGTTCAATTTTTGCGACATGAAATAAGTCTCTCTCTCTCTCTTCTCTCTCTCTCTCTCTCTCTCTCTCTCTCTCTCTCTCTCTCTCTCTCTCTCTCTCTCTCTCTGTGTCTGTGTGTGTGTGTGTGTGTGTGTGTTTTGAGCGCACGCAATGCTGAAACAGCATCGACTCCATCGCATTGTTTTACGGTTTTATGTCAATCAATATTGATTTTGACATTAACAACATGGTAATTATTCACAAGATTTTAAGGTCGAGATTGGATGACGTAGAGATAATAAGGCCACGCACGTGAAAAATAGTGGGTTTGTAAAAGAACGTATGTAATTGCGGTGACCTTGTCTCTATTTTTTTTTTTTTTTTTTTTTTTGGTTTTACGGCCCTTTCAAGATTATTTCACTCATATCGAGCCGATCGTTAATCAGAGGTGGGTGAAAACCGGAGTACCCGGAGAAAAACCACCTTACCTTCTGTTATAGAACTTGGCGTCTCACCTGTGACCCGAGCGAGGCCCGAACCCACAGCGGTGAGAGATCTAATGTTTAAGAGTCAGCGCTCTTATCCACTAGGCCACGGCGGCCCGTGCAACCTTGTCTCTAATTTTGTGAATAGACCTAAAGTAGAAACCGTATTTCAGTCAATGTCATGGCGGCTAGATCACTCAGTCTGAGCCTAATTAGACTCAAACTTCCTCTACAAGATGCACGGACTTTCCCCTGTAACTGGCAACTGCCCTTTACAATCAGCTGTCGGAAACCTCTGTGGTGTAGTGGTTACGCTACTCGCCTTGTAAACCAGGGATCGCAGGATCGACCCCGGGCTTCTCCAGACTTTCGGATGAGTCTTTAAACCGAGGTCCCGTCTGCGTATGACCTTAGCTGTTGGTGGTACGTAAAACTCAAACACTCACTCACTCACTCATTTACAATGGTGGTGACCATAGTTAATCTCGAAATGCTACCTTCAGCATTTCCGAAAGATGGCTGAATGACAATTTGAGCTGTTGGGTCAGTAGCCATGTCTACTGTAGACAGTGGTAAACCAAGCGAGTCAGGTAAGGGCGGTGCTGGATCAATCGACCCAAGTTTTAATACCGGTGTTAAGCAGGAATGCGAATTTCACTTACAGACAATGGATGTGAATACATACTCAGTTTGTATTATAGTCCTTGTTTTTACAAATTATGCATATTTACATGTATTACGACAGAAATATTAGGCCTCAGACGCACAATAACCTACAGTATTGACGTACAAAAGTATTGCGCTTGAAGAAATAGATGGGCTGCGACTGCATACGCGTACATGCACCTGTAAACTGCTTAGAGGATCTAAGCCTGCCAAGGCAAAGCAGTGCGAGTTGGACCGTCCTGCTTATAAACTCAACTTGTTTAATTGGGCGGCAGGGCTTGGGGTGTCATTTAATCTCAATTTCGGGTAAAAGTCCCATGAAATTGGAAGCAACGTCTCCAGAATGGCCTATACAGTTTTGACGGGGACGTTAAACCTCAAACAAGAGGGCCATGATGGCCCTGGATCGCTCACCTGATCCATAGTGTAAAAAGTGGGCCCCAGAGAGGGCCATTATTGGCCCCAGGGCTTTAATGTGCATATTGTTGAGGGAGGTCTTAAAGGTGAAGCTTCATACCAAACATCAACAAAGGCTGTAATTTGAACAATCTTGGCAAAGGTCCACTAGATGAAGCTACACATCAAATATCAAAGACCTGGGCCTTGCGGTTTCAGAGAAGAAGATTTTTTTTAAAAGATATTCCCTACATAAGCCTATGCAAAACCAAATGGCCCCGGTGCTATATAAATCTATGTAAAACCAAAGGGCCCCGGGGAGGGAGCATTTGTGGTCCCAGGGCTATAATTTGAACAATCTTGGTAGAGGTCCACTAGATAAAGCTCCTTACTAAATATCAAAGGCCTTGGCCTTGCAGTTTCAGAGAAGATTTTTAAAGATTTCCCTATATAAGTCTATGTAAAACCAATGGGCCCCGGAGCGGGGACATTTTTGGTATCAGAGCTATAATTTGAATAATCTTGACAGAGGTCCACTAGAAGCAGCTTCATACCAAATATCAAAGACCCAGGCCTTGTGGTTTCTGAGAAGAAGATTTTTAAAGATTTTCCCTTTTTTAGTCTATGTAAAACCATAGGGCCCCAGAGCGGGGGCATGTTTGGCCCCAGGGCTATAATTTGAACAATCTTGGTAGAGGTCTATTAGATGAAGCTTCATACCAAATATCAAAGTCCTGGGCCTTGTGTTTTCAGAGAAGAAGATTTTTAAAGATTATCCCTATATAAGCCTATGTAAAACCAAATGGCCCCAGGCGGGGCCACTTTTGGCCCCAGCACTATAATTTGAATCATCTTGGTAGGGGTCCTTTAGAAGAAGCTCCTTACCAAATATAAATGACCTAGGCCTTGCGGTTTCAGAGAAGAAGATTTTTAAAGATTTTCCCTATATAAGTCTATGTTAAAACAAAGGGACCCGGAGCGGGGGCATTTTTGGCCCAAGGGCTATAATTTGAACAATCTTGGTAGGGGTCCACTAGATGAAGCTTCATACCAAACATCAAAGTCCTGGGCCTTGCGGTTTCAGAGAAGAAGATTTTTAAAGATTTTCCCTATATAAGCCTATGTAAAACCAAAGGGCCCGGGGACGGGGGCATTTTTTGCCCCAGCACTATAATTTGAACAACCTTGGTAGGGGTCCACTAGGTGAAGCTTCATACCAAATAACAAAGTCCTGGGCCTTGCGGTTTCAGAGAAGAAGATTTTTAAAGATTTTCCCTATATAAGCCTATGTAAAACCAAAGGGCCCGGGGGCGGGGGCATTTTTTGCCCAAGCACTATAATTTGAACAATCTTGGTAGGGGTCCACTAGGTGAAGCTTCATACCAAATAACAAAGTCCTGGGCCTTGCGGTTTCAGAGAAGAAGATTTTTAAAGATTTTCCCTATATAAGCCTATGTAAAACCAAAGGGCCCCGGGGTGGGGACATTTTTGGCCTCAGCATTATAATTTGAATAATCTTATTAGGGGCCCTTTAGATGAAGCTTCATACCAAATTTAAAAGACCTAGGCCTTGTGGTTTCAGAGAAGAAGGTTTTTAAAAATTTTCCCTATATAAGTCTATGTAAAACCAAAGGGCCCCGGGGTGGGGGCATCTTTGGCCCAAGGGCTATCATTTGACATTCTTGGTAGAGGTCCATTAGATGAAGCTTCATTCTAAATATCAAAGTCCTGGGCCTTGCAGTTTCAGAGAAGAAGATTTTTAAAGATTTTCCATATATAAGCCTATGTAAAACCAAAGGGCCCCGGGGCGGATTCATTTTTTGCCCCAGCACTGTAATTTGTACAATCTTGGTAGGGGTCCACTAGATGAAGCTTCATACCAAATATCAAAGTCCTGGGCCTTGTGGTTTCAGAGAAGAAGATTTTTAAAGATTTTCCCTATATAAGCCTATGTAAAACCAAAGGACTCCAGGGCGGGGACATTTTTTGTCCCAGCACTATAATTTGAACAATCTTGGTAGGGGTCCACTAGATGAAGCATCATACCAAATATCAAATACCTGGGCCTTGTGGTTTCAGAGAAGAAGATTTTTAAAGATTTTCCCTACATAAGCCTTTGTAAAACCAAAGGGCCCCGGGGTCGGGGCATTTTTGGCCCCAGCACTGTAATTTGAACAATCTTGGTAGGGGTCCACTAGATGAAGCTTCATACCAAATATCAAAGACCTGGGCCTTGTGGTTTCAGAGAAGAAGATTTTTTAAGTTTTTCGTGAAAAAAATCTATTTTTGGGTACTGTTACCTAGATGTGCAACGGACCGGAACCATTTGAACAACTTTGAAAGGGGACCACCTGAGGATCATTCCTGTGGTCAAAATCCGATCAGTGGTTAAGGAGGAGATGTCGTTTAAAGAAATTGTTTACGCACGCACGGACGCACGCACGGACGGACGACGGACAAAAAGTGATAAAAAAAAGCTCACCTCGTCACTACGTGACGGTGAGCTAATAAAAACAGAACTAAAGTCTTGACCTCCAAAAGTACATATTATCAAAAATTATCTCCAAGAAACATAAACAAATCATTCTGCCCTCATCTTAACCACGCAGGTTTGGTTTTACGACCATTTCATGATTATTTAACTTATTTCGAGCCGACAGTTAACCAGCGTTGGGCGAAAACCGGAATAACCGGAGAAAAATAACCCGACCATTACAGAACCTGGCGCCCCCAAAGCGGTCGGCCCGTGTCACAATGTCACATATTGAGCTACGTTAACCCATTGTATACTAGTGGACTCTTCCATTACTATATGTTGGACAAGTGCATTTGTCAAACAAGGGGTGTCAGACCTATTTTTTCGTTTTTTTTTTCTATTTTTAAGGAAAATTCTGTTAGCAAATAGTGCGGGCCCTGCGGCGTCCTATCTGGGCCTGCACTGTTTGCCCAGGTACCCTTTTAGGGGTTTCCCCGCATACAATGGGTTAATTTTGCGTCGTTTTGTAGGGAAGTGATACATCACGTGAACAAGTCCATGCAATGAATACCCCCTTAAACCCCACTGTATATAGAGAAAACTGGTGTTTACGGAGGTATACATTATTTTTTCTTATTTCTGCTCCTAGACATAGGTTGTGGGTACTTGTTAGAACCGCCTCAGTGAGGCGGTTCTAACAAGCACCCAGAACCTATAATAGCAGCGTAAATAAGAAAAATATCACGGATTTTCATCAGAAAAGTAGTCATTTTGGAGATGTGAAAACAATGCACTCTGTCGCACGGATGTGTTATCGTAATACATGCACCTAGTAATATCTACCAAAACCTACTGAAACGTAACAAAACGTAGAATAAAACGCCATATTAAGACGTAGGAAACCGAAGGTAATGCGTAGTGTAATATCTTGAGTACCTCCAGGTATGTTGTTTATTCTTGCATAAATATCTATGTCATTGTCAAATGGACCGAAAGCCGTGCTCAAACAGTAAAAACCATGTTCAAATAATGAAATTCGTGTGCTGTTTGAACATGGAGTTTGAGCTTTTGATATTACAAGACGGGCCTTGCTTTGTTTGCGTTACCTTAGCGACGTAACGTTATCGCCCTGAACGTAGCGTTTTAGGGTTCTATGATGACGTCACTGCGTAACAACATCATTGTAAACAACATTCTGAACTGGCCGCCATGTTGGTTCGCCGGTCGCATTTGAAGAGTTTATATGGAGTTTTTATGGAGCGTTTGGGCGTTTTCGTCAAGATTTGCTGTCGGAATCGTAAGTTTTGCAAGAACAACGATCATCCATGGTTATTTCATTGCAATAAAATTTGCCGGATATTTGAACATTCGGCCTGGCGGCCTCATGTTCAACCTGGCGAATGTTAATGCAAGAAAAGCCATGGTTGATCCCTGTATTACATTATGCGTTTCGTGTACGTTTCACTACGTGCTTTTTGCTAGATATACACTACGTATATCGAAATGCCATGTATGTTTTGACAATATCAAAGCAAAAGTATCTTGGTCACGTCTGTTGCAATATATAGTCGTATACACTACTTTTTACCACAATTATTGGCGTTCTGCTACGTTTTATAACACACACATTACGAAAACACGCCTATACAAATACATTGCAAAATTTATCACTGATAAAAAATGAAAATTTTAAGATGAAAAATTCTGATATTTTTCTTCTTTCTGCTCAAAATATAGATTGTGGGAACTCGATAGAACCGCCTCATCGAGGCAGTTCTAACGAATACCCACAATCTATATTTTAGAGAAATAAGAAAATAATGTTTACCCTGTAAATCCCAGTTTTACTATATAAAAGTTGGGTTCAAGGGGGTCAAAATTATATAGGTATGTTTTCGTGATGCAGTAAAACCTAGCCCTCAAACTGTGGCCTATATATGTAGCCATATACCGTATAACCGTATGTAGAGATGTCTCAGTGAAATTGAATATCGATAACGTCACTGCAAACATCGTGGCTTGGAACAGAACAGTACAGAACATGAACTCACTCAGGTCTTACAAAGACACAAAATGCAATAATTTTTACATGGACATGGTATTACAGAATATCTATACATGTATATTTGGGGTGGCGGTTTGGAATTAAGCATATATAGTTTAAATAATAAGTAAATGAACAGACAAACAAAAAGACTAACAAATAAATAAAAAAATAAATTGCTAAATCGATCGATGGATCAGTCAATCAATCACAGTTAATCTACACATTACGCAAACACGCCTATACATTGCCACCTTTACCGCCGAAAAAATGAAAATTTAATGATGAAAAATTGTGATATTATCTTATTTCTGCTCAAAATATAGATTGTGGGCATTCGTTAGAACCGCCTCATCGAGGCGGTTTTAACGAGTACCCACAATCTATATTTTAGAACAGAAATAAGAAAAATAATAAGATATACCCCGGAAACCCCAGTTTTACTATATAAAAGTGGGGTTCAAGGGGGTCAAAATTATATACTTAGGCGTGTTTTCGTGATGAGTTCTTGCAAGCAACTGAGAAATATATTATGTCAAGTCATATAAATGTTGTCAGGAGTAAAGCAGATGCACAGCAAACAGACAAACAAGACCAAAATAAATAAATAAAAAACAAAAAAAAAAAAAAAAAAAACAACAAAAAAAAACAAGAGGAGACGCGTATGCAAATATATAAGAAAAAACCCTTACCACTGAGAAAAAAAAACGGAAGAAGATGAAGAAGAAGAAAAAAGAAGAAGAAGAAGAAGAAGAAGAAGAAGAAGAAGAAGAACATCCGCTTTTCTTTATATTCTATATTCGTTCATCTCAGGTTTACAATGTAAACAACATGAGCATGCATAAACAATTTTTTAGAATAACACACGGCGGCACACATGCAAAGCGATAATGCTTTCTTGGGAACGATTCGCAAAGACACCAAACTTCCAATCTACGGATATACAGTGTCCAAGTAAATCTTTCAGTCTTGTCACATGGTCTTTGTCTTCACAATTGCAAGAAAAGCCTAGGAATATGCATTCTGTGAATGTCCAAAGCCTTTGTTTGGGGGACGGGGGGGGGGGGGGGTTGCAACCTGCGACCGATCAGGCCAGCTGTCACAACAATTCTCTTTCTCAACCCACACATGGCAAAGGAATCCTCCATCCTTCAAGACCGGAATGGTTCTCCTTACCATTATGGGGGTGCCCAGGCCTATTTTGTTTGCGTTAACTTTGGCAAAAATGTAATGTACTTTACGCAAACAGTGTATACCCGGATCAGACTCCGCGTTCTGAAGCGCCCGATCCGGGTCCGCACCGTCTACAAATGTCTCAAATGGGGGAGGGGGCGGATGGCCGCTAGGCATATGTGAGTTAGGAGTTAGACAGGTACCGTAAAGTCTCAAGTCAGCCCTGCAGTTGAGCGATCTCACCCACTGAAAATTTCATTGCCCAGACAGCTAGCCAGACAGCCCGCACACTACAACTAGTTTATAGTCTTTTCACGTGCTCCCTGCCGACCATTATCAGATTATCTGTGCATGTTTTTCATGGACTTTTTCAATTTCTGTGTCAAATATGAATGGACAATATAATAATACTGTCACTTTACATCTATACGTCAAGGCTACAAGCACGTGTTAAGGATATAAATTCATGTATGGTAAGTATATTTACAAGATACAGTAAGTAAACAAACAATACTATACACCGTCGTTTGAAGCCTCGAAGTTTTGTTAGTTTGGTTTGAGGTTTAACGTCCCCGTCAACACTGTATTGGTCATTTGGGAGACGTTGCTTCCAATTTTGTGGGACTTTTACCCGACATTGAGATGAAATGACTTCTCAAGCCCTGTCGCCCAATGAAACCAATAGAGTTTATAAGCATGGACGGTCCGACTCGCACCGCTTTGCCTGGGCAGGCTTAGATCCTCTAAGCGGTTTACCAGTACTCTTGTGACGGGTCGGAATCAGCTCTGCGTGGAAGCATCATGCAGCCTATCTATTTCTTAAGGCCCCGATAGGCGGGGGCTGACAGGCTCGAAGTGGACTGCATCAAGACGCCATAGTACATTCTTCGGATTTAGCTAGTTACACACAACCCAGCAAACACACAATGTGTTCCCAACGTCGTATCAACATCGATGCAACATCATGCCGTTGCATCGACGCCGATACGACGCCGCATAGACGTCACGTGTCTGCTTGGAAGATAGATGTCCATCAATGGATTTTATGTGTACGCAAACCTTGGGTGCTCACCAGGTCTAGGCCCGGCGACAACCCAAGGTCCTACCGATTAATAACAAGGCGGTTCCAGTCCAAGCTCCGAGGAAGAGTAGGGAAACTAATAATGTATTACCCCGTAGACCCTAGTTTTACTGTAAAACGTGAGGTCTAAGGGGGTTTAAAGCTATCTAGTCGTGGTTGCCTGTTGTATTCGAAAAAGGCATGCTAAAGTGTAGGTAGTCTCGCTCTGTGAGTAGCAACGATAGTACAATGTAGACGGTCGTAGTACCCCATTCATTGAGAAATAGATGGTGCTTCCACGCTGAGCTGAAACTGACCACACATGAGCACCGGTACATGTAAACCGCATAGAAGGGTTAAGCCTGCACAGGCAAAGTGATGTGAGTCAGACCGTCCAATGCATCAACGCCTTTTGGTTTTATTTAGGCGGAAGGTCTTGAGCTGTCATTTCATCTCGATGTCGGGTAAAAGTCCCATACAATTGGAAGCAAGGCTCCAAGATGACCTCAATAGTGTTGACGGGAACGTTAAACCCCCATTCAAATAAATTCAAATCACTGCAAACAGTAAAGATATGATTCAGTCAGTTTGGATTTTCACTATTTGTGAATTGGATATCGTGGAACAATCAAACATATACCGTTTCGATGCCAGTTACCTTCACGTAAATAGTGTGTCAGAAATGATGTCACGCACGTTCGCACGTCATTAAAGCTTCGTGACGTCACTTTTAGCGCCCACATGATGAAATTAATGCACGCCGCGCCAGACAAGCTCAGCAACTGCGGACATTATTTGAGTGCAAATTACAAGTGAACCATTTGATAAAGTATTTGTTTGTTTGATTTGAGGTTTAAAGTCCCCGTCAACACTGTAAAGGTAATTTTGGAGATGTTGCTTCCAATTTTGTGGGACTTTTACCCGACATTGAGATGAAATGACATCTCAAGCCCTGTCGCCCAATGAAACCAATAGAGTTTATAAGCATGGACGGTCCGACTTGTGCGCACCGCTTTGCCTGAGCAGGCTTAGATCCACAAAGTGGCTTACCAGTACTCGTGTGCGGGTCGGATTCAGCTCTGCGTCCAAGTTATTTTCTAGATGCAAACTTTTCAGCTTACAGCCAATGACCCTTTAAACCCGCTGAAGAACTCTAAATCGACGCGAAATGGTCATAGAAAAGGTGTGTTAACTGTGGCGACGACTGGCGCCGTAAAAATTGCCTTAAAATACAGATTAAAGCATGAAAGAAACAGATTTTTTGGCATTGTAGGATCAATTTGTATTTCACTCATTAACACCAAAAGGCATATTTCACTCGCAGCTTCGCCACGTCCTTTGGTATGAATTCATTCGGTGAAATAAAATCGCACTTACACATCAAAAAGCCTGTCATCACGAAAACACGCCGATATAATTATGACCCCCTTGAACCCACTTTTATAGAGTGAAAACTGGGCTTTGCAGAGGTAAACCTTATTTTTTATGCCCCCGCCATTCGAAGGTGGAAAGGGCAAATAGCGTTGCCCCTGTCCGTCCGTGCGTCCGTGCGTCCGAAACTTAAACGCAGTCAATAACTTCCCTATTTATTGATGGATTTTAAAGTTACTCGGCAGAAATGTTAACCATCATGAGACGACGTGTCACATGCAAAACCCAGGTCCGTACCTCCAAGGTCAAGGTCATACTTAGAGGTCAAAGGTAAAAAAAGGGTCCGAAACTTAAACGCAGTCAATAACTTTCTTATTTCTGGATGGATTTTAAAATTACTTTGTAGAAATGTTAACCATCATGAGACGATGTGTCATGTGCAAAACCCAGGTCCGTACCTCCAAGGTCAAGGTCATACTTAGAGGTCAAAGGTAAAAAAAAAAAGGTCCGAAACTTAAACGCAGTCAATAACTTTCTTATTTCTGGATGGATTTTAAAATTACTTTGTAGAAATGTTAACCATCATGAGACGATGTGTCATGTGCAAAACCCAGGTCCGTACCTCCAAGGTCAAGGTCATACTTAGAGGTCAAAGGTAAAAAAAAGTCCGAAACCTAACGCAGTGAATAACTTTCTTATCTCTGGATGGATTTTGAAATTATTTGGCAGAAATGTTGGCCATCATGAGACAATCTGCCTCACACAAAACCAAGGTCCTTACCTACAAGGTCAAGGTCATACTTAGAGGTCAAACGTGAAAAAAGGGTCCAAAACTTAAACACGGTCAATAACTTTCTATGGATGAAAACGAACATAGACATATTTTTTAGGCGGGGGCATCCGTGTCCTATGGACGCATTTCTAGTCTTATTTCTGCTCTAAAATATAGATTGTGGCTACTCGTTAGAACCGCCTCGATGGGGCGGTTCTAACGTGTACCAACAATCTATATTTTGAGCAGAAATAAGAAAAATATCGCATTTTTTCATCTTATTATTTTTTTTATTTTTTTTTGCGATTATATTAACAATGTATTTGTATAGGCGTGTTTTCGTAATGATTTCTCTACGAGTTAATACGTTTATTGCCGTTCAGCTACGGTTTAAAAACGAAGAAAAACCTAGCCCTAAATACGTGACAGCTTGACTGTGGTCTGAGAATCAGCTCTCTTATCATTACGAAAACACGCCTATACAAATACATTGTAAAATTAACCGCCGAAAAAACGAGTATTTTAAGATGAAAAATTATGACATTTTTCGTATTTCTGCTCAAAATATAGATTGTGTGTACTCGTTAGAACGCGGCCCCCGCCCATCGGGGCTTAAAGAAATAGATGGGCTGTATGATGCTTCCACGCAGTGTTGAAACTGACCGCAGTTGTGAACTGGTAAACCGCTTATAGGATCTTTGTTTGATTTGAGGTTTAACGTCCCTGTCAACACTGTATAGGTCATTTTGGAGACATCGCTTCCAATTTTTTGGGACTTTTACCCGACATTGAGATGAAATGACACCTCAAGCCCTATCGTCCAGTGAAACCAATATGGTTTGTAAGCAAGGACGGTCCGACTCACACCGCTTTGCCTGGGCAAGCTTAGATTCTCTCAGCGGTTTACCAGTACTCGTGTGCGGTCGGATGCAGCTCTGTGTGGAAGCATCATGCAGCCTATCTATTTCTTCAAGCCCCGATGTATATTATAGGATATATGTCTGTCCAGGGCAAGCGAGTGGACCATCCATGCTTTTAAAGCCTATTGGTTTCATTGAAGAAATAGATGGGCTGCAAGATGCTTCCACGCATAGCTGAAACTGACCGCACACGAGTACTGGTAAACCGCTTAGAGGATCTAAGCCTACCCAGGCAAAGCGGTGCGAGTCGGACCCTCCATGCTTAAAAACCATTTTGGTTTCATTGGAGTATTTTCGGAGTGCGTCAGCGTATATACCTGCAAAATTTACCACCTACATGGGCTGAACCAAACGAAAATGTGTCTTTGAGCTCCTAATTGAAGCCTTGACTCAGGTTAAGCGCCCCCGCCCATCGGGGCTTGAAGAAATAGATGGGCTGCAAGATGCTTCCACGCAGAGATGAAACTGACCGCCCACGAGTACTGGTAAACCGCTTAGAGGATCTAAGCCTACCCAGGCAAAGCGGTGCGAGTCGGACCGTCCATGCTTAAAAACCATATTGGTTTCATTGGGCGACAGGGCTTGAAATGTCATTTCATCTCAATGTTGGGTAAAAATCCCACAGACTTGGAAGCAACGTCTCCCAAATGACCTATACATTGTTGACGGGGACGTTAAAATTCAAAGCAAACAAACATAGGGAACCACCCACATGGTCTGAACCAAATGAAAATGTGTCATTGGGCTCTTAATTGAAGCCTTGACACTGATCAGACTGTGCATCAGTCAGATATAACACAGCCTTTTCAGCAGTGATGGGTTAGCCAATATAGCGCACAGCGAGGACTCGGATCAGCCTGCGCGAATGCGCAGGCTGATCTGAGTCTTTGCTGAGCGCACGTGTGCAAATATAGATACATTTTCTTTGTCACGACCTGTATAATATTGGTAGAAAATATGACCAGTATAAATGTTTACTTCCTAGAAATGCTGAACCGATGAACATAACGACTGTAATCTGGATTGCTTCCATTAGCTGATACAAATAGTTCACATCCTCTCTTGTCACAGGCCATGGCTAGTGGACAACACACATACCTCAGGTTTCTTTCCTCTTCCATATCTCCTGACCACACATTTATCTTTCCTGACTTGTAACTAACATACACATTCCCTCTGACATCTACAGCTACATCCAGAGGAATCTCCCCATCCACATTACACACATCCACAACTGATCCTGACTCAGCAGCAAGGACAGTTATGATCCGTAAATACATATCTGGCACAATCACTGTGTCACCACTATCTCCAGGTCGTACTGCAAGGAACAGAGCCTCGCCAAACAAAGCATTGCCATCTCTGTCCTTTGTCACAGTCCAGACAACTTTTCCTCGCATGTCAATCATCTGAACAGAACTACCACAGGTTATAACCAAGTTATTTTTATACGCTGCGATTGCCGCGACAAAGTTCTCAGTGTTAATGGTTCGTTTCATTGCTAACTGACTACTGCCATCAATGGTTATGATTCCTATCAGTTTGTTCTGCATAGCCACAGCAGCTTCTGTGTCGTTGAGTACTGTGACATGGATAGGTTTCCTTGGTAGTTTAAGTGAGGATAACAGCTGTCCAGTGGTGGTAAATAATTTCATCTTACCATTGTTAGAGTCAGAGAGGAGAATATTACCGTCATCTGTGATATCAAGTCCTTCTATAAAGCACCGTTCAGTATCATCATCCAGCTTCACATTAATCTTGTCTATCTCGGTCAGTGTCACTGGCTGCTGGTAAGGGTATTGGATATTCGGAAGTTCTGTGGCACACTTTAATGCAGATGTTTGTAGCGATAGTTCACCGAGTGCATTGTTGGATTCAACAAGAGGCTGAATGTTCCCATTGAATGTGTAGTTTATGTCTACACTACTCATATCAAGACTTTTGAGTTTATCTTCGCAAAACAGGACTTTTTCAGCGTATACTTTGAGATCTAGGAACTGTTTTTGTTCGTTTTGCTTCTGTGCTTTTGCACGTTGTAAGCTTCGTAAGGTAGGGGTGAGGTCCGACAGAACATCATCAACGGCTGAGTGTAGACCTAATAACTTCGCCCTTTGATTTTTGACTTGGTCAGTTACCTGAGTAACGAACGTTTGATAACTTTCACGTATTTTCTTTATATTTTTGTCACGTTGTACCTCGGCTTCTCTCAGTATCTTGTTACTTTTTGTTTCTAGGTTCTTAATATTACTATCCACTGATTCTTTAACAGATTGTACATACTTAAATAGTAGTTCTACGTTTTGATAAAAAAAAATCTCCTCTGCTGAGACAACAAACTTGTTACAGGCCACCGTGATGGGCTGTACGTTACATTTCTTATGATCTCTCACGCAGCATATTCCACAGGCAATAGTACCATGGTCAAAGCAATATCTATCCATCGTGTCCCCGTCATGTTTGTCGCAGAGGTTATATTTCACAGGTTTATCCGCCATTGATTTTGGCATGTCGCTGCCTGTTTGAATTTTATGGTGTTGTGATATTGCTGACCCACGATGTGAACGTAGACAATTTTTACAATAATATTCCACACACTTTGGACAGTATCCTTCTGGCTTCATCATTAAACCATCTTTCTGGCATGGCTCACAGTACGGATCAATAGCTGAATCAGATGATTGGTACACGGACGAGGCACCAATAGAGTCCGACATTCTGAAATCATAGATAATTTATCCCTTAGATGCCAAGAAGGAAGTGCATCTTTAAATGCTATCACTAAATGTGGCCTGCTGCTTCTTCTTGCAAATATTTTAAGGGGAATGGAAACTCCTCCAAAATAGTTTTGTCTCCCATGTCAATAGGGGTCAACTCTTAAAGGAAAGAATTTGCTCCCGAGGAGCAAATTCTTTCCTTTAAGAGTCGACCCTTTTTTCATTGGGACAGGGCTTATAGAAAAGCGAGCAAGAAGTCCGGAAAGTTGTCTCCCTTTGAAAAATGGCGGAACAATCTGCCAGGTGTTCCCATCCCCCTTGAAGCAACGTCTCCAAAATGACCTTTTTAGCGTTGTAAGGGACGTTAAACCTCAAATCAAACACACAAACAAAAGTTCCCATTCCCCTTAAATATTGTTTTACATACCGCATGGAATTAGATCAGGCTGTTCCTAAAGGAGCAGACTTATCTGGTTGCGCACTGTTTGCAACAACATAGAAGACGAAACGTTTAGTGATTGGTATCCTAATGGTTTTGTTTGTTTGATTTAGGGGATCACTTTACTGAAAATTGTCATTTGGGAAGGTAAATCGGCGGTTTTACGGTCGGAAATTTCGTTTTACGGCGACACGTCAGCGGAGACGTAAAAGGTAGTTTGCGATCGTAAAAACCGACGATTTACCTCCCCAAATGGCAATTTTCAATACAGTTATCCCCATTCTAATGCACTCTTTCATTTTTTTGTTAAAAAAAAAATGCTCATTTTGCCCCAAACGGCAAGCACAGTGAGCTGGGTAAAACCAAATGACAACCAAAGAAAAACGACATTTAAGAAATGAAATTTATTTTTCTGCAGTTCATGGAAGTATGAACGCAGTGGGTCGCGTGCAAAGTAAATGAACCCCGAAGGGGTTCATGTAAACTTTGCTCGCGACCTACTGTCGTTCATACTTTCATGAAAAGCAGAAAAATTAAGTTTATTTTTTATATTTACATTATTTGCACCTCATCAATGGGCGAAAAAAATGCTTGTAGGGGCAAACTTTTAAAGCTGAAAAACATTTACACGCTGTTTTTCTACAAAGAGCGGAGCAGCGTTGACGTCATCAACGCCCGTAGAGAACAATGGTTTAGAATGACGTCACTTAACGTCACTGAAAATCATGTGATTCGATGCGTTCATGGGCCTATGAACGCAATTGTTTTCTATAGGTTTACATTAGACTTTACACTGGAAATGTAAATTTTACCTGTTGACGTCGGCTTTCCGACAGTATATCGTAGAATAATATTATATTATACTGTCGCAAAACTTTGACGTTATCCAATCAGACGTCGAGTTACATTCGCAAATGCATAACGTCCCCGTCAACAATGTATAGGTCATTTTGGAAACGTTGCCTACAACTTTGTGGGGATATTACATGACACTAATATGAAATGACATCTCAAGCCCTGTCGCCCAATGAAACCAATAGAGTTTATATGCATGGACAGTCCGAATCGCACCGCTTTGCCTGGGCAGGCTTAGATCCTCTAAGCGGTTTACCAGTACTCGTGTGCGGTAGATTTCAGCTCTGCATGGAAGCATGATGCAGCCCATCTATTTCTTTAAGCCCCGATGGGTGAGGGCCGAGAATCCTAATGGCCAACGTGTAAAAGGTTTTCTATGAGACTCTTAAGGTTTGTGATCAGCGCCAAGTAAAAATTCGTCTTCTGTAATATACAATCAGGAAAATCTTAAAATGGCATGGCCTGTATATAAACATTAGCATACAGCATGTCCCATCCACAAACCAATTCAGCAAAGACTGTGACCGGACAGCGCATGACAATGCCTCTTCTGTCAGCGAAACCTCAAAACAGCCGGTATAGAGACATAGCATACAGCCTTTCCTACCCACAAATCATGCAGCGAAGACTGACCAGACTGCCCGGAATCGCCTATTTGGGCCAGTTTCATCAAAGCATTTGCGACGTATTTTTGTCTTAAAAAGATCTTACGAAGTTCTTACGACAAAAATCCTGTTTCATCAAATGTTAAAGATCTGCGATGTTCGCACATTTTGTCGTGATTCTGAGATGAATATTTAGACATCGCACATTGAAATTTTCGTTTTAAACTTTGGACATGTCACGACAATACGGGCAGCATAGGTTAAAGCTCTTGAGTAACAATGTAAAAAGGGTAGTACGTAATATACCATTTCGCTTACCTTCGCAGATCACGCCCATTAGTTATATAAGCCCATGCAATGAAGACCCTCGAAACTGACCCCTTTGTTATAATCTTTAGTTTGGGTTTGGGATGGGGGTTTTCTTAGTTGTTTTTTAGAGATTGGGGGTACTCGTTAGAAGCGTCTCTTGATTACTGGTTAACCGGTTAGAATGTAAAAAAACTGCCCAAGAAAAGTGGTGCGAGTGGGACCGCTCCTTAAACCCTAGCGGTTTCTTTGGTCGGTAGGGTTTATAATGTCACTTCATCTCAATGCCGGGTAAAAGCCGCACAAAATCGGAAGAAGCGTCTCCAAAACGGCCTAAAATATATGTTTTTTTTTTTGTTTTTGTTTTTTTTGTTTGGGTTTTACGGCCCTTTCAAGATTATTTCACTCATATCGAGCCGATCGTTAATCAGAGGTGGGCGAAAACCGGAGTACCCGGAGAAAAACCACCTGACCTTCCGTTGCAGAACATGGCGTCCCACACGTGGCCCGAGCGAGGCTCGAACCTACGGCGGTGAGAGACCTAATGACCTAAAATATATACTGAGAGGCAATAAAAAGTATACAGTATTTGATTTGGAATACCGGATCTTGCATTGTTGTCTGTAATAAAAACATGCCTATGTCCGTTTTTCCCAAACGTCTAAGTTTGTAAAACTCCAAATTCTTTTCCTGTTGCAGTCATCCATGATGGAGTTATTGCCCTTCATTGATAATCAATATTTCCAACAAAATCTCGTGTTGTGCATGTCATTCAAATCTATGCACACCGCAAAAGTCGTGCATGCATATTCATCGATAAAACGCCATCATTACCTTGCCATTAAACCCAAACAAACAGCTTAAAACTCAATTGGAATTTCTACGTGTTCCTGATTACCTCCCTTTCAATTAAAATCATAGTGAATAAAATGAGTCTTTTTCTCAAATCGTGTAAGAGATATTCATTTGAAATTTTCGCATAACTTTTGTTTTCCTCGGCATTTTTATGCTTACTCCATAGTGATCCCTCTAAAATTGCTCAAAGAAAAGTTAATTCCCACTAAAAATGCCAAAGAAACATAAAGCATTTAATCAAAGGAAGAACGCAAAAGGCGAAAATGACTTTTCCTTGGACAAAAAATGATGCAATTTACCTTGTGTATAATTTAAATATGGGATATATTCTTACCGATCAGTTCCCCTTCTTTGAATATGTTGCACGAAAAATCATTTATTGAATCACACTTATCCGAAACACATGTTTAAAGGGAAACCACTCAAGAAAAAAATTGGATAAGACCCCATGTCCATTTCAAGTGACGCAATTTCATTATCCTTTAATCAATTTTAACGGAAAATGCTGCAAATTATGTGAAAGTTGTTGTTCTTATTTATGATGCCACATATGTATGTATAGAGGGAGTCATGGGGTCGCAAATCAGCGTCCAGTAACCTGTATACTTACTTTTGCCTCTCAGTATATGTACATTGACGGGGACGTTCAGGTAGTTTCTAACGATTACGCACAATCTGCGATTAGACTTTGATTAAAATGAAGATTTAGTGTACCGCAAATTAACACATCAAAGTAGAATTGTCAATACGACACATATGCCCCCGCCCAGGGACCATCCTCACCAAATAAAAAAAGCATGTTGCCAAAAAAAAAAAAAAAAAAGACAGTATTGCTCGGCTGGAAAACTGTCCTTCAGAACATCGGCGTAGGTGTGGGTAATGGCGTTTAAATATTGAAAAAAAAAGTGTGTATCATCATACCAGATATGAACAAAATCCATAAAAAAATAAATTACCAAATGTGATATTGACCTTGAGTTTTGGTCTTCCTGCCCTTTCAAGATTATTTCGTTTATTTCGAGCCGATCATTAATCAGATTTTGGCGATAACTAAACGGAGTAGCCGGAGAAATGACCTGTATCTTTCGTCATATCAAATACGAACTAAATCTATTAAATGGGTTGGGAAATGTGAGTTCTTATTACAAAAACGTTGACACTAAATTTCTGAGTCTGTGACCTTGACCTTGAGGTCATGGGCATTGGCGCGATTATGCCGAAAATTATGAGTATGTGACCTTGACCTTGAGGCCATGGGTACTGGCGCGGGTATGCTGAATAAAACTTGTATATCAATCATCGTACCAAATATGAACCAAATCCATTGTATGATTTTAAAAATAATTTCAATTACATTTAAAGTTTTCTAAGTCTATAACTTGACCTAGAGATCATAGATAAGGGCCAGTGTATTGCTGAATAATCCGTTTGACCTATACATGCCATCACCATTCCATCATATAGTCTGGAAAATATGAGCTCTTAAAATTTTAGGTTATTCCTGGTACAATGCCTTAACCAGAGGTTACAGGATCACGTACGTACCCTCCGTGCGGAAGGACGTACGTACATGCGCGTACATTCGTGTGTACGAAAACCTTGAATGTCGACGGCGTGGGGAGGGTATCGTGGTCTTGCGTACTGTCATTTCGTCTATGTGCAGGCAATTGTATAATTGTGTATACATGTAGCTATAGAATTTAAAATCAATCATGCTGCAGTATCTATGTTGCAAATGAACTGAATTTATTTTTCATTGAAACGCTGGACGGTTGGTTGGTTGGTTGGTTGATTTAAGGTTTAACGTCCCCTTCAATACTGTATAGGTCATTTTGGAGACGTTGCTTCAAATTTTGTGGGACTTTTACCCGACATTGAGATGAAATGACATCTCAAGCCCTGTCGCCCAATGAAACCAATAGGGTTCATTAAACGTCACTACAGCTGTTATCTGGGAATGCGTGGCGGCCGTAAAAAGTCTCCCTGCCCTACATCATAGTGTAGTTTATATATTCTTGTCCTTTAGGATCATTGATTCCATTGTGGAATTCTGAAAATATTTAAGGGTCACTGATGATTCCTAATTGGCCGAAACGAGCTAGTCGGGCCCAGAAAACATGTACACTTCATATTTTCAAGTTCTGTGGTGTATTCCTTGCTTCCAAAGGATATCCCTTTTATAGAACTGGACGGACCGACTCGCACTGCTTTGTCTGGGCAGGCTCGTGTGCGGTCGGTTTCAGCTCTGCGTGGAAGCATCATGCAGCCCATCTATTTCGTCAAGCCCCGATGGGCGGGTGCCGAGAGAAAGGCTGGACGGCCTGACAGACGAACAGTCAATAAAAAATATTTGCTTTAGACCTGTCACCACTGATATAGGTAAAATACGAACACTTACAGAGGCTACGTCAGGTAACGTTATATGCGGCATCCTTATTAAACAACGTCATGCATTGACGTTTTGTGTTAAACTCGTGCATAAACTGTGTTTTAAGTTCATACGATAAATTGAATCTTGTATTCATGCTCTTGCATTTCTGAATTTAATAAAATGAGCGTGAAAAAAGTAATAAAATGCTCTGCGAAGTCTCATGTTATCTAATATTATAAACAACTCAACAATACACGTGCACTCATGCCGAAGAACCGCCCATCGCCACCTCCACCCCCATCCAGCCGCCCCGCATTTACTGACAAACGCGCTCGTAAAAAGTTCAGTATGACAAAGTTAAATCAACGCTTGTCTGACGTCACGACGTCCACAAAACAGACCAACTCACCAGTGTTACAGTGGGAAATGGGTCCATATAATTAATATCTGTATGTTACGATAATGTAATGGAAACACACGTTTGAAACAACGTAGAATCAACGTTGAATCACGTTGATTCAACGTTGCTTGTACTGAACATACATCTAGGTCTACCGGACCAATAATCTTAAAACATGTTACCTACTTTACACGGCTATTTCAAGACGGCACGTGATCACGCATGTGATAATTAGTGGCCCTGTTTAAGCGCATATTCAAAATTGCGACATATTTTAGTGAAACGCAAATTTAGCTCGTACGAACACTTTGCGATGTTTTGATGAAACTGACGTACGCAGTTCTTTAAAAAGTGCGTAAGAACAATTTAAGATTAATCGTACGATGTTTATTTATGAAACTAGCCCCTGGTCGTAGTTTTTGTCTATGGTTTAAATCGGAAAGCCCTCATTTCGTTATATACCTTTAAAACGCAGACTGATCTGAGTCTAAACAGTATACACACATGTCTTGGGGAAAAATGTTAACTTGTCACGACTCAGTTCCTAGCACATCTCTACCACGCAGACTGATCTGAGTCTTTGTTCTGCAAACCTCCACATGTCACGGCTCATTTGGATACACAACTTTATCACATCGGCTGTTTTGTGTCTGAACTGTATAAACAGGTCTGAGAACACATTTCAAGTTGTCTTGGCTCATTTTCTTAAACACTTCTATCACGTAGGCTTATCTGTGTCTTTAATGTATGCACTGTTCAGAGAACACGTGTAACTTACTTAATTTTGGCTCATTTTCCATACACATCTCTATCCTGCAGCTGAGAGCCCCCGCCCACCGGGGCTTGAAGAGATAGATGGGCTGCATAATGCTTCCACGCAGATCTGAAACCGACCCGCACACGAGTACTGGTAAACCGCTTAGAGGATTTAAGCTTGCCCGGTAATGCGGTCGGTCTGTCCATGCTTATAAACCCTATTGGTTTCATTGAGCGACAGGGCTTGAGATGTCATTTTATCACAATGTCGGGGAAAAGTTCCATAAAAATGGAAGCAACGTCTCCAAAATTACCTTTACAGTGTTGAAGCGGACGTTAAACATCAATTCAAACCAAACAAATCCTGCAGCTGAACTAAGTCCTTAACACTGCACACTGGTTATTTAACTCTGCATGCTTGGTAATTTTTCGCAGCAGACATATATTTTGAAATTGTTTGTTCGATTTGAGGTATAATGTCCCCGTCAACACTGTAAAGGTCATTGTGGAGACGTTGCTTCCAATTTTGTGGGACTTTTACCCGACATTAAGATGAAATGACATCTGAAGCCCTGTCGCCCAATGAAACCAATAGGGGTTATTAGCATGGACGGTCCGCCTCGCACAGCGGTTCCTGGACAGGCTTAGATCCTCTAAGCGGTTTACCAGTACTAGTGTGCGGGCCGGATTCAGCTCTGCGTGGAAGCATCATGCAACCCATATATTTCTTCAAGCCCCTATGGGCGGGGGCTTATATTTTGAAATATGTTTCTAACTTTCCCAGAAAACAGGATTTGCTATCTCATGCAAGATGTCTCCATAACAGGATTTGATATCTCATGCAAATTGTCTGGAGACAATTTGTATGAGATGTCAAGTCCTGTTTTCTGGGAAAAAATAAGAAAAATATCAACAGTTTGTCGTCTGCTGAATTAGCCTTGAGAGTGGTAACGGTTAATTTTTATACATTTTAATTTGTAGTTGCACTGAGATTACATTATCACTTGTCATGGCTCATTACCTTGCACAGTCTCTACCACACAGGATGATCTGAGAAATTCCTATGCAAATACATGTATGTCTTAGGACACATTTCTCTTGTTACGACTCATGTGCTTACACACCTCTTCCAAACAGGCGTATCCGAGTCTGTATTGTGAAAATATGTCTGAGGACACATTTTTACCCATTTCGTTCACATAGTTTGGTTCCCGATGGCTGATCTGAGTCTTCGTTGCGCATACGTGTGAACTCATTTTCACTTCTCACGACTCACTTTCTTCCTTACTTATATCACACAGTCTGACCTGTGTCTTTGTTTTGCACACGTCAGAGACCACATTTCTCGAGACAGGGGTTCGTTTCCTCATACACCTCTACCACGTACTGTGTACATTTGCAATGTCCACGTGTTTTGCACACGTCAGAGACCACATTTCTCGAGACAGGGTTCGTTTCCTCATACACCTCTACCACGTACTGTGTACATTTGCAATGTCCACATGTTTTGCACACGTCAGAGACCACATTTCTCGAGACAGGGTTCGTTTCCTCATACACCTCTACCACGTACTGTGTACATTTGCAATGTCCACATGTTTTGCACACGTCATAGACCACATTTCTCGAGATAGGCTCGTTTCCTCATATAGTTTTTCAAAACGCAGTGAGACGCGACTGCACTTTTAATTTTTCACTTGTCCGTGTTTTAGTAAGTCGCCTTCAGTTGGGATTTTACATTGGGAGATATAGTTTTACTGCGATTCGTACTGCATCATACTAACTACTTTGCAACGACTTCTACATAATAACATTATCAAAAAACTTATTCATAGTTTAAAATCCTGTGAAAAAAAATCCGAAACCTATTTCCCCAAAAACATGGAATAGTCTTGCCACGCTTGAACGTTGAACTCTCAGAGTTCGTTGATAAACTATATACCTCTACCACGTATACTGTGTACATTTGCAATGTCCACATGTCTAAGGACATTTCACGTTTATCTACAAATGGAGGCTGATGTTAGACTTTTTATTACACATTTTCATATGTCACGACATATTACCTTACACACATCTAACACTTAGACTGATCTGAATCTTTGCTGTTCACACATGTCTGAGGACTTTGTTTCTGTTATTAAGTCCTTTTTTCTGTCACATCTCTACCAAGCAGGCTTATCTGACTCTTTGCTGTGCAAGCATATCTGGGGACACATTTTCACTCGTCACGACATATTACCTTACACATCTCTACCACTCAGACCGATCTGAATCTTTGCTGTTCACACATGTCTGAGGACATTGTTTCAATTATTAAGTCCTTTTTTCTGTCACATCTCTACCAAGCAGGCTTATTTGAGTTTTTGCTGTGCACACATATCGAGGCTTTAGTGCGAAGCTATTCCAAGTGACATTTTTTTTGTGTGTGTGAAAAACACTTTTTTCATGCTTGGATGGTATTTTACATTTTACAATATGTGTTCAAATTTCTCGATGGTGCCCTAACAAATTGCTGAGAAAATTTGTCCAATTAGTTTATCTGCATTTTACATTTTCAGTCAGTGCGAAACTAGTGTATCTGTTCGTTTAATCCTTAAATTCTAGTATTTTAAGCAAGCCGTGTAGACCTGATCAGACATCGCGCTATGCCGCATTATTTGGCGTCTGATTAGGTATCCACTATTTGCCAATGCCCCCAGTACATGAGCCAAGTCCAGGTTTTACTTTTTACACATCACTCTGATGTCATAAGGAGAAGACTTACACTAGCACTGCTATAAATAACCAGTACCTGGATTTTGTCAGTGATAGTCACATGGACAATAGCAGATGGGAAGCTTCTGTAGTTGGTAACATTGGGTGAATTGATAAGCCAATGCCCCAGTACACTAGCCAAGTCAAGATTTTACTTTTTACACAACGCCCTGACATCACAGTGAGAAGACTAGCACTGCTATGAATAACCGGTAGCTGGGTTTTGTACATGGTCATTGATAGTCACATGGACAATAACAGGCGGTTAGTAACTCTGCTCTATAACAGAGACTGTGGGTACTTGTTAAAATGCCTCATTTAAAAAAAAAGTATTTAAAAATTACATGGTGTTGCAGTGGTAGCATTTTCTGACAAGGTTTTCCAGTTCGTTTATTTATTATTTGTTAATGTATTTATTTATTTTCTTCAATCTATTAAGCTTCATCCTAGGCCCTTCTGTTTACCTGTATATTGTAAATAGGACCAGCACAACATCTTTCTGCATTTACAATATTTCATAGATAATGATGAAGCGCATATGCAAAACAAGCGTAAAACATTTTGCACAATCGCGTTAACTGCCTTCTTCATAAGAGTCTTAAAGACTCTGGCAAGCAGTAAAGAATGCTGCGACTGATCAGCGGCTTCACTATGTGCTTAAACTATATAGACTTTTGTAAAACTTACAAGAAATAAAATAAACAAGAAACCCCTTGAATTGAAATGGACCTACACAAAGTTATTAGATGAAGACTATTTGTCACGCCACTAATATCAAACTCTGCCAGACAGACAAACCAATCACTAGCCTGAGTTCAGATGAGTTCAGGTGTCATACATACTCCTGTGTGTGTTCACTGGCGCTTAGAGAAATAGATTAGGCTGCATGATGATTCAACGCCAAGCTGAAACAGACTACACATGAGTACTGGTAAACCGCTTAGATTGTCTAAGCCTGCCCAGGCAAAGTGGTGCCTGCTGGTAGGGTTTGAAATGCCATTTCATCTCAATGTCGGATAGAAGTCCCACAAAATTGGAAGCAGTTGGATAATTGCCTCATTTAATTAGCATTGAGCTGGTGAAATTCCTCCGGCTTGTATAAGCAGCGGGGACCAAATTATGGATTCTCCAGTCTAAATATAGCTCACGAGTCTATGTTAGTTGGTTTGCCAGAATGATGTGGCTGCATCCGGTAAATGGTGAATCCAGAGAACTCCAAAGGTATTTTACATTTACCCGTAAGATTCACATCAATGTTGTCTGCTGGATACTTTAAAAGTTATTTTTGCAAACAATGTGGACCAAGATCTAGGAGCAGTTTGATCTGGACCCACTTTGTTTGCCTACATGCAAAAGATTGGTGTGAAACGTTGGCAAAAATATGAAGCAGACGACATAAACAGACAACATTTTCAGCTGCGGTTTTTTCTTGGCATCATAAGGTTAATTAGACAGCACTGATTGGTTGAAGGTCCTGAACTGAGACTAAATACTGTTTCCTCTAACCTTTAAATACCAGTTTTTTTAAGCAAACAGTGCAGCCCCTGATCAGACGCCACATTCTGCGGCATCTGATCTGGGTCTACTTTGTTGACAAACCCTAACAGATTCTATTGCTAACCCTCTTATGCAACACTCTGACCCTAAATTGATAAGAATAGTCTATTTTCTATTAATAACCTGGACTTTCCCAAATCAGTGATAGTCACGTGGACTCCATCTGAAGATATGTTGTGCTTAGTAACTCACCAACTGACCCAAAACGGGGTCCAAAGTATGGAGATCACAACTACAGTTGCACCCAGAGTCATGCCTCTGGCTCATAACATGCTGTGTCAACCTGGTGTGCAATTGTACCAAGTATCATCAACATTTTAAAGGGTGTTAGTGCTTTGGGGACCACAGGTCTATTCTGGCAGGGGAGATAACATAACGTGGCACTTGCAGCTGTGGCTATTACAACGTTATACTGTCAGGGGAGATAATCACACAAGACCATGGCACCCAGAGTTGTACTTCTTGCTCATGACACACCTTATTAACAGCATGTAAAAATGTACTCAGTATCATCAATAGGTCTCAAAATGTGTAAGAGTCAGGGGATGTAACTAAAGTTCAATTGCACCCAGATTTGTGGTTCTTACACATGACCTGCCTTCTTATCTACCAAGTAGCATCAATACGATTATATTACCAAGGTAACAAACTAAAATACGATGACAGCCAGAGTTGTGGTTCCTGCTAATGACACGCCTTCTTAATGAGTATAATAGTACCAAGTGCCATCAATATATCTCAAAGTATGTGGTAGCTATGGCGAACACAAGGTTATATTGCCATGGGAGATGACTAAAATACCATGGCATCCAGACTTCTGGTTCTTGCACATTTTACACACCTCTTCCTCGTCTACATCTGTAACATGTGGTATCATTATATCTCAAAGGGTTGAAGTTATAGCAATCACAAGATGATACTGCCAAGGGAGATAACTAAGATGCAATGACAGCAAGAGTTGTGATTTTTTCTCATGACACGACTTCATCTCATTGACTGTCCTTGAGTATAACTATACCAAGTCCTCAAGTGGTGTTGGAGCCATGATACCCAGATCACTGTACCAAGTCCAATCTTAAATGGTGTTGAAGTAATGACTGAGGATGCATTATCGCATTTCGCGTTTCATTTCCTTACACACATCTACCACACAGACAGATCTGAGTCTTGTTCTTTATACATGTCTAAGGATACATTTTCACGTGTCACGACTCATTTCCTTACACAACCCTACCACGCAGACTGATCTAGGTCTTTTTTGTGCGCAAATGCCTGAGTAAACATTTTGATTTGTCACATATCATTTCCGTTTACAACTCTACCACGCAGACCGATCTAGGTCTTTGTTGTAAACATATGTATAAAATCACATTTTCACTTGCCATGAATTATTTCCTTACACAGACTGATCAGAGTCGTTTATATGCACACATGTCGGAGTAAACATTTTCTGTTTTCACCTCCACCACGCAGATTGATCTGAGTCTTTGTTGAGCCCACATGTCTGAGGATACATTTTCAATTGTCACGACTCATTTCCTTACACACCTCCGTACCACGCAGACTGATATAGGTCTTTGTAGTGCTCATATGTCTAAGGACACATTTTCAATGGCCACAATTCTATTGTTTACAGATCTCAACCACGCAGACTTATCTACGTCTTTTTTGTGTACATATGTCTAAGGTCACATTTTTACTTGTCACGAATTATTTCTTTACACACTTCTACCAGGCTGATCTGAGTCTTTATTGTATACATGTCTGTGGACATAATTTCCCCTGTCACCGCTCATTTTGTCACACACCTCTACCACGCAGACTGGTCTTAGTCTTTATTGTACATTATTGTCTGCGACAACATTTTCACTCGTCTTGACCCATCTCCTTAGACACCTCAACAACGTAGACTAATCTGAGTCATTGTCGTGTGCACATGTCTGAGGACACATTCTCACTTGTTATGACTTATTTCCTTACACACCGCTACCATGGAGGCGGATCTGAGTCTTTGTTGTGTACATATATCTCAGGATACATGTTCTCTTGTTATGACGTATTTCCTGACAAACCTCTGCCATGCAGACCGATCTAAGTCTTTGTTGTACACACATGTCTGCGTATACAGTTTCCCTTGTCACGGTTAATTTCCCTACACACCTCTACCACGCACACTGATCTGAGTCTTTGTTGTGCAGACATATCTAGGAACACATTTTCACTCGTCACGTCTCATTTCCTAGCACACCTCTACCACTCAGACTTATCTGAATCTTTCTTGTGTACATATGTCTGAGGACACATAAATTTCACTTGCCACGGCTCATTCCCCTGCACACCTCCACCACGCAGATTGATCTCAGATCTAAGTGTGTACACATGTATGCGGAAACATTTCAGTTGTCATGACTCATTTCCTCAAGCACTTCTACCAATCAGACTAGTATGCGTCTATGTTGTGTACACATGTCTGCGGAAACATTTTCACTCGTCATGGCTCAATTCCTCTACAACACAGGCTTATCTGAGTCTTGGCTGAGCATATATGTCTGATGATACTTTACCACTGGTCACGGCTCATTTCCTTGCACACACATATCACACAGACTGATCTGAATCTTTCTGTATACACATGCCTGAGGACATATTTTCTTGTGCCACGGCTTATTTCCTTATATACCACTGCCACGCAGGTTGATCTGTGTATTTGCAATGTTCACTTGTCTAAGGACTTTGCACAAGCTTAGCCTTGTTTGCCTACACATCTCCTCTAGTATACAGGCTGGTGTGATACGTTTTATTTCCTTACGGAGGACACTGTATCGCATGTCAGGACTCATTTCCTTACACATCTCCACCACGCAGACTGGTCTGGGTCGTTATTGCCTCCACGGGTCTGCGGACACATTTTCATTGGTCTCAGCTCATTTCACTACACAACTCTTCCACACAGACTGATCTGAGTCTCTGTTGTGCATACATGTTTTAGGACATATGTTTACCCTCACAGCCTATTTCCGTACGCACCTCTACCACACAGACTGGTCTAAGTCTTTTTGTGTGTACACATATCTGAAGACACACTTTTTACTCCTCACGTCTCATTTGCTTGCAAACCTTTATCACGCTCGCTTGTCTGGGTCTTTGCTGTGCACACATATCTGAGGACAAAATTGCACTCGTCACGGCCCATTTCCTTACACACCTGTGTCATGCAGACTGATCTGAGTATTTAATGTACACTTATGTTTGAGGAAACAGTTCCACTTGTCAAGATTCAATTCCTTACACACAGCTACCATGCAGACTTATCTGAGTCTCTGAAATGAACACATGTCTGAGCACACATTTACACATATCACGAATCATTTCCTTACACACATTTACAATGCATACTGATCTGAGTCTTTGTTGTGTACACATGTCTTAGGACACATTTTCACTTTCCACGGCTAATTTCCTTACACAGCCCTACCATGCAGATTGATCATGAGTCTTTGTTGTGTACACATGTCTGTGGACACATTCTAACGTGTCACGAATCATTTTCTAACACATCGCTACCATGTAGAATACTCTGAGTCTTTGTTGTGTACACATGACTGAGGACACAGTTTTACCTGTCACGACTCATTTCCTTGCACAACACTACCATGCGGACTTATCTGAGTGTTTGTCGTGTATACATGTCTGCGGGCACATTTCACTTGCCACGGCTCATTTAGTTTCCCACCTTTACCACGCAGAGCGATCTGAGTCTTTAATGTACGCGCATGTCTCCGTGTCACGACCCATTCCCTTTCACACCTCTACCAAGCAAACTGATCTGAGTTTTTATCGTACACACATGTCTGAGTATACATTTCCCCTTGTCAAGCACTCATTTCCTTACAAATCTCCACCGAGAAAACTGATCTAAGTCTTGTTTGTGCAAACCAGTCTGAGGACACATTCTAACGTGTCAAAATCATTTCCTAACACACCGCTACCATGTATAATACTCTGAGTCTATGTTGTGTACATATGACTGAGAACACATTTTACCTGTCACGACTCATTTCCTTGCACAACACTACCATGCAGACTTATCTGAGTGTTTGTCGTGTGTACATGTCTGCTTACACATTTTCACTTGTCACGGCTCATTTCTTTACCCTCCTTTATCACACAGAGTGGGTCTTTATTGTACGCACGTGTCTCCGTGTCACGACCCATTCCCTTACACACCTCTACCAAGAAAACTGAAATGAGTCTTTTCTGTACACACATGTCTGAGTATACATTTTCCCTTGTCAAGCACTCATTTCCTTCCACACCTCCACCACGAAAACTGATCTGAGTCTTTTTTGTGCAAACAAGTCTGAGGACACATTTTCACGTCTCATTTCCTTACACATCTCTACCACTTAGAATGACTGATTGATTGATTGTTTTGTGTTTAACGCATTTTGTGTCAACTCCCAGAGAAAGGGAGGAAAGAGATAGAAGAGATAGGAGAGGGGATGAAACTGCAGGACAGAGGAGAAATAAGATAACGAATGAAAGCGTAGAAACTGAAAATATAACAACACGCCCTCTTCTCTTACCTGCTGCAAGCACAGCAGGCCCATGTACAGCTGTATGCCAATATCAGTTGGTGGCCTAGTGACGAAAGATGCACGTCACCTCTGCCTCACCCAACCATCCCGACCACACAGACTGATCTGTGTCTTCGCTATGCACACATTTCTGAGGATACATTTGCCCTTCCTTACACGACTCTACCACGCAGAGTGATCTGAGTTTCACAGTTAATCCGTTATGCTAGAGCCTGTCCAAAGTATCAGGACTTTATGGAACGTGGGAAGGTGCTCACTGCCAGGTTGTTATGTCAGGGGTATCAAAAACCAGGCTGGTATCAACACTAAAGAAGTTTTATGGGAGGCACCATGATCTTGTGGATCCGTACAATGTGGCCATTTCCAGAATTATTTCTGATATGTTTGCCAATGGAACACCATAGGAAGACTTCCAAAATTCCGGACATACCCTTGCCGGCATTTACACCTTTTCTTCGTTTGGGTCGATAGGCATGGTGGGCGAAGCTTGCTTACCAAGTAATGCTTACTATCCGCGGACGCCTGGTTACACTCTTCTGGAGTCCATGTCTGTTGATCCGAACACTGATATTTGCCATTTTGTCTATGGATTAACGATTTTGGATTAACGCTTTGGTACTACGACCTAAACTACTTTTTGTTGTGTACCCAAGTCTAAGGGAACGTGTTCACTTATCACATCGTGTTTCCTTACCTATCTTAACCAGGCTGATCTGAGTCTACGTTGTGTACACATGTTTGAGGACTAATTTTCACTTGTCAAGACGCATTTCATTACAAGCCTCTATCACGCAGACTGGTCTCATATTTTGTTGTGCCCACAGGTTCACTTGTCACCGTTCATTTCCTTACACACCTGTACCACGCAGTCTGATCTGAGTTTTTGTTGTGCACACGTCTGAGGACATATTTTCACATTTTTCGATTAAATTTTAACACATCTCTACCACGCAGACTGATCGGAGTCTTTGCTGTCAACAAATGTCTGAGGACATATTTTCACATGTTACGATTGATTTACCGGCATACCTCTACCACGCAGTCTGATCTGAGTCTTTGTTGTCTACACATGTCTGAGGACACATTTTCACTTGTCACAACTCAATTCCAAACACATCTCTACCACCCAGACCGATCTGAATCTTTATTGTGTACACATGTCTGAGGACATGTTTTTACTTGTCACGGCTCATTTCTTTACACACCCATTCCACACAGTCTTATATGATTCTTTTTTGTGTACACATGTCTGAGGCTACATTTTTTGTGTCACGGCTTATTTCCTTACACACTTGTACCACACAGGACGCCGCGTGTATCTGCAATGTCCATATGTCCAAGGATTATTCACATGTTTCGCCTGTTCTTCTACGGAGGCTGTTGTGAGTCTTTTTATTTCCTATAGGAGGACACATTTTCACATGCCATGACTCATTTCCTTACACATCTCTACCACGCAGACTGATCTGATTCTTTTTTGTTCACGCATGTCTGAGTACATAAGTTCAACTGTC
Source organism: Lucinisca nassula (assembly GCA_963580285.1). NCBI lineage: Eukaryota > Metazoa > Mollusca > Bivalvia > Lucinida > Lucinidae > Lucinisca > Lucinisca nassula. The sequence continues at coordinate 173,827,702 of OY757013.1, read as the reverse complement.
AGGTCTCTTGTCCTTACATACCTCTGAGTCTTTGATGTGTACACATCTCTGAGTGCCAACCTCGGTAGCTCAATCGGATGGGCGTCTGACTGGTGATCAGGAGGACGAGTTTTCCATACCTGTCGGGGTCGGCAACATTCTTTCGTGGAGATTGATCATGTAATCTTTTCTACGGTCATTCGCTGCCTTCCGCTGATTCAAGAAGGGCAGTTGTCAGTTTCTGGCGAAAGAATGTACATTGTACTGGTTAACCGCTTACGAATAAGCCTGCACAGGAAAGTGTGGATAATTAAAATTACCGGCTCAAAGATGACCTAAAATAGTGTTGACTGGGCCGTTGAACTCCTAAACAAACAAACAAACAATCAAACATATCGAAGGACATATTTTTACTTGTCACGGCTTTTTTCCTTACACACCTGCACCACAGACTGATCGAAGTCTAGTTGTGTACACATGTCTGAGGACACATTTTCACTCGTCACAGCCCATTTCCTTGCACACTTCTATCATACAGATTGTTCTTTGTCTTTGATTTGCCAACATGTCTGCGGAGACATTTTCAACTGTCACGACTCATTTCCTTTACACACCTCTACAACGTTGACTGATCGGAGTCGTCGCTGTGCCAACATGTCTGTGTCTACGTTGTCACTTGACACGACTCATTCCTTTACACACCTTGACCACGCAGACTGATCTGGGTCTTTGTTGTATACACGTCTGAAGACACATTTTCACTTGTAACGGCACATTTCCCAACACACCTCTTTCACGCAGTCTAATCTGAGTCTTTGTTGGGCACACATGTCTGAGGACACATTTTCACTTGTCACGACTCATTTCCTTACACTCTATCTACCACTCACACTGATCCGAGACTTTGTTGTGTACACATTTTCACTTGTCACGACACATTTCCTTACACACCGCTGGCATGCAGGCTGATCTGAGTCTGTGATTACATATCTGAGAAAATATTTTAATTTGTCATGGACCATACCCTTACACACCTCAGCCCCGCAGTCAGTTTTTAGACTTTGCTATGCCCACATGTCTGTATGCACATCTCATTTCATTACATAACCATGGTAACTAGACGGAGGCTTTTTATATGTTCACTTGTCTGAGGACTACGGAACTCTGCAAAGGCCATGCAATAAGCTTTTATATGTTGTGCGAACAAGATTCTATCTTGAACTTAATATCTTATGCACACAAAATAGTATCTTGTTTGCACAACATAGATCTTGTGCAGACAACATAATATTGTTTTCTTGTTCACACAACATATTATCTTGTTCGCACAGCATGTTTTCTTGTTTGCACAACATAGATCTTGTGCAGACAACACAATATCTTGTGCTCACACGATATTATCTTGTTCGTGCAACTTAGTATCTTGTGCGGACATCACAATATCTTGTTCGCAGAACATATATTCTTGTTAGCACAATTTAATCAGACGCATAAGATATTATGTTGTCCGTACATAATCTATGTTGTGCAAACAAGAGAATATGTTGTCTGAACAAGATATCTTGTGCAGTCTTGTGCGCACAAGATATTAAGTTGTGCGAACAAGATATTATCTTGTGCGCACAAGATAATATCTTGTGCACACAACATATTATTTTTTCCGCACAAGATATATCATGTGCGTACAACATATTAACTTGTGAGTACAAGATAATATCTTGTTCGCACAACTAAATAACTTGATTGCACAACATATTAAACAAGAGGGCCTTGATGGCTGTGGATCGCTCACCTGATCCATAGAGTAACAAGTGGGCCTCGGGGAGGGCCATTATTTACCCCAGGGTTATAATGTGCATAATGTTGAGGGAGGTCCACTAGATGAAGCTTCATACCAAATATCAAAGACATGGGGGCATTGCATTTTCAAAGAAGAAGATTTTAAAGATTTCCCTATATAAGTCTTGTTAAACCAAAGGGTCTCAGTGCGGGGGCATTTTTGGCCCCAGGGCTATAATTTGAACAATCTTGATAGGGATCCACTAGATGAAATTTCACACCAAATATCAAAGACCTAGGCCTAGTGGTTTCACAGAAGAAGATTTTAAAAGATTTTCCCAAAATAAGTCTATGTAAATCCAGAGGGCCCCGGAGCGGGGGCATTTTTGGCCCAAGGCCTATAATTTGAACAATCTTGGTAGATGAAGCTTCACACCAAATATCAAAGACCTGGGCCTTGCGGTTTCAGAGAAGAAGAATTTTTAAAGATTTTCCTTATATAAGCCTATGTAAAACCAAAGGGCCCCAGGGCGGAGGCATTTTTTGCCCCAGCACTATAATTTGAATGATCTTGGTAGGGGTCCACTAGAGGAAGCTTCATACCAAATAACGAAGACCTGGGCCTTGCAGTTTCAGAGAAGAAGATTTTTAAAGATTTTCTCAATATAAACCCATGTAAAACCAAAGGGCCCCAAAGTGGGGCCATTTTTGGCCCCAGCACTATAATTTGAACAATCTTAGTAGGGGTCCACTAGATGAAGCTTCATACCAAATATCAAAGATATGGGCCTTACGGTTTCAGAGAAGAAGATTTCTAAAGATTTTTCCTATATAAGCCCATGTAAAACCAAAGGGCCCCGGGGCGGGGGCATTTTTGGCCCCAGCACTATAATTTGAACAATCTTGGTAGGGGTCCACTAGATGAAGCTTCATACCAAATAGCAAAGACCTGGGCCTTGGGGTTTCAGAGAAGAAGATTTTTAAAAATGTTCCCTATATAATCCTATGTAAAACCAAAGGGCCCTGGGCGGGGGCATTTTGGGCCCCAGCACTATAATTTGAACAAGCTTGGTAGGGGTCCACAAGATGAAGCTTCGTACCAAATATCAAAGACCTGGGCCTGAAATTTTTAATAAGTTTTCGGTAAAAAAAAATCTGTTTTTGGCTCCTGTGACCTAGATGTGCAGCAGACCAGAATCATATGAATAACGTTGAAAGGAGTCCACCTAAGGATCATTCCTGTGGAGTTTGGTCAAAATCCGATCATCGGTTTAGGAGAAGATGTCGTTTGAAGAAATTGTTTACGCACGGATTACAGACAATAAGTGATCCTAATATAAAACACAAGAGGGCCATGATGGCCCTGGATCGCTCACCTGATCCATAGAGTAACAAGTGGGCCTCGGGGAGGGCCATTATTGACCCCAGGGTTATAATGTGCATAATGTTGAGGGAGGTCTAAAAAGGTGAAGCTTCATTACAAATATCAACAAAGGCTATAATTTTAACAATCTTGGCTAAGGTCCACTAGATGAAGCTTCACATCAAATATCAAAGACCTTGGCCTTGTGGTTTCAGAGAAGATTTTTTTTTAAAGATTTTCCAATATAAGCCTATGTAAAACCAAATGACCCCGGGGCGGGGGCATTTTTGGCATCAGGGCTATATTTTAAACAATCTTGATAGAGATCCACTAGATGAAGCTTCACACCAAATATCAAAGACCTGGGCCTTGCTGTTTCAGAGAAGAAGATTTTCAAAGATTATCTCTATATAAGTCCACGTAAAACCAAACGGCCCCGGGGCGGGAGCATTTGTGGCCCAATGGCTATAATTTGAACAATCTTGGTAAAGGTCCACTAGATGAAGCTCCATACCAAATATCAAAGACAAGGGCCTTGCAGTTTCAGAGAAGAAGAATTTTAATGATTTCCCTATATAAGTCTATGTAAAACCATAGGGTCTCGGTGCGGGGGTATTTTTGGCCCCAGGGATATAATTTGAACAATCTTGATAGAGGTCCACTAGATGAAATTTCAAACCAAATATCAAAAACCTAAGCCGTGTGGTTTCATAGAAGAAGATTCTTAAACATTTTCACTATATAAGTCTACGTAAAACCAAAGGGCTACGAGGCTGGGGCATTTTTGGTCTCAGGGCTAGAATCTGAACAATCTTGGTAGAGGTCCACTAGCTGAAGCTTCATACTAAATATCAAAGACCTAGGCCTTGTGGTTTCAGAGAAGAAGATTTTTCAAGATTTTCCCTATAAAAGTCTATGAAAAACCAAAGGGCCCCGGAGTGGGGGCATATTTGGCCCCAGGGCTATAATTTGAACCATCTTGGGAGAGGTCCACAATATGAAGCTTCATACCATATATCACAGACCTGCGACTTGCAGTTCCAGAGAAGAAGATTTTTAAAGATATTCCCGATATAAGCCTATGTAAAACCAAAGGGCCCCAGGACGGGGGCATTTTTGGCCCCACCACTATAATTTGAACAATCTCGGTAGGGGTCCACTAGATGAAGCTTCATACCAAATAGTAAAGACCTGGGCCTTGCAGTTTCAGAGAAGAAGATTTTTTAAAGATTTTCCCAATATAAGCCCATGTAAAACCAAAGGGCCCCGGGGCGGGGACATTTTTGGCCCCAGCACCATAATTTGAAGATCTTGGTAGGGGTCCATTAGATGAAGCTCCATACCAAATATCAAAGACCTGGGCCTTGATGTTTCAGAGAAGAAGATTTTTAAACATTTTCCCTATATAAGCCCATGTAAAACCAAAGGACCCCGGGGCGGGGGCATTTTTTGCCCCAGGGCTTTAATTTGAACAATCTTGGTAAGGGTCCACTAGATGTAGCTCTACCATGCACGTAAACACGTTTCAGTTCTCCAGCACGCAAGCTGATCTGTAATAATATTTCTAATTATTCTAGGTGAACGTCAACTTTCTTCTAGCCAGCGCATCGGGCAAACGCGAAATATGTCATACTCTCTTTTTAACCCATTCAGTACCAGAAACCCCTAAAGAGGTACATTGGCAAACAGTGCAGGCCTAGATCAGACGCCACAGAAAGCGTTTCTGCGGCGTCTGATCAGGGCCTACACTGTTTGAAAAAGTTTAGCCAGTTTCCAAATAAATTTTGAAGAAAACACAACCTGACACCCTAAATCTTGAAATGGACTCCTGCTATATATATGGTTGGGTACAAAAAGGTAATAATAATATTAAATAATAATCGACCTTGTTTATAGAGGGTAACACATTTAGTAAACTAGTACTAATTTTCCATGTGGCCCTCTTTTCCTGGGTAGAAACCAGTACTGAGCAATGTGGATAAAGTCTCTTGCTCAAGGAAACAACACTTGGCGCTTGCGGGATCGAACCGGCTACCTCTCGATCTCAAATCCGATGGTTAATATCTAATGGAGAATATGTCGCGCAAGAACATTTATTATCCTAATGTACTCGTATTGCAATGCGTATTACTTAGAAAAGTTTTTTTGTTCATTTAAACAATACCTTTCTGATTAAGAATTCCGCTTCCTTGAAAATACTCGCGTGTGTGTTTTGTGCCTGTCTGTCTCTAACTGTTGTGAAACTTCGTCTGTATCGATTTTGATTTTATGACTTTACATTCAACTCAGAGTGTCCTTAGGTGCGAAATTGAATACTTAAATATTTTGGCGTATGTTTTAATGAGAATCAGAACAGTTAAAGTAAGAGCGAATGAGTCAATTTTCCATCGTGATTATTACTGAAGAACAGAAGCATGCTAAATGTGTAGTATTTCAATTTTTTTAGAATTCTTAACCGTCCTTTTCGCCTTTTTCACCTGTAGGAACCCCTTATCCCGCAATCAGGAAGATAAAACATAGTCATACTTAAAACGACTGAACAATTATCTGCAAAAGTGTTAACCTTCAAGCGCAACAGAGTTTTCTAGAGCAGACGACACTTGCTTGGTTTCTTGTTTTTACCCAAAAGATTGGGCTGCATGATGCTTCCATTCAGGGCTGAAACTTTCCACACATGAGTATTGTTAAACCGCTTAGAAGGACTAAGACTGCCCAGGCAAAGTGGTGTGAGTCAGACCGTCCAAAGCATATGAGCCTTTTGTTTCATTTGGCGGCAGCGCTTGACATTTCATGTCGGACACATGTGATGTTAGTTTATGTTGATTAAATATAAGAAAAATGCCTTCTGCTAAACGTGCTTTACCTGTAAAGAAAAAAAAAACTTGTCAGAGCTTAAAAAGATCTTGCTTGTTTATGTACAATATTACTAATCGCCCCCTCACCCATCCCCGCCGCCCCCCCCCCCCCCACCGCAAATTCAGGATTGGAGAAATAGATTGGGCTGCATGATGCTTCCATTCAGAGCTGAAACTTACCACACGTGAGTACTGTTAAAGACACATTTTTTTCTCTATATAAAAGGGGTGGCCTGTTACATAATCTCCAATAATCAAGTCCTTCGGACCATAGGGCACATCAAAGGCTTATCTTATCTAAGTGATTATGAGGTGATTATGAGCAGAGACCCTCTGAGAGATATGTTTAAAAGGGGGTTCTATAAGGGGAACTTGTGTGATGGTATATTTTTACTGAGATTGTTTCCAACAAAATGTTGTTTTAAATTACTTTTTTTTATTTTTATTTTATTTTTAAAAAAAAAAAGTAAAGGAAAACTCTGACAGTCATTGTTTCATTGATTCAAATCTGAAAAGAAGTAAACTTAATGAATTTATTAATTCAAGATTGTGTTTGTTCATTTGATTTGAGGTTTAACATCCCGGACAACACTGTATAGGTCATTTTGGAGATGTTACTTTCAATTTTTTGGGGACATTTACCCGACACTGAGATGAAATGACATCTCAAGCCCTGTCGCCCAATAAAACCAATAGGGTTTATAAGCATGGACGGTCCGACTTGCACCGCGATTTAATCATTCAATGAACATTTATTAATTTATTTGGGGTTTGGAGGGGTTTACATTATTTTTCATATTTTTACTCAAAAACATATATTGTCCTCATTAGAATCCCCTCGCAGAGGCGTTTTTTAAGAGTACTCACAATGTGAAAATATTGTATAGTAAAACTGGGGTTTAGAGGGGAAACATTATTTTTTTTTTAAATTTCTACTCAAAAACATAAATTGTGAGTTCTCGTTAGAAGCACCTTACCGATGCGGTTCTAACAGGTACCCACAATATATGTTTTGAACACAACTTGTGGGTTCTCATTAGAAGCACCTCCCCGAGGCTGTTCTAACAAGTACCCACAATATATGTTTGAGTCGAAATATTAAAGATATCAGGACTTTTATCCTTTTTGGTCGTAAAATTTAACCAAGATATTTCAATAGGCATGTTTTTAGTAATGATTATCAATTCACAATAATTGTGACTAAAAATAAAAAAAAAAAAACATAATACATTCCATTAATATCAAAACCAGGACATGGTTATCAAACAAGTAAATAAATAGATGTGAATTGTATCTAGGTAACTGATTACCCTCTCTTGGTCCCCTACCTGTATGACAGTCAGAATACCCCAAATGTATCTTATCTCAAAACTGATTTCTTCAATAACTGGTCATTAGGGTGTTATGCAATCAAAAAATGTGTCTTTAAACCACTTAGAAGGACTAAGACTGCCCAGGCAAAGTGGTGTGAGTCAGACCGTCCAAAGCATACAAGCCTTTTGTTTCATTTGGCGGCAGCGCTTGAAATGTCATATGTAATATAGTAACATAGGCAATTAATGATAGACATTTGGTACAAACAGAAAATATGTTTAAGTGAGAGCAGATGACTGTGGAATGCCCTGAAACATATAAAACATCCAGTTTGATCATGTCAAAACAGTCAGGTTTTCAGTTATGTAGCAGTCGTGTTCAGTGTGCAGATAGGGTCAAGATCTAGCCCTGAACACTGCCTGTCTAAAAAGCTTTCGATTTTCGATATATTATAATTTGTAACATTACAATTAAAAAAGACCATTTTACTTGGTCTGAAAAGAAAAGAAAAACAAAAACTTTTTGTTTTTATTTATTTGCGAAGTACTAAATTTAATAATGTTAAACTATACGATCGTAGTTTAACCCTACTTTATGGCGTGGGTTACGTCATCGGGTGTTTTGTTGCCTAGTGACCAGGATAGACTTTGCTGTACGCTGGACAGTTGATACAATAAGGAAAATGGACGGATCGCAGGAAATCGCCGCAACAAGCAAAGTAACATTTTAGCTCGGCTGTTTTCAAAGAAAACGACGAGGTATTGGCATAGTTCTGGCGTCGTCTGCGTGGTCGTCGTCTGCGTCATAGTCGTCGTGCAAAACGTTCTCTTATTATTGAACATATTTTATTTGAAACTCGGACTTGTTGTTCATTATGAAAAGTGGAACTCATACCAATACGTGAGGTAACCCTCAACATCTTTTTGCACCGTTTTGCCCGTTTTTCGATTTAGAATTTTTGCAGCCGAGCGTTGGCGCCCGCATGCGGTACTCCTGTTACTATTTTCGATTTTTTTTGTCATTGTGTAGTTTATATTTTTTGTCCTTTGGGATCATTGATTCCATTGTAAAATTTTGAAAATATTTGAGGGTCACCGACGAGGCCTAAATGGCCGAAACTAGCTAGTCTGGCCCAAAAAACATGTACACTCCATATTTTCCATCTCTGTGGTGTATTTCTAACCCTTTCTAGAACATATTTAACGTCACTACAGCTGTTGTCTGGGAATGTGTGGCGGCCGTAAAATGTCTCCCTGTCCTACATCATAGTGTTGTTTATATTGCCCCGCCCATAGGGGCTTGAATAAAATATATGGGCTGCAAGTAATATAGGGTGAGTATCGGGGTACCGAGCTCTGGATACCCGGGGTGGCACTCCGGTACTGACCTAGTCGGTACCCGGAGTGTCATCCCCGGTACCCAGATCTCGTAACCCCGATACACACCCCTTGTCTAAGCTTGACTAGGCTAGAAAGGGCTTGGGTAATCAGAAGTTGGAAGTTGGTACCAGGTATCCATAAATTATGGGTACCTGAAATTTCTGGGTACCTGAACGATTTTGTTTCAAGCTATGATTGAAAATAACTTTTTCAAAGTTGTTTTACACGAAAGAGTTCATTTTTTTTTGTTTCAGGCAAAAGGCTGAAATAACTTAGTCTCTGGAGTTTGTACAGGAGCCTGGAACCTGAAAACTCTAGGTATCCGAAATTTCTGGGTACCGGAGACTTTTCAGTTTTTGTCAGGCTAAACTTGAAAATAACTTTGTCTTTTGATGGAAATGTGATAATCTTTCAAGAGGCTCAGGGATACAACAAGATGACATTATGTTGGCCTTAGTCTCTGGTGTGAAAAAACGTTTGGCACGAATAGGGCTCGAACCTATGACTCCCTGCTTATCAGAAAGGTGCTCTACCAACTGAGCTAAAGTGCCTATATATATTTTGTATGTAATATAATTGTTTTAAACTTAATAGTATGACATTATAGTTATTCTTTCTTAACTGTTTGGTAGCCCTTTAGATCTGATCCGGTTTTCTTTTTCCGTATGGGTTTGGTAGCCGCTCCAAGTCCAATAGCTGATGATGATGACTGCATCAGTTGTTCAGCTTCATTTGTCACGATATTGAAGTGGAGTGGAATCCTAATAGGATTCATTTCCAGTGATGATGGTTGTTGAGGACGATCTTCTAACTGTTTGACTCTATTCTTGAGCTCATTGATTTCCTTTACTAAGACTTCAATAACTTTGGGTTGGGGTTTAGATTGTTGTACTGGAGGCTGTTTCTTTACTTGCAAAACATAGACCATTATTGCTACACCAAAGGCGAAGAATTCTCCTAGGATGATCAAAATTGGCTATTTCGTTAGCCAATTTGATTGGTTCTTCGGTTAAAGTAGGTCAACCCTCTTAGCCTGTATAAAAGCCCTTCTGCTTTTTAATTCTCTCCATATTGTTCCAGTATGAGTTGAGTCAAAACATTACGTGCTGTCTTCCACCGAAGGACTCGTCCTGAGGAGGAAACACAACAACCATGCACTGAGGAAGACTACTGGAAGAAAGTGGAGAGGCTGCAAAGCGGACTGGCTTTCCAGCAGTTCCTGGCTAGGAGAGGTGTTGGATCGGTTACCATTAAACCGATCTCTATAGTAGAGCCATTCTGTAGCTAGTAACTTAAGTTACTAGCTACATAGAACAGTGTCTTTTTAGGGCTAACCCATAAATTTCGTTAAAGAATAACCTATTATAATTAACAAACAAAGACTGGTAAATTTTTACATTTTAAAGTGTTTAAAAAATTCTTAATACAGTACTATAATTTTCTTAACTATAACTAATGTCTTAGTTTTATTCAAATGCCTATTTTGTATTTGGTTTATTAACTCCACGAGTGTTAGAAGTTGTTCGCTTTCGTTTTCTTGATTTCTTAACACTAGTCTGGGATTGTTTCTCCTCAGTAGAAGATTGTTTCTCAGCAACACAAGATTAATTCTCTTCGACACAAGACTGTTTTCCTGGTGATTCTCAGGTAATATTTCTTCAGTAGGTAATAATGTAGGTGGTATGTTCAACCCATCTTGTATCAACTGTTTCTGTGGACATTCGGGTGCCCAATGATCTGGAAGTCCACATATGTTACACTGTCCGTAGGATAGCCTGAATCCCGATGTACAATCCCGTGACCAGTGTGTCGTAGCATTACATCTAAAGCAACGTCCATAAGGTGTTTTCCATCTCAAATGATATTTTTCTGAAGTTTACACTGTGATAGTAAGAAGAAGAATGAAGTTCTATTCAAGATCACTTCCTTTTATATCACCCTTGCCTCTTGTCTTTGAATGTAAAAACTCGATTACCTTTGGATTGTCAGCTACAATTTTTTTCCAATTATCAAATGTGACGACTGAATTTTGAAACACTTTGTACTTAGCACAAGTCCACCACAATTACTTATCATCTTCAACAGTTTCTTCTTCATTTAATTTCTTCTGGATTTCTTCGATAGAAATATCTTCATGAGAAAACAGTGTGCAGATGCACAGTAATACTCTACTGTAAGGTTTGAATTTTATCACTTGTGTCAGAGGTACTTCAAACAACTTCTTTTCCATGTTGTTGATGAAACAATGATGTTCTGTGTATCAGGTCAATTTATATGGTCAAGGAATCCATCTGTTTAATCAAATCGTCGATATCAATTTCCATCGGTTCCTCATGACGGTTTTCAGAGCAGTCCCTCGGTTGTTCTGATGAAGCTCTTTCAATATCCAGTATCATGTTGAAAATGTAGCTGATCACCTCATCGTTGTTAGCTACATGCAAACGCCATTGATCCAGTTTCACGGGTGTGTCGTCCAGTATGTTACTCATGAGCCAAGCTGTTCTTTTCATCGAATGTCGAAAAGACATACATATATCATATCTTCTCAGCCAAATATGAATGTCATCTTTAGATTTCAAGAAATATACATTATTTGGCTCTAATAGCAAAGTTTGTTCAAGTGCAAGTCTGTAGATATCAAATTTCAGAATTTGATCTAAAGATACAGGTGACTTTTTCTGATGGTCTTAATCATGATTTTTAGTTTTTGTTTGTTTGCATTGGTGTTTAACGGCCCAGTCAACACTATTTAGGTCGTTTTTGAGCCGGTCAGTTTACCTATCAACACTTTCCTGGGCAGGCTTATACGTAAGCGGTTAACCAGAACAGTGCACATTCTTTCGCCAGAAACTGACAACTGCCCTTCTTGAATCAGCGGAAGGGAGATAATGACCGTAGAAAAGATTTCATAATCAATCTCCACGAAAGAATGTTGCCGACCCCGGCGGGTGTCGAACCCGCGACCTCCTGATTACCAGTCAGACGCGCATCCGACTGAGCCACCGAGGCCGGCATGATTTTTAGTTAAGTATGCAATTATAATATTTAGTTCGGTTAAGTTTATTTAGTTTTTAGTTAAGTATGCAATTAGAATATTTAGTTCGGAACTTCAATACGATCTTAGGTTATTTTCTCAACTGTTCGCTGCCTAATGTCACTTTATATCCTTCTTTGGCATTTATATATTCCGACCAATAGTCATTGAAAGTCAAACATCCCGATGGTAATATCATAAGATCTGGATTATCCCGACTACAGAATAACTGTTTGACCTGAGCTTTGGTATATTCCCCATTCAGTATCAGATATCCCAAAAACGTATCTCTATATAGAAAACTAGATGGCACATTTCCATGTAGGAAGTGTTGATGTAAAGTTTCAGACATATAACACATGTCCCGTGAGGTAAAGTTGAAGAATGTGACTAGCCATCTTTTTGCTTTCTTAAGTGTAGGTTGATGTTGAAGTTGAAAACAGCTAATCTGTCTATGAAACTCTAATCGTTTGTTATCACACAGTTTGGGAAGTTCATCAATGAGCAATAGAGTAAATGAATAATTTCATCTTGAAATGTAATTTGAGATCCAATGGCTCCCTTCAGAATCTTCATTCTTATTTTAAACCGACTGTCTTGGATGAGTACTGTAAATTCTCGACCTTTTCCACAGTTGTACATGTTGTATGTCAAAAGAATCTCTGTCATTTCCCATGGTAGAATATAGCTTGTAGTCATGATAACTCTGAAACAAGAATTTGGAATTTCCAAAGTCTGTGGGTCGATATAAAAACGGATTTTTCAGGTTGATACTTCATATTTCAGCATTGAATTGCAAACAATCAACATGACTAAGAAACATTGGAAGCGAATAAGAACTCCATCCAGTTCGGATGATGAGACCATGTCTATACCTAAGAGACCTAAGTTGGTGGACTACTCTGATACGGAAGATGAAGATGAAGAATATGAACAATATTATAACATGAGGCCAGTGAGACAAAGTGAGTCAAGACGCTTTAGAACAAGAGCCAATGTAGACAACGTGGACATAAGAAAATTTCCGTAAGAAAACATCACCATTAGAATTTGTACCACGCTTGTTTCATCAATTGGTGGACGACATTAAGAGACAAACTGAGGCACAGGGCAATGACAGAATAAGAGTTAGTATCTACCATCCTGGACTTAAACTTGGTGTCTTCATACCCTTCACAGATGTGTCCTTATTAACTGGAGAAGCCCTGTCACAAGAAATTGAGAAAGTCTCCCAGTCTAACGAAGACTTCAGAATTGATGATAGCCAGATGTCCATGGAAGTGTAGCGTGTACCGGGTCGTCCACGAAGTTAAGCAACGCGGTCACCCATCCAGGTACTAACCGCAATATCCGTTGCTTAACTTCGTGAAAACGCCAACCACTCTACCCGCGTCGCTAAAAGAGCCGGCTCCTACAGCAAGGCTGTAGAAGTGGTATTTATCCATAACCGTTACATTTCTCCCCCTCATCTCTTGACTTCGGGACTCTCTTGACTTCGTCCCGAAGTCACACCTGCCTCACAAGGCTAAACCCGAGGGCGGAGTCTATGTAACAAACCAGCGGCACTGTTTCCATCCCACCGCTGCCACCAATGTAGCGTGTACCGGGTCGTCCACGAAGTTAAGCAACGCGGTCACCCATCCAGGTACTAACCGCAATATCCGTTGCTTAACTTCGTGAAAAAGCCAACCACTCTACCCGCGTCGCTAAAAGAGCCGGCTCCTACAGCAAGGCTGTAGAAGTGGTATTTATCCATAGCCGTTAAGGAAGTAACCCATACAAGACTACCTGTAGGAAGTGGAAGAAAACCACTCCATTATGGGCTCTATTTTGATTTTGATGCTCAAAATATGAAAAAGATGAAACAAAGTATTGTTACCATCAACAATACAGAAGATTCCATGCGCCTGGCTGGAGCTGTGGTTGTCGGCAAATGTCATGCTGGCAAAGATGAGAGTCAGACTTGGAAGAAGACATGGAATCATATTCGTCGATCTACCAAGTCTTTCCAGACCAATGGAGCTAAGAAGTTGTTGGATCGAGTTCAAGTTCCACATACCAAACCATGTGGGATTGACGAATACAAGAAGATCCAAGCTGCGGTAGCTCCTGACTACCTGATCGAAGTACATTCACAACACGCTAAAGATGACCTCTTCAAACCTGAATTTGAAATGACAAGACAGACAAAAGTGGTACGTATATACTATGATGGTGACAATCATTATGATACTATCACAAGTATAATTGGATCTTTAGGATCTCATTACTTCTGTGAACTTTGTGACAAAGAATATAACCATCGTGGTGATCATATGTGTCCTCATGGTTTTGACAAATGTTGCAATGTGACATTATGTATGGCAGGAGAAACTTGTTTCTGTTGGTACTGTGAAAGAACATTTTACAGTCCTCAATGTTTTTTAATCACAAAAGAATCAAACCTGGGCAGAAAATAATCAATGTGTCAGTTAGTCTATAATGTTGAAAATTGTTTAACAAGACTCAATGACAGTAAGAAAAATCATGTTTGTCCAGGAAATAGAAAATGTAGATTTTGTTAAGAGATCGTGGGTGCAAATCATCAGTGTTACATACAATCTTATGTTTGTAAGACTGATGATGATGCACACAACGAATCTGATGATGAAGAAGAAACAAAGTAGAAGTAAAACAAAGATCGGGAATTGATACAATTAACTTACTCCACCCATAAAAGACACCAAAGGGAAAGAAATACAAACATTAAGCGACCAGACCATAATGGAAACCTAAACAAAGGAAGGCCATAAGGACAGTTACTTTCCCACAAAATGGCGATATGGCCATCCAAAACCAAAAGACACAAGTGATACACACAGTAAGTAACAAACAACAACACAAATAAATCGCCACAGAAGAGCCGCCTTGGAACGGTCAGTGGAAGATTTCCACTGGGGGGCTTAAATCGATTTTACGTGGCCACAATCCTCGCCCTTACTTCCGTCGCGATTTAGACAAATAATTTGTTCAGTCCGCATGAAGGCCTCCTAACTCATCAGTGCAACATCTCCGTGAACACAAAAATCAAAGAACCACAGAGGTGAGACAACGGTGAGGACTCGACAGCAAGAAACCACTGAAATGCTGGAGCAAAAGAAAACCAACAGTTAGACTCCGATGAGCCCGACCAGAGACAGAGCATCAGGCACCAACCAACATTATCTCTCTAATTTTCAATAAGCCTTTACGTTGGAGCCGTCATAGAATCTGAGGCCTGACCCACCGGCGTGCAATTAAAGAGGGAAGCAAAGTTGCCAACCGTGATTGGGTTAACTACCATGCATGCAGTCTGTCGTATAATATCCATGTTGTACCCAATCTTTTTATATCGAAGAATGTTTTTACGAAATTGGGTGCTGAAGTCATTGCGGTTATATATTTTTCTGAATTTATATACTAAGTCACCATAAAATTCGGGTTCCGATAGACCTTGTTGCAGAAGAGATTTAAGTCCAATATTGAGTTTTGAAATTAAATCAGAATGGCGTCTATAAAATTTTGAAAAGGCTTTGCGTAGTTTATGGTACCGATAACCCTGATTAAGGAGTTTAGCCGTTAATAATCTATTACGATTGTTGAAGTCAGTTACATGACTACACACTCTAGCAAATCGAATTAATTGCGAAATATAAACGCCATAGGATGGCGCACGAGGAACATCACCATCCAAAAAAGGAAAAATTACAATCTCAAAATCAAAGTCATCGCGTTTATCATAAATTTTGCACGAAACAAATCCATCTACAATAGATAGATGTAAATCCAAAAACGGGGCCTCGGTATCAGAAGAATTTGCTTTATTTAACTGAAGTTCTGGGGGGGGGGGGTAAATCGGACTGATCAAACCATCAAAATAGGTATTATCAATATTTAATAAATCATCTAAATATCAAGAAGTGGAGCTAAAAGCTTCAATAATTTCAGATTGGTTATCAATGGAAAGCGACAAAATGAAGTCTCTTTCATAACAATACAAGAACAGATCAGTCACAAGAGGTGCGCAATTAGTACCCATCGGAATACCAACAATTTGTCTAAATAACTTAGTACCGAATCTAATATAAATATTTCAAGTAGAAAGGTGAGGGCATCACACACTTTCTGACATGACCAAAGTGTATAATTCGTATGCTCTTTAGAAGTGAAAAATGCATTTCTGACATTACATGCAAGATAGAGAGCATCTTCTCTGTGAAAAGCCCATTCAATTAAATCATTAAGCTTTTCTTTTATAAGATTATGAGGAAGTGTAGTGTAAAGAGTGGAAAAATCGTAAGTAGACAGACTTGAAGCACGAAAATGTCTGGATTTCAATTTATTTAAAACCTCATTCGAATTTTTTATAGACCAAAACAGATTTCTTCCTGATCTTTCAAAGGCTTTATCACAATATTTAATTACATGCGTTTTAATAGCAGTAAGACAGGAAGTTAATAATTTAGAAAGTTCAGTGGTAGTGCAAGAGCTAGAATTTGCAATAAACCGTCTTTGTAAGGTACGATAATGCTCGTTCAATCTAGTTTTAAGCATGCAGTTAGTTTGACCGACGTACTGCATATTACAGTTTGCAGCACGTCAAATAATTAGATAAATTAAATCTGTAGACTGTCATGTCAAATCAGACATGTTAACTACAGAGAAGCGTCTACCGTTTACACATGAAGTAACGGTAGACGCAGTGCTTAAATGCGAACAACATCTGCACCTCTTGGCATTACACTTAGAAATACTAGGATACATTCCCTTTCATAACAATACAAGAACAGATCAGCCACAAGAGGTGCGCAATTCGTACCCATCGGAATACCCACAATTTGTCTAAATAACTTAGTACCGAATCTAATATAAATATTGTCAAGTAGAAAGGTGCAGGCATCACACACTTTCTGACATGACCAAAGAGTATAATTCTTATGCTCTTTAGAAGTGAAAAATGCATTTCTGACATTACATGCAAGATAGAGAGAATCTTCTCTGTGAAAAGCCCATTCAATTAAATCATTAAGCTTTTCTTTTATAGGATTATGAGGAAGTGTAGCGTAAGGAGTGGAAAAATCGTAAGTAGGCAGACTTGAAGCACGAACATGTCTGGATTTCAATTTATTTAAAGTAAAAGTAAAACAAAGATCATGAATTGATACAATTAACTTACTCCACCCATAAAAGACACCAAAACTAAAACCTCATTCGAATTTTTTATAGACCAAAACAGATTTCTTCATAATCTTTCAAAGACTTTATCACAACATTTAATCACATGCGTTTTAATAGCAGTTAGACAGGAAGTTAATAATTTAGAAAGTTCAGTGGTAGTGCAAGAGCTAGAATTTGCAATAAACCGTGCTTAGTAAGGTCTTTTATGAAGTTTTGGTAACCAGTATAGCGTAGGAAGCTTGTCTTGGCCTTCGGTAACACACACAGCAAACTTGATGGCTAAATGACATACATGTTAATCTACTATAGCTCTCTCTTCAGCTAAAGGCTGAAGTTCATAGGCCTTAGTACCACCAAGCTCCTGCTTAAGCGTGTTAACATAGTGGATCCGTCACACAACGACGACGTTGTTAGCGGCCTTGTCTGCAGGGGCCTAAACAAAACGTTTTCTCCCACTGTAGGTGGTAAGAGTGAAGATAGTACGCTGGAGAAAGACCTTGATTTTGTAAAACATAGCAATTTTATGTTTATTTCTTCTGGAGGCAAACGTGTCCCATCCAGTTTGAGCGTAAAGAAGATCTAGAGAAACCAATCTGGTTGCCCCACTATCTATACGTGCTGCCTCAATCTGTATTTTTTTCAAGTTCATATGCTTTGCACTGGATGCAAGTGTCCCAAACCACGTCGGCATATTCTAGAAGAGGTTTAATGAATGAAATATTAACAGTCTGAAGAGATTTTCTGTCAAATAGAAATTTTAATTTACGCATGATATTTATTCGATTCCATGCCTTTGATTTGATTTCGGCTAGGTGTTCATGCAGTATCAGTATCAGCAGCATGCATAAAACTAGCAATGGGCGGGTAAGAACATCACGAAAATCATGCCTACTCAAATTATTGCAAACTTCACCGGTGAACAAATCAATAATTTTGGATGCAGAAAGGACAAAAATCATAACTGTTTGTATCCGCCGAATGTATACATACATACATACATACATACATACAAAAGAAACAGATCACCATTATTAGTTCGAAGCCGCCGGTAGCTATCCCGTTGAACGTCTGATCGTTGCACTTCATACTGTTCCTCAAATGTTAAGTGAATTAATGTATTAGTGCATGTTTTGTTTTGTTTTTGTTGTTATTTATTGTTACGTGTTCATATTTCCAACTATTTCTCTTCTTTAAATGGCTTGACTAAGATTTTTCTTTAGATATTAACGTTTTAAGAGAATAAATAATGAAGTTGACTGCGAAAAATACTTTTTAAAACCAGGGTGAAAGTCCTGAAGCATTTCTTAATTCTACGTCTAGACATTTAGATGACCTTTGCATTAACGACTATCATTTCATTTTGGTAGTTTTAATTTTCCCTTTGAGACTGTGGCGTTCTTAGTGTCTGATCTATCTGTGTAAAACTTGCTGAACTAACATGCTTTGCTAGGGTGCATGGTCATATTATTGTTCCCAATGCTTGAAGTTTGACAGCCAAACTTCTATAGCTGTAATATCGGCAATGTATCACCGTCATAATAAATTTCTTTTGAAGGTCAGTATCGGATTACAATAGAATCAAAGGCAATGATCAGGAATCGATAGAAGTAACCGATACCCGATATCAGAGACACCACAGGGAAAGAAACAAGAACATGAAATAACAATACCCTAATGGAAACATCAAAAGCGGAAAGCCAAAAAGATATTTATTTGCCAACAAAATGGACAATTGGCTATCCAGAAACCAAAGCAAAAATAAATAAGCGATACTCCCATACAATGACAAGCTATAACAAAAATATACCAAGACCTTGAACCTCATTGGAACGGTCAGTGAAAAGTATTTCACTGGGGCTTAAAATAGTTTTACGCGGTCGCAATCCTCGCCTTTAAATACGTCGTGGTTTAGACAAATAATTTGTTCAGTTTGCATGAAAGTTTCCTAACGCATCAGTGCAACATCTCCGAGAACATGAGAACCATTTTGTTAATAATTTTAGTGCTATGTTGCCGTCGATATTGGTGAGGCCCATTAATTTGTTTTCTGCCGATTCCGTTTATTTAAGTGGATCAGGTAACACTAATTTATTTAAAATCAATCTGAGAGTCAGATTATCTCCTCACAAATCGCCAATTCTTAGGAAATATACCAATCCTTTCAGGAGAAGTGGAATGCATCCTTCTATTTCGACGTGCAATGCTAAGAGGTGCAGGTGCTGTTCACATTTTTGCACTGAGTCTACCGTTTCTTCGTCTGTAAACTTTTTTCTGTAGTAAACAAGTCCGATTTGACATGTAAGTCTATGGATTTGATATATGTGATAACCTGACATACTGCAAATTGTAAATTGCAGTATGTCGGGCAAACTAACCGCATGTTAAAAACACGATTTAACGAACACTATCGTAGAATTAGTAAGCCTAAAAGAACTGACACTTTCCTGTACCGTCATTTCAGACGTACAGGTCAGTCTATTAAAGATATTTATATACAATCAGTGGAAAAAAATATTATGATGTAAATTCTACAGCTAGGTTTAAAATAATTTAATGGCATGGAACTGAATTAAAATGGATTAAATTATTACAGATACCTTTTCCATCGGGCTTTAATGACAACATTTATCATGAGGGTAATATATCTAAAATGCCCGACTTTGATATTTTCTCGCTTCTGGACTGAAGAAAGCGTAAAACTAGATCGCATGGCACCAGAAAAAAATGGTAATTATAAACGTAAATTACGTGCTTTTGAAAGAAACAATGCCAAACAGAAGTGACTGTCCTTAATATTATTGAATCATGGACGCCACTCAATGCTTGCTTTTTTAAGTTCATTTCCCATTTCTGTATTACGGATTCTGGATACCGAGGCGGCTAAATTCTCCGATAGTTCTAATCAGTTATACGACGCTGCTCTTTTAACAAGAGGTTATACTCAGCATGTCTTTCGTCCTTTCATCGATTCTGAAATTAATCACAAACGCCATTACATCAAAATAGCCTTCATTAATAAGGGTTTGGATTTCATAGATTTACCTAGTATCTTCTGGGAAAATTCGGTTATTTCACCCATTCCCGCTTATTTTCAAAATACCAAAACGCACATAATTTGCTATGAATACAATTAACCTGTTAGATCTATCATTTTTTAATTTCAATAAACTTGTTTCTGATCTTGATATTAACACTAACACTCCTGGTACATGTGTTTGTAAAAATTCAGTGTATTGTTATCCGGCTGATGTTCATATTATTACTGGCAATTTAAAAATTATTCCCATTCTAGGATAGCAATATAATAGCTAAAGGACCGAAATATCGATTTCCTTCTAAAATTGATTTCAATAAAATGTAGAGATGAAACTGCTGCTGCCATGAATGAATTTAGTATTCGAAGGTGTAAACGAGAGTATGTTGAGCATAAAGCTCTGAAAGAATGGAAACTTAGCATTCTGAAATTAGTGAACAAACGCATTTCTTTTAATTCGCAAAATACGAACTTTTTACCTTCTAAACCTAACACGTCTTTACGTCATCTTAAACTAGGTATTCAAGAATTTCATAGGAAGTTTGTTTTGGCTCCAGCTGATAAGGCCGCTAACAAGATGATCGTTGTTTGACGGCTTCACTATGTTAACACGCTTCTGCCAGAAATTGGTGGTACTAAGGTCTATGAACTTCAGACTTTAGCTGTCGAGAGGGCTTTAGTTGATGATCACATTTGTCATTCAGCCACCAAGTTTGCTGTCTGTGCTACAGAAGGCCAAGACAAGCTTCCTACGTTATATTGGTTACCTAAACTTCATAGCGCGGTTTATTGCAAATTCCAGCTCTTGTACCCACACTGAACTGTCCAAATTATTAACTTTATGTTTGACGTCATCAAAAAGCATGTGATAAAATATTACGACAAAGTTTTCGAAAGATCAGGTAGAAATCTATTTTGGTCTATAAAAAATTCCAATGAAAAGTAGAAGTAAAACAAAGATAAGGAATCGATTCAATTAATTTAGTCCACCCATCAAAGACACAAAAGGGAAAGAAACACAAACATTAAGCGACCAGACCATAATGGAAACCTAAACAAAGGAAGGCCATAAGGACAGTTACTTTCCCACAAAATGGCCATATGGCCATCCAAAATAAAAAGACACAAGTGATACACGCAGTAAGTAACAAACAACAACATAAGTAAACCGTCACAGAAGAACCGCCTTGGAACGGTCAGTGGAAAGATTTCCACTGGGGGGCTTAAATCGATTTTACGTTGAAGTTTTAAATAAATTGAAATCCAGGCGGTTTCGTGCTTCAAGTCTGTCTACTTATGATTTTTCTACCCTTTACACTACACCTCATCATAATCTTATACAAGAAAAACTTCATGATTTAATTGAATGGACATTTCATAGGGAAGACTCCCTCTATCTTGCATGTAATGTAAGAAATGCTTTTTTCACTTCTGAAGAGCATAAAAATTATATTTTATGGTCATGTCAGAAAGGGTGCGGAGCTTTCACCTTTCTACTTGACAATCAGGCTTGGGGTAATCATAATCTGTAATTGTAATCAGCAGTAATCGATTACATATTTTCAAGTAATCTGATGTTATCAGTAATCAGACATTTTTCTGATTACAAGTAATTTAATTTAATCAATTACTTCCATATTTTGGCCTGTAATTATGATTATTTTCTGATTACAATTTGATTACATTTTTGTTCATAAAGATGTATAAATTGTGAATTGGTGCAAAAATATCAGGTTTCTGGACATCAGACCAATTCTTTTATATACTTTTGCCAGCTTGTATACACATCATAATATGGGTAATTCCTAATAAATTGCAATTAAACATTTCAAACTGTTACCTTTCATAAAAGTTAATGGATGTGCTGAATGTTTTTCAAATCAGTTTGTAAAGACTGTACAAGTGCAAATAAAGTTGATCATAAAATTGTCTCCCTTTAAAGTGTGTAAGCTATGGATATAATAGAGAATGGGGTAAAGCTGGGCAGTCAGAGTATTTTTATCAACTACCATAATGAGCCTAAGGTATTCACCATATTTGCATTATTTGCTGGCTCCCAGCTTGCACATTGTCAATATTGAAAGAACAGGTAACCAGACCCCCCTGACCTTTTAAGGTCAGGGGGGTCTGGTTACCTGTTTTCCAACACTGATAACCTTAAGACTAGGAAAAGCAGATAATGCAAATAAGGTGCATTGGAGAGACAGGTCTGATCAAACAGTGCATACTCAGATAAGACTGTAGAACAGAAAATGGGGTAAAGCTGTGCAGACATAGTATTTTTATCAACTACCATAATGATTCTAAGGTATTGGACAGACAGGCCTGGTCAAACAGTGCATACTCATATAAGACTGTCTAGATGAGCACTCTGATCTGGGTACACACTGTTTGCCTTTTAATTTATTTTTTATGCATTTCTCCTTAGAAAAGATAATGTATCTTTTTGTAAATTTCTAGGTGATTATAACAGACTTTTCAGATGTCTATTTTTATATATATTTTACAGTTGTTTTGTTAACAGGTAAATTGTACAATGTATGAGTAGCTATAATTTATCTTTTGTTCTGTTGAGTAACCATCTACATTCAGGTGTGGAAAAATACATAACTATTGCCAGTTACTCTTTGTTTGTCATGTAACTGTGAAAAACAAAATCAACTCAAATTTTGTCTTTAGGTTCCTGTTGATAAATTTAGTTTTAATCACATATTGACCATTGAGACTGATATTCAAAACTGAAATCCTAACACTTCACACAGATCATCTGAAAATATTAATTGCATTTTATTAATTGTGGCCAAATTATATAGACAGATTGGGCAAAAAGTCTAGGCACTGCTCCTACAATAAAGACTGCTCCTCCGTTTGCAGCCTGATCTGGGTCTACACTTTTTGTCCAGCCTGTCTGGCTGTGTAGACTGAAAGATGCAACTTTTGAAAAGCTGATGATGATAAAGGGTAATTCGGATAGTTAATTGAGAACAAGAGCATTGTTCACAACGGATGCATATAGAACTTGAAGAAGCTAAAAGAGAGCTTACAGAAAAGTTTTGAATTAAGTTTGAGATTGTGCTTCATTTTAAACATGTTGTTTCAATAAACATATATTATTTATTATTAGTAGTATTTGTTTAACGTGAGTAATAGTGTCATACCTGTAGTACTTCTAGATAATACATTGCAAAAGTAATTGTAATTTAATCAATTACATTGCAAAAGTAATTGTAATTTAATCAATTACATTCATATGATGTTGTAATTGTAATTTAATCAATTACATTTTTAGGGCAAAGTAATTGTAATTTAATCAATTACTTTCAGATGTAATTGGCCCCAAGCCTGTAGACAATATTTGCATAAGATTTTGTACTAAGTTATTTAGACAAGTAATGGGTATTCCGATGGGTACTAATTGCGCACCACTCGTGGCTGATTTGTTTTTGTTTTGTTATGAGAGAGATTTCGTGACGTCCCTTTCTGCTGAAAATGAGTTTGAAATCATTGAAGCTTTTATCTCCACTTCTAGATACTTGGACGATATATTAAACATTTATAATACCTCTTTAGATGGTTTGATCAGTCAAATGTAACCCCCAGAACTTCAGTTAAATAAAGGTAATTCTTCTGCTACAGAGGCCCCGTTTTTGGATTAACATCTGTCTATTGTAGATGGGTTTCTTTCGTGCAAACTTTATGATAAACGCGATGATCTTGATTTTGAGATAGTAAATTTTCCTTTTTGGATAGTGATTTTCCTCGTGTGCCATCCTATGGCGTTTATATTTCGCAGTTAATTCGATTTGCCAGAGTGTGTAGTCATGTAACTGACTTCAACACTCGTAATAAATTGTTAACGGCTAAACGTCTTAATCAGGGTTATCGGTACCGTAAACTACGCAAAGCCTTTTCAAAATTGTATAGACTACCTAAACAAATTATTTGTCTAAACCACGGCGGATTTAAGGGCGAGGATTGCCAGAGTGTGTAGTCATGTAACTGACTTCAGCACTCGTAATAAATTGTTAACGGCTAAACTTCTTAATCAGTGTTATCGGTACCATAAACTACGCAAAGTGTTTTCAAAATTTTATATAGGTCATTCTGATTTAATTTCAAAATTCAATATTGGACTTAAATTTCTCTGCAACAAGGTCTATCGGAACCCAAATTTTATGGTGAATTAGTATACGAATTCCGAAAGTAATATATAACCGCAATGACTTCAGCACCCAATTTTGTAAAATCATTATTCGATATAAAAAGATTGTGCACAACATAAGTGTTATTCGACAGACTGCGTGTTTGGTAGTTAACCCAATCACGGTTGTCAACTTTGCTTCCCTCTTTAATTGCATTGGATTGTGGCAGCGTGGGGTCGATGTGCCCCCCCCGCCCCCCCCCCCCCAGTGGGGGTTGGGGGGGGGCACCGCTGACCGTTCCTCGGCGGTTCTTCTGTCGCGATTTATTTTTGTTATGGTTTGTCTTTAGGTGTTTGTGTCGCTTGTGTTATTATGTCTCCCCCGAAAATTTTTTTTTCGGAGAGACATATTGTTTTTCCCCCGGGCGTCTGTCTGTCCGTCTGTCCGTCTGTCTGTCTGTCCGTCTGTCCGTCTGTCACACTTTCGTGTCCGCTCTGTAACTTGAAAACCGTTAGAGCTATCTTCACGAAACTTCGTATAAATATTAATCAGCATTAGACGACGTGCAGTGCGCAAGAACCATAACTCTCGCATTTATACTTTTTGAATTATCTCCCTTGGAAGTTTGTTGGTATGTATATATGTATGGGCAAATCGTGTCCGGTCAATAACTTTCTTATTTTTTGATGGATTTTAAAATTACTCGGCAGAAATATTAACAACCATAAGACGATGTGTGGTGCGCATGAGGCAGGTCGGTACCTCAAAGGTCAAGGTCATACTTAGAGGTCAAAGGTCAAAAAGGGGCCTTTTTTCGTATTTGGTCAATAACTTTCTTATTTTGAGATGGATTTTAAAATTACTTGGCATAATTATTAACAACCATAAGACGATGTGTGTTGCGCATGAGGCAGGTCGGTTCCTCAAAGGTCAAGGTCATTCTTAGAAGTCAAAGGTAAAAAAAGGGGCCTTTTTTCGTATTTGGTCAATAACTTTCTAATTTTGAGATGTATTTTAAAATTACTTGGCATAATTATTAACAATCATGAGACGATGTGTGGTGCACATGAGGCAGGTCGGTACCTCAAAGGTCAAGGTCATACTTAGAGGTCAAAGGTCAAAAAGTGGGCCTTTTTTCGTATTTGGTCAATAACTTTCTTATTTTGAGATGGATTTTGAAATCACATGGCAGAAATGTGAACCAATATAAGGCGATGTGTTGCGTGCATGACCCAGGTTGGTACCTCAAAGGACAAGGTCATACTTAGAGGTCAAAGGTAAAAAAGGGGCCTTTTTTCGGGTTTTGTCAATAACTTGCCTATTTTTAAATAGAATTTGAAGTTACATGGCAAACATGTTAACTATCATGGGACGATGTGTTGCATGCATGATTCAGTTTGGTACCTAAAATGTCAAGGTCATACATAGAGGTCAAAGGTAAAAAAGGGGCCTTTTTTCGTGTTTGGTCAATAACTTTCTTATTTTTAGATGGATTTTAAAATTGCTAGGCAGAAATATTAACCACCATGAGATGATGTGTTGCACGCATGACCCAGTTTACTACCTGAACGGTCAAGGTCATACATAGAGGTTAAAGGTAAAAAAGGGCCTTTTTTGTGTTCTGTCAATAACTTTCTTATTATGCCCCCAACTTTGAAAAAGTTGGAGGGGCATATTGGTTCTGGTTCGTTCGTCCTTTCGTCTGTCCATTACGCTTTTGATGCATAGCATAACTAAAGAACCGTATATGCTAGGGTTTTGAAATTTCATATATGGATTCCTCATGGAAAATTAGCCGACGTGTATTTTTTTTCTCGTCCGGATTATGCCCCCTTCAAGAGTTATTGCCCTTTGAATTTTTTTTTTAATAAAATCTTGTCAGCAAGATATCTCAAAAATTATTGGAGCTAGAGCCTTGAAAGTTGGTGAATATATTGGTGGTGATGAGTAGATGAACTGAACAACTTTTGACAAAATTCCGAAAAATACTTTGTGAGTTATGGCCCTTTGTCATTTTGGTAATTTGTGCCCATTGTAATGTATGCTAAAAGTGATGCATAGCATAACTTTAGAACCGTGTATGCTAGGGTTTTGAAATTTCATATATGGATTCCTCATGGAAAATTAGCTGACATGTATTTTTTTTTCTCGTCCGGAATATGCCCCTTCAAGAGTTATTGCCCTTTGAAATTTTTTTAATAAAATCTTGTCAGCAAGATATCTCAAAAACTATTGGAGCTAGAGCCTTGAAAGTTGGTGAATAGATTGTTGGTGATGAGTAGATGAAATGATTAACTTATGACAAAATTCCGAAAAATACTTTTTGAGTTATGGCCCTTTGTCATTTTGGTAATTTGTGCCCATTGTAATGTATGCTAAAACTGTGTATGGTATAGTTTTGAGATTTCATATATGCATTTCTGATTGAAAATAAGCTGACACGTATTTTTTTTCTCGTCAGGATTATGCCCCTTTCAAGAGTTATTGCCCTTTGAAATTTTTTAATAAAATCTTGTCAGCAAGATATCTCAAAAACTATTGGAGCTAGAGGCTTGAAAGTTGGTGAATATATTGGTGGTGATGAGTAGATGAACTGATTAACTTTTTACAGAATTCCAAAAAATACTTTGTGAGTTATGGCCCTTTGTCATTTTGGTAATTTGTGCCCATTGTAATGTATGCTAAAAGTGATGCATAGCATAACTTTAGAACCGTGTATGCTAGGGTTTTGAAATTTCATATATGGGTTCCTCATGAAAAATTAGCTGACGCATATTTTTTTCTCGTCCGGATTATGCCCCTGTCAAGAGTTATTGCCCTTTGAAATTTTTTTAATAAAATCTTGTCAGCAAAATATCTCAAAAACTATTGGAGCTAGAGCCTTGAAAGTTGTTGAGTATATTGGTGGTGATGAGTATATGAACTGATTAACTTTTGACAAAATTCCGAAAAATACTTTGCGAAATATGGCCCTTTGTCATTTTGGTAATTTGTGCCCATTGTAATGAATGCTAAAAGTGATGCATAGCATAACTTTAGAACTGTGTATGCTATGGTTTTGAAATTTCATATATGCATTCCTAATGGAAAATAAGCTGACGTGTATTTTTTTCTCATCCGGATTATGCCCCTTTCAAGAGTTATTGCCCTTTGAATTTTTTTAATAAAATCTTGTCAGCAAGATATCTAAAAAACTATTGGAGCTAGAGACTTGAAAGTTGGACCATGAGTCATGTGCAAGACCAAGGTCCATACCTCCAATGTCAATGTCATACCTAGAGGTCAAAGGTAAAAAAAAGGAGTCAATAACTTCCTTATTCTTTGATGGATTATGAAATTACTTGGCAGAAATGTTAACCATCATGAGACGATGTGTTGTACCGCAAAGGTCAAGGCCATACTTAGAGGTCAAAGGTAAAAAAGTGCTTTTTTTGTTTACGGCCAATAACTTTTTTATTTTTCTATTAACATTTTTAAAGCTACTAAGCAGAAATGTTCATCTTCATTAGATGATGTGTTGCACACAAGACCCAGCTCAATACCTCTAATGTCAAGGTTATATTTAGCAGTCAAAAACGGGGGAGACATCTGTGTTTTTGTAGAAAAACAAATTCTAGTTTTTTATTTTTTTTTTTTTTGATAGCCTATTGGCAATTTTGTGGGAAAGTAACTGTCCTTTTGGCTTTCCGCTGTTGGTGTTTCCATTAGGTCTGTTGTTGCATGTTTGCGTTTGTTTTCCTTTGTTGTCTCTGATGGCAGCTTAGGGTTGATTGTATCGCGTGCAATTAAAAAGGGTAGCACAGTTATCAACTGTGATTTGGTTTACTAAAACACTGTTTCTCTCATCATGACTAAGTTGATACACATCATCACGTGAAACCGGTCGGCGTTCGAGCGGCGACAGCCGAAACAGGATTCATCGAGCGGATTCCGCTTGATAACCTGTCGGGCGCCGGCCGGGCGTCGGCCGAATACTGCCCGATTATCTGATTGGTCGGGGTCTACTCTATACGACCACCGGATGCCAGCCGATGCCATCGACATCGTCCCGACCTAGAGGTCGGTGAGGATTCGGTGAGAATTTTAAGTGCGAGTTAAAATTTCACCGGGCCCCTCCCGACCACCACAGACGCCTCAATATCTGGCGGGACGCCGACCGCACTCCAGACCGATTTCATCCCAAATCAATCGCCAACTAGTCGGATGGGGCTCGAATAGTGATTGGTGGTCATAGCATATGGGCCTAATTTGAGCTGGTCATCTCCCTTCGTAAAGTGTAAACATAGACCCTTCGGCTGTCAGAATTTAATTAAATAGCAACTTAATAAACGTTGAATAAAGTGGAATTGTGTGGAAAAATTCGTTGCAGTACGCATTTTAGATTGCCTGAATATCGACTGTGAGTTTTCTGTAACATGTAAGTATCTTAAAAATGTAAATTATGAAAGTAACCAAATAAAAGATGAATAGAGTGGCCATACTAACATTTCCCGAGGCCTTAATATAAAAGTCTTACTGTTCAGAAAAGCTCACTTATTAAGACGCTTAACGGAAAACGAGACAAGTGAGAAAACTCTGTTCTGACTTTATTGTGTATGTTCAGAAATCACAAGGGGTATAACCGGAGATGTCTGCTGATTCGAAGTTGTTACGAGCGGAGGATTCATTAAAAGAAAAACATGTGAACATCATGAAGCAAATGTCTTAAGAAATTCACTAAAGCTTATTGGATGAAAGGATGAACTGACTTCATTATAGCCAGAACATAGTATATTCCATTTATCAGAGACTATCCAGTGCAACTCAAATGCAGTCAGTAGAGAGGTAAATTTTCTTCTGAGTAGAACATAACGAGAGCCCTCCATAGCCGAACAAAGTTCTGTAACAAACTTACTGTCAGAAACGATCATGCTTGAATTAGACAAAACCATAGAACCTGACGATGAACATGAAAATAGCCAATTAAATAAATCAGAAGACATTGGAACCGAACAATGCAATGGTGATATTGACAACAATTAAAACATAAATGATAGTGAAACAACAAATCTTGATGATAGCACCACAAAGCTAAAACAAACTGTGATCTCTGAAAAGAAGCAGCTTCAACTGGTCAGTGAAGGCAAAGATGAAGTTAAAAATGCACAAAATGATACAAAAAGTGACGAAACATGCCAATGGAACCCCTTTCCGAACACGAAAATACACTATGATTCATCGCCCACTGTGTGCGATATGGTACCACGAATATGTGTTGGAATCTCAAAGGAAGATCCCACCGGTGTGTGGTTTTGCCCGACACGCACGCGCATTCCCCATGCGATGTCAACGGAATTAGCATAATGGAAACAGATGTAGAAAATCTCAAACAAACCACTGTATGAGTACTAAATGCAATGAAAGGTCTGTCGTTAACCATCGAAAACAACATAGGGAATGTAAAAGACCGGTTAACTGCACTGCAGAGACAAATCAACGGCAATGAATTGTGTATTACGGAAAAATTGAAGACCTACGCTGACACTACAAAGAACACAAAAACTTCTTATGACCAAAAGGCATGCCAAATACTGAACAAAACAAATGCTGTTCTTGAAAAAGTGAAGGAACAATCCGAAAGCATGAAAACAATAAACGCGAATGAATACCAGAAACAAAATCAAATCCAGAAACGGATAATATCATGCCAAATCACCAAAATGTTTCCACACAGAAACAGCGAACCAAACAGACTAAACCTAAGTACAAACGGTCAAAATCAAATATCAACTAGAATTGTTTTTTCTACAAAAACACAGATGTCTCCCCCGTTTTTGACTGCTAAGTATAACCTTGACATTGGAGGTATTGAGCTGGGTCTTGTGTGCAACACATCATCTAGTGATGATGAACATTTCTGCACACTAACTTAAAATTGTTCACAGAAAAATCAAAAAGTTATTGGCCGTAAACAAAACAAGAGCTGTCGCATAACAGCATAGCTCGCCTGTTTTGTGCCTTCACGATATAAGGTCAAGTTATTGAACCATGAAATATAGATCACACTCACCTACATATATTTTGAGGTCAATCATCAGGTCACATGGAATATATTCCAGATATTTCATTTCAGAATCAAATTGTGTCTGAATTATAAGGCTAATCATTGAACCATGAAAATAGGTCACACTGACCTAACTATATTTCTATGTCAATCATATGGTCACATGGAACTGATTATTCAGATATGAAGTTTCTCCATCCAATAGTATTCAAGCTATAAGTCAAAGTCACTGAACCATGTAATATAGGTCACACTGACCTAGATATAGTTTGAGGTCAATCATCTGGTTGCATTGAAGTAATACCCCAGGTATAACATTTCGTTATCAAAATATTATTCAAGATAATAGGCAAAATCACTGAACCATGAAATAGGTCACACTGACCTAGATATATTTTGAGGTCAATCAGTAGGTCACATGGAACTAATAATCAAGGTATGACATTTCTTTATCAAATATTATTCAAGATAATAGGCAAAACCAGTCCTTCAGCTGAAGTGCACGACCCGCCGGATGCTTTTAGCTTTATGAGTGTTACCATATATGGGTATTGCAGCCATTTTGGTCATGTGACCTGGACCTAAAACGGTTCCCCCAAATAAATGCACCTGATCGTAAGGAGCAAAAATATATCTTATACTTTAGTACTGTATTCTGAATCATTTGCAGGATAAAATGCATATTCACTTTCGCGATACAAAAGCATATGTGTCAAAGTTTGACATAGGCACAAAGAAGGTCAAGGTCAACCCAGGATCACCATTTTAGCAATTTATGCTATTTATCAAGTTTCGTGGAAATCTGCCCAGTGGTTCTGGAGAAGACTATTTTTGAAGGGTTTTTACCATATATGGCTTGGCGGCCATTTTGGTCATGTGACCTGGACCCCATGAGCAAATTTTGGTTTCCCCCATTCCATAGAGGCTCCATATGAAATCTGACTTCAATCGGCCCAACAGTTTCCGAGGAGAAGCAGTTCGAAAATTTTCACATTTTTCGCCTCGGCTAGGCTATACTAAATGGAATGTAATATTTCGCAAGTTTATTGGTTAGATCTCATTGATATCTATCAGTATACCAAACATTGTTTAAATATTCCAAGCGGTTAAGTCACTATCACCAATTTTCACAAACGGGTTACGGGCGGACAGACAGACAGACCATATATGGCTTGGCGGCCAATTTGGTCAAATTACCTGGACCCCATGAGCAAATTTTAGTTTCCCCCATCCCATAGAGGCTCCATATGGAATTTGACTTCAATCGGCCCAACGGTTTCCGAGGAGAAGCAGTTCGAAAGTTTTCACATTTTTCGCTTCGGCGAGGCTATACTAAATGGATTGTAATATTTCGCAAGTTCATTGGTTAGATCTTATTGATATCTATCAGTATGCCAAAAAATTGTTTAAATATTCCAAGCGGTTAAGTCACAATCACCAATTTTCACAAACGGGTTACGGACGGACAGACCATATATATATGGCTTGGCGGCCATTATGGTCATGTGACCTGGACCCCATGAGCAAATTTTGGTTCCCCCCATCCCATAGAGGCTGGATATGAAATTTGACTTCAATCGGTCCAAAGGTTTCCGAGGAGAAGCAGTTCGAAAATTTTCACATTTTCCGCCTCGGCGAGGCTATACTAAATGGAATATAATATTTCGCAAGTTTATTGGTTAGATCTCATTGATATCTAGCAGTATGCCAAAAATTGTTTAAATATTCCAAGCGGTTAAGCCACTATCACCAATTTTCATAAACAGGTTATGGACAGACAGACTGACAGAATGACCGAATGACAGAATAACATGGTGATTTTAGGGCACTCTTTGACTTCAGTCGGTCGCTTTTTCTGCGGTTCGTGCAATCAGTGAACCATGAAATATAGGTCACACTGACCGAGATATATTTTGAGGTCAATCAAGGGATCATATGGAACTAATAACCCAGGTATGACATTTCTCCTTCGAATAGTATTCAAGATAATAGGCAAAGTCACCCAACCATGAAATATAAGTCACAGTGACCTAGATATATTTTGAGGTCAATCATAGGGTCAGATGGCACTATTATCCAAGGTATGGCATTTCTCAAACAAATATTCTTCAAGATATAAGGCAAAATCACTGAACCATGAAATATAGGTCACAGTGACCACGATATATTTCGAGGTCAATCATGGGGTCACATGCTACTAATATCCCAGGTATGACATTTCTCCAACAAATAATCTTCAAGATATAAGGCAAAATCACTGGACCGTGAAATGTAGGTCACCATGACCTTCACCCTTTTACACTTGAACCAATGTCACATGGTTGGCTGATATATAACCAATAGTGTTTATAACTTGTTGGCATAATTGAAACGTATATAACAAATTACAAAGGTGTCCTAGATTTTGACCCCTAGCCCCACCCCATCCGTCCTCCCAGGCATGAAACCAGGGGTGTGCTGTCTTGGAATCTCAGAAGACACGCCCGGGTATCCAAGTTGTAGCATATGAATCCTTTGTGATGAGCGTCTGTTGAGATATAAGCTATTCAAAAACTTTAACACAGTTTTACAGAGGTGTTCTAGATTTTGACCCCTAGCCCCACCCCGGGGCATGAACCCAGGGGTCTGTTGTCTTTGAATATCAGAAGACCCTCCCAGGTACTTAAGTTCCAAATATGAGTGCTCTGTGATGAGTGACTGTGATATATAAGCATCTGAAAACTTTAACGCAGTGTGACGCACACGCAAACGCGCACAAATGAGGTGACAACAATAGCTCTCCATGTACTTCGTACAGGCGAGCTAAAAACACTTTTTTACCTTTGACCTCTAAGTATGGCCTTGACCTTTGAGGTACAAAACATCCTCTCATGATGGTTAATCTTTCTGCCAAGTAATTTCATAATCCATCAAAGAATAAGGAAGTTATTGACTGTCCCTTTTTATACCTTTGACCTCTAGGTATGACCTTGACATTGGAGGTATGGACCTGGGTCTTGCACATGACTCATGGTCTAATGACGGTGAACATTTCTGCATGGTTACTTTATAAAGTCCATCCAGAAATAAAAAAGTTAATGACTGTACACACACAACAAAAACTTTTTTACCGCTGTCCTCTTAGTATGACCTTGATCTTGGAGGAACCGACCTGGGTCTAGCGTGCACCACATCGTCTCATGATGGTTAACATTTATGCCAAGTTATTTCACAATCTATCCAGGAAGAAGAAAGTTATTGACTGAACACAAATAAGGCCCCTTTTTGTCTTTTGACCTCTTGTCCTTTGACCTTTTGTCCTTGGCATTTGAGGTACCAATTTGGGTCATGCACACAACACATCGTCTCATGGTGGTTAACATTTCTGCCAAGTAATTTCAAAATCCATCTAAAATAAGAAAGTTATTGACCAAACACGAAAAAATGCCCCTTTTTTCCTTTAACCCCTGGAGCCAAAACAGGTATTCAAGAATTTCATACGAAGCTTGTTTTGTCTCCAGCTGATAAGGCCGCTAAAACTGTGATCGTTGTTTGACGGCTTCACTATGTCTTTAAGTGTATATGCCGCTTATATATTTTGTTTTGGATAGCCAGTTTGCCGTTTTGTGTGAAAGTAACTGTCCTTTTGGCTTTCTGCTGTTGATGTTTCCATTAGGGTCTAGTTGTTTCATGTTTGTGTTGATTTTGACTTTGGCGTCTCTGATGGGGGCTGGAGGATAATCGTATCGATTCCTGATCTTTGCCTTCACTTCTATTTTTAAAAAAGCTTGCGAATCTACTCGGACCCGTCTTCAGTCATCCCAAAGAAAAATAAAACAACTGTATATCATAGGGGTCAAAATGCGTGCTAAACCAGTGGATATGGTACTTGCTTTTTTGCCTAAACCTGGAAAATGTTTACAATATGTTCTATAAAAGGGTTATCCTTTGGAAGCAAAGAATACACCACAGAACTAGAAAAGGTGTAGTGTGCATGTTTTCAGGGTCAGACTAGCTACTTTCGGCCAATTTGGCCTCAACAGTTACCCTAAAATATTTTCAAAATGCCACAATGAAAACAACGATCCCAATTGACAAGCAAATATAAACTACACTATGATGTATGGAAGGGAATTTACGGCCGCCACACTGTCCCAAACACCAGCTGTAGTGACGTTAAATATGCTCTATAGAAGGGTTATCCTTTGGATGTAAAGAATGAACCGGGTATTATGAACAATACACTATACACAAAAATATAAGTGATGTAAATTAGATTATCAACACTCCTGGAAGGCGTAAAGTATACCAGCTGTGTCATATTAACATGCATAAGACATACATAGATAGAGATAAGTCACATATAACTTCAGTCAATCGTGTTAGCTCTGTTCCTCTTGAATCATGTGAAAATGACTGTGAGGGCATTAATTCAATGAAATCTTATCCCACATCGTCTTAACTACAGAATTCGGACATTCCAAGGAATCTTGCTCAGAAACTGTCACACCTATACACAGATCATCCAAATTAACCGAAAAAAATGATATTTTAATATAAAGACTTATTTCCGGATATTCCAACATGGGTGTACAAAATATTCCATGATGTGGACATTGATAGTTCTAAACATGTAAAACAACACCCTTAGAGAAAGAATCCCGTTAAACAGAAATATGTTTAGAAGAAATTCAGTAATTGCTGGGCAATGACCTCATTGAAACAAGCCAAAGTGAAGGGAACGCTCCTTGTATTATCGTACCAAAACCTGATAGAACGTATCATATGTGTTCAGACTTCGTTAATTCTTGAAGTAAAACAGATAGCTTCTAGTTCCAAGAATGGATGACTGTATTAATATCATCGGGAATGTCAAACGTATAACGAAATTCGATCTTCTGAAATTTTGGCAAATTTCTCTTACAGAAAGAGCGAAATAAGTTTCTGCATTTACAACACCAGACGTATGTTCAATTGGTGCCGTTTGGAACGTAAAACTCTCCATCCACGCTTCAGCGCTTAATAAACATAGTTACAACAGGGCTGGATGGTTGTAGTGCTTACATTGATGATGTTGTCTTATACAATGGCAGTTTGAATCAAAATCCTTGGACCATCAAAGCATTCCTTGATAGTCTGATTAATGCCTAATTGACAATAAATCTTCCAAAACGTGACTTTTCCATGCGAGTTGGACATTTCTAGGCCATGTTTTTGATCACCCATTGATGCTAAAATTGAGCTATCTTAAATTGCCATGTGCCTGCATGAAAACGACAACTGATGCGGTTTCTTGGTATGGCTGATTATTACAGAGCGATTGCTGAGTCTTTGACTAATTTGCTCAGCAGACGAACAAAGTTTCATTGGAACGTAGCATGCCAAAAGATCTTTGATTAGTTTAAATTCATACTCAATAGTGAGCGAGTTCCCTTAGAACCAGACTTTGAAAAGGAGTTTAAATTAGCTGTGGATGTGAGTGACGTTGTTGCAGACAGTGTTTAATTGCAGGAAGACGATAATGGTGAAGATCATCCAGTTTGTTACTTTTTTGAAAGGTTGAATAGAGAAATTACTCTACCATAGAGAAATAGTGTTTTTCTCTGATATGGTTCTGCAATATTTTGAAGTTTATCTTACTTCTTCAGCTACGCTACATCGCCCCTGCCCATCAGGGCTTGGAGAAATAGATTGGGCTGCATGGTGCTTCCAAGCAGAGCTGACAGTGACCACACGTGAGAACTGGTAAACAGCTTAGAAGGACTAAATAGAAAGGAAGGCAATGATCAGGAATCGATTCAAATTAACCCACAGCTCCCGTCAGAGACACCAAAGAGAAAGAAACACAAACATGTAATGGAAACACGAATAGCGGAAAGCAAATAGCACGCCAAGGCAAAGGGGTGCGAGTCAGACCATCCAATGGTTTTAAGCCTTTTGGTTTCAATTAGTGGCAGAATTTGAGATGTCATTGCATCTCAGTGTCAGGTAAAAGTCCAACAGCATAGGAAACAGCGTCTTCATAATGACGTAAATAGTGTAGACGGGGACGTTAAACATCGTTTCCCCAAAAAAAACATCTTCAGCTACACCCATTGTTGTTTCCACTGACTTTCATATACAAAAATAAAAACAAAAATCAGCGGTTGCTCAGGTGAAAGCTTATGCTACATGAGTATAATTCAGTCATAAGACTTTTCAGAGGGATAGATAGCATTATCCCTGATGCCTTTTCAAGCGCTTGAGCTGTGTTTGGGAATTATGTTTTCCTTCATACTGGCATGGACGAAGGCAACTTTGGCGTGCAAGCCTATAGTTAACGTGCGCATGCATTTCACCAGCCCATTACCCGCCCCGATAGCTCAGTTGGTAGAGTGTCCTCTCCGGGGAACGGGAGATCTCGGGTTCGATCCCGGGCCGCGACATACCAAAGTCGTAAAAAATGGTACTAGCTGCTCCTCGCTTGGCACTCAGATTTACGGGGTAGAGCTAGGACTGGTCGATCCAGTGTCAGGATAATGTGACTGGGTGTGGTATCATGTAATGTGTCTGGGACATGATACTTCAGTGAGGCAGCACTATAAACGTGAGCATTGAGCTCCCTGTCGCAACCAGACACCGTCGTGATATGACTGAAAAATTGTTGAAAGCGACGTTAAACCCGAACACACACACACACACACACACACACATACTTGTAAAGTGAACAGATCGGGGAAGTCTGCCTGTAACCTACCAAACGCGGAGGTAGATTTGCTTCGGTATTTTTGGTAAAAAATGATATATTTAGCATAAAATAGATTTGTTCAATTAGAATTTGAAATTTTATCATTAAAACTCTCCTTTTTTAAAAAAAACTGTTGAAATGTGAATTTTTACTACCAAAGCGGGGAAACACCCATTTTTATACACAATTGTGAAATGTTTACTACAAAACGGGCTACCTACAAACTGGGGATACACAATCCGAACACACAGCAAAACGAGGAGAATTATTAACACAATTTAAATTCAGACAAGATCAAATTATTCCTCCTTCAAATGCTAGACATGTACGTGGGTATGCAATCCATCTAGTTCTCAGACTAGGTTGGGAGTTCATGTTGTGCTCCAAATTATACATATAAATTAATCGCTTTAAGGGCTCTCTTCAGATTGCAAATGCGCAGGCTGATCAACGTTTTGCTTGCATGTCACCCATTGGCATTACTGAAAGGCTATACGTACAAGAAAAATATTTAAAAACAAAAGATTTTATCGAATCGGGGATGCACAATTTGAATCCACACACCGAAACGAGGAGTTATGAAGACACACACCCAAACGAGGAGATCATTAAACACATTTTGAATATGCACAGCCAAATGCGGAGTTAATATTTTTGCTTTGGTAACACTTATATTTTAAACAAAATAGCATGATTTCAATTATTTGAGTAAATGTCTTATATACCTACTTAAGGTCAATTAGTGTTCTGATCTCCACTGTGGAATTTTGAAAGTTTTGAGGGTCACTGATGAGGCCTAATAGTCTGAAACTTGCTTGTCCCGCCCAGAAAATTCTTGTCCACTCGATGGTTTTCAGTCAGGTGTTGTCGACCTTTCTTCCAGAGGACTACCTTTCAATCGAATTTATTTAACTTCGTCACCCATGGTGTTAAGGGATTGTGTGGCGGTCGTAATGTGGCTCCCTGTCCTTTATCATAGTGTGGGTTATATTATCTAATCCTTTGTTTGTTTGTTTGATCTGAGGTTTAACGCCCCCGTCAACACTGTAAAGGTCATTTTGGAGACGTTGCTCCAATTTTGTGTGACTTTTACCCGACATTGAGGTGTAATGACACCACAAGCCCAGTCGTCCCATGAAAACAATAGGATTTATAAGCATGGACTCGCACCGCTTTGCCTGGGCAGGCTTAGATCCTGTAAGCGGTTTACTCTTGTACGGATCGGTTTCAGCTCTGCGTGGAAGCATCATGCAGCCCATATATTTCTTCAAGCCCCGATGAGCGGGGGCCGATATTACTTGTCCATTAGGATCATTTACATCAACTGTGGAATTTTGAAAATATTTAGGGTCACTAATGACGATTTTCAGTTCTGTGTTGTCGCCCTCGCTTCCGAAGTTTTACCTTTCCACAGAACATATTGTTCTGATTTTATACAACTGAGCGTGGTCTTTATATACACTTGGTAAACCAGGCTTCCTGATCTTTGTTTTACTTCTACTTTGTGATAGTATGCTAGATTTCTATGGCTATTTACCTTTTACGAAAATCATTCTGCCCCCGCCCATCGGGGTTTGAAGAAGTAAATGGGCGGCATGATGCTTCCACGCAGAGCGAAACCTGACCGCACACGAGTACTGGTTAACCGCTTAGAGGATCTAAGGCTGCCCAGGAAAAGCGGTGCGAGTCAAACCGTCCATGCTTTTAAACCCTATTGGTTTCATTGGGCTACAGGGCTTTAGATGTCATTTCATCTCAATGTCGGGTAAAAGTCCCACAAAATTGAAAGCAACGTCTCCAAAATGACATATACAGTGTTGACGGGGACGTTAAACCTCAAAAGGAAATCATTCACTGGGAAAGATATTGTAACCATTACCTTTACGCAACCAGATGTACGTGATTCTAATGAAGCCACTACGAAGGAGCATTAGGGCCACTTTAACTTTTATTTTTTTGACTCGTATCTCGAAATTTCGACTTAGTATCTCGAATTTTCGACTTATTATCTCGAAATTTCGACTTACTATCTCGAAATTTCGACTTAGTAACTCGAAATTTCGACTTAGTATCTCGAAATTTCGACTTAGTATCTCGAAATTTCGACTTAATAACTCGAAATTTCGACTTAATATCTCGAAATTTCGACTTAGTAACTCGAAATTTCGACTTATTATCTCGAAATTTCGACTTAATAACTCGAAATTTCGACTTAATATCTCGAAATTTCGACTTAGTAACTCGAAATTTCGACTTAATATCTCGAATTTTCGACTTATTATCTCGAAATTTCGACTTAATAACTCGAAATTTCGACTTAATAACTCGAAATTTCGACTTACTATCTCGAAATTTCGACTTACTATAATTTCTACATACTAGCTCGAAACTGACTCTTTGATCTGCGCTGTGACTTTCAACTCTGAATAGGGATTAGCCATAACAGGAATCTTGTTATGGTCAACTCAGAGTTGAAAGAAGACCTTAGATGTCATAACCAACTTTCCACAACTTCATTATCACGGTTTAAATATGGAGTTTGGATATTTTTGCATGTTTAGCGCCAGAAGTCATGCCTCATTTTGAGAACGAATCATTTGCCACTGGACATGTGTGCTAGACCCCGCCGTTATGGAATTGAGACATTGGCTTGGCTAGCTAGAAGCCCCTGGAACATATTTGGGAGATTCTTGGGCGTCGAATACAGAACACTGAACACACCCACGACCCCCTTCCCCCACCTTCACACACACGCGCGGCTAGAGCTGACCAGCCATCAATTTCGACGTCTGACCGATGGGATGAAACGAAGGGTCTAGGAATCTGCTGCTCTGTCAAAATGATACATTTTGAACACGCAACGTATTCTGATACCGCATTTTCTGTCCGGTTGTTGCTTTGTTAAGTTAGTCATGGTGTTCGTGTTGCATAGTTTACCATCTTTTGGGTCGATTTTTTTTTCATTCGACCCAAAGTAACAACCTACAGAAGCTTCTCGCCTGCTATTGTCCACGTGACTATCGCTGACCATCTACACCATGAACGTACCGGTTATTTAATGAAGCTCTCTTCTCCGGCGTCTGATCATGGTCTACACTGTTTGCAATATCCATGTTCCCCGGCCCAGTCTACATGGGGCACTGACGTCACAAGGAAAGACTATAGCGCTGCTATAAATACCTCGACCTGGATTTTGAACATGGTCAGTGATAGTCACGAGGTCAATTTTTTTTTTTTTTTTTTTTGGTTTTGGGTTTTACGGCCCTTTCAAGATTATTTCACTCATATCGAGCCGATCGTTAATCATAGGTGGGCGAAAACCGGAGTACCCACGAGGTCAATAGAAGGCGGGAAGCTTCTGTAGTTAGTAACTTTTAGTCAATTGATAATTAATCGACCCAAGTGCGGCGTCTGATCAGAATCTACACATTTTGCTTATAGTATAGGAATTTAAAGGATAAACGAAACATGTTCAAATCCACACTCGAAGACAATCGACAGTGCTGTCAGTGCTTTGATCTATAAATGATTTTTACAGCACACGATGTGAAAGTTTGCTACCGAAAAAAACTGTCAAATATGACTTTTAGCCCGTTTGTATTTTACTGAAACGGGGTTGAATTTGTTTGTTTGATTTGAGGTTTAACGTCCCCGTCAACACTGTATAGGTCATTTTGAAGACGTTGCTTCCACTTTTGTGGGACGTTTACCCAACGTTGTGATGAAATGACTTCTCAAGCCATGTCGCACTAATTGTTTGATTTGAGGTTTAACGTCCCCGTCAACACTGTAAAGGTCATTTTGGAGACGTTGCTTCCAATTTTGTGGGACTTTTACCCGGCATTGAGATGAAATGACATCTCATGCCCTGTTGCCCAATGAAACCAATGGGTTTATAAGCATGGACGGTCCGACTCTTGCGCACCGCTTTGCCTGGGCAGGCTTAGATCCTCTAATCGGTTTACCAGTACTCATGTGCGGGTCGGATTCAGCTCTGCGTGGAAGCATCATGCAGCCCATATATTTCTTCAAGCCCCGATGGGCGGAGGCCGCCCTGTCG
Source organism: Lucinisca nassula (assembly GCA_963580285.1). NCBI lineage: Eukaryota > Metazoa > Mollusca > Bivalvia > Lucinida > Lucinidae > Lucinisca > Lucinisca nassula. The sequence continues at coordinate 173,786,818 of OY757013.1, read as the reverse complement.
CCTTATGAAACCAATATGAAACCAATAGGGTTTATAAGCATGGACGGTCCGACTCGCACCGCTTTACCTCCTCTAAGCGATTTACTAGTACTCGTGCGTTGAGGCACTATGCAGCCTATCCATTTATTCAAGCCCCGATGGGCGGGCCCATGAAACGGGATTGAATGCGCGACGTCCTGATGAGACAGAAAACCCTCTGACTCTTACATGATACATATGTTTTGGGCTTCTAGTTTTATAGTTCTTGAGAAATATTTGATAAAATTAACATTGGTCAATATAGAGAGAAAGAAGAATGAAAGAACATGTGACAAAATACACCGAGAAAGGTCATTGGCGTTTACACGATACAAGTAAGCCGATAATGACCATAGTCTCACAATGTTATCACATAATTTGCATAATCTGCTTGATGTAAACTTGTTTTCAAAGCTGGGGTATAATGAAACGGGGGTGTTCAACATTAACTGTGTGTATAGGACTTAATATCTCGTAAGTCGAAATTTCGAGATACTAAGTCGAAATTTCGAGTTAATAAGTCGAAATTTCGAGTTATTATGTCGAAATTTCGAGATACTAAGTCGAAATTTTGAGTTATTATGTCGAAATTTCGAGATACTAAGTCGAAATTTCGAGATACTAAGTCGAAATTTCGAGTTACAAAGTCGAAATTTCGAGATACTAAGTCGAAATTTCGAGATACTAAGTCGAAATTTCGAGTTAATTAGTCGAAATTTAGAGTTATTATGTCGAAATTTCGAGATACTAAGTCGAAATTTCGAGTTATTATGTCGAAATTTCGAGATACTAAGTCGAAATTTCGAGTTACTAAGTCGAAATTTCGAGATACTAAGTCGAAATTTCGAGATACCTATCAAAAGAAAAAAAAGTATACCTGGCCCTAATGCTCTTTCGTAAGCCACACTTAAGAGAGCTGAAATGTTTTGTTTCACTAATTATTGCGCCCATCCATTGGTCTCCTACAATATCGCGTTCATAGCTCCTCATTAGTTAAAGGATAGTAAACAAATCTGTCTAAGAACTTTCACCCCTAATAATACACCTATATATGCAATACTTCGTTTACTCGTACGACGTTCTTAACAACGTCGCGATTACATGTACTTGTGTTGGAATATTGTTTTTGTTTTTGTGTGTTCCTTGAAAAATAAAACACACGTAAAATGCGTTTTAAGTGTCATATGTAACTAGAGTGGCATTCATGTTAATGTATTATTAAACCTTTTAAACTCGTTGAGGAGAAGGGATAAAATGCTCGGCACAGCCTCGCATTTAATAACTTTTATAATACACGAACACTCACGTGATTCGCTGTTTGTCTAGCAGGTGTGTCTACTTGATGCAGATCATATTACAATGTGCATGTACCCGTTCCGCAATGAATAAAAATGTTTAGCAATATATTCACATGTACATGCAATAGTAGTTAAAACCCCGGCTATCACATTGTTTATCTTGTTATACGTTATTTTTGCATGTGCACAGATTTTTTTCCCTATTTCTGCTTAAAACATAGATATCAGGTACTATTTAGAGCATTCTTAATTAGAGGCTCTAAAGAGCACACAAATCTGCTTGAAGCATGAAACGCAAAGATATCACTTTTATTCCTCTGCAATGTGTCACATAACACAGACAATGTTAATATGTGCATGAAACCGCACCTAGCATAGGAATATATATATATACATTGTACCTAACATTACATTAACATATAAATGTAGTTAAACCCCATTAAACCACACTTCATGTGAAAAAGGTGATGTTTGCATGGTGTTTATAATATTGTTCCTAATTCTGTTTAAAACCTAGATATCGAGTACTCATTAGAATTACTTTTTTAATGCGCATTTAATATTCACAAATATCCAATCGTGTAAGCATAAATAACATTGTGTTTCACATAAATGAACATATTTAACATTAACATGACACGGTAGTTAAAACCCCGGTAAATTATACTTCATGTAGTAAAACGCGATGTTTATAGGGGTATATATGTAATTGTTCCTATTTCTGCTTAAAACATATGTAACTTGCAGAAAAATCTCTGCTTGAAGTAGCCTATAAATCACAAAAAAATAACACTTCATTTTCCTGAAAACCTCTCAGGAGAAAAACCCTCAATGTTACAACAGTGAAATGATAATGCCGCCCAATAAGGAAGATTATGTTTACATGTACATGAGATGCTGCACAGAATCATAAGAACGTATCAATACATTAACATGTCACCGTAGTTTTAACACCGGTAAACCCCACTTCAGGTAGTAACCTCTTCATGTAAAAAAAGTATTGATTGCAGGGTAGGAAATATTTTCCTATTTTATCTAAAACACATATATGAGTTTAAATCATAAAACATCACACTGTCAATAGTCCAGCAATGAAATAAAACAGCGTTAACGCAAAACAATGTATACATGTACCTGAGAATGCGCAAAGAACAAGTACATACCTAAAATACATTAACATATCAATGTAGATCTAGTTAAAACCGCAGTAAACCCCATTTTATGCATTAAAAAGTGATATTTGTTCCTGTTTCTGCTTAAAACATTGATATCGGGTAGTATAAACTCCTATTCAAGCGGTTATAGCATGCCAAAAATCTGTGTCTGAAGGATAAACCAGAGAAAATAACAATTTTCCTCTTCGTCTTCTTCTTCTTCTTCAACTGTGAAAATCGACAGAATATAATAACTGCAATGCTGGAGCAAAAAACAAGTTTAACTCCCACAGGCCTGATCAGGTATGCAGAGAATCAGGCATCAACCGACATCATTTAATACAAGTTTAGGTAAGTCTTAGGGCCTCTTAAGGCATGAGCCGTTATAGAATCAGAGACCCAATCCGCCGGCTTGCAATTAAAAAAAGGAAGCAAAGTTATCTAAGGGTAGCTGATGAGGCCGTATTGGCCGAAACTAGCTATTCTGGCCAGAAAAAACTTGTTCATTCCATACTTTTCAGTTCTACAGTTATTTACGAACATGAAATCATTGCAAGCTTATATATTTATGAATTTATACATGTATCCTCAGACACCATCATGACAATTCTGGTTCCGTCAGGCCTTGTTCCAGAAAAGATTTAAGTCCCATACTGAATTCTGAAACTAAATCAAAATGACGTCTATAAAACTAAGAAAAGACTTGCGATGTTTATAATTACCCTGGTTAAGAAGTTAAGCAGTTAAAAATTCTTACGAGTGTTGATGTCAGTCAGTTACAAGTTTAGACACTTTGGCAAACCAAATTACAGTGTAATTTCGATATTAAGCTCCATCTGATGCACAAGAGCAACATCACCATCCACGAACTGAACATTTACTTCAAAATACAGTCGACTCTCGTTATCTCAAACTCCAAGGGACTGGAATTGGTTTGCGATAACAGTAGTTTGATATAAAAGGAGTGGAAATCTAAGGGGCATACAGCAAAACTAACATAACAGTGCACAAAATTTAGTTTGACTTAAGCCACTTTGAGATATCAGAGTTTGAGATAACGAGAGTGTACTGTAATCGTTTTTATCGGAAATTTTGCTTGAAACAAACCCATCGAAAGTAGAGAAATGTAAATACAAAAACGGGATTTAGGTATCGGAAGAACTAGCTGTATTCAGTTAATTCGACTGATCAAGCCATCGAAAAATGTATTTCTTACCTTACATGTAAGATGAGGGAATCTCATTTCAATTAAATCAGTAAGTTCTTTAAAACAATTATGAGGTGTAGTATTTTAAAGCGCTGGAAATTCATACATTGACAGACTACCTGCACGAAAATGTTCGGATCTTAATTTATTTCAACCTCATTAGGAATTTTAACAGACCGAAATAGAGCATCAAGACAAACATTCTGGTACAGTTTCATGAATAGTTATTCAAAACCTGTGGCCTGTAGATTGTGAACAAGGTTTTAAAGCACTCTGATCCAACATGTCTTATATTCAAACTTGACCGAGATATCATCATGACAAGCATTACGATAATGTCTAATGTCAACTGAAGCAAACGTATGGTCTATAGAGGGTGAACAATGTTTTACAGAAACTTCCCCAAGTTTTTAACCGGACAAGACCTATCGAACTTGTCCTTATATCACCAGGACAAACATTCTGGCAAAGTTTCGTGGTAACTGTAGTACAGCTGTACGCTATTTTTGTTTGTTTGTTTGGGTTAGAGTTTAACGGCCCAGTTAAGACTGTGAAAATAGAAAATAAAAATGCAGTACATTGAGTGAAACATGCGGTTTGCCAGCACATGCTTATTGCATTCTGATCTAGATCTTTGTTGACTGCTCCCGTGAGTCATTTCTGCCCCGCCTTTTTACTGGTATAATAGTTCGTCTGTTAGAGATTAGTTATTATTACATAATTGTTGCTGGCTGTTAAATGGTTCATGTTGTTTTGTTTCCTTTTAGATGAGGTACTTTGCTCTTGTATAGAAAGTCTGTGTTCTTGCCTATGGATAAAATGCAGGCAACTATTATACCGAACGAAAACTTCCGAACATTACCGCTTTCGAAAATTCGAACTCCCGATAATTCGAAGACAATCTGGCAGTCCCTGTCACTTCGAATTATCGAGGTTTGACTGTATATAATATCTTACTTCAAAAGAAATATTGATAGATCTAGTAGAGATACGGATAAAGAACGTTACAATAAAGGGAATTTCTCATTAAACAACAACTGCAGCACTGCTACTACTACTACAACAACATTGTCTAAATATTGATGCTAAAGAGGCAGAAATAAGGAAACAAAAGCGACCGGTAAAGAGGCTTTAAAAGCATTACAATAACATTCCCGTGCGCTAAAATGGAGTTTGCCATGTCTTGAAGCCAGCATTTTTCACAGGATGTTTTATTTTCTTTCTTTTTTTCTTTTTTTGTCATCGCCAAAACAAGCCTATATATTTTTACCCCCATTAAACCTTGACGAAGGTTGGCACGTAAGTTTCAATTACACATTGGTGTAGGCGGCCCGCAATTTTCCCTCCCTTATCTGCTTAATTGAATGGAGACAATAGAAAATATGATGGTTTAGTTTCCATTTCACTACATAAACCATGAAAATGAAGGATCAAACTCGATCTCGATTTGTGCGGACAAACATTGGTCACAATGTAGCACCACGACACATTCAAAATACTGTTTCTACGGGGTCCCTTTAGAAACAAGAAATCATACAATATTTGAATATGCAAAATTCGGTTTTGTGGAGTCTTGTTTGAATTGAGGTTTAACGTCCCCGTCAACACTATGTAGGTCATTTTGGAGACGTTGCTTCCAGTTTTGTGGGACTTTTACCCGACACTGAGATGAAATGAAGTCTCAAGCCCTGTCGCCCAATGAAACAAAAATGCTTATATGCAGTGGACGGTCTGACTCATACCACTGCCTGGGCAGGCTTAGTCCTTTTTTAACTGTTTGCCAGTACTCGTCCCAGTGTGGCCAGTTTCAGGTCTGCATGGAAACACCAAATCTATTTCTTCAAGCCCCGAGGGGCGGGGGCTGAATCGGTTTTATGGAATCTGTCCACGATTCAACCCTTCTCATGCCGTTAGGCGTATTGCATAATATTCAAGTCAACAATTAAGAAATAAATATATCCTGCGCTATGGTGAGAAACAGGGAAGACTCCCGCAGAAACCACCCCACACTTAACCTCAGCTACAATATTGTTTTCGGATGTCATTATTATACATGTATGTAGTTGATATAGTCATTAAGGACTAGATCAAACAACGTGCAGACAAACACGGAGAAAACCGTAGCTCCAGTCGGAGTAAAAAAAAAATGGAATATAAAATCACTGTACATTCGATCTTGGATTTCCCCGTCTTTTTATGAGTGAGGTCCTTATCTGCATATAACCTTACAGTTGGTGAGACTCACTCACCTCACAAACACACTCAATCACTCACATGCAAGAGTTTACAAGGGAGTTGGTACGCCTAAAACTTATATTTTGTTGAGCATTTCAAGGCAGGGAGAAGAAGCATATGATTGGTTGTGGCCAATATCAGTTGGACGCCCCAGTGACGCAAGTAACACGTCACCTTGTCTCACCGAACCAGCACAAGCCGACCGCACGCGACCTCCAGTAGACCACTTAGAAGGTCTAAACCTGCCCAGGCAAAGTGGTGCAAGTCGGGCCGTCCATGCATATAAATTTTGTTGATTTCATTTGGCGACAGGGCTTGAGATGTAATTTCATCTCAATGTCGGGTAAAAGTCCCACAAAATTGGAAGCAACACTTCCAAAATCAAACCTAAATAGTGTTTCAAAGACGTTAAATCTCAAATCAATAAAGAAAACTTTGTATTTCATAAATTATGATATCGAGAATCTTACACGAATGGTCCTTTCATATGAAAGTTACGAAACGGGCCTTCGAAGTGGATTTTAAATTGGATTGTATTGCCTTTACCATGACCATTTGCCCAGCAAAAGCATATCGTTGACATACGTTACAGTTGTTCACGCCAAAATAGTTAATCTTTACATTTCAAGTGTAAAGCCTTATGTTTACCTATAGAAATCAATGCTATTCATACTTCCATGAAAGCATCGAGTAACATGATTTTCAATGACGTCAAGTGACACCAGTCTAAACCATGGTTCTCTATGATCTTTTTGGGCGTTGACGACGACAATGCTGTTCCGCTCTTTGTAGAAAAACAGCATGTAAATGTTTTTCAGCTTTAACAGTTTGCCCTATAAGCATTTTTTCGCCCAGTGATGACCCTTCCACGCAGAGCTGAATCCGACCGCACACGAGTATTGGTTACCCACTTAGAGGATCTAAGCCTGCCCAGGAAAAGCGGAGCGAGTCGGACCGTCCATGCTTAATAACCCTATTGGTTTCATTGGGCGACAGGGCTTGAGATGTCATTTCATCTCAGTGTCGGGTAAAGGTCCCACAAAACAGGAGCAACGTCTCCAAAATGACCTGTATAGAGTTGACGGGGACGTTAAACATCAAATCAATCAATCAAACATACACACACCTACCCTGACAAAAACAACCAAGTCGTTTAAGACCCCCTTTCGCTTGCAAGAACCTTCCTACACCAAACAATAATTTTTTGCCCAGTCATCCGTATTATACAGTATTATGTAAAGGGAAGGTTTTACACAGCTCTATTCGTCGAAAACTTTGACAAACAAAGGGAGAAATACATTCCAGTAGTATAATACCTCATCGCCAAGTCGACTTGCGCCACAGGAAGGAAAAAAAGTGGTTAGACCGGGACCCGAACCCAGGGCCTCTCGCATATGATGCAAACACTATACCGTCTGAGCTACCGAGCATGACTGGTAATTTCGAGCAAATAAAAGCTCTCATGTTTGCCGTTGTTGATATATACATTCATGTGTCAAGGTCAAATCTTAAAAGTTAAGGTACCTACCTGGGTTACCTTAAATATTTAAGTATTTTTTTGGTTAAGTATCGACTTAAACGAAAGAAATTCTTTGAAATTCACTTTATGCGATAGTTAAGTAAATACTTAGTTTAAGTAGGTACTTAAAATTTAAGTATGCATTGTAATCCTGGGCCCAGACCTACTTTTAAAGTCCATAATTTGCAAATGTAAATAATAACATGCAACCTTTTATAGACAAGAAAACAACGAAACTGCAAGTTAAAATCTTTGCAATATCTATTTAAACATATTTTCAGCTAGATTCTTACCTTCTCGAGCTTTCCTGGTTTGCATGGTCTATTGGAATATAGTAAATACATGGTTAGTGTCTTTAATAATAAAAAGACAATAATCATGCATTTAGTTTGTACCGCAATTCAAAACTGTCAACGGTTTTGCAATAATTTAGCAAATTTAAGCAAAAAAAAGACAGCAGACAGTGTTGCATGTTAAACGACATTCAGTGTCATGGCGCGCACACGTAGTATAATGTGACGTCAAATAGCCCGGAATTTCTGCCGTCACCACGCCACAGAGACGAAGGAAACAACATGGACGCTCGAATAAAAGTTTCCCAACGCTTTACAGTCTGTATGAAAATCTGAAAATAAATAGTTTATTTTAGTTTTAGAAATTATTTTCGAGGTTGAGACGCAACCGCAATACCAGTGCGCAATCATTTCAACGGACCATTCAAACCAGGAAAGCCCGAGAAACTAAGAATTTAGCTGAAATTTCTGCAAATCTGTTTGAATCAATATTGTAAAGATTATAACTTGCAGTTTTGTTGTTTTCTAGTGTATAAAAGGTTGTATGTTATTGTTTACGCTTGCAAATTAGAGACCTGAAAAGTAGGTCCGGTCTATTAGCGGTCACTAGGCGTATTATAGATCAGTAGAAGGTATCATAGGTCACTGCCGATTATAGCGAGTAGTTCGACCCCCTTTATTAGGTTACTAGAATGCCTGATTGCGGTATAAAATGGCACAATGCTACTGCGGTTGTGTCTGAACCTCGAAAATAGGTTCTAAAACTAAAATAAACTATTTATTTGCAGATTTATATACAGGATGTAAAGCTCTGAGAAACTTTCATTCAAGCGTTCATGTTTCTTACGTCTTCGTGACGTCAGAAACTTTGCAATCTTTGACGTCGCGGTATACTACATGTACGTGTGCGCGCCATGGCACCAACTGCCCTTTATTAGGCCATACTGTCTGCTGTCTTTTTAGGGTAAATTTGCTAAAGTATTGCAAAGTCCCTTGATTGTTTTGAATTGCGGTATAAACTAAATACATGATAAGTGTCTTTAATAATAAAATATAGTTGGTTCGCCGAACAATTTTATAGGGGCTCGCTGAAGCTCGCCACTTTTAAATTGTCTAAGGCTCACATATAGTATTTATTATTAAAGGCACTAACCATGTATTTAGTATAATCAGGATTCGGCCCCCGCCCATCGGGGCTTGAAAAAATAAATGGGCTGCCTGATGCTTCCCCGACCGCACACGAGTACTGATTAACCCCTTAGAGACAAAGCGGTGCGAGTCGGACCGACCATGCTTATAAACCCTATTGGTTTCATTGGGCGACAGGGCTTGAGAAGTCATTTCATCTCAATGTCGGGTAAAAGTCCCAAAAAATTGGAAGGAACGTCTCCAAAATGACATATACAGTGTTGAAGGGGACTTTAAGCCTCAATTCAAACAGACAAAACTATATTCAGGGTACTTGTTGGAAGCGCCTTAGGCGGTTCTTGCACGTTCCCATTATTTGTTTGGAGCAAAACCATTAAAAATAACAGAATTTTCTACCCGAAAATTTTCATTTTTGGGTGATGAAATTTTCTATGTAATTGAATAGGCGTGTTTTCATAATGATTTTTCTTAAATTTAGTCCAAACATAGATTATCGGTGCTCGTTAGATCCGCCTCCTATTTTTATGAGCGGAAATCAGGAATACTTTGTATACCCCTGTTGCCCCACTTTTACCTGTATAAATCGGGTGTCTATATGGGCGGTCATTACACGAACTTGCTAATCTGATGACGTTTAGCTACCATTAACGTTAGACGGCGCTTAATTATGAAAGTCGACACCAACAAAAAGAGGCATCAGTTACATATGTAATCGAATTATTCTTTGCTTCCAAAGGATTTAAGTATTCAGAACTTATTTATCTTCACTGCAGCTGGTGCTGTGCCGTGTGGCGGCCGTAAAAAGTCTCCCCGTACTTCCATCATAGTGCAGATTATATTTTCTGGTCCTTTGTGATCATTGAGTTCATTGAGAATCATTTTGAAAATAGAGTTCTGCTTAAGCCGGTGCTAGGGGGCGTGGCCGGTGTAGCACATTTCAGTACTGGTCATGAACAGACTCAATAAAACCGAGCCTGCTATTTTCGTTTATTTGGTGTATTCTTTGCTTCCAAAGGATCTAACTATTCAGAACTTATTGCTTTGATTCTTGTATTGCAAACATACGATAAAACTTTACAATCTGCCATGACATTAATTGTTTGTTTGTTGAATTTGGGTTTAATGTCTCCGTTTAGGTCGTTTTGGTAACGTTGATTCCAATTTTGAAGAAATTTACTCGGCATTGAGATGAAATGACATCTCAAACCCTATCGCTCAATGAAACCAATAGATTTATGTGCATGGATGGTGCATGGGAAGGCTGAGACCTTCAAAGCAGTTACCAGTACTCATGTGCGGTCGGTTTCAGCTCTGCGCAGCCCAATCTATTTCTCAAAGCCTCGATGTGGAGTTTGGGAAGGGGGGGGGGGGAGGGGGTGGCGCACCATGAAATAATTTTATAAATAAAGTTATGGGATTTTAAATGATTAAATAATAATACTGAAACGGTTAAAAGCCCGTGTCCATCGGGGCTTGAAGAAATAGATGGGCTGCACGATGCTTCCACACAGAGTTGAAACAAACTGCACACAAGTACTGGTAAACCGCTAAGAGGATCAATCCTGCCCAGGCAAGGCGATGCGAGTCGAACCGTCCATGCTTATGAACCGTTTTGGTTTCATTGGGCTACAGAGTTTGAGGTGTCATTTCATTACAATGTCGGGTAAAAGTCCCGAGAAATTGGAAGCAACGTCTCCAAAATGACCCATACAGTGTTTAAGGGGACGTTAAACCGCAAAATCAATAAACCAATCAATGAAACTGTTAAAACAAACACACAAAGGCAGTGATATCTTATGTATTCTGATGTACTCAGTTTCAAGCCGATGAAAAAAGTCGCTTCATTCCTAATAATTGTCTTTGATTTAAAGTTGTTTAAAGAAAAATCATGGCCCCCGCCCATAGAGGCTTGAAGAAATATATGGGCTGCATGGTGCTTCCATGCAGAGCTGAATCCGGCCCGAACACTAGTACTGGTAAACCGCTTAGAGGATCTAAGCCTGTCCAGGAACCACGGTGGGAGGCAGACCGTCCATGCTAATAAACCCTATTGGTTTCATTGGGCGACAGGGCTTGAGATGTCATTTCATCTCGATGTCGGGTAAAAGTCTTACAAAATTGGAAGCAACGTCTCCAAAATTACCTTTACAGTTTTGACGGGGACGTTAAACCTCAAATCAAACAAAACAAAGAAAAAACACCTCTGTAGATCTTAACACTTCCCCGTTCTGCGGAATAAGAATTTATCCGCACAAACGGGGAGGTTCGATATCGGTGTTACACACTTGAAACTTTTAATCGATCAGCAGTTATACACTTTTGTGTATCAGATTTACGTCCTGAACCTACAAAACGGGGAAGGTGTTAGATTACCATAAGAAACTATTTTTAAGGTTCATCTAGTACTGAATTTTCAATATTTCTTGCTATTTCAAAACGGGGAGCTCCGCGTTTGGAGGTGTCTCCCCGATTCGAAGGTGTGTATTCTTATGTACTTCCCCGATTGGTAGCAAGTACAAACACACACATACACACACACACACACACACACACACACCAGCCCATCTCTCTCAGCTGATCTGTCCCAAAATTACGAGATCTCGCGAATTGAAAACTGGCGAGAAACGCTTACATTTTTATGCGTATTTCTCTCTTTCCGTGAATGTTCAAGATCTTTCTAAATGTAAAGAACTATAACGTATCCTTTTTAATAATTAAATGCTTTAAAAAAGTAAAATTCATTTTCCCGGCGTTTGTTCGAAAAATGTGTGACCGGTTCTAAATCATTGATCAATGTTATCCAGGCGCTTATCAGAATCATATAGGCGTAAACGTTAAAGATTCAACACAAGTGATAATCAGTCTTTTTTTTATATTCCGGCAACAAATATTGTTTTGACAGTTAATTTGTTTATGACACAGGAGCTCCTGTGATTTGGGGCACAGGTACTTGCAGTTAATATTTACACTATTAGAATATAGTCTCTCCGATTTTAGATAGATAGATAGAAAGATAGATAGATAGATAGATAGATAGATAGATGTACAGATAGATAGATAGATGTACAGATAGATAGATAGATAGATAGATAGATAGATAGATAGATAGATAGATAGATAGATAGATAGATAGATAGATAAAAAAGAGAAACAACTTCAAGCTCCTGTGATTTGGGGCTTTTGTCATTCTTTCCACTGACCGATCCAAGGCGGTTCTTCTGTGGCGATTTATTTAGGTTGTTGTTTGTAACGTACTGTGTGTATCACTTGTGTCTTTTTATTTTGGATGGCCATATGGCCATTTTGTGGGAAAGTAACTGTCCTTATGGCCTTCCTTTGTTTAGGTTTCCATTATGGTCTGGTCGCTTAATGTTTGTGTTTCTTTCCCTTTGGAAGCCCCCGCCCATAGGGGCTTGAAGAAATATATGGGCTGCATGATGCTTCCACGCAGAGCTGAATCTGGCCCGCACACTAGTAATGGTAAACCGCTTAGAGGATCTAAGCCTGTCCAGGAGCTGCGGTGCGAGGCGGACCGTCCATGCTAATAAACCGGTTGGTTGTTTGCTTGTACTTTAAGGATATTTAGGGAGACAGATTTACATAAGCCCTTAGGCTTCTTTCTGAATCCCTTCACATGCTTAATTTTATTTAGTTTAGAATATTATATAGTTTATAATTATATGCAATCAGTATGTGAATAAATATGTTTAAACCAAACCCTATTGGTTTCATTGGGCGACAGGGCTTGAGATGTCTTTTCATCTCAATGTCGGGTAAAAGTCCCACAAAATTGGAAGCAACGTCTCCAAAATGACCTTTACAGTGTTGACGGGGACGTTAAACCTCAAATCAAACAAACAAACAAACAAATATTTCCCTTTGGTGTCTTTCGTGGGTGGAGTAAGTTAATTGTATCAATTCCTGATCTTTGTTTTACTTCTACTTTGATGACATTGCAAGGTTAGTTTGTACAAACGGGGCAGTATTTCTTACAAACTCTTTCTGTCAAAAATTCTATATTTCCATGACTGCTGCATTCTTCAAAGGTTTTGGTGTCTTTGTCACACACACACACACACATTCACACACACACACACACAATCACACACACACACACACACACACACACACACACACACACACACACACACACACACACACACACACACACACACACACACACACACGCAGGTACATATTTCCTAAACTGATCCTGATTTACGCCATGCATCTGATGATCATAACGAATTGCCTGGCAAGTTTATATATGGTATTGTCAGGCAATTTGTTGAGTTCATCTGGTGTTAGGTATTAATCTATCTATGCTGAGAAGCCTCTGTGATGTAGTGGTTACGCTACTGGCCTTGTAAACCAGGGGTCCCAGGATCGTATGAGTCTTTTTCGGATAACCCTTTTATAGAACATATTTAAACCGAGTATGACCTAGTCTTCGTATGACCTTAGCTGTTGGTGGGACTTAAAACTCAAACACTCAATCACTCTAAATATACTGTGATCGGTCACATTTGACCATTACTCGCAGGTGTACATTATGTACACACAAGGCATGTAGGATGAAAGCCTATACAGTAATCCGAACGACAGTGCACTTTTTGCCATTCACCCAGTAGTTGATGCCAATGGTTCGCATCCAGAAATAATCACTGCCACCAGGAATAAAACCGGGGGCCTCTAGTGTCAGAGGCAAGTGCACTAACCAGTAACCACGGATCTATCTATCTATCTATCTATCTATCTATCTATCTATCTATCTATCTATCTATCTATCTATCTATCTATCTATCTATCTATCTATCTATCTATCTATCTATCTATCTATCTATCTATCTATCTGTCTATATCTATCTATCTATCTATCTATCTATCTATCTATCTATCTATCTATCTATCTATCTATCTATCTATCTATCTATCTATCTATCTATCTATCTATCATTTGAACTGATGTATTCTGTACCTCACATGACCTTATTTAAAGATCCCGACCATAGACTTCTAGCCTGTAGATAGATAGATACCTAACACCATATGAACTTGCCATCGAAATTTGATGAACAGTGAAGGCCCTGATCAGATCTGCACTCTGCGACATCTGAATTGAAACTGCATACACTGTTTGCCAATTTGATTTTCTTTTTGGGGATTTTCTGTACAGAAAGGGTTAATCTTTCACACATAACAGGTCGACTTTGTTGAAACACAGTGTTACACTCTCAAACTGATGATGTTAGGCAATGGTTGGATATACAATGTATGATCTAATTAGTGTTCAATGGGTCATTAAACTATAAACAAATTAACATATTCAGCCAAATTAATTCAAATTTCATGTCACAGCTAGCTATATAAAGTGGGGTTTAAGGGGGTGTTCATTTTACGGACTTGTTCACGTGATGTGCGTCAGTTTTGCCAAATATCTTGAGAAGGAAACAATTGGTTTTTATAAAATGTGGAGTATGAAATTCGTGTTGGCAAGCTTTGATTGGAGGTTTAACATCCCCGTCAACAAAGTAAAGGTCATTTTGGAGACGTTGCTTCCAATTTTATGGGACTTTTACCCGACATAGAGATGAAATGACATCACAATCACTGTCGCTCAGTGAAACCAATACGGTATGTAAGCATGGACGGTTCGACTCACACCGGTTTGCCTGGGCAGGCTTAGAGCCTTAGATTAAATAAGAATTATAACTATAATATAGATATTAAGATTTCCATGAGTTTGCAACCAATTTGTTTAATTGTTTCAGAGAGTTATTCAATCACTATATACTTTATGTATTTTTTGTACTTTAAATGATTGTGTAGAGAATTTTTTTTTGTTAATTTTAAATTGAAAATCGCTGACCATAGCGTTAATGGATTGTTGAAATGGACATAGTAATAACCATGAAAGCGACTAGGCAGTGCCTAATTTCATATTACTTTGTTTGACGAGGTTTAACGCCACCGCCTATACTGTAAAGGTCATCCGACATTGAAAAAAATGACATCTCAAGCCCTATCGCCCAACGAAACTAATATGGTTTATAAGCATGGACCGCTTTGCCTGGACAGGCTTAGATCGTCTAAGCGGTTTACCTGAGTACTCATGTGCGGTCGGTTTCAGCTTTGCGTGGAAGCACCATGCAGCCCATCTATTTCTTCAAGCCCTGATGTGCGGAGGCCGTCCGTCATACTTAAACGGACAGGGTGGATACAGTTTATAAATGATACATGTTATATGTTATGCTCAATGTTTAATTATTTCAATGGCAAAAGAAGGCTTTGAGTCCGCACCGTTATTTCATCTATGTGGTTGTTTGATTTTTGTGTTCTCGGATATGTTGCACTCACTGATGGGCTACGAGGCCTCCGAGCGGACTGGACAGATTATTTGTCTAAATCGCGACGAAAGTAAGGGCGAGGATTGATGAGGCGTTAAATCGATTTTAGCTCTCGAGTGGAATTCGTGTCACTGCCCGTTCCAAGGCGGTTCTTCTGTTGCGGTTTATTGTTGTTATGGTTTGTCTTTGAGTGTCTTTATCGTTTTTTTTGTGCATAGGCAATCGGCCATTTCGTGGGAAAGTAACCGACCTTTTGACTTTCTGACTTTCCGCTATTAATATTTCCATTAGGGTCTAGTTGTTTCATATTTGTGTTTATTTCCCTTTGGTGTCCCTTTGGCGGATGAATTGTTTTGTATCGATTCCTGATCATTGTTTTCACTTCTATTTTATTTCATAAATCTTTCTTTTCCTTGAGGAGTGGATGGGGTGTTACGTATATTATTTTTATCCTCATATTAACCCAGTGGATTTGTTTTCGAACTTATTGTTTAGAAATATTCTATCTAGAATATTGAGTCAGAGAATAATAGTCGATAAACATTGTTATTTACAAGAAAAGAGATTTAAAAAGAAATCCAGAAACTTCCAGATCACATTATTTTTAGCATATGAGGTAATTTCATTCTATAATTTTTTCAGAATCTCCCTTTACTTCTAAAAGGAATAAGATTTTCCATAGTTTTTAGTTAGGGTATTTTTAAAGTTTATTAGAAATTCTGTGTTTGATTGGTGGATTATTATTCATTAAGGACTTAGTGTTGTTTTTTTTTTTTCTTGCTTCTTTACATAATAACGGTAAGTTAAGGTAGTTTAAAAACATCAGGAAAACACGCCTATATAATTTTGACCCCCTTGAACCCCACTTTTATATAGTAAAACTGGGGTTTCAGGGGGTATACCTTATTTTTCTTACTTCTGCTCTTAAACATAGATTGTGGGTACTCGTTAGAACCGTCTTGATGAGGCGGTTCCTAACTTGTGCCCACAATCTATATTTTCAGCAGAAATTAGAAAAATATCACAATTTTTCATCTTAAAATTTTCATTTTTTCGGCGATAAAAGTGGCAATGTATTTGTATAGGCGTGTTTGCGTAATGATAAATTTTGTTAATTTTTCTAAAGGCCTGTTTGCTTTTTCTTTCCTCTTACGCTTGGCTTGTAACAATTATTTGTTAACCGTTAGGAATATTTCGATATTTTTTTCGGATGATGATCAATATCATCAAGAAGTAACCAAAAAGAATGTCTAATGCAGGGTAAATACCTTCGCCGAGGCAAAAGTTTCACAAACCTATTACAGAGTATAACTTTTAAGCCGTCAAAAATTGTACGATCCGAAGCAATTGCAAGACCCGGAGCTAAGTCCGCGAGGCCCACTTGCGGAGTGTGCACTATAATCATCCTGCGAGTCCTTTCGTCCGTCCTTTCATCCGTCCGTCCGTCCGTCCGTCCTAGAAGCCTCCGTGGTGTAGTGGTATCGCCACTCGCCTTGTAAACCATGGATCGCAGGATCTATCCCTGGCTTTTCCAGACTTTCGGATGAGTCTTTAAACCGAGGTCCCGTCTCCGTATGACCTTAGCTGTTGGTGGAACGTAAACCTCAAGAACTCACTCACTCGTCCGTCCGTCTGTTCGTCCGTCCATGGTCCCCAACACCTCGCCATCAAGGAGCGCTTAAGACAAGAAGTTAGACCCAGATATGTAGTGTAGGTTCATTACGATAGAACACAAGGTGTTTCTCTTATCTCTAGAACAAGCATTTTGCACTAGAAAAAGTTCGACATTTTTTTCTAATTCTTAGCAGGGGTGGTTGTATGAGGCGACGGTGTCCTGTAGCTCATTGCAAAAACACGCCTATAGAAAAATATTATAACCTTTATCGCCGAAAAATAAAAATTTTAAGATGAAAAAAATTTGATATTTTTCTTATTTCTGCTTAAAATATCGATTGTGGGTAATCGTTAGAACCGCCTAATATATATTGTGGATACTCGTTAGAATCGCCTCTATGAGGCGGTTCTAACGATTACCCACAATCGATAATTTAGAGAAGAAATAAGAAAACTAATATTTACCCCTGTAAACCCAATTTTTACTGTATAAAAGTGGGCTTCGAGGGTGTCATATTTATATAGGCGTGTTTTCGTGATGTCATGTCATTGAGGCACCGAACTGATATTGGCTTACCGTCACGCAAGGCTTGCTGACCTTGCAGGAGGTAATGGTGTGGGTGGGGGTGTTATTTCTTCTATCCTTCACTTTGCTTTCATGTTCCACTTTATTCCATAGCCCTCTCTTTCATCTCTACTATATCTTATTTTTTGTTTTCTTACTTTCTCTTGGAGACGACACAAACCGGCCGACAAGAGTTGTCGTGTCGGTAAACGCCAACGCAATCGTTCAATGTTATTGTTGGTGAAAAATACGGTAAGAGTTCTTTTCATAACGTTCTATCGAGTACTTACAGTCTAGGATTATGAGCTTTAATAAGGATATAATTGTAGCCAGAGTGTGCTTCTATATACTTATGTATTGATCTGTGACAGTGTTGGAAGGCTGTAGGTACTCGATAGAACCGCCTCAACGAGGCGGTTCTATCGAGTACCTACAATCTATGTGTTTGAGCAGAAATAAGAAAAAACAATGTATACCCCCTTATACGCCAGTTTTACTATATAAAAGTGGAGTATGAGGGGGTCAATATTATATAGGCGTGTTCTCATAATGTGATGATTTCTTCATGTATCTGATTTTTGTGCACCTATATTAAGGCAATATGCATACATTTTCACGAATGGTTATACAGCAATTAGAAGAAAGAAAAAAAAACTCAAACAGGGACATTGGAACACATGCAGTGCAGACTCAGCTAGACGCTGCGGTTGTGGCATCTGATCAGGACATTCATGGTTTACCAAAAATCAGCCTTTTCTAAATGCATTTCTAAATAAAACTCACACTTGCGTCCCTTAGTTTTGAATTCGGACGGACGCTGCGGTGATGGCGTCTGATCCGGACATTCATGGTTAACAAAATTGCAGCCTTTTTTAAATGCATTTCTAAATAAACTTCACACTGACGCCCCTAAGTTTTGAATTCGGGCACATGCATGTCTAAACGATTTGCAATGCAAATGGACCCTCCTTTCGCAGTATTTATATTAAAGACGATGTAATTGTCAAAATAGTCGCGCGCTTTATTCTGGTCTGTTTGAATGCACCATCAAGTCAGCCCCCGCCCATCGGGGCTTGAAGAAATAGATTTGGTAGCATGATGTCTCCACGCAGAGCTGAAACCGACCGCACATGAATACTAGTAAACCGCTTAGTGGTTCTAAGCCTGCCCAGGAAATGTGGTTCGAGTTGGACCGTCCATGCATATAAACCCTATTGGTTGCATGTGGCGGCAGGACTTGAGATGTCATTTCATCTCATTGTCGGGTAAACTGCCCACAAAATTGGAAGCAACGTCTCGAAAATGACCTATACAGTGTTGACGGGGGCGTTAAACCTCAAATAAAACAAAACATACTCAAGAACAAAAAGGTACTGACAACAATGGTGACATCACGATAACACGCTTATATAGTTTTGACCACTTGAATCCCACTTTTATATAGTATAACGTCTCCCCGTACATCCATCATAGTGCAGATTATATTTTCTGGTCCTTTAGGATCATTGAGTTCATTTAGAATCATTTTGAAAATAGAGTTCTGCTTAAGCCGGTGCTAGGGGGCGTGGCCGGTGTAGCACATTTCAGTACTGGTCATGAACAGACTCAATAAAACCGAGTCTGTTATTTTCGTTTATTTGGTGTATTCTTTGCTTCCAAAGGATCTAACTATTCAGAACTTATTCATCTTCACTGCAGCTGGTGCTGAGCCGTGTGGCGGCCGTAAAACGTCTCCCCGTACATCCATCATAGTGCAGATTATATTTTCTGGTCCTTTGGGATCATTGAGTTCATTTAGAATCATTTTGAAAATAGAGTTCTGCTTAAGCCGGTGCTAGGGGGCGTGGCCGGTGTAGCACATTTCAGTACTGGTCATGAACAGACTCAATAAAACCGAGTCTGCTATTTTCGTTTATTTGGTGTATTCTTTGCTTCCAAAGGATCTAACTATTCAGAACTTATTTACAGGGGTAAACCTCATTTGTCTTGATGTAAAATTTTGGTATTTTTGCTGAACAAAATGTGAGCAACCTTTGCATCCGCAAAAGCTGCTCACATTTTCTCAGCAAAAATATTAGCATATTTGCCATAATAATTGATCAAAATTTTAACTGTACGTTAACTACACTATCATGAAGGGCAGGGAGACTTTTTACGGCCGCCACATGTTCTCTTAACATCAGCTGTATAGTGACGTTAAATGTGTTATAGATAGAGTTTATTACTCAGCCCATTTTAAATATGGGATTTATAAACCGAGGGAGGTTGAACATCCGATAAAGAAACGACTGCGCTCCCTGGGTTTATAAATCCCATATTCTAAATGGGCCGAGTCATTAAATCGATATTACTTGCATTTAATAGAGCTGATGGATCACTTTGCATCTAACACTATGTACAGTTCACTCTTAACTTACAGTGCTAAAGGTAGTGGGCGCAGTGACACATTAGCTGACTGAAACAAAAAACTTATAGACGCAATATGGAAAGCGCTTCCTATTGTAATGAATGAAAATAGAAGAAATATAGTAAATAAATGGTTAGTGTCTTTAATAATAAAATATAATCGGTGAGTCTTAGACAATTTTATAGGGGCGAGTGTCAGCGAGCCCCTATAATATTGTCGGGGCGAACCGATTATACTTTATTATTAAAGACCCTAATCATGCATTTAGTTTATACCGCAATTCAAAACAATCAAGGGGTTTTGGAATATTTTGCAAATTTAAGCAAAAAAGACAGCAATAAGTGTGGCGCGCACACGTAGTATAGCGTGACGTCAACTAGTGCAAAGTATCTGACGTCACCGCGCCACAGAGACGAAGCAAACAACATGGACGCTCGAATAAAAGTTTCTCAGCGCTATACATACTTTAGGAAAATATTCAAATAAATTGTTTATTTTAACTTTAGATATTTTTATAAATCAACTTTATATTTTTTCGAGGTTCAGACGCAACCGCAGTAGCAGTGCGCAATTATTTCAACGGACCATTCAAACCAGAAAAGCCCGAGAAGGTAAGAATTTAGCTGAAATTTCTGAAACTCTTTTTAAATAAAGATTGCAAAGATTTTAACTTGCAGTTTGGTTGTTTTCCCGTGTATAAAAGGTTGCGTGTTATCGTTTACACTTGCAAATTAGGGACCTGAAAAGTAGGTCCGATCTATAAACGGCCACTAGGCGTATTATAGGTCAGTAGAAGGTATTATAGGTCACTACCGATTATAGCGTGCAGTTATTCGACCCCCTTTATAAGGTTACTAGAATGCCTGATTGCGGTATAAAAAGTAACTATAGTGATAAAACAATTAAAAGTGCGAGAGAACGGTAACCAAACGTACTCCTCATTCAGTAAATATGTCCAGATAACCTTTATTTCAACGTTGCATCCGACTCGAACGACATGCATTCTGAACGTCTGTTGTTATCTTCTCAGACGCCATTGAAATGAAGTCATGAATAACGTCGACGTGTCTGAAACTTTCCCGCGTTTGAATATAGCGATGTCATTGCAGGAGGAGTACCTTTTAGCTTTTAGTAAAAGTAGTTCCAGCTACAAAGATTTATTTCCCCGGCTAAGAGGAAATATTTCTTCTTAGCAAAAGTAAAATATCAAGTTCATGTCTGATAGAAATCATAGTTTCTCTGTTATGCATGTACTATAAAAGGGTTATTCTCTGGAAGCAAGGACTACACCAAACAACTGAAAAGTATGGAGTGTACATGATTTCTGGGCCAAACTACTGTCGGCCAATTAGTCTATATCAGTGGCCCTCAGAAATGAAGAAAGACAGGGAGATTTTATAAGGCCGTCACACATTCCCTTGACATCAGCTTTAGTGACGTTAAATCTGTTCAAGAAAAGGGTTATCCACTAGGGTGAGTGAGTGAATGTTGAGTTTTACGTCCCACAAACTGCTAAGGTCATGCGGAGACGAGACCTCGGTTTAAAGACACATCCGAAAGTCTGGAGAAGCGCGGGATCGATCCTGCGATCCCAGGTTTACAAGTCGAGTAGCGTGAGTTATCTACTAGAAGCAAGGAATACACCACATTACTAGAAAATATGGGGTGTGCATGTTTTCTGGGCCAGACTAGCTAGGTTTGGCAAATTAGGCCTCATTATGACCTCAGATATTTTCACAATTTCACAATAGAATAAATGATGCAAAAGGACAAGGGAATATATACTTACCTATCATGAATAGCAGGGAGACTTTTTACGGCCGCCACATGTTCTCTTAACATCAGCTGTATAGTGACGTTAAGTGTATTCTTAAAAGGGTTATAACCTGGAACCAAGGAATACACCACAGAACTTAATGGCGTGTACATGATTTCTTGGCAAAACTAGTTAGTTTCGACAAATGAGTCCTCATCAGTGACTCTCAGAAATTTACTTAATTCCACAATGGAATCAATGATCCCAAAGGACAAGAAAATATCAACTACACTATATGATGAAGGGCGGGTAGATTTTACGGCGGCCACACATTCCCCTAACATCAGCTGTAGTGACGTTTAATATGTTCTAGAAAAGGGTTATCCTCTGCATGCAAGGTATATAACGCAGAACTGAACAGAACGGAGTGTACATGTTTTCTGGGACAGAGTCGCTCCCCCACTCCTAAAATTTGGAATTTTAATTAGCGAGGTATTATTAAGTCAATCTTAAAATGCATTTCCCTAAATTGATTCCGGTGAAGAAGATTGTGTCTTAAATTATATAACCTACATGTAACTATCATCTTGGACAAACGACAATAAGCAATCCGACAAACGTCATTTTTGGAAATTTTCGTCTCTATTTGCCAAGGATTGGGTCTGATTTTTATTTAACTTTATCCAACGATTTCAGAAGATAAAAACTATGAAAATGTGACGCACAACGACGAGGACGACGCTGGTGTCGACCATAATGTAAGCTCTATCGTAGCTTTGTCCCAGGGGAGGTACCAGCAGTGGATGAAAACACGGATTAACGCTAACCACTACATTAACACGTCCACCTTACAGGCTTGTATGGGGGCCGGTGCCGATCATAATGTAGGCTCTATCGTAGCTTTGTCTCAGGAGAGCTACCAGTAATGGATGAAAACAAGGATTAACGCTAACCATCATGATCATTTTATACCACAACTTTGGATTCTACGTTTGATGAAAAATTAACAAAAATTTACAGGTTGTAAATTAATTTCTTTATTTGTACATACAACCCTTTAGATTAGCGAAATTGTGTGTGCTTGCTGGATGGTATCTGAGCTTATACTATGTTCTTATTTTGTATACATGATTTTTATGCATCGATAGCATGTGGCACGTTAATAAATAAATACTTACCATCACGTGAACAAGTCCGTGAAACTAACACCCCCCCCCCCCCAACCCCACTTAATATAAAGAAAACTGGGGTTTACGGGGTATACATTATTTTTCTTATTTTTGCCTCAAGACATAAGTTGTGAGTACTCGTTAGAACCGCCTGAACTAGGCGGTTCTAACGAGCACCCACAACCTATGTTTGAAGTAAAAAAAATATGACAGATTTTCATCAGAAAGGTAGCCATTTTGGAGATGTGAAAAATGTACTATGTTGCATGGGTGTGTTATTGTAATGCTTGCAAAAAGGTCGATGAATGTAAACTGAACATTAAGTCACACGGGCCGGTCCATCTGATACCGTTATCTAGGGATGACAATGCCATAAGTAAATGCAAACTTCTGAAATTAAAGGAAAAACTCATTCTCATGTGCGACAATAGAACACATTGTTTGAATTATATAATATAGAAAGTAAAAAATATGACAGAAATTGTCGAGAAGAACGAAAACCTTACGTAATATTTGGATGGTAGGCATCGTTTTGAATGTAAATTTACTGTACGCAGAAATGCTCGTGAACAACAAATAGCCGAGTGGTTCCAGTTGCAGCCCACAATCATTGAAGTCCTCGAAGGGTGGAAGAGACACTCGCACGGTGGTATTATTTTATTTTTTATTGTATTTTATTTTTCTGTATTATTATCACATATATTTTGAGCCTTGCTACAATAGATTATATATATATGTTTTATTTTGTTTTGTTCTGTTTTGATTTTTATTCAAAGATTTTTGTTTTCTTTTTTTATTTTTTCCTTTGATTATTTTATTTGTATGTAATTCATTATTTTCAAATTTCAGGGATTCACATAAGCTTGAAATTCATCTCACAATTTCAGTATTTCATATTTCAAAATTGCATAACAAAAACAGTTTTGATTCTTCGGCAGTGTCGGTAGATTCATCACCCCCAGAAGCAGTCTTTGTACCTTCGTCGCTATTATCTCTTACGTCACTGTCAGAGTCCACGTGGTTTATGATTCGCTCCATTTTAGTCTCAACGGCAATGTCACTTTTCCAATAGTCCTGTTCAGCTTTTTCAATATGTGTGCAGCAAGCAGACCATACTTTTTTTCAACAATGCTTCCAGTACCTTCTTTCGATCAGAGCCTTGGTATCTATCATGCGAAGCTGGCTGTAAATTTCATCGGCCAATATAACCTTTCACATTTCCCAATATAATCTCAATAACATTCAGATTAGGATGGTATCGTGGTAGCTGCAGCAGGTCAACTCGATAGGTGGGAGCTGGTTTATTTCGTTTGCAAAGTTCCAAAAAGCTCAGGCTTGAGCATTTCTTGCCACAGGCTGCATAAAACTATGTATTAAAAGAGAAAACAAACAAACACACACAAAAACAACAACAACAACAACAACAACAACAACAACAAAAAACGAAAAAAAAATCGCTAGGCAAAATTTGAGATTCGAACCTACCACCTTTGGATAACTAGGTCGTTAAAGTTTAAGTGTATAACCGATACTTTCACATCGTATTCCTATAGGATGTCATAGTAGAATAATATACGGTAAATCTCTGTTGACAGTTATCCCCTGTAATATTTGCATTCTAACGCCTTGACATATCATCAGGTCAAAATTATATGGGCCCCGTCAAGCGATTTTGGTACTTATCGCCTATGCGAGCAGCGAAGGTTCAGGCGAGCCTGCGCATTCGCGCAGTCTCGCCAGAGCCTTCGCTGCTCGCTCATACAAGCAGTGAATCAAGAGGAACCTTCAGACAAGAAGCCATATCCTTGGCCCCTCTGAATGGCTGGGCATGCGCAGTTAAAACTTGTCATGACGGAATGCTCGAAGACACAAATTCGCTTGACGGGGCTCATATTGCACTTTTATAATAGTATCGGGACTATTGTTACTGTTAAGGTGATACCTGAAAGCTGTCGACTTTCGCTGTTAAGAAATCGAAAACACCATTCTAAAATAGATGCAACTAGAATCGCGCGGTCGATGGCAAGCCATCGCATATCCCCACGCTTCCCTGCGGGCCCCACCCCCTGGGCCATCCCCTAGGGGTGTTTGACCCGAGGGGTAAAATTTTGATTGTGATGTATTCTACTCATCATGCCATTCGATTTAATATGCTACACGACCATGTTCTGAAAACATTGATTTTTTTATCCCCAAGGTGCCCCACCTCTGGCCCCACTCCCAGGAGTAGGATTTAAATTCCGAAAATGTTATGCACTCCCCAGACCAAAGTTTTATCAGTTCCGTAAGTTTCAAGTTTCTATCTATAACGGTCTAGGAGGAGTTATCCGGTAACAGTAATGTATAGGGGTAAAGGGGTCAAAATCAGTTTTGACCTCTGGTGACCTCAAAATTGACCACAGGGGTCAAATTTTGGTTGTAATGTTTTCTACTCATCATGCTATTCGCTTTGATATATTACAAGACCATGTTCTGGAAATTTTTATTTTTGACCCCCGTGGGCCCCACCCCCTGGGCCCACCCGTAGGGATGTGATCAAAATTCCGAAAGTGTCATGCACTCCCCAGACCAAAGATCTATCAGTTCCCAAAGTTTCAAGTTTCTATCTATAACCGTCTAGGAGGAGTTATCCGGTAAAGGGGTCAAAATCAGTTTTGACCTTTGGTGACCTCAAAACTGACCTCAGGGGTCAAATTTTGGTTGTAACGTTTTCTACTCATCATGCCGTTCGCTTTGATATATTACACGACCATGTTCTGGAAATTTTGATTTTTGACCCCCGCGGGCCCCACCCCCTGGGCCCACCTGTAGGGGTGTGATCAAAATTCCGAAAGTGTCATGCACTCCCCAGACCAAAGATCTATCAGTTCCCAAAGTTTCAAGTTTCTATCTATAACCGTCTAGGAGGAGTTATCCGGTAAATGGGTCAAATCAGTTTTTGACCTCTGGTGACCTCTAAATTGACCCCAGGGGTCAAATTTTGGTTGTAATGTTTTCTACTCATCATGCCGTTCGCTTTGATATATTACACGACCATGTTCTGGAAATTTTAATTTTTGACCCCCGCGGGCCCCACCCCCTGGGCCCACCTGTAGGGGTGTGATCAAAATTCCGAAAGTGTCATGCACTCCCCAGACCAAAGATCTATCAGTTCCCAAAGTTTCAAGTTTCTATCAATAACCGTCTAGGAGGAGTTATCCGGTAAGACGGACGGACGGACGACGAAGACCATTAAAATATCCCCACTTTTTCTTTGAAAAGCGTGGGGATAAATACAGGAGGAATATTGTAAACACGCCTTTTTTCAACCCCACCTTGCTTAAGTACAAAACAAATATTCTGAATGCTTCGACTCTTGTTTTTTTTTTTTTTTCTGAAACCGTTATTTTCCAAAAATTTGCTCCTTAAATTGGCTGCAGCTTTCCCCCGGGATTGTTACATGTGTAACATCTTGTGTCTGTTACATGTACACTGTCGTCTTCTTTGCCAATGTAAACAAAACCTAAGCATAATATTGGTCCAGTTATGCCGGAACTTAGATGGGATGGTGAAATTCTGCAAAGAATGACAAATCTACTTTTCATCAACTCTCTTTCAAGGAGACCGTCCCATATAATTTCCAGCATAGCCATTCCATCTAAATTCCAGCATAACTGGACACACGAAACACTAAGGTCTTATGGAGGCGGGACCTTGGTTTGAAGACTCTTCCGAAAGGTTTGCGAGGCGTGTAACTTATCCATTACCCCAACGAGGCTTCCACGTGTCATTTGGTAGCATGTTTATCAGTCTCGTCTTCGAGCGAGCCTCGTGGTTATACAGGCGTTCAATAAACCTTGCTTGATAAACTTGATTTCAAAAGACACTCGCCTGGTATTCTCAGATATAAATGCCAGGTGACAGGCCATTCTTTCAGCTATGCAGAAAAAAAAACTATCTTGCGCATAGATAAGAAATTCTGGATTTTTCCCTTTAACCGTAGAATGAAAAATCTTATCCTACTCCCTGTGCATTATTTCATTACTCAAATATATTGAAAATTTTACCCCCCCCCCCCCTCCATACCCCCAAAAATAGAAATAGAAATGTTCACAATTTTTGTATATTTTTCATAGTTTTGCACAAAACATAGATTGTGTTACGCGTTAGAATCTCATTGGCGAGGCGGTCCTAACTAGTATCCAGAACCAGTGCTTCAGCTGAAGTGCACGACCCGCCGGATGCTTTTAGCTTTATGAGTGTTACCATATATGGGTATGGCGGCCATTTTGGTCATGTGACCTGGACATAAAACGGTTCCCCCAATAAATGCGCCTTATCGTAAGGAGCAAAAATATATCCTATACTTTAGTACTGTATTCTGAATCGTTTGCAGGATAAAATCCAACACAAAAGCATATGTGTCAAAGTTTGACCTAGGCACAAAGAAGGTCAAGGTCAACCCAGGGTCACCATTTTAGCAATTTATGATGGGCCTACGTTCCAGATGCTATTTATCCAGTTTCGTGGAAATCTGCACAGTGGTTCTGGAGAAGACTATTTTTGAAGGGTTTTTACCAAATATTGCTTGGCGGCCATTTTGGTCATGTGACCTGGACCCCATGAGGAAATTTTGGTTTCCCCCATCCCGTAGAGGCTCCATATGAAATTTGACTTCAATCGGCCCAACGATTTCCGAGGAGAAGCAGTTCGAAAATTTTCACATTTTTCGCCTCAGCGAGGCTGTACTAAATGGAATGTAATATTTCGCAAGTTCATTGATAATATCTCATTGATATGTATCAGTATGCCAAAAATTGTTTAAATATTCCAAGCGGTTAAGTCACTATCACCAATTTTCACAAACGGGTTACGGACGGACAGATAGACAGACCATATATGGCTTGGCGGCCATTTTGGTCATGTGTCCTGGACCCCATGAGCAATATTTGGTTTGCCCCATCCCATAGAGGCTCCATATGAAATTTGATTTCAATCGGCCCAACGGTTTCCGAGGAGAAGCAGTTCGAAAATTTTCACATTTTTCGCCTCGGCGAAGCTATACTAAATGGAATGTAATATTGTGCAAGTTCATTGGTTAGATCTCATTGATATCTATCAGTATGCCAAAATTGTTTAAATATTCCAAGCGGTTAAGTCACTATCACCAATTTTCACAAACAGGTTACGGACGGACAGACAGACAAACCATATATGGCTTGGCGGCCATTTTGGTCCTGTGACCTTGACCCCATGAGCAAATTTTGGTTTTCCCCAATCCCATAGAGGCTCCATATGAAATTTGACTTCAATCGGCCCAACGGTTTCCGAGGAGAAGCAGTTCAAAAATGTTCGAAAATTTTCACATTTTTCGCCTCGGCGAGGCTATACTAAATGGAATGTAATATTTCGTAAGTTCATTGGTTAGATCTCATTGATATCTATCAGTATGCCAAAAATTGTTTAAATATTCCAAGCGGTTAAGTCATTATCACCAATTTTTCACAAACGGGTTACGGATGGACCCAAAGAAGGTCAAGGTCAACCCAGGATCACCATTTTAGCAATTTATGATAGGCCTACATCCCAGATGCTATTTATCAAGTTTCGTGGAAATCTGCCCAGTGGTTCTGGAGAAGACTATTTTTGAAGGGTTTTTACCATATATGGCTTGGCGGCCATTTTTGTCATGTGACCTGGACCCAATGAGCAAATTTTGGTTTCCCTATCCCATAGAGGCTCCATATGAAATTTGACTTCAATCGGCCCAACGGTTTCCGAGGAGAAGCAGTTCGAAAATTTTCACATTTTTCGCCTCGGCGAAGCTATACTAAATGGAATGTAATATTGTGCAAGTTCATTGGTTAGATCTCGTTGATATCTATCAGTATGCCAAAATTGTTTAAATATTCCAAGCGGTTAAGTCACTATCACCAATTTTCACAAACAGGTTACGGACGGACAGACAGACAAACCATATATGGCTTGGCGGCCATTTTGGTCCTGTGACCTTGACCCCATGAGCAAATTTTGGTTTTCCCCAATCCCATAGAGGCTCCATATGAAATTTGACTTCAATCGGCCCAACGGTTTCCGAGGAGAAGCAGTTCAAAAATGTTCGAAAATTTTCACATTTTTCGCCTCGGCGAGGCTATACTAAATGGAATGTAATATTTCGTAAGTTCATTGGTTAGATCTCATTGATATCTATCAGTATGCCAAAAATTGTTTAAATATTCCAAGCGGTTACATGTAAGTCATTATCACCAATTTTTCACAAACGGGTTACGGATGGACCCAAAGAAGGTCAAGGTCAACCCAGGATCACCATTTTAGCAATTTATGATAGGCCTACATCCCAGATGCTATTTATCAAGTTTCGTGGAAATCTGCCCAGTGGTTCTGGAGAAGACTATTTTTGAAGGGTTTTTACCATATATGGCTTGGCGGCCATTTTTGTCATGTGACCTGGACCCAATGAGCAAATTTTGGTTTCCCTATCCCATAGAGGCTCCATATGAAATTTGACTTCAATCGGCCCAACGGTTTCCGAGGAGAAGCAGTTCGAAAATTTTCACATTTTTCGCCTCGGCGAAGCTATACTAAATGGAATGTAATATTTCGCAAGTTCGTTGGTTAGATCTCATTGATATCTATCAGTATGCCAAAAATTGTTTAAATATTCCAAGCGGTTAAGTCACTATCACCAATTTTCACAAACAGGTTACGGACGGACAGACAGACAAACCATATATGGCTTGGCGGCCATTTTGGTCATGTGACCTTGACCCCATGAGCAAATTTTGGTTTTCCCCCATCCCATAGAGGCTCCATATGAAATTTGACTTCAATCGGCCCAACGGTTTCCGAGGAGAAGCAGTTCAAAAATGTTCGAAAATTTTCACAAATTTTCACATTTTTCGCCTCGGCGAGGCTATACTAAATGGAATGTAATATTTCGTAAGTTAATTGGTTAGATCTCATTGATATCTATCAGTATGCCAAAAATTGTTTAAATATTCCAAGCGGTTAAGTCATTATCACCAATTTTTCACAAACGGGTTACGGATGGACCCAAAGAAGGTCAAGGTCAACCCAGGATCACCATTTTAGCAATTTATGATAGGCCTACATCCCAGATGCTATTTATCAAGTTTCGTGGAAATCTGCCCAGTGGTTCTGGAGAAGACTATTTTTGAAGGTTTTTTACCATATATGGCTTGGCGGCCATTTTGGTCATGTGACCTGGACCCCATGAGCAAATTTTGGTTTCCCTATCCCATAGAGGCTCCATATGAAATTTGACTTCAATCGGCCCAACGGTTTCCGAGGAGAAGCAGTTCGAAAATTTTCACATTTTTCGCCTCGGCGAGGCTATACTTAATGGAATGTAATATTTCGCAAGTTCTTTGGTTAGATCTCATTGATATATATCAGTATGCCAAAAATTGTTTAAATATTCCAAGCGGTTAAGTCACTATCACCAATTTTCACTTACGGGTTACGGACGGACAGACAGACAAACCATATATGGCTTGGCGGCCATTTTGGTCATGTGACCTTGACCCCATGAGCAAATTTTGGTTTCCCCCATCCCATAGAGGCTCCATATGAAATTTGACTTCAATCGGCCAAACGGTTTCCGAGGAGAAGCAGTTCAAAAATGTTCGAAAATTTTCACATTTTTCGCCTCGGCGAGGCTATACTAAATGGAATGTTATATTTTGTAAGTTCATTGGTTAGATCTCATTGATATCTATCAGTATGCCAAAAATTGTTTAAATATTCCAAGCGGTTAAGTCACTATCACCAATTTTCACAAACGGGTTACGGACGGACAGACAGAATGACAGAATGACAGACTGACAGAATGACACGGTGATTTTAGGGCACTCTTAGAAAAAACCGACTTCAGTCGGTTGCTTTTTCTGCGGGTCGTGCAATCTCTGATTTTGAGCAGAAATATGAAAAACCAATCTTTTTCCCATGTAAACCCTAGATTTACAAGTATATAAAAGTGGGGCTTTATGGGCTAAAATTATAAAGGCGTGCTAAAGTGATAGCAGGGCGTACTGTTTGATAGTGACGACAAAAATGTCACCGAAAATATTCATTTCAAGCACTATAGATTCATTAAAGTTTGTAGTTTTGGGTCTTTCTTGACCTCTGTTTTCACTTTATTTTCAGGAAGCGGTATGTATAGTGTTTGATATTATGCAATTCAGTTTGTCACGACAACGCAACATCTAAACGCAATCACCGAGTTACAGTTCTATAGCATTTCAAACGAAGTGGGACGTGACTGAACTTCGACCAGGGAAGTGAAGACAATGTTCAGGAATCGATACAATTAACCCACCGCTCCCATTAGAGACACCAAAGTGCAAGAAACACAAACTTGAAACCACTAGACCCTAATGGAAACATCAATTGTTGTGGACAGCCATAGCGAAAGCTATGCACTAGTCATTTGTAACCCCGCGCCCCCACACCTACGGGGATAGGTGGTGGATAGCGGGGTTAATGAATGGTGTAGTTTCCCTCTGTGTTCCCCCCGTAGTGCCGGATTAATGCAGGGGTTTTGATATTATGCAAACATCTCTGTGGTATCAACTATAATAAACAGCGGGGCAATGACATTCGGGAGGTCCCCGCAGTGCAGGGCTTCTAGCAAGGCTGTGAAAAGTGAGAAGTCATTGTCCCCACTGTTCCCCGTAGGTGTGTCTTCGGGGGCAGTGGTTACAAATGACTGGTGC
The DNA here is from genome assembly GCA_963580285.1 of Lucinisca nassula. Lineage (NCBI taxonomy): Eukaryota > Metazoa > Mollusca > Bivalvia > Lucinida > Lucinidae > Lucinisca > Lucinisca nassula. The sequence continues at coordinate 173,755,352 of OY757013.1, read as the reverse complement.
ATTACTTTCCGACAAAATGGCCAATTGGCTATTCAAAACACAAATATAGGCGATACACACACTCACACAGAATAATCAGAACTGTCATTGAAACGGTGTGTGTGTGTGGGGGGGGGGGGGGGGGGTGGCTGGGTAGGGATTTGACGCGGCCACAATCCTCGCCCATACTTCCGTCGCGATTCAGACAAATAATTTGTTCATGTTCAGTCCGCATGAAGGCCTCTTAACTCATCAGTGCGACTTCTCCGAGAACACAAAAAAATCACAAAAAACAACAGTGAGGACTCGATAGCAAGAAATCACTGCAATGCTAGAGCAAAAGAAAACCAACAGTTAGACTCCGATTAGCCCGATCAGAGACAGAGCATCAGGCACCAACCAACATTACATAAAATTAAATTCTAATTCTTAGTAACATAAAAGTGGAGGAAATGATCAGGAATCGATACAATTAACCCACAGTTCCTATCAGAGACACCAAAGGGAAAGAAACACAAACATGAAGCAACAGACTCCAATGGAAACATCAGCAGCGGAAGTCAAAAGGACAGTTACTTTCCCAAAAATGGCCAATAGGCTATCCAAAATAAAATATTATAAGCGACACAAACACCCACAGGCAAACCATAACAAAAATAAACCGCGACAGAAGATATAGCGAAAACGAATTCCACTGGGTGGTGGGGGGGGGGAGACTTAAATCGATTTTACGTGGCCACAATCCTCGCCAACAAAAGCCTTTACGCTAGAACCGTCATAGAATCTGACGCCTGACCCACCGGCGTGCAATTACAGAGGGAAGCAAAGTTGTCAAAAGTATTTGAGTTAACTACCATGCACGCAGTATGTCGTATAAAATTTATGTTGTACCCGAACAATGAATGATTTTACGAAATCCGGTGCTTAAGTCATTGCAAGTTTATATTCATCTGAATTTATATACAAAGTCACCATACAAATCGGGTTCCGATAGACTTTATTGCAAAAGAGATTAAAGTCCAACATTGAACTTCGAAATTAAATCGGAATGCTGAAAAGGCTTTCCGTAGTATAGGATACTACGGACCCCGGAAGGGACATTTTTTTTTTTTTTATAAGTTGTGCTCACAAGATAATATCTTGTGCGGACAAGATATTATCTTGTTCGGGTAAGATATTATCTTATGCGCACAAGATAATATTTTGTTCGCACAACATAATATCTTGTTTTGTTTGTTTGTTTGATTTGAGGTTTAATTTCCCCGTCAACACTGTAAAGGTCATTTTGGAGACGTTGCTTCCAATCTTGTGGGACTTTTACCCGACATTGAGATGAAATGACATCTCAAGCCCTGTCGCACAATATAATATCTTATGCGCACAAGATATTAAGTTGTGCGAACAAGATATTATATTGTGCGCACAAAATTAATATTTTGTGCGCACAGGATATTATTTTGTTCACACAAGATAATATCTTGTGCGTACAAGATAATATGTTGTGCGAATAAGATAATATCTTTTCCGCACACGATAATATCTTATTCGCACAACTTCTATGTTGTACAAACCAGATATTAAGTTGTGCGAACAAGATATAATGTTGTGCGCACATTATAATATGTTGTCCGCACACGATCTTGTGCGCACAACATATTATCTTGTGCGCACACGATAACATATTGTTCGCACAGCTTAATATCTTGTTCGCACAACATTTTAAATAATTCATATCCTTTCGCGGGTTCCGTAGTTTCTTTTCAAAACATACAATTGTTATAACAAACTATTACTTTGGTAAGGATAAGATTTACAAACATATGGAACCCGGGAAGGGACATTATTTTTACAAGATCTATGTTTTGCGGACAAGATATTACCTTGTGCGGACAAGAAAATATCTTATTCAAACAACTTAATATCTTGTGCGCACAAGATAATATGTTGTCCGAAGAAGATAATATCTTGTCCGCCCAACTTGAAAAAAAAATCATGTCCCTTCCCGGGTTCCGTATGATACCGATAACCCTGATTAAGAAGTTTAGCAGTTACAATTTATTACGACCGTTGAAGTCAGACACATGACTAGACACTCTGGCAACTCCAATTAATTGCGAAATATAAACGCCATAGGATGCCACACGAGGAACATCACCATCCAGGAAAAGAAAATTTACAATCTCAAAATAAAAAAAAAATCACCGCGTTTGTTATACATTTTGCAGGGAACAAACCCACCTACAATAGATTGATATAAATCAAAAAACGGGGCCTCGGTAAGTCGCCTTTAAGTGCTATTTTACTCTGGTCGATATTTACAAGTCTGTTCATACTTTTATACTTCGGGTTACTATCTCAACTTCGGGTAGAAGTCCCACAAAATTGGAAGCAACGGCTCCAAAATGACCTTTACAGTGTTGACTGGGACGTTAAACCTCAAATCAAACAAACAAAACCATAAAGACATATTGCGCCACCCGCCCATCGGGGCTTGAAGAAATAGATGGGCTGCGGGATGCTTCCACGCAGAGCTGAAACCGACCCGCACACGAGTACTGGTAAACCGCTTAGAGGATCTAAGCCTGCCCAGGCAAAGCGGTACGAGTCCATGCTTATAAGCCCAATTGGTTTCATTGGGCGACAGAGCGTAAGACGTCATTTCATCTCAATGCCGGGTAAACGTCCCACAAAATTGGAAGCAACGTCTCCAACATGACATATACTGTGTTGACGGGGACGTTAAACCTCAAACAAACAAACAAACAACCAAAGGCATCTTGTCGTAACAGTCCAACATACAACCATCACATTTTAAAAATTCTGAAACAAAAGGTATCCGAAACCCGCCTTTCCGAAGTCGTCGCCGAGCTTGAATTTTGAACTCTCAAAGGTAATTGATTTACTAGAAAGAAAATGAATAAATCGTAATGAAAACATTTTTCATTTGTATCTATTCTATACTCACCGGAAATAGAAACTATACACTCATTTTTGAATTGTCACTGGCAAAACATTTCAATGAAATTTGAATTCCGGTGATGTAAATAATCATCAGTGGAATGTCTGCTACTGATGTATTGAATAAAATGGTGCATTTTAGCTACGGATTATCGGGCAGGGCCACAGTTTCAAGGCGAGGGTCAAAATCTTGGTGTTAAAGTTTCAATCGAGTCAACATTTCGTGTCACGAATGTGATTTCCATTCTAAGCGATCATTATTTATCAACTCACGTTTGGAAAATTGTTTACAAAATGAAAATTTTGGCAATGGTTGAAAAGTTATCGACCTTTAAATATTGGACCAAAATACCGAAAAAGAGCCAGAAATAAGGCATTTTTGATTACTTTGTTTGTTTTAATCAATATTTAAATTGCAAATGAAGATGTTAAAACAATTTAAGGTGTTTTTGCGTCAATTTTTGGCTTGAGGCATTATTTTGAAAATTTTGCTGAAAAATACAGTTTTTGAAATTTCAATATAATTTTAGCTTCTTGATAATTTCCACTTTTACCAATTGTTACTCACAAGCTAGCGTAGGGCAAATTGTTTACAAAATGAAATATTTCGCAATGGTAGAAAAGTTATCGACCTTGAAATATTGGATCAAAATACCGGAAGTGAGCCAAAAGTATGGCATCTCTGATTGCAGTTGTTATTTTATTCATTAATTATGATACACATGAAGATGTTAAAATGATTGAAAGCGTTTTTGCGTCGATTTTTGGCCAAAAGCATCGTTTTGAAAATTTCGCTGAAAAATACAATTTTTGAGATTTCAATAGATTTTTTGTTTCTCAATAATTTTTAGATGTTATGTTCTTTTCTTATTCCTTTCTTTTGGCTCATTGCCTATACGCAAACACGTTGCAGTCAAAATTCGATTACATACAGATTTTGTGAAAAATGCACTTTTTAACATTTTCCCCGAAAACTTTTATTTTGAACACCAGATTTTCCTTAATTTATTACAGGATCCATGTCAATAGCTAGTCTAATCCTTTATCGGTAATATTTGATTGAATTATTCACTTGTTATATCAGGAGAGAAGATTTAAAAGTGTATAGTTTCTATTTTCGGTCAGTATATATTGTCGTTTCCAACCCTTTGGATTCCTGGACCGATCGCAACCTTGACATAGGTTTTGTAAGGTCAATCGGAATCGAGCCATCTATATCGTATCCATACCCATGAATGATTCTTATATTTTATCCTATGTGCAAAATCGGAAAGACAGTACAGTCCGCTATTGAGACCACCAAAATTAAGACGAATTGTGCGTTTAAAAGCAAGTATAAGGTTTCAGGTTCTTTCTCCTTGTCTTTACTACATTCAGTGTGCTCTAGAGGGAGGCCACCTTTGGAACTGTTCAAACGTGGTCTTAAAGACCACTTTTGAACAGTCCCAAAGGTGGCCATAATGTAGGAATTTAACTGTACCTTTATCTCGTTTGCCAGAAAACATAGTGTATACCATAATACAAACAGCGCAGACCCAGACCAGACAGCTCCATCAGGTTCTACATGGTTTATTGAATCCTCCGTGGTGTAGTGGTTATGCTACTCGCCTTGTAAACCAGGGCCCGCCCTTCTCCAGACTTTCGGATTAGTCTTTAAACCGAGGTCCAGTCTCCGTATGACCTTAGCTGTTTGTGAGACGTAAACCTCAAACACTCATTCACTCAATCTACAGGGTTTGCCGCTCGGCGCTCACCTTTTGGACTGCTTGCAGGATCGTGAATCAAATTTGTTAAAATTTTAGGAGAATTACTGCAAGTCCTCAATGTGTCCGAATGTTTAGGATGTGTACGTTATAGTGGACCTCACACGAGTTGTCAAACTTTCATTTAATATTATTTGTGCAACTGGGCGCACGTGGCAACCTTCAGGGACGACAGCTCTTTCGAAAATACCATTGTCTTCCTTGCCAATAGGGGTCAACCCTTAAGGAGAATGGGAACACCTGGCAGACTATTACGTCATTTTTCAAAGGGAGACAACTTTCGGGACTTCCTGTTCGCTTTTCCATAAGCCCTATCCCATTGAAAAAGGGTCTACTCTTAAAGGCAAAATTTTGCTTCTCGAGCAAATTCTTTCCTTTAACAGTTGACCCCTCTTGACATGGGAGACAAAAATACTTTTGAAGGAGTTGCCTCTCCTGAAGGTGTATCCGTTCCCCTTAAAGGAAAGACTTTGCTTGTGAGGAGAAAAAAAAAACGTTTTCGTTTTCCGACCTCAGTAAGCCGTCTCTGTTGCAGAAATTGCTGAAAATATGTCTGGTGTCTGGCAAAGCAGTTCCGTTTAACACTTGCATCCCTTCAAATCAGTACAGATAACTAGGCAAGCAGTATACATCAAGATGTGATGGCTCTCCTCACCAGGATCTACACTGCTAAAAATACTTGACTAATTTGACAATTCCATATTTAAATGAATTGGTGTGCTCCAATTAAAACTAAACATTCCACTACAGAAATTCAGGGGAAAGATGATAAAGACAGATTTACAACACTAATCACAGAGAATGAAAATGATGTTAACCCTAATAATTCAATTCCTAGCACGATCAGTGTCAGCAAGGTTAATATATGGAAAAATAACTCTAAATGACAGAAAGAAGTCAGACAGGCTAAAGCCCAAGCGTCACAATCTTACTGAAAATGATACTTCATTTACCTGGCATAAAAATGTTCCTGTCATTATTATATATGTAAGCCTTTGTGGAGGAGATCGGGAATTTAAAATTATGTCTATTTATGGTTGTTTTTGGTCCGAACAAGATTGTAGATACCCGGTATATTCTGCAGGAGTAGAAATAAACAACGCATATGTTCTTCTGAAATACTTTCTCACAACCATAACCACAGCGCCTAAGGAACTAAATTGATAGATTCTATGAGAAAGTAAAACAAATTCTGAACTTATTAAGGTCTTAATGAAAAGGTTAAAAAAGACAGTACATGTACTACTATGACGTGTCATTCTATATTTCGACGTATATTAATAAACTGACCAAAATTGTAGTTTTCAAATTTGTTATATATCTGATTAAAACATACATGTAATTGCAGTTTCCGTAATTTGCAGTTTCAAGCGTAGCTCAAGTTTTATTTCTGTTTAGTATGGTGGTATCAGGCTTGCGCCGCTTCTAGATTTTTATCATACAACGAGGAAATCAGTTTAATAATTGTCGTTTCCTCTCATTTAATGACGTTGCAGGTAAAAGCGCTGTATTCCGGTGGCCCATCCACCATGAAATACTTTGTAAATTAGTCTCCTCTCGCTGATCTCGTCGAGTTTGCAATGTTCTATAGAAAGGCAAACCTTCCAGGCAGGCACATTACATAATTGTGACGTCACATCAACGCCAGTACAACCTCATGACATTTATGCAACGTCACATCTACGTCGGTACAACGTCATGGCGTTGCACCGACTTTGATTTGACGTTGCCGTAGTGAAGTGTCCCTTTTGGGTCCGGCAGCAAGGACGACAACACAGAACTGCAAAGTGTCGAGTAGACAGGTTTTTATTTTATTTATTTATGGTTTTTTTTTTCTGGGTCAGACCAGCTATTTTCGGTTACTTAGGCATCATCAGTGACCCTCAGACATTCTAAAAATTCCGCAGTGGAATGACAAGAATGTTTCCAAACTGTGAGCCTGTTCTATTAATAGGTAACGCTAAATAGTGCCCGTTGATATTTACATCACGAAAACACGCCTATATAATTTTGATCCCCTTGAACCCCACTTTTATATTTTGAACCCCACTTTTATATAGTAAAACTGGAGTTTCCGGGGCTATACCTATTTTTCTTATTTCTGCTCTAAAATATAGATTGTGGGGACTCGTCAGAACCGCCTCATCGAGGCGGTTCTAACTAGTGCCCACAATCTATATTTTGAGCAGAAATAAAAAAATATCACAATTTGTCATCATAAAATTTTAATTTTTTCGGCGATAAAGGTGACAATGTATTTGTATAGGGGTGTTTGCGTAATGATACTATCTAATGCCGTCAGCTGAGGTCGAAGAAATCACATTTTTGCAGCATGCAAGTAATTTATTTCGATGGCTATTGTTTGCTTATCCAGCATATGAAAGTTCTTCACGAGACAGCAATAACTTATTAGACAGTGCAATGGCTCTTCGCACAGTAGGGTCGCAGTTTCTTGCGCCACGTCATTAGTCTTGGATTAGGTTGCGCGCCATGCGGTATTAATATGTTAACACTTATACTACTTTTTTGGACAGGAGCAGATGTCATTTTATTTTTCTTACACATCATGAAAATACGCCTATATAGTTTGACCCCCTAGAACCCCACTTTTATATCGTAAAACTAGGGTTTACAGGGGAATACCTTATTTTTCTCATTTCTGCTCTAAAATAGGTGTTCGTTTTTTCCGGCGGTAAAGTTTACAATGTATTTGTATAGGAGTGTTTTCGTAATGATTATTGGAAAGAATATCTGACTTCGAATTCATATTCTGCCAGTTCATTCACATGAAGCCCATCACGTGAACAAGTCCGTGAAATGAAGACTCCCCTAATCCCCACTGTATATACAGAAAACTGGGGTTTACATGGGTATACATTATTTTTCTTATTTCTGCTCCGAGACATCGGTTGTGGGTACTCGTTAGAACCGCATCAATGAGGCGGATCTAACGAGCACCCACAACCTATGTTTGCAGTATAAGTAAGAAACATATCACGGATTTTTATCAGAAAACTAGCCATTTTGTAGATGTGAAAACATATATGGGCCCCGTCAAGCGATTTTGGTACTTATCGCCTATGCGAGCAGCGAAGGTTCAGGCGAGCCTGCGCATCCGCGCAGTCTCGCCAGAACCTTCGCTGCTCGCTCATACAAGCAGTGAATCAAGAGGAACATTCAGACAAAAAGCCATATCCCTGGCCCCTATGAATGGCTGGGCATGCGCAGTTAAAATTTGTCATGACGGAATGTTCGAAGACCCAAATTCGCTTGGCGGGGCTCATATTATGTCGCACGGGTGTGTTATCGTAATGTGTGTGTGTTTTTTTTTCGAACAAGTTTGTGGGGTGGGGGAGATGGAGGACTTTGTATCTTTTGTTTTAAACATTTCCAAGTGTTGCAAGAGTTAACGACTTTATTTAATTAATTGTTTGGAAGACATGTATAATCTGATCATGTGAGGATTGATTTTAAACTTTAACACGCGCGGGAAATGTTCACAAGTATCAAGTAAATATGAATTAAGAGAAACTGTGCCAAACGCTGAGAAAACGGTGAATTGCGTTTTGTGTGGACTAATATTTCAGCGGTATTGTAAAATAGAAATGAAGGAAATGACCAGGAAGTAGCTTGAAAACGTATATGTCAGCAAGAAATGACAGGCAGAGTATGATATGCCATTGAAACAACAGTTCTCTTATGTGCATGTTAATTCAGCATAGCGGTCTTTTTTACAAGTTGACCGTCTTGTCTGAATCACGAAAATACGCCTATATAATTTTGCCCCCTTGAACCCCACTTTTATATAGTAAAACTGGGGTTTCCGGGGATATACCTTATTTTTCTTATTTCTGCTCTAAAATATAAATTGTGGGTACTCGTGAGAACCGCCTATCGAGGCGGTTTTAACGAGTGCCCACAATCTATATTTGGAGCAGAAATAAGAAAAATATCACATTTTTTATCATAAAATTTTCAGTTTTCCGGCGATAAAGGTGGCAATGTATTTGTATAGGCGTGTTTGCGTAATGGTTACGGCATGGTAAGCTGAACTAATGCCAGATAATTAATACGGTACTAAGCTCGGCATAACTTGACATACGAAAAGGCGTTTCATTGAAGGCAAACCAATTTAACGGCAATGCGAACAACAAACTTGAAGGTAAACTAGCCTGCGCATCCGTGCAGTCTGATCAGCACCTTTGATTTTGTAGGCTGGGTAGAAAATATCTCTAGTTTCTATAGCTAACCTTTCACGACCCTTATTAGCCTGTGACACTGGGTAACAAGGTTTGTGCCTTATCTGGTAAAAACAACCGAAAGTTTCTTGCGATGGGGCTCATTTGGAACAACATCATTAATTTAGGGCAAAGAGCATGAAACATCGCATTATAACGCTTGAAGATAATGCGTTAAAAGATTGATTCTGTTACGCTGATTCTGCTAAAACGACAACATTACAAACGATCTGTTTTGCTGAATATAATTCTTCATGACCGTTAGAAAGGCAAGTCGACATTGGAGACAAAAATATATTTATAGGTTATTGACTTTATATTGCGAAATATTCGGCACGAATTCATATGGCGAAGGACGCACGAGCTTGCGAGTGCGTCTCCGCCATATGAACGAGTGCCGAATATTTCACAATATTAAGACAATAACCTTTCTATTATATACCCAAAACTTGAACTGTCGACTGGCATTCAGGATTGCCTGGTGTAGAAATCCAAACGTAAAATCAGATTATATATCTTTAAGTGATTTGAAATGGAAAATAATGAAGGTCGTTAAGTGTCTCCTTACACGTTGAAAAACCACGCTAAAACGGCACCAAAATTGAAGATGACGTTAACGTTGTGGGATGTGACGTCATTTAAAACATTGACGTTTCCCGATGCAGGATGCAATTTTTTCCGAAACGTCTGTTTTATTTCTTTCAAAATACTCCTGATTTTGTACATGTATAAGAAGTATTGAAAATCTAAACATATTGCAGGTACATGTAGGTCAAATCTGACATCATAAAATGCGATTCATGTTGTCACAACCTATATTCGTTTTGTTTTACATTCTTTCAGTCGATACGCACGACAAGATGCCTGCCGATGTTTCGACTTGAAATGCATATAGTTGAAAGTAGTTCTATTGTGAACGAGACTGCTTATCTACGGGCAAATTGAACTTTACTACGGACAATATGGAAAAATATTGCCCGGTATGTTCTGTACAAAGTACAAGGGACATTTTCTGGGTATATAATATAGTAAATACAGGTACAGGCTTAGTGTCTTTAATAAAACATAATCGGTAAGCCTTTGACAATTTTATGGGGGCGAGCTTCAGCAAGCCCCTGTTAAATTGTCGCGGCGAACCGATTATATTTTATTATTAAAGACACTTATCATGTATTTTGTTTATACCGCAATTCAAAACCGTCGAGGGGTTTTGCAATAATTTAGCAAATATAAGCAAAAAAGACAGCAGACAGTGTGGTATGTAAAACGACATTCAGTGCCATGGCGCACACACGTTTTATAACGTGACGTCAACGAGTGCAAAGTTTCTGATGTCACCGCGCCACAGAGACGTAGGAAAAAACATAGACGCTCGAATAAAAGTTTCTCAGCGCTTTAAATTCTGTATGAAAATCTGCAAATGGTTAGTTTATTTACGCTTTAGAAATTATTTTCGAGGTTAAGATGCAACCACAGTAGCAGTGCTCAATTATTCCAACGGACCATTCAAATAAGGAAAGCCCGAGAATGTAAGAGTTTAGGTTAACTTTCAGAAAATCTGTTTTTTTTTTCCCGTGCAGGAAAGGTTGCATGTTTTTGTTTACACTTGCAAATCAGGGATACGTCCTAGATTTAACCCTAAAGGTTTAGCTAATGGTGAAGATTGATTGTAAACGACAAGTAGAGTTATTTAACACAGGTATTGTATCTTCATTCAAGTCATAAACACCTTGTACAGATTACACGTCGGTAATGAGGGCGTCCTATGAACAAACGAGAAGATCTCCCCCCTGTTCCAGTATACCTGATAATAAACCAGTATACCCAACGTTCGTCGCATGATGACAGCTTATTGATAGAATTCCCACGATTCCTATACCACAGAAACCAACGAACGACGAGGAAAATGCTAACTAATGAACAATAAACTCTATGAATGTGTTTTAATTGTTTTATTAAGTTGTTAATATATCAAGAATATTTACTGTAGTAAAATGCACTGAAGCCTTAAAACTTCAGAGAACATTCACCACATGGAAGTGAATAAACTTTTAAGCTATGGGAAAAATGACTTAAGATATTGTTTAAGATATATTTTAGCATGTTGATTTCAGTATAACATACCTTTTGTGCTGACTATCAATACTACCATTGATAGTTATTTTAAAAATACTCTTTGATTACTTCATATAGGATTGTTGCATTTTATGCACGTCTATCTTATATGACCATATAAGATTAATTAAGCTTATGTAGATCGTCTTATATGATTAACTGAATTCTTTAAAAATGTTTAAGGAAGACATGATCAACTGGACACATGTATATAAATGCATATTTAAATTCACCTAATTAAGAAAATTAATTTTATAAAAATGGGAGTATGTAATGTAGTTACACAGGCGTGTGATCTTAATGATCCAAATATTGTTGATGCATGGTAAAAGGTGCACTTTTATTACACAGGCCTGTTACACGAATAGTGGAAACAACGTTGATGAGTTGCAAGAACTTCATATGGCCAATATGCTGTTGGACGGGTGATACATGTATTTGGGATTATGATGATTGGGCTACGAAACATTATAAGCTCTAATAGTTAGAAAATTGAAAAGTTTTTACCTTTCACATATCACATATTTTAATCCATTCTTTCTATAAAATCGCAATGTGCATTTGAAAGCCACAAGATGATAAGAGGTTGTTTACTTGGAGAGTATTCAAATCCACAGACATTTAAATGTCCTATCAGTTATGCATTACGTATGTAGCATGTGCTGTTATTCAAATACTTTGGCGGGAGAAAAACAAGTGCAGCTTACATAAAAGCTGAAATGTATCTAAAAATGTCAATCATATGGGTGCAATCAAGTGGGCATATTAGGCATTGTCTGATTGCATAGTACCCGGCATGTGTGGGCTCAGATGGTCAACAGATGTTGAAATACTTTTAACATTTTAGTTACTGATGGACATTTGGTATAAACAGAAACTGTGTTAACGTGAGAACATGCTCTGAAACGTATAAGACGTCCAGTTTGATCATGTCAAATCAGTCAGGTTTGCAGTTATGTAGTAGTCGGGTTCTTGCTTGTGTTTAGTGTGTATGTCGGGCTAGATCTAGCCATGAACACTGCCTGTCTCAAAAGCTTTCGATTTTAGTCAAGCTTTCATTCGACTAAAATGGTTTCGTAATGTTACAATATGAAACATTGAAATTTTAAAAGAGACCATTTTACTTGGTCAGAAAATAAAAAGAAAAACAGAAACTTTCTGACTTTAATTATTTGCGAAGTACTTACTTTCATAATATAAAACTATACGATCATGGTTAAACCCCACTTTATGGCATTGGTTATGTCATACCAGTTTCGGATTTGACTTTCACCGTTTAACAAATTGATGTTAATATCACCAAGAGAATAAATTTCGTCGGCGCTAAGTGCTGCTTTTCCATTTTATAAGAAACGTTGTTTACCCACTGAGCATCAGAGCACTGTGGTCTATAAACGGAACTCAGTGGAATTACCATGTATTTTGTAGGTTAATTTCTAGCCAGATCGACTCGTCTGGGGATTTGAGATCATATCTACCCTTGTATTTAATGTGATCGGCAATATATATTACGATGCATATCCCCGCGTGATTTGTTAAGTTGATTTCCACAACGGTCATGACGTTCAAGATTAAAGCCGTTTATTTGCAAAATACTGTCATCGGTCCTGTCATCTAGGAACGTTTCAATGGTACCTAGGACACCAACATTCTTAGAATTGCTTAGTAAGATTTTGAGGCCATGCAGTTTCGATTTAATGTGGCAAATATTGATATTTGTCACATTCAATCCTCTGTGTCTAAATTTCACTGTTGAATAATAATTGGCATGTTCGTCATCGGAGCAATTTTGTGTTACAACATGTTTTGGTCTTGCAAGTGTCCAACAGAGAAGATATCGTTGTTGCTTGGCCTGTCGAGTCCTCCTCATTATGACAGCTTTGCTTTAATTGTGACTTCTTTGTTTACTGAGTTGATTCACTGATGAGTTAGAAAACATTCACGCGGCCCAAACAAATACTGGGTTGAACCATAGTGAAAGTGCGGTTGAGGGTTGGGATCCTGTAAAGTTAACTTAAACCTAGCAGTAATTTTTACTGGCCGTTCTAAGTCGGTCCTTTTGCTGTGGTTCCTTTATGTTTTGTTGGTGGTCCAGTTTAATGTTTGTAATTTTGGTGATTTTGTTTTTCCCCCATTAGGTATATTGCTCGTTTTAGTAAGGTGTATATATTCTGAGGCACCCCCTGTTTTGGAAAGAGATGCTGACTCGGTTTACGTGTTGTCCGTTTTGTTTACTGTCGTCACTCCATGTTCCGACTTCTTTCGCTGGTGATATTGTTGGAAGAATTTGGGATCTGATTGAATCAGTTCCTGATCGTTTCTTTTTATAATTGTAATTTGTTGCATTTACACACATATGTGTGTATGTGTGTAAATAAAAATCAAAAATGAGTTCCTTTAAGAGCAATGAAAACATTCATAAGAAAGAAGATGGGTCATACTACGTAGTTTCGGCTAATAAAGCCTCATCAGTGACCCTGTAATGATCCGACAAAGAAAGCCAGAGATAACATACTGCAATTTTGCGAATTTCGAATAGGCAGTCGATACAAAGACTGATATAAATCAAAATGGGGTCCAAATAATTAAAAAATCTGTCTAGAATATGAGTCTAAACCAATGATTTATTTCTGAATTCTCAGAATACTCACGCTGATCTCAAAGGACCAAAAGTAAAATATAAACTGCACTATGGTTGATGTACGGGGAGACGTTTTACCGCCACCACACGGCACAACACCAGCTGCAGTGAAGGCAAATAAAAATCAAAAATGAGTTCCTTTAAGAGCAATGAAAACATTCATAAGAAAGAAGATGGGTCATACTACGTAGTTTCGGCTAATAAAGCCTCATCAGTGACCCTGTAATGATCCGACAAAGAAAGCCAGAGATAACATACTGCAATTTTGCGAATTTCGAATAGGCAGTCGATACAAAGACTGATATAAATCAAAATGGGGTCCAAATAATTAAAAAATCTGTCTAGAATATGAGTCTAAACCAATGATTTATTTCTGAATTCTCAGAATACTCACGCTGATCTCAAAGGACCAAAAGTAAAATATAAACTGCACTATGGTTGATGTACGGGGAGACGTTTTACCGCCACCACACGGCACAACACCAGCTGCAGTGAAGGCAAATAAAAATCAAAAATGAGTTCCTTTAAGAGCAAAGAAAACATTCATAAGAAAGAAGATGGGTCATACTACGTAGTTTCGGCTAATAAAGCCTCATCAGTGACCCTGTAATGATCCGACAAAGAAAGCCAGAGATAACATACTGCAATTTTGCGAATTTCGAATAGGCAGTCGATACAAAGACTGATATAAATCAAAATGGGGTCCAAATAATTAAAAAATCTGTCTAGAATATGAGTCTAACCAATGATTTATTTCTGAATTCTCAGAATACTCACGCTGATCTCAAAGGACCAAAAGTAAAATATAAACTGCACTATGGTTGATGTACGGGGAGACGTTTTACCGCCACCACACGGCACAACACCAGCTGCAGTGAAGGCAAATAAAAATCAAAAATGAGTTCCTTTAAGAGCAATGAAAACATTCATAAGAAAGAAGATGGGTCATACTACGTAGTTTCGGCTAATAAAGCCTCATCAGTGACCCTGTAATGATCCGACAAAGAAAGCCAGAGATAACATACTGCAATTTTGCGAATTTCGAATAGGCAGTCGATACAAAGACTGATATAAATCAAAATGGGGTCCAAATAATTAAAAAATCTGTCTAGAATATGAGTCTAAACCAATGATTTATTTCTGAATTCTCAGAATACTCACGCTGATCTCAAAGGACCAAAAGTAAAATATAAACTGCACTATGGTTGATGTACGGGGCTAAATTTCCTTCAGTAGAAGTGCCAATGCAATCAGATTTATTGCAATCATGGCAAAGTGAGTCGTGTGTGCAGAACTTATTGTGTAATTTATGGTAGTTTTCCGAATTATTTGGCGACTGGAGTCATATGCATATAGGATCACTAGAGCTATCCCCAGTAGAACTACAATTTGACGTCAGACTCGTTCGTTTTGAAATAGTCTTCGAACGTGTTCTTGAACGAACAATGTTTTCATAATAGAAGTGGAGGCAATGATCAGGAATTGATACAATCAACCCTCAGCTCCCATCAGAGGCACCAAAGGGAAAGAAACACAAACACGAAACAACAGACCTAATGGAAACATCAATAGCAGAAAGCACAAAGGACAGTCACTTTCCCACAATATGGCCAATAGGCTATCCAAAATAAAATGACACAAGCGACACAGACACCCAAAGACAAACCATAACAAAAATAAACCGCGACAGAAGAACCGCCTTGGAACGGTCAGCGGAAACGCAATATCATGCAAACAGAGTCTATGCTGCGTACCAGGGCCACTGAACCCGGTGGCTTCAGGTCGACACTTTTTTTGCAAAAAAAAAAAGCGTTTTTGGTATCTCACCGATGTCATTATAGAAGAGTTGTGGTGATCAATATATTTCAGTATATATTCGAAACAGAGCTGTTTAAGGGCCATGTTCAAAGGTTTGATGCCATTACATTCCACTGAAAGCAACCCTTATACAACACTCGAGCATTTCGGGAGATGATCAAGAAGTAATTCAGGCAGACCTGACGAGACATCGGCGCCGCTACTAAGGTCACAACCACCAATGTATCTTTTCATAACACTCAAGATCTTTGGCCTTCCGTTTTTCCCTTATTTGCTTGATTTTGAAGGACTGGAAAGTTTTTACTCTTACTTCTCTACCGATGCGGTTTAAGAACATTTTCCCATGTAATCAAGGTCAGCTCAGATTTTCTGACAGCTTTTGCATTTTTGCTTTAAGTGCGCCAAACAACGGAGCTGGAGTTTTGTAGGAATCTTTTAATCGCCGATCACATACTAGTTGTAGCACCGAGCCCTGTTTGCGTTATAGGATGTGCGGGTTCGGGCGCACCAGCGTTTGCACTTAGCTTTGGACTTAGCTTTTGCCTGACAGTGCATTTTGTGTGTCAATATTATTACGTTTTGCTTCCATCGTATTGACAGGATAATCTTGTTTATGCTAAACATTATTTTGACGCGAATGTCCTTTAGATGAGAGCAACCCCCAGTCGCGCTTACATTAAGGTTTCTTTGATGCACAATCGGTCGCGGTCTTGATTCTGTCAAAAGTGCTTTGAACTTTTTTAAGTAAGATGTCGGTTTTTAGTGCTCAAGGTGAGCTATTATGATCGGTTTCCGTCATCAGTTTCCTCAAAAGACATCCCTTCCGAAACCACAGCGCCAGTTTTAGAACAATTTCACAGGAATATTCCTTGGGTGACCCTCTACCAAAATTGCTAAAATGGTTCTTTCCGCTGAACAAAATGGTCACCAGAGCTAAAAATAGAAAAAAACGACATCTCCTAGGCTAACGGTTCGATGTATAGGTTAGAAGTCATGGAGAGAGTTCTTCACAAATAAGAATCTGCGAAGCGAAGCGTAGCAGATTCTTACTGTGAAGAAATCTCTTAATGACTTCTAACCGGCTTTGACTGCTGTCAGTTTTCTTGAATTATGTCCACGGATGGTCTCTTGAGATCACAACAATTTTGCTCAAAACTTTATTGTACTTTCATCCATTCACTTAGTTGCTCTTCACTGAGAAGTTACCATAAGAAAGTGTCTTTTGATTCTTTTTTTTTTAATTTGAACTTGAAGAAAAAATGCCAGATGGGAGGATTAATCTGGGTTTCAAGATCAGTTTGAAATACAATCAGCAACACAATTGTTTTCTATTCCTGCAAAGAACAGTAAACCAGTAGTTTATAGGGTGTTCATCAATCGGATGGTTGTTGTCAGGTATGGAATTTATTTTATTTTGTATTTTTGACTTAGTCCCACTCACAAGCTCTGGTCTGGAACTTTGTTTTGTATGATAAAATCTTTGTTAAAACAAGAAAAAAAGTGTTGCAATTCTGACAAACTGTAGCCTCCCTTGGAAGTGTACCCATTCCCCTTAACTCATTTTGTACTGGAAACCCCTGAACGGCTAATTGGCAAACAGTGCAGGCCCAGATCAGACGCCACAGAATATCGGCCTCTGATAAAGGGCCTACACTGTTTGCAAAAAGTTCAGCCAATTTGCAAATTTTGAAGAAAACACAACCTGACAACCTTAATTTTAACATGAACCTGTGCTATATATATGGTGGATGATTCCATTTGGTACAAAAGGATTAAATAAGTATTAATTTATTGTGTCAAGCAAGACTATGGATATGCATGCTTTGTATTGATTCTCCTACTTCTTTTGAACTGTCAGTCAGTCTATTTCTGCTAATTTCTTTTTGATATTCCAGAAAAAAGGAAGACCATAGATAATTCAATGTACATTAAAATCACCTTGCTTGATTTCTCTGTCAATACAGGGTAAAGTTCTATTGCTTTTCAGCCACTCAGAAAGATTTGGGCTGATTTATGTGTTAAGAATTCTTCTAATGGTTAAGAACCTTTCTTAATCGTTAAGAAAGCCTCTTCACAATATAGTCAGCAACAGAAACAACTTCTGATTGGCTGAAAGAGAAGAAATGTCACAATCCGCTGTCTAATTCAAAATAATTTCACAGGAATATTTCTTAGGTGACCCTCTACAAAAAAAGCCAAAATGGTTCCGCTCTGCTGAACAAAAATGGCCACCAGCGCTAAAAATAAAAAATACCTTTTAAACTACATCTCCTCATAGGAAGATGGTCTGATTTCAAAATAATTTCAAAGGAATGTTCCTTTGGTGACTCTCTACCAGAACTGCTAAAATAGTTTCGCTCCGCTGAAAACATTGCCGCAAAAGCTAAAAATAGACAAAAAGTATTTAAGCGACATCTCATCCTTGGCTGATTGTCCGATTTCAAAATAGTTTCACAGTAATATTCCTTATGTGATCCTCTACCAGAATTTCTTAAACTGTTCCGCTCCGCTGAACAAAATGGCCACCAGGGGTATACATTTTTTTTCATTTGCGCGCGAACACACAGACCGCAAGAACCCGCCAGAACCGCATCGCCGAGGCGGTTTTAACGAGCACCCACAATCCATTTTTCGAGCACTAATATGTAAAATATGAACATTTTCATCTTTTGGTGGCAAAATTTCAACAACATATTTAAATAGGTGTGTTCTCGAAATGAGAAAGTTTCATAATAATTGGCTTCTCAGCATGGCTGCAGTAATGAAGCATCGCCATGGTGGATATTATCAATATACAAAGGATTCCGGTAGCAAGATAGCAATACAATTGTTTTATACTATTAAGTAATTTAGTAAAGGTCACTTTACAAACTAGATTGAGATTTGATTTGTGGTTGATCAGCGGTGGGCGACAACTGGAGTACCCGGAGAAAAAACACATATTCCTCCGTTGCAGATTTTGGCGTCTCAGGCTCGAACCTACAGCTGTGTGAGATCCAGTGATTAAGAGTAATTAGGTCACGTATGGCCTGTCATTATCCTAAGGTAATTCAACCTGTATTTCCATAGTTCACATAAAAATAAGCAAGCATATGAAATGCAGAATATACATGCAGACAAATTCATTATGACGACAGGGTGGTGGTGGGGGGGGGGGATAAAATACTAACAAAAAAAAAAAGATTATAATGATAATAATACCGAGACACACATACAATGTTGTCGTACAGGTATTATCAAATCTTTTAGTATTGGGTCGTAATTTTGCACGTGTATCGACAGTGTGTGAATGAAATTGGATTGAGAACAATATTGTGAGTATGAATTGGATTTTATTGTAGTTTTTCGGATTGTCCGATATTCTGCTATACGTTGAAATAATATCTCAAAATGTGTCATGCATTTAGAAGACATTGCTGGAATTTAAAAATAGTTTGCTCTCAACACATGAGGGCATGTTGTACGATGTGCTCAGGCCAATAAAAATACAATCGGATGGAAAGACAGCTATGCAAGCATGTATGCACACGCATATGCGCTACGCACTCACAGTTACGTATACACTGGTTGTAACGGGAGAGAGAGAGAGCGAGAGAGAGAGAGAGAGAAAGAGAGCAATATGTTCACTGCAATGATAGAAAAGGATAGTATCTAATCAAATTATATCAATGTAAGATTCGTTGTTATTATCATCATTATCACCATCATCACAATTATCATCATTATCATTATTATTACGATTACTCTTGTACTTTTGTACCGACCGTTTTCAAATAGCGCAGACGAGATCAAGAGCCACAGAATGCAACATCTGATCGGGGCCCTCGTTTATTCATTCAGTCGTTTTATTCAAAATAGCCCAGAATTACTAAAATAGTTTCGCTCCGCTGAAAAAATTTCCGCAAAAGCTAAAAATAGACAAAAAGTATTAAAGCGACATCTCCTCCTAGGCTGATCGTCCGATTTCAAAATAGTTTCACAGGAATATTCTCTACCAGTGATCCTCTACCAGAATTTCTTAAACGGTTTCGCTCCGCTGAACAAAATGGCCACCAGAGCTAAAAATAGAAAAACCTATGAAAAACCTTAAATCGGCAACTCCTATGCTAATGGTCCTATTTCAAAATAATTTTACAGGAATGTTCCTGTCGTGACCATAATTGCGAAAATGATTCCGCTACGCTAAACCAAGTGGCTAAACCATTATATGATAGATCCTCCTAGGCTAATGGACCGATTTCAAAATAATTTCACAGGAATGCTCCTTTGGGTAACCCTCTATCAAAACTGCTAAAAATGGTTTTGCTCCGCTGAACAAAATGGCCGCCAGAGCCAAAACTATTAAATAAAACCTTTAACCGACATCTCCTCCTAGGTTAATAATACAATTTCAAAATTATTTCGCAGAAATGCTCCTTTGTTGCCCTCTACCAATATTGCTAAAATGGTTTCACTTCACTAAAGAAAATGCCTGCCGGGGTAAAAATAGAAAACAAAAATATTTGAATCACGTATCCCCATGGGTCAATGGTGCAATTTGAAACCCAATTCACAGAAATGTTTCTCTTTTATTTTTGTATCAAAATTGATTAGGTGAGGCAAAGGTGACGTGTACTTTGCGTCACTGGTGCATCCAACTGATATTGGCTTACAGTAGGGCAAGGCCTGCTGTCCTTGCAGAAGGTAAAAAAAGAGGGAGAGTGTTGTTATTTGTTCTGTTTCAACATTTCCATATATGTTTGTCTTTTTCAACTATCTCTCACTTTCATCTTCTCTGCTATCTCTTTTCTCCCTTCCTCTGGGAAACGAATCAACATGTCATTAAACACAAAACATCAACCGATCACGTACTGATGATTGGTTTAATTGCTGAAATGGGTTTGCTTTGCTGCCTGCAGAGGTAAAGATAGAAAAATCATTGAAGAACATCTCCAATGCTCAGTTTCTAAATGTTTTGACAGAAATGTGCCTTGAGTGACCCCTCTACTAAGGTGCTTAAAATGTCCTGCTTCTCTGTTCAAAATGGCTGTCAGCTATACCCAGAAAAACATGTAAACAACGATATTAATACATCATAACTCGTGTCGTGAGCGAATTAGGTCCATCATGGACCTCTTGTGTTTGTCTAGGTCTGTCTTTACGGCAGCAAGAAAGTTTTCAATGTCGGGCTGCGATGAAGTGATGTCAGCAGGACGGCACTTGCTTTGGTCTGTATGCTCTGTTATTCGGTCATCCAGTTGTTGCAGTCTGTTATTTATATTTATAGATATATAGGAAAAAGAATATTATCATTGGTAAAGGGGACAGATACATACATATGCCCCTAGGGATCATAGTGCAACATTACTCTGCTAGCCTCGTGATGCAGAACTGTGTTCCTCCAGACAGACATTTCTATCCACCCCGCCCGTCCATGATAGATTCATATACATATTTCTTGCACACCAGACAAGGAATTCCGTGATTTTGCCCTGGGATAGAAATTTATGTTCTGACCCTGGTGTTCCGACCCCAAATCGAATATAATCGCGTTTTTGATAAATGCACTGGTTGATTACAACATCATGCGCTGCGTCGTCATGCGTGACGTCACTAATCATTCCGGTTGTGTCATCACAAAATGGCGGACGTCGGTAACCGAAGTGACAGCAGCATTAGAATTCGCAATAGAAATGGAAGGTATGCAAGAAAAAAGAATCCAATATGGGTGTGAGGGGTGGATAGAAAAATCCGTCCCACTGGATCACTGTCCGGCATCACTCGGCAAGCCTTGTGATGCCGGACAGTGTCCCTCGGGACGGATTTTTCAATCCACCCCTCACACCAATATAAGATTCTTGTAATCTTACAGGTAAGGAGACAACACCATAATGGTATAACTTTGGAATGCTTTATCCGTTTCTTCATCTAAACATACTTTCCTTTCGGATACTGGTTTTAATTTTCTAAGTTTACCCAAAATAATCTTTGGAAAAAATAAACATTACATATTTTAAGAAACTGTCAATACAATGTACAATCGCACTATTTTAGAACAATATAGCTCCCTCATACTAACATTCTGTACGTTTTCTGTCATCTTACATTTCATCTCAGCCAGTTCAACTTGTATAGTATGTAAAGGTTATACATAAATACCACGTTTTTCGCTTCCATTCTTCCCAGTTATAAGTGTCATTTGTAAGTCTTGGTGGTCCATTAAACTTGAATTAGTGCGTGTTTTAGGTGTGAACACATAACTATGCATTTTAGAATTTGAAGATGTTACACAAGTACCATTTGAACCGAACGGTTTTGGTCCGTTCTCTTGAGATGTGTCCTTCTCTTCGTAGCCTACTCGTCTAGACATTGCCTGCTGATCAGATGTGTAAGATGCATGTTTATTTAGGCCATTTGGTTCTACAAGGCGTAGTTTTGACTCCAACTCTCGTTGTTGTTTGTTAGAATTAGCTTCTTGTCTGTTTCTAGAAGTGTATGGAATTTGGCAAATGGTTTCCTTAAAAGCCCGTCTAAATCGCCTGGACATCACATTGTACAAAATGGGATTAACAGTAGACCCAATAAAATATAAAACACCTGGAAAAAAGAAGAAAGGCATAACGAGATAAGCAATACATACATGCAAAGTAGAAGTAAAACAAAGATCAGGAATCGATACAATTAACTTACTCCACCCACCAAAGACACCAAAGGGAAAGAAATACAAACATTAAGCGACCAGACCATAATGGAAACCTTAACAAAGGAAGGCCATAAGGACAGTTACTTTCCCGCAAAATGGCCATATGGCCATCCAAAATTAAAAGACACAAGTGATACACACAGTAAGTAACAAACAACAACATAAATAAATCGCCAGAAAATAACCGCCTTGGAACGGTCAGTGGAAAGATTTCCACTGGGGGGCTTAAATCGATTTTACGTGGCCACAATCCTCGCCCTTACAGACTATAAAAAAACGCGATAGAAGAGCCGCCTTGGAGCGGTCAGTAAAAAGGTAAAAAGTATTTCACTGGGGTGTCTTCGCCCTTGGTTCTGTCGCGGTTTAGACAAATAATTTGTTCAGTCTGTATGAAGCTGGTATTGTGCCGTGTGGCGCGGTTTAGACAAATAATTTGTTCAGTCTGCGTGCAGCTGGTTGTGTGCCATCGGCCGGCCGTAAAATGTCTCGCCGTACATCATCATAGTGCAGATAATATTTTCTGGTCCTATGGGAACATTGCGTTCATTTAAAATCATTTTGAAAATAGCGCTCTGCTTAAGCCGGTGATTGAGTGTGTGGCCGGTGTTGCACATTTCAGTACTGGTCATGAAAAATGGAAGTGGAGGCAATGATCAGGAATCGATACAATCAACACACAGCTCCCATCAGGGACACCAAAGGGAAAGAAACACAAACATGAAACAACAGACCTAATGGAAACATCAATAGCGGAAAGCCAAAAGGACAGTTACTTTCCCACAAAATGGCCAATAGGCTATCCAAAATAAAATAACACAAGCGACACAAACACCCAAAGACAAACCATAACAAAAATAAACCGCGACAGAACACCCGCCTTGGAACAGTCAGCGGAATTCCATCGGGGGGGGGGGGGGGGGGGGCTTAAATTGATTTTATGTGGCCACAATGCCCTTACTTCCGTCGAGATTTAGACAAATAATTTGTTTAGTCCGCATGAAGGCCTCCTAACTCATCAGTGCAACATCTTCGTGGACACAAATAATCAAACATCACAGAGATGAAACAACGCTGAAGACTCGACAGCAAGAAACCACTGAAATGCTGGAGAAAAAGAAAACCAACAGTAAGACTCCGATGGACTCAATAAAACCGAGTTCGCTATTTTCGTCTATTTGGTGTATTCTTTGCTCCCAAGGGATCTAACAATTCAGAACTTATTTCTAACTTATCTGTACTACATCTCCGAGAACATAAAAAACAAACGTCTACAGAGATTAAACAACGTGGAGGCCTCTGCAACCTGAATTAACTGAAATACTGGAGCAAAAGAAAACCCACAGTTAGACTCCGGTTGGTCCGAGACAGAGCATTAGGTAAGCCTAATTTAAGTAAGCCTTTACGCTGGAGCCGTCATAGAATCTGAGGCCTGACCCACAGGCGTGCAATTAAAGAGGGAAGTAAAGTTATCAACCGTGATTGTATTAACTACCATGCATTCAGTCTGTCGTATTACATTGATGTTGCACCCATTTTTCTTTATCGAAGAATGATTTTACGAAATTGGGAGATGAAATGATTGCAAGCATTATTTTTTCTGAATGTATATACTAAGTCACCATGAAATTCGGTTTCAAGGGTCTTGTTGTAGAAAAGATTTAAGTCCAACATTGAATTTCGGAAGTAGATCAAAATGACGTCTGTAAAACTTAGAAAAGGCTTTTCGGTGTTTATGATACCGGGAAGTTTAGCAGTTAATTTATTACAAGTGTTGAAGTCAGTTGCATGATTTGAAACTCTGGCAAATCAAATTAATTGCGAAATATAAACACCGTAGGATGCCGCACGAGGAACATCACAATCCAAGTAATAGAGGATCTTACATGAATGTTCATATATTATTGAATTTATTAACCGAGTTAAGGCAAAGGGATAAAACGCGAGGCTGTGCCGAGCCTTTTATCCATTTTCTTCAACGAGTTTAATAAATTCATTAACGCATGAGCAGGAAGGCAAGATTCTATTTATCATATGACATTTGAAACGCATTTTTATTCACGATTGTATAACAAAAATTTCAAAATTCCGCCATTTGTAAACGCGACGTCGCTAAGGGTGTCGTATATGAAACGTAACGGGGCGTAACTAATTTGCATATTTAATCCACTCGTGGATTATCGAATTTATTACATGGCGTTATTACACTCTCAGACGCGACGTCATGTGATAAAGGACAACTTACAATCTCAAAGTCAAAATCATCACTTTCATCATACATTTTGAAGGAAACAAACCCATCTACAATAGATAAATGTAAATCAAAAGCCAAAAAAAGTAAAAGGGCGGAGGGGGGGGGGGTGCGCGTCGGTAGCATAAGAATTTGCTTTATTTAACTGAAGGTTTGGGAGGTAAAGCTGACGGATCAAACCATCGAAGTGGGTATTGTCATTTTTAATAAATCATCCAAATATCTAGGCGTCGAGCTAAAAGCTTCAATGACTTGGTTTTCAACGGATACTGATATTGAAGTTTGTTGCATAACAAAACAAGACCAAATCATCTACAAGAAATGCGCAATTCGTGCCCATCGGAACTTCCCCAAAATTTGTCTACATGACTTAGTACCAAATCTTATATATATATATATATATATATATGTTGTCAAGAAGAAAGTTGAGAGCTTGACAAACTTTCTGACGTTACAAAAAATGTGTAATTTGTATTGCTCTTCGTATGTGAAAAAAGTATTTCTTACATTACATACAAGATAGAGGGCATCGTCTCTATGGACTGTCTATTCAATTAAATCATTAGGCTATTCTTTTATAGGATTATAAGGAAGTGTAGTGTAAGGCGTGAGAAGATAATAAGTAGACAGACTTAAAGAACGAAAGTGTCTGGATTTCAATTTATTTAAAACCTCATTCGAAGTTTTGACAGACCAAAAAAAACAGATTTTTCCTTGCTCTTTCAAAGACGTTGTCGAAATATTTAACAATATGCTTTTTGTCTTCCTTTTCTTGCTTTGTTTGTTTGTTTGTTTCTTTTGTTTGTTTATTTGTTTCTTTTTTCTTTCTTTCTTTCTCTATTTCTTTTTTGTGATGGTAGTAAGACCTGAAGTTAATAATTTAGAAAGTCCAGTCGAGGTTACAAGGGCTTGGATTTGTAATAAATCGTGCTTTGTTTGGTCTTGTATATAGTTCGTGTAACAAATATAGCGTAGGAAGCTCGTCTTGGCATGGCAAATTTGGTGGCTGAATGACAGATATTATCATTAACTACAGACTCTTTTCAGCCAGCTTGTTATGCATAGGCCTTAGTACCACTGAGTTCTTGCTGAAGTGAGTTACCTGTAACATAGCGGAGCCGTGAAATCTGATCGGCACCACAGAAGATATTTACGTTACGTTATTGTAGAACTAGGAGTATGACACAAGCTACGTCATGACAAAATCTATTTTACAATGAGCGAACAAACAATGCAGGCTGATCAGCATATATGTGTTTAGCACAGTATATTTGAGCCCCGCCAAGCGAATTTGTGTCTTCGAGCATTCCGTCATGACAAATTTTAACTGCGCATGCCCAGCCATTCAGAGGGGCCAGGGATATGGCTTTCTGTCTGAAGGCACCTCTTGATTCACTGCTTGTATGGGCGAGCAGCGAAGGTTCTGGCGAGACTGTGCGGATGCGCAGGCTCGCCTGAACCTTCGCTGCTCGCATAGGCGATAAGTACCAAAATCGCTTGACGGGGCCCATTTGTCTAAAGTTTCATTACTCTTACTAAGCCGAGCACACAAGTCCGTGAAATAAACACACACACACACACACACACACACATATATATTTATACACACACACACACACACACACACACACACACACACACATATATATTGGGTCGGGTTTATGGAGGTATTCTTTTTTTCCGATTTCTCCAAGACTAAGGTTGTAGGTACTAGTTGGAACCGCATCAATGAGGCGGCTGTAATGAGCAACCATAATTTAGGTTATAAGTATATATTTGAATAACATCATAGATTTCATCAGAAAATTAACCATATTGTTGCTGTGGAGAAATGCACAGAAACGAACTCAACACTTTGCCATTTTGCGTTGTATTCCGACCACAACAAAGACATATCTGCCTTGCTCAATTTCGACGAAACATCGGGTAAATACGGGTCATTTTTATCCAAATTTCCAAATTTATTTTCATGTCTTAGGTTGACAAACATGTAAACAACAAGAGAATAACGTTGAAATAAACGAAATAAAACACATTGGTGGTAGTCTGTCTACGTGCAAAGAAAATATTCGTATGTGCTTGCATTTATGATACTAGCTATGTTTATAGTAGTAGTAGTAGTTTTTTGTGTTTTGTTTTGCTTTTGGGTGGAGATCGGTATGTATGTATGTATGTATGTAAGCACGTACATACGCACTTACGCACGTACGTACGTACGCACTCACGCACATACGTCCGTACCTACGCACGCATGTACGCACATACGTACGTTTATATAAATCTACCTCGTAAGTATAGTTGATTGGATGAGTGGGTGGGTGTATGTATGTATGTATGTATGTATGTATGTACACATTATTACACATGTTTGTATTTTATATATAAATGCATACACATATATATCTTTGCTTACAGGTAGATTTGCACTAAATACTGGGGGTACTGGCTTTTATCACTTTGGGACAGAGCTTTTAGTTGCAGTCTAAATACCAGACAGGCTTCCATTGGATTAATATCCCATGTTTCATTTCAATGTGAGAAAAGGATAATTATAAGAAAATAAAATGATGTGTGTTTTATAATTATATCTGCAAGCTCAAAGAAATTGTTGCTGATTTTATATTGTCACCTCTCCGTTAAAAAGCCGGCTTGTATTCACTGCGAATCTGCATGTAAACAAACATGGCGGACCATAGCTTGAAAAGGTGACGGACTACATGTGGATTTTTTCTCATCAACTTGTTGAGCTAGGATGGCTCTATAAATAAGTAAGGTTTGAAAAGTTTTGTATGTGTAGTTTTTGTGGGAGCATGTAAAATGTTACTATTGTCGCCTATGGAAAATATTTAGTGGTAAGCTCCCTATACCAAAAATCAGCCCCACACTCCAGTTTTCAGTCATTACATCATATTTTCACACATTGGTAGGTTCTATCCTATTCTGTATCATAAAATGGATATTCATGGCATGTGGTTTGCCATAGAAACTGTAAAAAAGTGTAAGGTTAGTGGTAATTTATATGGAACAGTATTAAGGTAAAAACTCAATTATGCAATGTGCAATTACAAAATGAATTGTTGAAACCGCACTTTGCATTATGAACCTTTCCATATCTTACTACTTTATTCGAATATGCAACATGCACATTCTAATTTGAGACCTTTGTATTTAAATATGGCATGTGGACGTCCTATTTTGCAATATTCAGTTTCGATTCTGCTGTGGTTAGACGGGGTACCAGTCATTGAGGTGACGGTAACGTTCGGTAATGTCCGTGGATTTGCCGTATTTTTTTCCGATGACAAGCGTCCGTTTGAGAAGATCGCATTCGCTTTTCCAGGGGCAAAATTCAAGCCAGCAGCAATAAATTTTATCCGGCTATATAATAATTCGGATATTTACAATAATGTGTACGTTTGCATCTTTAAAAAAAAATTTACAGCGGGGTTCCTTATTTATATATTTATGAGAAACAGGATTTTTATTTAAAAGTTAATACTTGTTTGACGAAGGGGAAAGTACTCTATCGTTGAATATTTACTAAAATAAATTACCATGTGCCGAATCCATGGATTTGAAATGAGCATAGATTGTTAAAAGTGATTAATTCATACAATTTTCATAAATCTGATCCTTCTTAGGTGTTAATTATAAAGATATTAGTTACTAATTGCAACCTCACTCAAAACTCAAATGCTTGGATATTATAGAAGTATGTATATGTCCGCTCAGGGATTAACTGCGCAATGGTCTCCCTGTTCGCGGGCATGGATTCGTTCCCTGGGACCTTACCAGCTGACCGTGCGGGAAACTGGTAAACAACAACCAGTGCCTCTATTCCCATTGTTACTCTGATGAATATTACTTACTCATACTCAGCCCCGACCCACAACCATAGAAACGCACCTGTGGTCACAATGACAGCTGTCGTATTCATATGTCCGTCTGTCGTCATAAGTTAGACTTGAGTATGATGGCTTTCATCCACCAGAATCACAACGCAAAAGAAAGCTAGTCGTCTGTCAGTTCGTCCGTCCGTCTCTCTTCAGCCAGCAAAACCTTGCTGAGCTAGTGTCGCGACTGTCTTAACCAGCCTACTACATATTTCTTCAAGTTCTACATGTAACGATTTGTCAAATGGAGTGGCTGAATCCAAACCATTTTGTACTTACATGTATTTCCATGTATTAGGTATACGCCAAAGTTTTATCTTCTTCTTGTTTTATTACAGTTAGACCGCGTACAGCGTACCCAGGTTTACCTGGCGGAACTTAACGACATTATTTATTTATTTATTTATTCACTTATTATTAAAGTGTACAGAATCTAGAAAAAAATGTTTTTGATGCATTAGATTTGTACATTTTACCGCCGAAAAATACAACAACAAAAATTGTAAGATGAAAAGTCGTGATGATATTTTTCTGACTGTTGCTTAAAATATACATTTTGGGTACACGTAGAAGCGCCTTTTCGATGCGGTTCTAACGAGTACCCACAATCTATATTTTGGAGTAGAAATGAGAAAAATAATGTTTACTCCTGTAAATCCCAGTTTTACTCTATAAAAGTGGGGATCAAGTGTGTGTGTGTGTGGGGGGGGGGGGGGGTCAGAATTATAAAGATGTGTTTAATGGTGGGATGCGCTTGGTGTGTGAGTGCGTTTTTTAGTTTTACGTCTCACCAACAGCTAAGGTCATACGGAGAGGAGATGGGACCTGGGTTTAAAGACTGATCCGAAATTCTGGAGAAGCCCGGGGTCGATCCTGCGATCCCTGGTTACTAAGGCGAGTAGCATAACCACAACACCACAGAGGCTTCCAGCGCTTGATATGTTACATTGTAGCAGGTGCGGGTTTTCCACCTGCACTCCGGTATGAAAGTATTTGCTTCGCGTTGTGTTTTGTCAAAAAGGTGGAAACCTTTGCGTTTTGTCACTTGAAGCCAAAAATCTAGTATAAAAAGTCAGATAGTTTTCTATTTTCTTATAAATTAATGAATGCATTTAACACAAACAGTTACGAACATCTATATAAACATGTGACAAAATAAACAGGGAATCAGACCCCCGGCCCTCGGGGCTTGAAGAAATAGATGGGCTGCATGAACTGAAACCGACCCGCACACCAGT
Source organism: Lucinisca nassula (assembly GCA_963580285.1). Lineage (NCBI taxonomy): Eukaryota > Metazoa > Mollusca > Bivalvia > Lucinida > Lucinidae > Lucinisca > Lucinisca nassula. The sequence continues at coordinate 173,725,779 of OY757013.1, read as the reverse complement.
ACTGGTAAACCGCTTAGAGGATCTAAGTCTACCGAGCCAAAGCGGTGCTTACACACCCTATTGGTTTCATTGGGCGACAGGGCTTTGATATGTCATTTCATCTCAGTGTCGGGTAAAAGTCCCACAAAAGTGGAAGCAAAGTCTCCAAAATGACCTATAGTGTGTTGACGGTGACGTTAAAACATCAAATCAAACAACAGAGCCAAAATGCCTAGTTTTAGAAATTCCGTTGGATATGCCCTAAATCAGAAATAAATGTTAGAGGGAACGTAAGTCGTAGTTCATCTGAAAGCATTTTCACGAAAGAGAGTTGTAGCTATGTTTGCTTTCAAGTGATCATAAAGGAGCAGTCTCACAAAGGTCTACACGATTAGGACAGGAGCCTTTCTGTGCCATACAAAATTAGTATAAGTATTTACAACAAATTTATATTTTAGAGGTGCAATGGCCTGAACACATTTGCGATATATTTAGATAAAACTTGGACACAAAACAAACCAAGCAAAGCTGATTCCTGGTCTGACATATAAAATAAAAATTATGTGTAAATGATTTTATCGGGAAGGGTGTAGTGTCCCCAAATCGTCCGTTTTATGCCAAAAATATAGTTCTCTCATTTCTTTCACTCCTCCGTGTCACCAATACGCTTGCAGATTTTTTGGGTATCTGCCGAATACAGGCGGACGTTTACGGGAACGGTACGAAAGAACGATCACAGCGCCACTGAACGAGAATAATGGGAACTAGAAGAAGCAGAATCGGAATTTCAAGTTGCAAAATAGGACCGAGAAACAGAAAGAAAACTACACAAATTCCAAAATCAGACTATAAAAATGAATATCATAATGCAGTGTTGCACAATTGTAACTGAATAAAGCATAACACAATATCAAAATTGCATATTGCAATCTCAATGTTGCATAATTGAGTTTTTACCTAAATACTGTTCCATAAATTTAGGTCTAACAGGGTGTATTTGATCAGTTTTTGCTTCTGATCTGTGCATTGGGGGGGGGGGGGGGGTACTTTAAAGCCATGTTAATCAATTGTTATTGGGTTTGTTTTGGAAAAAATCTAACAGTAAGTGTATAACCAGGTACACGAGAGAAAGAATCTACTCCATCTGGAATATAACAGTAAGGTTACATGGTTTTTGGCCTTGGTCTCCAGCCAAAGCAAAACTTCAAATTTGTCTCTGCTGCAATATCTAGATAAGTTTTCTCATCTATTATTGGTTCTAATTGATTAGATTCATTTTAAAGGATCTGAACAGATATATATCCACTATTTCTCATGGTATTAAGGCATTTATAATCATTTTTGTCAAAGTTTTATCATCAAAATATCCTCAGAATGCCATTTTTACATAAAATAGGGGGTATAGGTGTGAAATCAGCCATAAATACCAGTTGGTATGCTATTAAGGCATAATTTAGTGCTTTTTAGGATTAAAGTGTTCCAAAGACATAGGAGAAGAACCATTGATGCAAGCCGGAGTCTGGGTTCCATTCCAGAAAGAGGTAAACTTTGCGCTTTTTCACAAAATATGGTTTGTTCGGCTTTCATTGTAGAATCTGAAAGCGATAACTTTTTCGCAAACTTCAAAGATTCTTTGTCACTGAACATTTATTATGCATGCTTAAATTATTAGATATGATCTAAATTTCTATTTGACAATGCTTTTGATGGATCATAAAGACAATAATCGTTTGGTATAGGTAGCTTTGCACTAAATACTGGGGGTACTGGCTTTTATCACTTTGGGACAGAGCTTTTAGTTGCAGTCTAATACCAGACAGGCTAACATTGGATAAATATCCCATGTTTCATTTCAATGTGAGAAAAGGATAATTATAAGAAAATAAAATGATGTGTGTTTTATAATTATATCTGCAAGCTCAAAGAAATTGTTGCTGATTTTATATTGTCACCTCTCCGTTAAAAAGCCGGCTTGTATTCACTGCGAATCTGCATGTAAACAAACATGGCGGACCATAGCTTGAAAAGGAGACGGGCTACATGTGGATTTTTTCTCATCAACTTGTTGAGCTAGGATGGCTCTATAAATAAGTAAGGTTTGAAAAGTTTTGTATGTGTAGTTTTTGTGGGAGCATGTAAAAGGTTACTATTGTCGCCTATGGAAAATATTTAGTGGTAAGCTCCCGATACAAACGTGCATGTTTTCATACACGCTTACATGCACACACTCAAAATCAATAAACCAGAATAAATTTACACATCAGGAGAATTTTGAGCCCCCTAAACCCAACTGTTATATTGTACAACTAGGGTTTACAGGGGTATACATTTTTTTTCCATTTGCGCCCGAACACACAGACCGCAAGAACCCGCCAGAACCGCATCGCCTAGGCGACTCTAACGAGCACCCTCAATCCATTTTTCGAGCACTAATATGTTTAATATGAAAATTTTTACTTTTTGGTGGCAAAATTTCAACAACATATTTAAATAGGCATGTTCTTGAAATGAGAAAATTTCATAATAATTGGCTTCTCAGCATGGCTGTAGTAAAGGCAAAGAAGCATCGCCATGGTAGATATTATCAATATACAAAGGATTCCGGTAGCAAGATAGCAATACAATTATTTTATACTATTAAGTAATTTAGTAAAGGTCACTTAACAAACTAGACTAAGATTTGATTTTCGCCTTTGTGGTTGATCAGCGGTGGGCGACAACTGGAGTACCCGGAGAAAAAACACATATTCCTCCGTTGCAGATTTTGGCGTCTCAGGCTCGAACCCACAGCGGTGAGAGATCCAGTGATTAAGAGTTATTAGGTCACGTATGACCCGTCATTATCCTAAGGTAATTCATCCTGTATTTCCACAGTTCACAGAAAAATAAGCAAATTCATGAAATGCGGAATATACATGCAGACAAATTCATTATGACGACAGGGTGGTGGTGGGGGGATAATAATACTAACAAAAAAAAAAGAAAAAAGATTATAATGATAATAATACCGAGACACACATACAATGTTGTCGTACAGGTATTATCGAATCTTTTAGTATTTGGTCGTTATTTTGCACGCGTTTTTCGTGTATGTATCGACAGTGTGTGAATGAAACTGGATTGAGAACAATATTGTGAGTATGAATTGGATTTTATTGTAGTTTTTCGGATTGTCGGATATTCTGCTATATGTTGAAATAATATCTCAAAATGCGTCAAGCATTTAGAAGACATTGCTGGAATTTAAAAATAGTTTGCTCTCAACACATGAGGGCATGTTGTACGATGTGCTCAGGCTAATAAAAATACAAACGGATGGAAAGACAGCTATGCACGCATGTATGCACACGCATATGCGCTACGCACTCACAGGTACGTATACACTGGTTGTAACGGGAGAGAGAGAGCGAGAGAGAGAGAGAGAAAGAGAGCAATATCTTCACTGCAATGATAGAAAATGATAGTATCTTATCAAACTATATCAACGTAAGATTCGTTGCTTTTATCATCATTATCACCATCATCACAATTATCATCAATATTATTATGATAACCCCTGTACTTTTGAACCGACCGTTTGCAAATAGCGCAGACGAGATCAAGAGCCACAGAATGCAACATCTGATCGGGGCCCTCGTTTATTCATTCAGTCGTTTTTTTCAAATTGCCCAGTTTGTTAATTCTATAATTCGAGTTGGCTATGGTCAACAGATAGCTATGTTTGTTTCCGCGGGGTGAAGTATGTGTATTTCTCAGCCCCACGTCCCACCAAAAACTAAGGTCACGGGGAGACAAGACCTCGGTTTACAGACCCATCGGAAAATCGGTAGCAACCGGGAATCGAACTAACGACCCCTGTTTCCCGACGCGAGAAGCCAAATCACCATACCACGGAGGCTTCAATGCGAGGTATGATGGATGGGAGGGGTGAGGGTGGAGCATGAAGTCAAGGTTCGTTAAAGTTCCAGTTCTCCGTCTTGCCGAAACGAAATGCAAGGCGAGGACTCCGGATTCATCTCACTACGACGCATGTTTTCTTAAAATGACGGCTTGTTTATATATTTTGGACATTTTTTATGGGAGAAAATGCAGTTGAATAATTTTTAAAATTCGACGCCTACATACATTTGCACATAATATCAATAAAGTCACAAAGATTTCGAAGAACTTTAGGTGATGATGTATTTAGCAACTGGTGTAGTTTTAGGGTGTTTGGTCTTCTGTAAAAATATGGTTTTATATATTTTTGTCTTTCATTTGAAAATGTTTCGCATCTAAATAAATAATGGAACTCATCTCCTATATCCTTATTACAGAGATGGCATTTTCTATAAGATAAAAGTTATGCTATGCCATCGTCCTTATACTACTGGGAGCCTGTGATTACGCGTACAAAGTCTAATTAGCTTTTTTCACATAAGGGCGTTGACATTTTGATACGTATGCACTTCTTTCAAATTTAATTTTAAATAATTTTTTAAAGTTACTGCTTGAAGTCATTTCCAGGCTACTCATCCAATTTTGTATATACTGATCTTTGATTTTTTGTTTTGTACCATTAATATGCCATTTTGAATTTACCAGATACCAGAAAAACGGAGGGAGCAAAGTTTTTATATTGTCTATCCAGTTCGATTTAATATTGTTAGTGTTTATATAATCATATATGATATTATAAACCTCTGACGATAGCTTGTAATGGTTTTAAGTATTTTAAATTAGTCTAGTCCAAAATGATATGATTCGTGCTTGGATTTCAGTCAATAATGGCATGATTCCTAGCTCTCCATAAATCATATATGATGGTGTTGGTTGTTTTAGATTGAAAATATATTTGAAGTTTTTCAATTGTATTCGTTCTATCATAGCTAAGTTACCAAATCCCCATACTTCACATCTATATAATAAAATCGGTCTTATAGTCTTTTCAAACAGTTCAATTTGGATATCGAATGGTAAAGATAAGCTTCTTTTTTTGTATAAGTGCAAAACATTGCTTTATTACCTTGTTCTGCAATGTGGTTTTTCGCTGCGACGTTTAATCCACTACGTCTTAAGTATATGCCTAAATATTTATATTGTTCGACTATTTCTAGTATTTTTTCTTGAAACATAAAATATATATTTTTATCATATTTACCTCCACTGAAAACAACACTTTTTGTTTTCGATATATTAACTTTTAACTTCCAAAGTTCGCAATAATTTTCAAATTCTATTAATGCCTGCTGTAGATCGTCTGCGTTCTCATTCAAGATGACCGTATCGTTGGCGTACAGCAATAGTAATATTTTCAGGTATATTAAAGCTTCTTCTAGGTCATAATCGATTTTTACCCCATTAATAAGCTTCCTCGTAAGATAGTGTTCAAGATCGTTTATGAAAATTGTGAACAGAAACGGTGATAAATTTTTACCCTGTCTAACGCCCCTTTGACACTCAAAATATTCCGAAGTACCAGCTTCAGTCGTAATTTGTGATTTGATATTTTTATACAAATTTAAATTAAATTAAAATGTTTTCCTTTCACACCACTACATATGAGTTTTTTTTTTTTTTTTTGCCACAAACCTACTCTTCAGGCGCTGTCAAACGCGTGTTTGAAATTGAAGAAACAACAGTACAACTTTTCCCTCTGATACTGGATAATATTAATTAATGATTTAAGTATGAATAAATTATCAGATGTTGATTTTTTTTTTTCGAAATCCGGCTTGTGACGCATTAATTACATTATGTTCTCTGCAAATTTCTGAAGTCGATTATTTTTTATGGATGTAAAGAGTTTTCCAAAACAACATACAAAGTAATTGGCCTGTAGTTTTCAGGAAGTTTAGGATCGCCTTTAGTCTTAAAAATGGGTTTAATGGTGCCGATTGTCCAGTTTTCGGGTATAATTCCAGAATCTAGTGTCAAGTTTTGTATATACAGGAAGCATAATAAGAGTTGTTGCTTTAATCTGTTCGTTAATAGCGAAATCAAGTCCGGCAGCCTTATTATCATTACTCAAACACGCCTATACAAATTCATTGTAAATTTTACCACCGAAAAATGAAAATTTTCAGATGAAAAATTTCGATATTTTTCTCATTTCTGCTCAAAACATAGATTTTGGATACTCGTCAGAACCGCCTCGACGAGGCGGTTCTAACGAGTGCCACAATCTATGTTTTTGAGAGAAATAAGAAAAATAATATATACCCCTGCAAAAATCAGTTTTGCTATATAAAAGTGCGGTTTAAGGGGGTCATATTTATATAGGCGTGTTTTCTAGATGTTTTCGTCGTCGGTTATTGGCTGGTTTAGTTCATTTTCAGCAATTTCATCAGCGACATAACCATCACTTAAATCAATGCCATTATTACCGTCATTACTTGTGTGTTCGTCATTAAATTTTTTTAAACATTCATAAAAATGGTAAATAGATGCTTCACTATGATGTGATTTTTTTATTATCGTTGAGTATTTTCCAATATTCTCTAGGTTTTTTATGCTTCAGCGTTCTTAATTTGTTATTTGTATCGTTTTTAAAGCATGTATGATATCGCGATAAGGTTTTGTTGTAATTTTTACTTACTATTTTTAATATATATATTTTTTTATAAAAAGTCATTTTATACCGATCGTACATATGACGCGTTTTATGATATGTTTCGTGCTCGTCTACATTCTCCGTTGACAAAACACTTTAATAATTTATTACAGTTAGCTTTTTGTGTTCCTGGCGATAAAGTCTTTGCGTACTGTCGTATTTTGTGTAGTTTCACTTTACTCACGCGACCTCTTGCCCTACACAAACTGTGCATGCGCGAAAGTCGGATTGGTGTTGCCTCAAGTCATCTGTGGCGATTTATTTATGTTGTTGTTTGTTACTTACTGTGTGTATCACTTGTGTCTTTTAATTTTGGATGGCCATGTGGCCATTTTGTGGGAAAGTAACTGTCCTTATGGCCTTCCTTTGTGTAGGTTTCCATTATGGTCTGGTCGCTTAATGTTTGTATTTCTTTCCCTTTGGTGTCTTTTATGGGTGGAGTAAGTTAATTGTATCAATTCCTGATCTTTGTTTTAGTTCTACTTTATCATATGAGGTCGCGTCTGAGAATGTATATTTTTTAATTACGCCATATAATAAATTCGATAATCCACTAGTGGATTAAATACCTGTAATACTTGTAATACCTATTATACGTCAATAGTTAAGCCTTTGGATAATTCTGACGCTTTTCGATACTGGTCATGTCTGGTAGTTCGGGGAAGTGCAGAGTAACATGCGTCCTCAAACTTATGCGGATGGCCTTTCCGTCACTGGTTAAGTCTTGACTTGAACGTGTTGAGGGAGGGTGAACTTACAACGTTTTTACTGAGCGTAGTCCATGCATTTACTTCCCTGTTACTTAATACGTTTTCTCTCAACTTTAATCTGGAGTGTTTTTAACAATTTCTTAGAGTGGCCTCTTGTTGATCTTGCTATAGCCATAGTAAAGAATATATCTTTATCCACTTTGTCAATGTCATTAAGAATTTTATACACTTGTATCATATCCGCACGCTCTCTTCTATACTCGAGTGTGGGAAGACCAAGGTGTCTAAGTCTCTCTGGATAACTGAGGTGTCTAAACGACTTAACTAGGCGGGTCGCACGGCGTTGAACGTTTGCTAATGATATAATGTCATTTTTGATATGGTGATGTGGGGATGGGGGGCAAACCAACGTTGCATACTCCACATGGGGTGACGTCTTACAATGGATTTGTACAGATTTAAAAACATTTCCTTGTCCACGAATTCAAATGTTTTGAATATGTGGAAAAGATTTCAATTAGCTATCCCTCCTTTTATGGCAATGTGTTCTCTGAACAGGGGTTTATTATCCAAAATGACGCCTAAATCTTTTTCAGACGACACCTTTTGTATTTCACTTAATTCACCAATGTTATGCATCAGCAGGGGCATATAAAGTCTCGATGAGGCGGTTCTAACGAGTGCCCCCAATCTATATTTTGACCAGAAATAAGAAAAAAATCACAATTTTTCTCCATGAAATTTTCATTTTTCGGTGATTTAGGTGGCAATGTATTTGTATAGGCGAGTTTGCGTAATGACGAGCATATGCAAATGCAAAATAGTTAGGTACATTCCGTAACGTTATACATAGGACGTTCGTAACGATGTCGCGTTTACAAATGGCCGGGTATTGACATTTTTGTAAACAAATCGTGAATAAAATACGTTTTCAATGTCATATGATAAATAGAATTTTTCGAACGCATTCATGTAGTGACCATCAAAGTATTACCTAGACTTATATACGTCCTAGATGTTAATAGGTGTGCTCATGCATTCCATATTTTATATTATGCCACCATGCAAGGCCAGATTTTATTTTATCCTCACTCAAACATCTGAGAGTTCAAGAGAGAGATTTGAGGAAGGGGTATATATTTTCATCTAAGGATTGCTTTGTAAAAAGGTCACATCTCAGCAGACTTTATAAGTCTAAGTATTACCCTCGTTGAGGGAAAGGGATAAAATGCGAGGCAAAGCCTCGCATTTTATCCCTTTTCTTCAACTCGTTTAATAAATTCAATAATACGTGACCACTTATTTAAGATCCCCTATATAATACATATCACAATGAATCTCAAGACATGTTTTCTTATGATAGGACTTTTATCATCATGTCATTACGATAACAGACCCGTGCGACATAGTGCATTTTTTCACATCTCCACAATGTCTACTTTTCGGATGACAATCCATGATATTTTTCTTATAAATACTGCAAAAATAGGTTGTGGGTGCTCGTTAGAACCGCCTCATTGAGGCGGTTCTAACGAGTACCAACAACCTATGTCTTGGAATAAAAATAAGAAAAATAATGTTTACCCCCGTAAACCCCAGTTTTCTCTTTACAAAATGGGGTTTAAGGGGGTGTTCATTTCACGGACTTGTTAGCGTGATGGAACTATTCCGTGAAATGAAGACCCCCTATACATGTATCTCACTTTATATAAAGAAAACGGGGATTTACGGGGTATACATTATTGTTCTTATTTTTACTCCAAGACATAGGATGCGGGTACTCGTTAGAATCGCCTCAATGATGCGGTTCTAACGAGCCCCCACAACCTATGTTTGCAATATTTATAAGAAAAAATATCAGAGATTTTTATCAGAAAAGAAGCCATTTTGGAGATGAGAAATATGCACTATGTCGCACGGTTATCGTAATTTATGAAAATGTGACCAGCAGAGTATTAACTAGACTTATATACGTCCTAGATGTTAATAGGTGTGCTCATGCATTCCATATTTTATATTATGCCACCATGCAAGGCCAGATTTTATTTTGTCCTGACTCAAACATCTAGGACTTATAAAATCTGCAATGGAACATGACAGCTTTCTAGCAGGCAACAGGCATCAAAGTAATTCCCAAATGTGTTCTAAGTCATTTAATGGCATAACATCATCATTAGTGTTTAGCAGGGGCTGTCAAAACAAGCCACTGACCACCAGAAGGGTCATAAAATTGTATAAGCTATTGCATCCAGTAGACCTACCAAGTATTTATTGGTTTCTCCTTGGTCAAATGCTCATCAGGTTTTAAAAAGTCCGGGTTATGAAGGCTCCTCACTACCCCACATAATACAGAGGGATGTTGTGTCCATGGGGGTATTTCTTATTTTCTGAACATATATCAATGATTCTCGTTAGAATAGTCCCATGTAGGTGGTTCTAATGTGCCCACACAATCTACACACTGGTTACCGCAGTACAACGAACGCGACAGAGTACAACGAACGCTACAGAAATCATGACGTCACAGCAGTATTTTCGGTAAGAAAAAGGTTTATTTTAGCCCAGATCCTAATCTTTTTGGGTGGTTATTTTGCATAGCTGCAGAGTAATGGTATTACCATTTACTGGTACAGTTGCAGAGAATTCTGTTCATTATAAACGAAAACACAAACAATTTTCTTTCGTCTAGTGTGTTTTCGCCAACCCCAGCATACTTCGGTAAATGTTTTTTGACAGTAGCACATCTTTTGTGCACATGATTTTGTGATTTATATGTTATTGCGATTTCAGAGCATCCATTGATGCATTTGCTTGAGCCCCAGTTCATGTCAATACCCACTGAATCCGTGGATGGTTCAAGGGTTGATTTTTTGTTAGGGTACACCTTACCACGGGTTATGATACACCATAACGCGGTTAGTCAGCACAGTTTGGGTACAACAAACACGGATTATATTCTTCATAAATTGAAATATTTGTTTGAATTGGGATTTAACGTCCCCGTAAGCACTATGTAGGTCATTTTGGAGACGATGCTTACAATTCTGTGGGACTTTTAACCGACATTGAAATGAAATGACATCTCAAGCCCTGCCGCGCAGTGAAACAAGAAGGCTTATATGCATTGGACGATCTGGCTCACACCGCTTTGCCTTGGCAGGCTTAGTCCATCTAAGCGGTTCACAAGTACTAGTTTGTGGTCAGATTCAGATCTGCGTGGAAGCACCATGCAGCCCAATTTATTTCTCAAGCCCTGATGGGCGGGGGCGAAATAAATTGAAATAAAACTCTTTAATCCGCCAGCGAAGGCATGATACATGATGCTGTTTTTAATTCAAAACGATCCATTTTGCTGTTACATACTCTTTAATGCCTGTTTGATTCTCAGTATGATCTCCGAACTTATGCAGGTGCGAATTTAAAGGGTTGGGTAAAAATCTTGGACAAAGGGGACGGGTGAACACATTTATTCTGGCTTTCCAGCACGTTTTTACCACATCCCCCACTTATGAACAACTGAAACCCAACTTATTTAGTTTCGGCATTGTTGGGGAGGGGAGACTCTTGAATTTATAGATTCCTTTCTTTGCTACTGAAAATAGTAAGTTTTATACCATCCCTCATCCCCAGCAAGCACTATTTAGGTCACATCGAGCCAGTTAGTTTACCTTGAAGGCTTATAAAACCAGCACAGTGCATATTCTTACGCCAGAATTTGACAACCACCCTTCTTGAGTCAGTGAAAGGGAGAGAATGACCGTGTGTGTATTTTGAGTTATACGTCTCAGCAACCCGCTAAGGTTATACAGAGAGGGGGCCTCATTTAACGACTCGTCAGAAAGTTTGGAGAAGCCAAAAATCGAACCCAAGACCCCTGGTTTATTAGGTGAGTAAAACAGAATGATTATGAAAGAGAACATTTCATGGCAGACCCATTTCAGATTCTTTTTCTTGCATTACTTAAATCGTAAAACATAGATTTTGAATATGCGGTCACTTCGACTGCTAACGTCCATTGTGACGTTTAGTGACGTCGCATTACGGGCAGCGTACACGACTTTCTATACAGATAGCGCACATCAGACACCCTTTGAGTTAAACACCTCAGAATTCTCGACTTCAATGCCAGCCCTTCGTAGAAAACCCGGGTAGGATAAAAGTTTCTATCCTAGGGTAAAATCTAGGATTTCCTCGTCTGGTGTGCAAGAACTTGTAAAACGGGGCTAGTATTTCGTTGCTCGCAGAATTTGATCGCTTTCAGCGATCAGACTATGTGCATGCACAACTTCTGTACTAACAAATTATTTTGCAGATTCTTGTGGTTGCACTGTAAGTGTTGTCTCATTGAAGTTGGTTTTGCTCATTATAGCTCACTGTTGGCTATTTGAACGGTCCCTCTGTAGTTTTATATTGTTTACATGTTTATGTACAAGTTATTCTTAGGCCCCATCCACCGCTGCTTGTGGAAATCAATGGGCTGCCTGATACTTCCACACAGAGCTGAATCCCGTCGCACAGGACTACTGGTTAACCACTTAGAAGGTCTTAGTTTTCTCAGGCAAAATGGTGCGAGTCCGACCGTTCCTTTATATACATGTGAACCCTATTAGTCTCCTTGGGCGGTAGATTCGAGATGTCGTTAAATCGCAATGACGGATAAAAAGACTTGCAAAATTGGAAATAATTCCAAAATGACCTTAATAGTGTTGACGGGGACGTTAAAGCTCAGTTCAAACAAACAACAGGTTATTTTGTGACATTTTTGATGGATTATAGAGACTGTTTATTGTGCATCTGTTGTAAAAAGTTGTCTCTATGTCATAAACACACCTTACAACCCAAAATACTTTTTTTGTTTTAGGAATGGCCAAGCGCATGCCGTACATATTGTAATTTTTCAACTAAAGGGCAAATATGTATCGTTCCTCTTGGCTGTTTCTTGAAAAATGGCGCTTAAAATGGGTAAAAACGTCCAGATTCGGTTTTTCATATCCGTGTTTGTTGTTCCATTTGTTCCGTGTTTAGTGTACTCAGACTCAACACATGATCCGTGGTAAGGTGTACCCGTGTTTCAAGGTAGTGAGCCAAGAAAAATCGGTACGATTCTTATTCTAAATGTTTTTATGAATTATTAAAAATAGTATACTTACTTCGATGCCTAGAGGCATGAAAAACCCAAGAATGCCCGTGTATATGTCATTTATTTCTGATTGATAGACCCTTAAAACTTGAAGTTTTGTGTTTCTACCTATTTTGGCCTAATTTATGGCTTTGATTTCCTTTCTCTGACCGTGTCATAACTTAAAATTTGAACACAACAACAAAAACACAATCTGTTATCATCGCAAAACCAACAGAAAAACGTAAATCGTGATATGTTCGACAAACTAGAGGAAAAATGGAACTCACACTTCTCCTGTCAAAAAAGAAGACGGTAGCGTTTGTTGTACTCAGTCGCGTCACGTTGTACCGCGGTAACCGGTGTGATCTATATTGTGGCTAAAATAAGACAAATATAGACCATAATATAAACTTAATGACTGACGTGGCTTAAAATGAGTGAAATAATTTTGACCGGCTCGGGAAGCATTTATAAGCAAAGCACTTGGGTACTGGTGGGCCTTTGTTTGTTTGATTTGAGGTTTTACGTCCCCGTCAACACTATAAATGTCATTTTGGAGATGTTGCTTCTAATTGTGTGGGAATTTTACCCGACATTGAGATGAAATGGCATCTCAAGCCCTGTCATCCAATGATATAGGCATGGATGGTCCGACTCGCTTTGCCTCGGCGGGTTTAAGTCCTTTAAGCGGTTTACCAGTACTCATACGCGGTCGTTTTCATCTCTGCCTTGAAGCATCATGCAGCCCATCAATTTCTTCACGCCCCAATGGGCGGGGGCTGACTGGCGGGTCATTTGTCTCCAAGTGTAGGCTTGGTAAATAGTTCCGGACTGAGACTTACAAGTAAGCTGTTTGTTTAACCCTTAAATTTTAGTATTTTAAGCAAAGAGTGTAAACCTGGTCAGACGTCGCTTTATGTGGCATCTGATTACATTTCCACTGCCAGTGTCGCCATACACGAGCCAAGTCCAGTTTTTACTTTTTACACAGCGCCTAAACGTTACAAGGAGGAGATTAGCTCTGCTATAAATAACTTTTGTTTGTTTGATTTGAGGTTTAACGTCCCCGTCTTCACTGTAAAGGTCATTTTGGAGACGTTGCTTCCAATTTTGTGGGACTTTTACCCGACATTGAGATGGAATGACAACTCAAGTCCTGTCGCCCAATGAAACCAATAGGGTTTATAAGCATGGACCGTCCGACTCGGACCGCTTTACTTGGGCAAGCTTAGATCCTCTAAGCGGTTTACCAGTACTCGTATGCGGGTCGGATTCAGCATGCAGCCCATATATTTCTCCAAGCCCCAATGGGCAGGGGTCGCTATAAATAACTGGTACCAGCATAATGTGCAGGGTCAGCGACAGTTAAGTAGGCAATAGCCAGCAGGAAGTTTCTGTAGTTATGCCCTCAACCTTGAAAAGTTAGGCGGGGAGGTGTGTGTGTGTGTGGGGGGGGGTGTATTTGATTCTGGCTTGTCCATTTGTTTATCTGTTCATTTGCGACGCTTTCTTATGCCAAGCACAACTTTGAAACCATGTATGCTGGTGTTTTGAAACCATGCATGCTAGTGTTTTGAAATTTTCGTATATGGATTGTTCGTGACAAAAATAGTTGACACGTGTTTTTTCTTATCCGAATTATCTCCCCTTTTAGGGTTTGTTTCTTTCAATTAAATAACATGGAAACCTCATAAGCAAGATATCTGTAAAACTATTTGAGCTATGGCCTTAATGTTTGGTATACTGATTGGAACTCAGAAAGAGATCACCTGATTAAATTTTGAACTAATTATGTCTCCCCCTCCCCCCTTTTCGGGGTCCGTTCGTCTGTCACAAAATCGGTCATGCTATCATCAGGAAACTTTTTATGATTATTAATCAACATCACATGACGTGCAGAGTGCATGCACTATAACATTTATCCTTTTTTGAGTTATCACCCTTGTAAGTTTTCGGTCACAAAATCGTGCATGTATGCATGGGAAAATCTTGTCCAGTCTTTTTTTTTAATTGATTTTAAAATTTCTTGACAGAAATGTTAACCACCACCAGACGATCTGTCGCACACATGACCCAGGTCGGTACCTCAAAAGGTCAAGGTCATACTTAGCGGTCAAAGGTAATAAAGGGGCATCTTTTCTTATTCGGCCAATAACTTTCTTATTCCTGGTTGGGTTGTGAACTGACTTGGCAGAAATGGTAAACTACTAGTATCATGACACTTTGTGTTGCGCGCAAGACCCAGGTCGGTTCCTCCAAGGCCAAGATCATACTTAGAGGTCAAAGGTCAAAACAAGGGTCTTTTTGTGTTTGGTCAATAACTTTCTTATTCCTTGATGGATTTTGAAATTACTTGGCAGACAATATTAACCATCATGAGGCGATGTGTTGCCTAGAAACTTAACAGGCTGATAGGGAACGACTAGTACATGACCTGATAAACATTTGAAAAAAATCTGAAAAATTTTATTCGGTAATTGCCTTTTAAAATAATGTGTATTTAAGAACAAGCATATTGCTGGAGGCATAGTGTTTTATAGACACCATCTCAAGTTAGTAACTTTGGATCGACTGGTAATAAAGCCAATGCCCCAGTACACGAACAAGGTACAGTTATCACATCTCAGTGATTTGTAAAAGCCCAACAAAATTGGAAAAAAAATGTCTTTTAAATTACTAGTGTTGATGGGGACGTTAAACTCACCACAAACAAAACAAACTTTTTACACAGCGCTCTGATGTCACGCTCTGGGTTTTGTGTGTGGTCAGTGATAGTCACGTGGACAATAACAGGCAGTTAGTGACGCAAACTGTTGGTACTCGTTAAAATGCCATATTATAATAAAAAGTTGTGCAATGTTTATTTATTTATTTTTTTATCTCCCTTGCCCAAGCGTAGCGGGGATAATAGCAATTATGTTGTCCGTCCGTCTGCCTGTCTGTCTGTCTGACTGTCCGTAACACTTTTTTGTCCACTCTGTATCTCATGGACCCTTTGATAGATTTTCATTAAACTTTCGTCAACTTTTCCCCTCAATGAGGTGATGTGCAAATCTCATAAACATTAAAGGTGCAGATAGGCCTGAGCCAGCCTTGGTAGCTCAGTCGGATGCGTATCTTGACCGGTGATCAGGAGGACGCAGGTTCAATACCTGCCGGGGTCGACAACATTCTTTCATGGATATTGAACATGAAATCTTTTCGACGGCCATACTCTCCCTTCCGCTGATTCAAGAAGGTCAGTTGTCAATTTCTGGCGAAAGAATGTGCACTGTACTGGTTAACCGCTTACGTATAAGCCTGCCCAGGAAAAATATGGATAGGTAAACTGACCGGCTCAAAAATGACTGCAGTGAGCAAACAATGTAGATACTGATCAAACAACATATTTTGCTGTATCTGAACTGCTTATGACTAGGCATACGTTGGTTAATCGGCATATATTTTGTGTCTGGACTGTTTGCCAAAGTCCTAAAATAGGGAGGGTTAAGTGGCATCGGCTCCGGGTCCGTGCTTTTTGCCTAAGATATAAAAAAGTCGAAAGGCTTGCGGGCCTCGGTAGTTCAGTCGGATGTGCGTCTGACTGGTGACCAAGAGGGCGGGGGTTCAATACCTGCCGGAGTCGGCAACATTCTTTCGTGGAGATTGATCCTGAAATATTTTCTAGGGTCATTCTCTCCACCCAAGAGCACTCTCTTCACTCTATAAACGCAGAAACCTAATTTCTAATGTCTGCTAGAGGAAACTCAATGAGGGACATTAATCTTGCCTTGCTGTGAACATTGAGCTGATAATGTTATTAGTGTACTGTTATATCAATTGGCGATGGTCAGATTCCTTTCATAACCACGGAACAAATCGGATAAGTCTGATGTGATGAGTGTTCAAGAGAGAGATTTGAGGAAGGGGTATATATTTTCATCTAAGGATTGCTTTGTAAAAAAAAGTCACAACTCAGCAGACTTTATAAGTCTAAGTATTACCCTTTGTGCATATTACCGTGCCATTGTTTGATAATTGAGAATAACAACACATTGCTGGAGTGATGGTTTCATATTTGTTTAATCCTTTTTGTACCAAATGGAATCTTCCATCTTAAATATAGCAGGAGTTCATTTCAAAATTTAGGGGTGTCATGTTGTGTTTTCATCAAAATTTATTTGGAAAATGACTGAACTTTTAGCAAACAGTGGAGGTCCTGATCAGATCTGGGCCTGCGCTGTTTGCCAACTACCCGTTTTGGGGTTTCCGGCACTGAATGGGTTAATTATCACAGATTGCGTTTTAAAACAACAAACGTCAGCGAAATTGAATATGCAGATCAATATCTTTGTATCAATAAAACTTTTTTTTTCTCTCTGAGAAAGGGTGCGACCAGAACAAGATATGATTATTTCACTGATATCGGTAAATATTCACCTTATTTGCATTATCTGCTGGTTCCTAGTCTGAAGGTTATCAGTGTTGGAAAAACAGGTAACCAGACCCCCAGACCTTGAAAGGTCAGGGGGGGGGGGGGGTCTGGTTACCTGTTCTTCCAATATTGACAATGTGCAAGATGGGGGCCAGCAAATAATATATATATATAAAGTAGTCGCAGATAAGATTGACTAGGCGGAGCTATTCAGGTGTCGACAATATATGTCAAATTCGCTGAGTCCACCAGAAGATTCGGTAGAGTGCCTTTCGCACGCTTTCTACAAGCGGACGAAATGGTCATATACGCTACAGCTATGCTTATGTTACAGTAGAATTCACACAATCGAGTGACTTGGTTTACCTTTTTGTTAATGGAATATTCCTAATGCAGGTACAAACGATAGCTCCGCCTAGTCAATCTTATCAAACTTAGACCCCAAAATTGAACAACCCAATCTTGAATATTGTGCTACCACCATATATTTGAAAAAGGATAAAATAACTATTCTTAATTGCTATGACCCTCCTTATAGCAAATCCACAGTTGATGAATATCAAAAAGTTCTTGACCTTATCCCTACCAAAAAACTTCATTCTTGTAGGCGACCTTAATGCCCATGACTCCTTATGGAGCTCTCAATCAGACACAAAGGGAAAAACTTTACTTGACCTCGTTATAAAAAATTGCCTTATTATACTCAATGAGAATGATGAAGCCACGATGGCCGAACATACTATCTCGCCTGACCTGTCAATAGCCACTCCAGCCCTGAGCATAGGTACAATCTGGGAAACTCTGGGCAACACTTGTGGAAGCGATCACCTCCCAATCTAGCTCCGATTTCTTTCAAAATTCAATGCACTGGAGACAGCCCACAATCCAAAATGGAACTTACAAAGAGCTGAATGGAAAAAAAATCAAAATCCTGTGCTCAGAAACATTAAAAATAAATGAGAACAATCAAACGCAGGAAATAGCAACAGACTTTGTAGAATCCCTCCAATAAATTTGCCAGAAAACTATTCCTAAAACAAAACCAAAAGTAAAATCGCTCCTACCGCCCTGGTGGGATCAGGAAATTACTATAGCTATCAAAAGACGTGAACAGGCTAGAAAGAAATACCTTAAAAATAAAACTCCAGAACAAAAACGAAACTATAACAGGTTAAAAATTGAAGCTAGAGACATTAAAAGGGACAAACATATTAATTCATGGCGTGACTTTGTCTCTGACTAGACCATAAGGCAAACTCTAAAACAGTATGGAATATGATTAACCGTTTTCGGGGCAAACCTACTGACCATATTACCTGCCTAGAGGTAAACAAAACTATCATTACCGGCAAAAAAGAAAAAGCTAATGCTCTAGTACAACATTATGACAACATGTCGAAATCGTCAAACCATATGCCCAAATTTCAAGCCGTTAAAATAATTATGGAAGATAGGGGATTTGGTCACACCCCGGAACCCCAGGCAACAGAAAACAACTCGGACTTAAACCGACCCTTTACATTTTTTGAACTGGGAACTGCACTATCATCCAAAAAGGAAACAACACCAGGAGCGGATACAATCCAATATGAAATGCTCAAACAACTACCAGATAACTCTAAAATGGAACTATTGAAACTTTTGAATATCTCCTATCAAAGAGGAGAACTCCCACCTGAATGGAAACTTGCCACCATCATACCCATTATGAAACCAAATAAAGATAAACTGGTTCCAGTGTCATACAGACCTATATCACTTACATCGTGTATCTGCAAAACAATGGAAACCATGATTGCTAAACGCTTGACGGGCCATTTAGAAAACAAAGGGCACCTGGCTGACCCTCAATCCGGATTTAGACCCAACAGATCTACCACTGATCAACTAACCAGATTAGACTCTGAGATAAATATGGCCTTCATGGAAAATAAGATAGTAGCTGCCGTCTTTCTAGACCTGGAAAAAGCCTTTGACCTCATGTGGTCAACAGGAACCATCTGTAAAATGAAGCAATTTGACATAAACGGAATCATGCTCAAATGGATACACAATTTCCTCCACAATCGAAATATTCAAGTAAGGGTGGGACAAGAAACATCAAATCAGCACAAATTAGAAAATGGCTGTCCCCAGTCCCATTCTTTTCAATATAACTATGGTTACATTAAAAGAGAATCTCGACCCTGAAGAAAAACTGCAGCTGTCGCAATTTGCAGATGATAGCGCAATATGCAGAAAACATTATTCACCCAGTTGCGCCGTAGATGCCCTCCAAAAAGCACTCAAAAGAATCGAATTTTGGGCCGAGGCGTGGGGATTTAAGGTGTTCAATTAAAAAAATGAGTTCCTTTAAGAGCAACGAAAACATTCAAAAGAAAGAAGATGGGTCATACTACGTAGTTTCGGCTAATAAAGCCTCATCAGTGACCCTGTAATGATCCGGCAAAGAAAGCCAGAGGAAACATACTGCAATTTTGCGAATTTCGAATAGGCAATCGATACAAAGACTGATATAGATCAAAAGGGGGTCTAAATAATTAAAAACCTGTCTAGAATATGAGTCTAAACCAATAATTTATTTCTGATTTCTCAGAATATTCACGCTGATCTCAAAGGACCAAAAGTAAAATATAAACTACACTATGGTTGATGTACGGGGAGACGTTTTACGGCCGCCACACGGCACAACACCAGCTGCAGTGAAGGCAAATAAAAAAATGAGTTCCTTTAAGAGCAATGAAAACATTCATAAGAAAGAAGATGGGTCATACTACGTAGTTTCGGCTTATAAAGCCTCATCAGTGACCCTGTAATGATCCGGCAAAGAAATCCAGAGGAAACATACTGCAATTTTGCGAATTTCGAATAGGCAATCGATACAAAGACTGATATAGATCAAAAGGGGGTCTAAATAATTAAAAACCTGTCTAGAATATGAGTCTAAACCAATAATTTATTTCTGATTTCTCAGAATATTCACGCTGATCTCAAAGGACCAAAAGTAAAATATAAACTACACTATGGTTGATGTACGGGGAGACGTTTTACGACCGCCACACGGCACAACACCAGCTGCAGTGAAGGCAAATAAAAAACACTAAAACTAAAGCCATACTTTTTAGACGTAAAAATAACATCGACACCTCCATATTCGATCTCAAACTATTTGGCAAAAAACTTGAATTTGTGGACAATGTAAACTTTCTAGGGATGATCCTGATAAAGCACTCAGATGGGATGAGCATATAAAATAGCTCATCCTAAAATGTAAGAAGGACCTAAACATTCTTCGTTTGGTCACAGGCACTACTTTTGGTGCTGACAAACATACTCTTATCAACCTATACAAAGCCCTCATCTTAAGTAAACTAGATTATGGCGCACAGGCCTATAACTCTGCCTCAAAAGCACAACTTTAAAAGCTCGACAAAGTACAAAACCAAGCCCTTCGCATTGCAATAAGGGCATTTATATCCACCCCGATTAATGCACTTGAAGTAGAATGTGGCATAAATTACCACTCCATTTAAGAAGAGAGGAATTAATCCTTAAATACTGGGCACGTTCCTCGCCATTGGGTACAAATTTTCCCGTAAATGACCTCATTGGGGAACATGGGTGCCAAACCACTAAAAAGGCACACCAATACCGACCATACTCCGTTACAGTTCAGAAGCTCATAGCTGAGCTGAACATACCTAAGGACATCGAACCACCCCACTATAGAAACAAGTGTGACTTAAAGCACAACCCACCCTCCTGTACAATCAAGGACATCATTGGAAAGAAAGACGAAAATGACATAAAAATTATGAAACAAAGTAGTATAAACTATATAGAAAAAAAACATAAGGGTAGATTACAAATATATACGGATGGCAGCAAAGATATTGAAAAAACAAACAGCAGGAGCAGCAGTTTCGGTCCCTGATGAAAACTTGAACATCGAACTCAAAACCAATCCGAGCCTGTCGATATTTACTATTGAATTGATAGCAATAGAACATACCATTAAATGGATCATTGAAAACATCATCCCGGAGGCCGTCATACTTACAGACTCCCTCAGCTCTATACAAGCCCTCCAATCTGGCCAATCAAAAACAAGACCAGATAAAATAAACAAAATACTTCTACTCTTAGACTCAGCTAATACAAAGGCAACAATATCTACCTGGAATGGATTCCATCCCATGTAGATATCCCAGGTTATGAAATGGCAGACTCAAGTGCCAGGTCAGCAATTACAAACGGTAAAAACGACCCTACCAACCAAAACAGAAATATACCCGGTAATCAACCAGGCCATTATGACAAAATGGCAAAAATTATGGGACAACCCACAAAGCAAAGGTCGCTCCTACCACAGATTGGCACCTAAGGTTAAAAATACTATCACCCATTACAGCGATAAACGAAAACATGACGCAGTTTACACTCGTTTGCGTCTAAACCATAGTAAACTAGGGATCCATTGTGTATTTAATCAAAACCACATCAAATGTATCAGATGTGATAAAGATGAACAAAATGACATCAAACATATCCTTTTCCACTGTGAAGATAATGTAGAACCCAGACAGGAATTAAAAGCTGCACTGTTTATATTGGGATACAACACATTTGATGAACGAGACCTACTTAACCCCCCACGAAGCATTAGGCCTAAGATAGTTGAGGCAGTCATTACATTTTTGAAACATACTGAGTTGTTCGATAAAATATAGACAGCTGCAGTATAAGAGTAACCATGTAATACGCCAAGTTTATTTCTCTTCCAGCGCTGGAATCCTTTCATGCAGCGATCATTGATACTGCATGTTTCTTTTTCTTACAGACACAGCTTCCAATAACCACCTGGCCCTATTCCAATAACACCATATATCCGTACCCCCAGGGACTCGGGCGAAGGTGTCCGGAGACAGGATTCCCCCACTCTCTAAACTAGATCATAAAGCAATATGAATGTTTCAATCTCAATATGCTGGGCGTGGGACTAAGGTTTCTAGGTTTCAATCAGAGAGCCAAACAATGCTGCTAACGTTAGGTTACTGACTGCGGAAGGCAATCTGGTTCCCTGTGCTTTGTTCCATAACCAGTCTTTAATTCAATCATCGCAATAAGGAAGTTTCACTAACTAAATATGCTGGGCGTGGGACTAAAGTTATTAGGTTTCAATCAGAGAGCCAACCAATGCTGCTAACGTTAGGTTACTGACTGCGGAAGGCAATCTGGTTCCCTGTGCTTTGTTCCATAACCAGGGGCGGGGGCTAAACCAACCCACCGGCCTCTCGCTGGCCGCGGGCGCTCGATCGTCGTTGCTGGATGCGTGATGTTTGGACATTGGTTTCCGCCACATGCTCCTGGCTCCAGGCGTGACAGGCGTGTCGCGGTGCGCGTCGGGTACGGATACATATAAGTTTCTCTCTAAATAAATTGTTCAAATCAAAAATTGCGCCTGGTCGTGATTGCGTGCTTGCTTGGGCATGGATTGGTTGCAACCTAGATGGGGGCACTTTCCCAATCAGACCGTGACCGCTTTGTGCTTTTGGCCTGCGCCGTCGCGAACAGGTGAATTGTTTTACTAAGAATCTAACAGTGCTGCTAATGCTTCCCAACCCATACATGTAAGCCCCATTCTCATATTTCTGCCTCTCCGTGCACCCGGGGGCTTCGGGCTGGTGCCCCTGGGGACATGATTCCCCCACCTTGGGCGGACTGGCCGTTTCCGGGACGGTGGCCCGGGGTCCTCGGTTGCATGGGTGCGGGGGAAACACAAAACCCACATATGCTTATATAGTGGTTACATGAGCATTGCTTCTACCCCTTACAGACCCTACCCTACATGACTTGGACTAGAGCCGGTTGAGCCGAAGCGGGCCGCTGTGGTTGCGGCTCATTTGCTTTGCACTTATGAGTGCTCCGCCGACGCAACACATCGACGATAGACAAGTCTAAACCTAGGCTTATGTAACCCTAACCCTAACCCTAGCCCTAACCCTAACCCTATCTCCAATATACACTAATCATAATTTCTCTTGCCGGTACACGGGGATCCTTGACGGGGAACTCCACCATACCTCGTGTAGGACAGCTAACGAGAAGACATCAGCTGGGTGCCCAGAAGGCTGCCTCGTTGAGGCCCCCTTAGGGACACCCTCCTGATTGAATCCGGAAATATGCGAAGCGAAGGCAGCATGGCTGTCAGAACGGAGCATACCTTTCTGAGATAGGTCAAGTACAGAACAATTTAATAGGCGGGGCAACGGTAAAGACCAAATTTTATAGGGGTTTAGACACAGAAAGACCCTTAAAGCCTTTTAGAATGACCGTTCAAAATGAAATAAAAGCGAAATTGCACAATGGCTGGTTAGCCGCATACTCGCCTTTCCCAAACCACACAACTTTTAACCACTAAAAGACACGCATATGGGTAAACATTACAAGCCTAACCACATTGATCCCAAACAAAAGAGGGCTACAACATTACCACATACAATCAGAACTAATCCATACTATATTCCTACTATGATATCTTCCTTCACGTAGGATGAGACAATGATATGCAAACATGGCGGTCTGGTCCCAATTGACCCTCTTAAGATTTTATAAGAACTCGACATCCTACGTCGATGAAAGAATCACCTTTTCATAAACTAAGAAAGCTAAGAAGCAAAATAGGATTGACCTCCTTTCGCATCCTCCGCGATAGAAGTCACTCACTGCACACTGATTGGCTGGATTAACCACAACCTAAGAGCTTAGCAACAACCGAAACACCAAAATATGACATCCCAACACAATACAGTTAGGAGCCAGTAGTACACGATACTACCAAGATTACCCTCGTAGAGACCTGGGAGTGGAGACAAAGTATATGCGTGTTTTCAGGGTGGTACAGCACGGGTACTAGGACATTTTGCAATAGCCGAAATTGGCTGGTCTATTAGTAACCCTTCCTGGCTCACTTTTGGCCGCCGTTCAAAATTCAAAATTACATGCATTATCACCCTTTAACAAGCACCGTATCCACAGGCGTTTTCTCTACCATGGCAGGGATGGGGGTAGAGTCTAATGGAAGCCAAAACCGATAATGCATGAGAAGCTTTTTTCCTCGGTCAGACAAAGGGCTGTGTACTGACACATTTTGCAGCCGGAATTGGCAACGTGTAACCACATTCTAGAGCCCGACCATTGGTCTGCACTTGCATTCAAAATTCGAACCCCGCCAGAGGTCTGCTCATTTTACAGGACAAACGCTTAACCTTGGGTGCGTTCTGTGCCTACATGGCATCTTGAGCGGGGAATGGGAGAGGTGGGATTGACCTACTTCTTACGTCCTCCGCGAGAGAAGTCACCTAACTCCCAATCGGCTAGCTGATAACCGTCAAGCAGACAGAAGCCAGCATATTGGCAGCCTAGGGAAAAGAGCAGTACCTACAACTAACCCCAGTTGGCGAACTGGGGGTAGCCCCCATGTGCCCTTGGCGCCCGGTTACCTTAAAAACAACAGTCAGTCAATCTTATCAGCGACTACTATACCAATTGCGGAAAATAACCACCGATATCAGTGCAATTAAGTTTTAATCATTTAGCTATAGCTAGTGTATTTACTTATGGGTTCATACCAAAGTTGTGGGGCATATTGCTTCTGGCTTGTCCGTTTATTCGTTCGTTCGTTAGTTCGTCTATTTGTTCGTACATCACGCTTTCTTGTGCATAGCATAACTGCTGGTGTTTTGAAATTTCATATATTTCTTTCTTTTCTTTCTACTTATACTGCGATCGGTCACATCTGACCATTACTCGCAGGTGTACATTACATACCCACCAGGATGAAAGCCTACACAGTAAGCATGTAATTACGGTAGGGGTCTTTAACCTGTACAGGGCATGACTCTTCCTGCACAGGGGGCCTCCAGTTGACGTCCCGATCCGAAGGACGGTGCACTTTTTGACATTCATCCCTGCAAATGATGACCGAAATTGTATCGTCGCTGCCGGGGATCCCTCATGAAAAAAATTGTTGACACGTATTTTTCTTACCCGAATTATTTCCAATTTTCCCGTTTTTTTTTTTCCTTTCAATAAATAACATATACATGTAATAAATCTCGTTAGCAAAATAGCTGATAAAAAGATTTTGAGTTAGACATTTGATATTTGAAATATAGATTGGAACTGAGGAGGACTTATTAAATTTTCAGCAAATTTTATGAAGTTTGGTTGGAGTTGTGGCTCTTCGCAGTTCCTGGCCATTTAATTGTGTTGATTTCTTGTGCATAGCATAACTTTAGAACCATGTATGCTAATGTTTTGAAATAGCTTATATGAATTCCTCATAAAAATAATAGTTTAAAACGTATTTTGTATCCAAATTGTCTCCCCTTTGTAATATATCCCTTTTTATTTAGTAAATTTTTCAACAAATTTTATGGGGCTTGAAGAAATAGATGGGCTGCATGATGCGTCCACGCAGAGCTGAGACCGACCCGCACACGAATTCTGGTAAACCGCTTAGAGGATCTAAGCCTGCCCAGGCCATGTGGTGCGAGTCGTGCCGTCCATGCTTATAAACCCTATTGGTTTAGTTTAAACAATATTTAATTTACTTCTTTTCAATTACAGATATATAACAGGAATATTACATATTAGAAAGATCAACAGGATTTGAAAACAAGCAAGGATGCTTATACAATCATCTCCTGAGACCGACCCTATTGGTTTCGTTGGCGGCAGGGCTTGAGATGTCATTTCATATCAATGTCGGATAAAAGTCCCACAAATTGGAAACAGCGTCTCAAAAATGACCTTTACAGTGTTGACGGGAACGTTAAACTTCAGATCAAACAAACAAATCAACACATTTTATGATTTATGGACCTTTGTAGTTTCGAGTCATTTAATTGTGTTACTTTCGCGTGCATAGCATAGCTTAAGATCCATGTATGCTCGTGTTTTGGAATTTCAGATATTCCTCATGAAATTAAATACTTGACATGTATTTTTTTCTTTTCCGAATTTTCTCCCTTATTCGAGATAGGTCCCTTTTAATTGGATAGCATAAACATTTCGTTAGCGAAATCTCATTAACTGTCTTTATCTTTGATATACTGATTGGGTTTGAGAAGCCTCGGAAATCACCTGATTAAATGTTCCACTAATTAAATGAACTACTGTAAGAGTTATCGCCCTTTGCTATTTCAGAACAATTAATTGTGTTGCTTTCTTCAGCAAAGCATAACTTTAGAAGCATGTATGCTAGTGTTTTGAAATTCCATGGATTCCTCGTGAAAAAACGGTTGACATTTATGTTTTACTTATCCAAATTTTACTCCCCTTTCCGAGTTATTTCCTTTTTAATTAAATATTACAGAAGTTTCGTTAGCAAGATATCTGAAAAAGTATCTGCGCAAGATCCATGATAGTTGGTGTACTGACGGGGACTAAGGAGATCGCCTAATTAAATTTTCAACTAATTTAATAAACTTTTATTGGAGTTATGGCCCTTATGGTTATTTGAGCCCCGCCAAGCGAATTTGTGTCTTCGAGCATTCCGTCATGACAAATTTGAACTGCGCATGCCCAGCCATTCAGAGGGGCCAGGGATATGGCTTTCCGTCTGAAGGTTCCTCTTGAGTCACTGCTTGTATGAGCGAGCAGCGAAGGCTCTTGCGAGACTGCGCGGATGCGCAGGCTCGCCTGAACCTTCGCTGCTCGCATAGGCGATAAGTACCAAAATCGCTTGACGGGGCCCATTTAATAGTGTTGCTTTCTTGTGCCTAGCACAATTTTAGAACCATGTATGTTAGTGTTTTGAAATTCCAAATTAGCTAGATATCTTGAAAAGAATTTGAGCTACAGCATTGATATTTGGTATACTGATTACGACATAGATGAAGATCACCTGATTAAGTTTTCAACCAGTTTAATACAATTTTGTTGGCGTTATGTCCCTTTGAATAGTGTTTTACAAACACACTTTCTAGTTAAATTCATCACGACAAACACGCCTATATAATTTTGACCCCCTCGAACCCCACTTTTATAAATTCAAACTTGGGTTTGTAGGGGTAAACCTTACTTTTCTTATTTCTACCCTAAGATGTAGATTGTGGGTACTCGTTAGAACCGCCTCATCGAGGCGGTTCTAACGAGTACCTACAATCTATATTTTGAGCTGAAAAAGAAAAATATAACAATTTTTCATCTCAAAATTTTCATTTTTTCGGCGATAAAGATTAAAATGTTTTGGTATAGGCGTGTTTTCGTAATGGTACCACGTGAACATGCATTTTATCAGTCTGAGAGCATATTCACATTCCCAGTGTAAAGACTAATGTAAACCTGTAGAAAACAATGTAGTTCATGCTTCCATGAACGCATCGAGTCACATGTTTTCAGTGACGTCAAGTGATGTCAGTCTATACCATGTTTCGCTGCGGGCATTGGTGACGTCAACGCTGTTCCGCTTTTTGTTGAAAAACATCGGGTAAAATGTTTTTCAGATTAAAAAGTTTGCCCTATAAACAATTTTTTCGCCCTTTGATGAGTGGCAAATAATGTAAATAAAAAAAAAAAACTTAGTTTTTCTGCTTTTCATGAAAGTATTAGCGACAGCGGGTCCCTAGCAAAGTTTACATGAACCCATTCGGGGTTAATTTGCTTTGCATGCAACCCACAGCGTTCATGAACAACAGAAAAATAAAATTCATTTCTTAAATGAACGAGTACGTTAAAACTTTTTGCGTGACGTCAGTGCCGTAAGACGTCATGGGAAACAAGGTCGTTGAATGGTAAAATTTGAAGGCATCAAAATAAGCGTACCGATCTCGAGTTATACCAGGGTCCAGGTTGTTCAAAAACTAACGACGACGTTAGCTAACGTATCGTTTAAACTTTGATCATTTGACATGGCGAATAAACTACTATTTTTGAAAAAAAAAAAAAATGTGCATAGCTTTTGCATTCGTTGCTTTTGCAAATGCAAAAGCTGCTGACATATTTTTTTTTTTTTTTTTTGCATCCATCATGAAAACTCGCCTATATAATTTTGACCCCCTTGAACCCCACTTGTTTATAGTAAAACTGGGGTTTACGGGTGTGAACCTAATTTTTCTTATTTCTGCTCTAAAATAAAGATTGTGGGTACTCGTTAGAACCGCCTCGACGAGGCGGTTTTAACGTGTACCCACAATCTATATTTTGAGCAGAAATAAGAGAATTATTGCAATTTTTAACTACGAAATTTTTCATTTTTTCGGCGGTAAAGTTTACAATGCATTTGTATAGGCATGTGTTCGTAATAAATACACCACTGCATTTAATAGTGTACTTGGTAGAAAAGTTAAACTTTGACCAGTAACGAGCTTTTCGAATTTATACTCCAAACATAGGTTGAGGGTGCTCGTTAGAACCGCCTCAAGGAGGCGGTTCTAACGAGTACCCACAACCTATGTCTTGGAGCAGAAATAAGAAAAAATAAAGTATTCCACTGTTAACCCCTGTTTTCTCCATATAAAGTTGGGTTTAGAGGGTATTCATTTCACGGACTAGTCAACGAGCTTTTTAAGCTAACAATGTTTTGAACAACTGGTTCCAGCGCGACTGTTCCTGGGATTGTATTGCACATTTCTTGTCATCGAATATTATAAGTTGTTGGTTTTGGTTTTACTGCCCTTTCAAGATTATTTCACGTACATCAAACCTATCGTTAATCAGAGGTGGGTAAAAACCGGAGTACCATAACAAAATACCACCGGACCCTCCGTTGCAGATCTTCGCGTCTCACATGTGACCCGAGCCAGGTTCGAATCCACAGCGGTTAGAGACCTAATGATAAAAATTCAGCGCTCTTACCCTGTAGGCCACGGATGTCTAAATATAGCTACAATTGCAGATTATTACAAAGAAACTTCTAGACAGAAACCGACTAAGTATCACTTCAAAAATGGGGGAGAGAGGGGTGGGGTGGGGGTGGGCTGGAGAAAAAAATGCTTACTCAAAAGACCCCTGTGATACTGGTGGGGGATATTATAATAAAATTAATATATTCCATATTTCTTTTAAATCTTAAACTGCGATTGCTTTTACGTTTATGCAGTATGTCATTATGAGTTATGACAGACGTATTATTATTATAAGCAGTGCCCCTATGAAGCAAGCGAACGTCCCTGCGGACAAACAACGTTGACCAACGTTGAAACAATGTATTCAGCGTTGTTTATTGAAGAGTTTAAATGTAGTTTAATTGGAGCTTTTGGGCGTTTTCGTCAAAATTTGCTGTTGGAATCTTACGTTATGCAAGAACAACGATCATCCATGGTTATTTCATTGCATTAACATTTGCCGGATCCCTCGGAAGATATTTGAACATTCGGCCTGGCGGCCTCATTATCAAACAGCTTCCTCGGGACCCGGCGAATGTTAATGCATGAAAAACCATGATTGATTTCTATTTTCAGCGTTGTTAACGTTGAAACCATATATTCAGCGCTGTTTCAACATTGATTCAACAGTGAATGTCTGCCGGGATGGACTTACCTGAAATGTAGAACAATGAGCTCTGGACCTGTAACAAGGCTGGTGTCCAGTTTCTGTTGTAAACAGTGAGTAGACGTTGAGCGTGGAACGGTGCCCAGCAAATGAAGAAGGCGGCAACAACCGCAACTGTAAAATAACATAAGTGTTCTGAAATGGCTTCTTCCGTAAGTCTAGAACTTGCAAGTTTTAGATTGAATTATTGTTTCATACCCCATAAATAGATTCTGGGTGCTCGTTTGAACCGCCTCATGTAGGCGGTTCTAACGTGTACCCACGAATCTAGGCTTTTGAACATTGAAAGGAAAATAACGTATTCCCCATCTGTTCTCTATACAAAGATGCGTTTAGATGGGTGTTCATTGCACAGATAGTTTACTGGGTGAGTGCGCTATTTCAGTCGATGAAACATTCATCCCATTACGAAAACACGCCTATACAAATACATTGTCACCTTTATCGCCGACAAAACTTAAAATTTTAAGATGAAAAATTGTGATATTTTTTCTTATTTTTGCTCAAAATAAAGATTGTGGGCACTCGTTAGAAAATAAGGTTGTCCCCTGTAAACCCCAGTTTTACTGTATAAAAGTGGGGTTAAAGGGGGTCAAATAGGCATGTTTTTGTGATGGTTACCTTATGTATTATGCTTAACATCCAATAAAAATGTTCCACACATAGGATATTTGTAAACAGAGAAGACCCAGACCAGAGGCCACAAAAACGGGGCCTTATCAGGTTTGCACGATATGCTAAATGTTGAATCGTCGTTTCTAAACTACTAACAGTTACAACAAAGAAGCCGCAAACAAGCTTCCCTAGAATGGCAAATGGGACTATCCGGCAGATTCTATGGGTCTTAACCTACATGTATACATGGGTTATGAAATACTATGTTAACATCATATCGGTGTAAAATCATCTTTATAACAAGGGCAATGAGATAAGGATCATCACGAAAGCACGCCTTTACAATTTTGACCCCCTTGGACCCCACATCTATACAGTAAAACTGGGGTTTACAGGGGTATACCTTGTATTTCTAAATTCTGCTGTTGTACCCAAAATCTATATATTGAGCAGAAATAAGAAAAAATATATTTTTTTTTCCTTCATAAAATTTTCATTTTTTGGCGATAAAGGTTACAACGTATTGGTATAGGTGTTTTCTCGTAATGTATTCGAAATATTGAGGTCAATCATAGTGCCAAGTTCAAACTCACCCATTACGCAAACACGCCTATACAAATACATTGCATTCTTTATCGCCGAAAAAATGAATATTTGAAGATGAAAAATTGTGATATTTTTTTTATTTCTGCTCAAAATATAGATTGTTGGCACTCGTTAGAACCGCCTCATCGCTTTTCGCTTGTGATGTTTTCATTAGGATTTAGTTATTCCATGTTATTGTTTCTTTCCCTTTGGTATCTCTGATGGGAGGTTTTGTGTAGTTGTATCGATTCCTGGTCATTCTTTCGCTTCCATATCGGCTTAAGTGGGGTGCTAAGACATCTTGCCCCACTGGGGCATCCAACAGATAGTGGCTTTCAGCTGGACAAGGCTGCTTTCCTTGCAACAGGTTATGGAAGAGGAGGACTGTTGCATCACAAAAACACGCCTTTATAATTTTGACCCCCTTGAACCTCACTTTTATATAGTAAAACTGGGGTATACAGGGGTAAACCTTACTTTAACATAGATTGTGGGTACCCGTTAGAACCGCCTCGCCGAGGCGGTTCTAACGAGTATCCACAATCTATATTTTGAGCAGAAATAAGAAAAAATATCGATTTTTTTTTTCATCTGAAAAATTTTCATTTTTTGGGGGTAAAATGTATGATGTATTTGTATAGGCTTGTTTTCGTAATAGCTTTCCTTGCAACAGGTAATGGTAGAGGAGGAATGTCGCGGCTTTCCTTGCAACAGGTAATGGTAGAGGAGGAATGTTGCGGCTTTCCTTGCAACAGGTAATGGTAGAAGAGGAATGTTGCGGCGTTCCTTGCAACAGGTAATGGCAAAGGAGGAATGTTGCGGCTTTCCTTGCAACAGGTAATGGTAGAAGAGGAATGTTGCGGCTTTCCTTGCAACAGGTAATGGTAGAAGAGGAATGTTGCGGCTTTCCTTGCAACAGGTAATGGTAGAGGAGGAATGTTGCGGCTTTCCTTGCAACAGGTAATGGTAGAAGAGGAATGTTGCGGCTTTCCTTGCAACAGGTAATGGTAGAGGAGGAATGTTGCGGCTTTCCTTGCAACAGGTAATGGTAGAGGAGGAATGTTGCGGCTTTCCTTGCAACAGGTAATGGTAGAAGAGGAATGTTGCGGCTTTCCTTGCAACAGGTAATGGCAGAGGAGGAATGTTGCGGCTTTCCTTGCAACAGGTAATGGTAGAGGAGGAATTATGCGGCTTTCCTTGGAACAGGTAATGGTAGAAGAGGAATGTTGCGGCTTTCCTTGCAACAGGTAATGGCAAAGGAGGAATGTTGTTTCTTATTAAGTTTTATATCTCCATTCGTTTTACGAAAACATGCCTATACCAATACATTGTAACCTTTATCGCCGAAAATATGAAAATTTTAAGATGAACACTTGTGATATTGTTCTTATTTCTGCCCCAAAATATAGATTGGGGGTACTCGTTAGAACCGCCTCATCGAGGCGGTTCTT
This sequence comes from Lucinisca nassula, assembly GCA_963580285.1. Classification (NCBI taxonomy): domain Eukaryota; kingdom Metazoa; phylum Mollusca; class Bivalvia; order Lucinida; family Lucinidae; genus Lucinisca; species Lucinisca nassula. The sequence continues at coordinate 173,693,753 of OY757013.1, read as the reverse complement.
ACGAGTACCCACAATCTTTATTTTAGAGCAGAAATAATGAAACTAAGGTTTAGCCCTGTAAACCCCATGCAGTTTCACTGTATACAAGTGGGGTACGAGGGGGTCAAAATTATATAGGCGTGTTTTCGTGATGATTTTCATCGTTCTCCCCTGTAATTTACTTTATCTCCTCTGCTGTCTTTCTATCTCTTCTCTCTTTCTCTTGGAGACGACGGACTAAATGACCCACAAGGGTTGACGTGTCGTTAAATCCCACCACAATCAATCAATCTGGGACTCTGTCTATTTTGATTATTTAAAACGGTCAGTTTTACCCATTATTTACTGATGGATTCTTCCATTGTTATTAGATATTTGAATAGGTCATTTGTCGGCTGTACATTTTCGTGTTTTTCCTTTTTTTCAATGAACATCCTGTTAATAAACAGATTATGCGGCGCTGATCCCGGTTTGTACTGTTTGTTTATGTCCCGTAACTGTTTCGAGGCAAGAATGGGTTAATATAGCCCCAGGCGCCCAGCACAATATGAACAGTGTCAAGCAGAAGGACGCGAGTTCGACTCCCGCCGGGGTCGGCAACATTCTTTCGTGGAGATTGATCATGAAATCTTTTCTACGGTCATTCTCTCCCTTCCACTGATTCAAGAAGGGCAGTTGTCAGTTTCTGGCGAAAGAATGTGCACTGTACTGGTTAACCGCTTACGTATAAGCCTGCCCAGGAAAGTGTGGATAGGTAAACTGACCGGCTCAAATATGACCTAAATAGTGTTGACTGGGCCGTTAAACTCCAATACAAACAAACAACGTGCATGTAATCATTTAATTACTGGGTATCTTACAGATGCACCGCCGTACTTCACTGCTGGTTTATTCGAAGCAAATATCAAATTACATTAACACATAAGACCTCACGGGTAAGTATCCTTATGATTGATAGTCTAGCTCCCAGGTTCGATCTCCGCCTCACTGTTGTGCTCTTACTGTACATGCTCTGTAGACACGATTTGCATGAATCATTACGCAAACACGCCTATACAAATACATTGCCACCTTTATCGCCGAAAAATGAAAATTTTAGGATGAAAAATTGTGATATTTTTCTTATTTCTGCTCAAAATATAGATTGTGGGCACTCGTTAGAACCGCCTCATCGAGGCGGTTCTAACGAGTGCCCACAATCTATATTTTAGAGCAGAAATAAGACAAAAAAGGTAAACCCCAGTTTTACTATATAAAAGTGGGGTTCAAGGGGGGTCAAAATTATATAGGCGTGTTTTCGTGATGGAATGCCAAAAGCTAGACCGTCCTTCGTAACGGTGTGTGTGTGGCGGAGAGTCATCTCCGTTAATATATTTTTGTAGGAAACTTCGCTTTATGCCAAAGAGATCTTTGAACCGCAAACAATCCAAAGTTTATTTGTTATTTTTGTTTCGCCACACATTTCATTGTTCAAGTTTTGCTAGGTTTCGGCTGAATCTTTCGTTACAGAAAGCAATATCCATTATTATCGCGTTTTCAACAATGGGTTTTGAACAAACATACATGTACTATAAAATGGACATCTCCGGACTTGAAAGTAATCCGTCAAAACCTTTTCCATGATGGATTTCTTTGCGCCATACATGGGTAAAGGTTTCTAGATTCAAATATATTTAGCCGAGTTTGAAACGATACAAAGAACCAAAAATATGTTTAGCCCACTTTGGAACGATACAAAGAACCAAACTATGTTTAGCCCACTTTGGAACGATACAAAGAAGCAAAGTATATTTAGCCCACTTTGGAACGATACAAAGAACCAAAATATATTTAGCCCAGTTTGAAACGATACAAAAACCAAAATATGTTTAGCCCACTTTGGAACGATACAAAGAACCAAAATATGTTTAGCCCAGTTTGAAACGATACAAAGAACCAAAATATGTTCAGCCCACTTTGGAACGATACAAAAAAAAGATATTTAGCCCACTTTGGAACGATACAAAGAACCAAAATATGTTTAGCCCACTTTGGAACGATACAAAGAACCAAAATATATTTAGCCCACTTTGGAACGATACGAAGAACCAAAATATGTTTAGCCAGGTTTGAAACGATACAAAGAACCAAACAAATAAACCCAAATATGACACATAGAATCTTCCATTGGACTGATCTGTTTCCAAGATCTATTATATTTAATTTTGTTGTCGGACTTAACATTTCTGTACGTTAAAGGAAACAGGGCATATGATGCCTGATGTTGCTTTCAATACACCGTTTGCAAATGTCTGATATTTTGGAAGCTAGGTATATATGGGTTCTCTAATTAAATCTTGTTTATCTCTGCTGGGTACCTCGAATACAAGGAACCGAATCAATTAGTTCTTATCCTGATGTTCACGACAACCCCTATCTTTGGAAACAGTGTAGATCCAGATCAGATGGCGATCAGGATCTACACTGTTTGACATTCAATTTATGAATTTGTAGGAATAAATTGCGTCAAGTAATCGGATTGGTTCAAAGTCAGAAATGGGTGTGGCTAAACTGAATATTCAGCAAGAGCAGGGTTAAAGGATAGTTTATCCTCAGCGTAAAGAGTGTAGGCTCAACAGTATTATAGACTGTGGATAAAAAATCCTTCTATCCTGAACAGTCCGACATGACTCGATGGGCATCATGATTCCAGAGAGTGAATGTTACGATGCTTATCTTATGCCTTGACGATATATATGATCAGTGTGAGGATTTACGGTATCATATGACGTCGTTCATCACGTGAACAAGTCCGCGAAAAAAAGACCCCTCCCTATACCCCACTTTATATAGAGAAAACTGGGGTTTACGGGGGTGTACATTATTTTCCTTATTTTTACTCCAAGACATATGTTATGGGTACTCGTTAGAACGGCCTCAATGAGGCGGTTCTAACAAGCACCCACGACCTATGTTTGCAGTATTTATTAGAAAAATATCATGGATTTTTATCAGAAAAGTAGCCATTTTGGAGATGAGAAAAATCACTATGTCGCACGGGTGTGTTATCGTGATGTTGATAAGCAGTGAATAACGTCGTGTAATATAAATCATATGACCACAGGTGTAATAACACTTTGGCGGGATTAAGTAACGTCATGACGACGTCCATGTCAACAATGCATTTTTTGTTGAAAAATGTCAAAATTCAAGGCGGTAAAGTCCAAATTAAAGTGGTCATATGATAAACAGAATCTTACACTCGTGGTCATTTCATATGGAATTTATGAAACTCGCCGAAGGCTCGTTTCATAAATTTCATATGAAATGACCACTCATGTAAGATCCTTTATGTATCTTACGACATTCATATGATAAAGTCATCCACGTAAAAAGTTGCGTAAAATTATGATACAGTAAGCTGTCATACCCATTATTTTTCAAGTAGTTTGCATGAAACAGTTGCAAGTTGTCAAAATGTGCTGCATGTATTTTTACACGGAAACCAGTTTTTTTTCTCTCTCTCTCTCTCTCTCTCTCTCTCTCTCTCTCTCTCTCTCTCTCTCTCTCTCTGTGTGTGTGTGTGTGTGTGTGTGTGTTTTCAATTTCGCTGCATGACTGTACTTTTTGCCTGCATTTGCTGTTTGTTCACTTCATCTTGCTTGCATGATTTTCATACACAACCATTATATACAAATATTCTTACTACGGGTAGTTGTAGCCAGTGGAGAAAATGCAGTAAATACCCGAAGATTAAGGCTTTGGCGGTATGTAAAACTTAAATATTCTTATTGTTTCCTTTCTACGACAGCATACTGTTAGTAATGTTTCATTAATGTTAAAAAGAAGTGGAGGCAATGATCAGGAATCGTTACAATTAACCAACAGCTACCATCAGAGACACCAAAGGGAAAGAAACACAAATATGAAACAACAGACCTTAACGGAAACATCAATTATAGCGGAAAGCCAAAAGGACAGATACTTTCCCACAAAATGGCCAATAGGTTATTCAAAATAAAATAATATAGCGACACAAACACCCAAAGACTAACCATAACAAAAATAACTCGCGACAGAAGAACCGCCTTGGAACGGTCAGCGGAAACGAGTTCCACTAGGGGTGGGTGGGGGCTTAAGTCTGCTTGGTGTAGATTTCTCATGTCAGTATATCCCAAGTCTCCGAAGCCTCTCATATGCTCCTTGATATAGGGTGAAATACGTTTTACTGACCGTTCCAAGGTGGTTCTTCTGTCGCGGTGTTTGCCTTTGTATGTTTGTATTGCTTATAGCTTCAAATTATTTTGGATAGCCGCCTGGCCAATTTGGTGGGAAAGTAACTCTCCTTGTGGCTTTTCCCGTGTTATGTTTTCATTAGGGTTTCGTCATTTCATGTTCATGTATTTTTCCCTTTGGTGTCTCGGATAGTTGTGTCGATTCCTGGTAATCGCCTTCATTTCTATTTACAGTAGAACTTCGATGGCTCGAACACCGATGGCTCGTTTACCATGGATGTGTCGAACCCATTCCTGAGCCCCTAGGGAAATCCTCTACATAAGAAATAGTGGGGATAATTAAGAAGATTTTAGTCTTTTATCTTGCAAATGTATGCTGTGTGTACTCATTAGAATCGCCGCAATGAGGCGATTCTAATGAGTACACACAGCATACATTGTCATTATAGAACACCGAAAAGATGTCTAAAAGTGCCTCGTTATGTCTCCTGGCAGTAACCCTCAGTAACTCGAACTACCCCTGTCTCGAACAGATTTTAGAGGTCCCAAAGGTGTTCGAGCCATTGACGTTCGACTGTAGTTAAATACGATTTGGTAGACATGATGTTTCGGATATGGAGGCATGCTTACCTAGAAGTTTCAAAACTACTTTTCGTGGCATATTTGATGGACTACCATCACAATGACCACAGTGGCTACCAATCCGATGGCGATACTTGCAGGGAGAGCTGTTCCCACCGTGTCTATGGCTATAGTTGCTATGGTGACACTCATCAGATGCAGCGCGCCGCAGTTCCGCTCGTCGTAGCGACAATCCTATCAAACTGTACAATACTATTAGTACAGTGAGAGGAAACACGAAAAATATAAATGTAGAAATTTGAAACACATGCATCATCCTCTCATAATATTGATTTGGAATATTACAGATTAATGAATCTAGCACCGGAATTTTATTGGCATCATGAACGTAATAAAACAAATCCGTATGAATTGGATAGGGCAAGGCGCACACAAGGGAAATCAACCATATACTGATTATAATTTTGATGCATCTGGAGTAGGTGGCTATTTTGTGGGCCTTTAAAGGATGGCAGATAGCTATGTAACGTTCCACAGTAAACGCCGTTATTGTCAACACAGATGCGTATGACGTCATTTCCGCAAACAGTGCCTTGATGATACAAAACACATAGCCAAATCTCCATGGGTATTCCTCGTAGATAGAGTACGCTTCCGGTGGAAGACCTGCAAAAAAAATATTTGAATAAAAATGTAGTCGTACGATTTCATCGCACTTTTCCGTGATATTGTCTTCTGTAAACTTGTCATTGATTGAACGCCTTTATCTTATTAGAATCTTTTGTCAATAGGCCGCAGGTAATCTGAACTTCAATTACTCTGCAGAATATGAGGTTTACACATGAACCTAGCCAGACTCTCAGCATCACAATTTCGCTTGTTACCGGCCCCGATAGATGATGGGATAGAGCGGCATCTTTGGAGCGAATAGCGCAAAATCTTTATTTTGATGATTTTAAATAATGAATTAGACGTTAATCTTAACAATGCAGCCTTGCTTGCTGTCTTAAGGTTCATGACGGCCATGTATCACGAAAACACACCTATATAATTGTTGACCCCCACTTAAAATCCACTTTCATATAGTAAAACTGGGGTTTACAGGGGTGTCATTATTTTTCTTATTACGGCTCAAAATCAAAGATTGTGAGTACCCGTTAGAACCGCTTGGGGAACCCACAATCTATGTTTTGCACATTTGAACAGATATGAAAAATATCAGATTTTTTTTATCAGAAAATTTTCAATTTTTTGGTGGTAAAAGTTTCAATATATTTGAAATTGTGTATTTTCGTAATGGTATTTCTATCTGAAATACTCTGTTAAACTGCCGCGATCCCACCGATAACAGTCCAACCATCATGCATGCTGGCAAGTTCAGTCTCTTGGTATTTCGTCACGCAAACACGCCTATATAGTTTTGACCCCCTTGAACCCCACTTTTATATAGTAAAACTGTGTTTTACAGGGGTAAAACCTATTTTTCTTATTTCTGCTCTAAATATAGATTGTAGGTACTCGTTAGAACTCTAACGAGTACTCACAATCTATATTCTGAGCAGAAATAGAAAATTTTAGTTTTTTCGGCGCTAAAGTTTACCATGTATTTGTATGGGCGAGTTTTCGTAATGCCATTAGGAAAACTTGTCCATGTGAAAGCATGACATCAAACTTGGTGTCATAAATTACAAATATTAAGTAAAATTGTTTCTGAGCAAAAATAAGGCAGATAATGTATGTCCTCGTTAACCCCATTTTCTCTGTATACAGTAGGATTTAGAGTGTTCTTCGTTTCATGGACTTGTTATCGTGACCTTTTTTTTTCAATTTTTGAGTGCGACAAGACCTCTCTAGATGAGCATATGAAAACACGCCTATTCAGATACAGTCAAACTTCAGTGGCTCGAACTACTTTGGGACCTCGAAAATCTGTTCGAGACTGGGGTAGTTCGAGCCACTGAGGTTACTGTTAGGAGGCATAACGAGATACTTTTAGACATCTTTTCGGTGTTCTATAATGAAAATGTATGCTGTGTGTACTCATTAGAATCGCCTCATCGAGGCGATTCTAATGAGTACACACAGCATACATTTGCAAGATAAAAGACTCTAATCTCCTTAATTATCCCCCACTATTTCGTATGTAGAGGATTTCGCTAGGGACTCAAGAATGGGTTCGACGCATCCATGGTAAACGAGCCATCGGTGTTCGAGCCATCGAAGTTCTACTGTATATTGAAAGTTTAACGACCGAAACAAAAATGAGAATTTTCAGTTAAAAATCTGATATTTTTTTCACATTTTTGCTCAAAACATAGATTGTTGGAGCTGGTTCTAGTACCCACACGCTATGTTTTAGAACGGAAAATAAAAAAATAATATATACCCATGCAAACCCTAGTGTTGAGCTTTAACATGGTCTAGTGTTGAGAACTGATTTGTCCTAGTGCGGAGCACTGACTTGACCTAATGTTGAGTACCGATATGACCTAGTATTGAGCACTGACGACCTAGTGTTGAGCACTGATATGACCTAGTATTGAGCACTGACGACCTAGTGCTGAGCACTGATATGACCTAGTATTGAGCACTGACGACCTAATGTTGAGTACCGATATGACCTAGTATTGAGCACTGACGACCTAGTGTTGAGCACTGTTAGGACCTAGTATTGAGCACTGACCACCTAGTGCTGAACACTGATATGACCTAGTATTGAGCACTGGCGGCAAAGTGTTGAACACTGGCATGGCTGAGATCTGAGCAAAGACTTGGACTAGTTTTGAGCACTGACATTGCTTAATGCTGAGTACTGATATGACCTAGTATTGGGCACTGGCGGCCTAGTGTTGAGCACTGGCATGGATGAGATCTGAGCAAAGACTTGGACTAGTTTTGAGCACTGGCATTGCCTAGTGCTGAGTACTGATATCACCTAGTATTGAGCACAGGCGGCCTAGTGTTGAGCACTGGCATGGCTGGGATCTGAGCAAAGACTTGGACTAGTTTTGAGCACTGACATTGCCTAGTGCTGAGCACTGACTTCACAAAGATGTCCTATTTTTTAGGAATCATCACGTGAACAAGTCCGTGAAATGAAGACCCCCCCCTATATCCCACTTTATAAAGAGAAAACTGGGGTTTACGGGGGTAGAGATTATATTTCTTATTTTTGGGCCCAGTACATAGGTTGTGGGTACTCGTTAGAACCGCCTCAATGAGGCGGTTCTAACGAGCACCCATATTCTATGTTTGCTGTATTTATAAGAAAAATATCACGGATTTTCATCGGAAAAGTAGCCATTTTGGAGATGTGAAAAATGCACTATATCGAACGGTCGTGTTATCGTAATGTTACACGGCGTGCTGCTGAGCACTGACTTGACCTAGGACTTAGCGAGGATACAAAAAATAACTAAATTCTAATGAAAACATCATAAGCGGAAAACCAAAATGACAATCACTTTCCAACAAAATGACCAACTGACTATCCTAAATCAAATATATAAGCAATACACACATGAAAAGACGAACTATTACAAAATAAACCGCGAAAGAAGAATAACCGTCTTGGAATGGTCAGCAAAAAGTATTTCACTGCGTAGCTTAAATCGATTTTGCGTGGCCACACGCCTTGTCCGTACTACTGTCGTTACTTAGAAACATCACGAAAACACGCCTATATAATGTTGACCCCCTCCAACCCCTTTTATATAGTAAAACTGGGGTTTACCCCATTTACAGGGGTAAACCTTATTTTTCTTATTTCTGCTCTAAAATATAGATTGTGGGTACTCGTTAGAACAGCCTGGATGAGGCGGTTCTGACGAGTACCCACAATCTATATTTTGAGCAGAAATAAGAAAAATATCACAATTTTTCATCTAAAAATTTTCATTTTTTCGGCGATTAAAGTAACACTGTATTTGTATAGGCGTGTTTTCGTAATGAATAATTGTTTCAGTCCGCATGAAGGCTTCCTAACTCAGTGCTTCATCTCCGGGTGAGTACTCGGTAGCATGAAACAACTAAAACGCTGGAGCGAAAGAAATCAAAAAGCCAGACTCCGGGGAGCCCAACCAGAGACAGAGCATCAGGTACCAAACAACATTACCTAAAATAAAATTTTAAGTAAGCCTTTACAATGGAACCGTCATAGAATCTGAGGCCTGGCCTGTCGGATGGAACCGTCATAAAATCTGAGGCCTGGCCGCTCGGCGTGTAATTAAAGATGGAAACAAAGTTATCAATCGTGATTGGATGAACCGCCATGCAAGAAGTCTGTCGTATAACTTCTATGTTGTACCGAATATTTTTATCGAATAATGATTTTACGAAATTGGGTACTGAAGTCATTGGAAGCATATTTTGTTTCTTAATTTATATTCAAAGTCACTATAAAATTCGAGTTTCGATAGGCCTTGTTGCAGAAGAGATTTAAGTTCAACATTGAATTTAGAAACTAAATCGGAATCACGTCTATAAAACTTAGAAAAGGCTTTACGTAGTTTATGATAACGATATCCCTGATTAAGAAGTTTAAGAGTTAACAATTTATTACGAATGTTGAAGACCTTTACATTACTAGACACTCTGGTAAAATCGAATTAACTGCGAAAAACAAACTCAGTATGATGGAACATCACCATCCAAGAAAGGAACATTCACAACCTCAAAATCGAAACCGCATTTAAACTGAGAGCGAGGGTGAAATATCAACTCCGATGTTAAACAACACCAGTAGTTTTCTACTGACTGACTCAATAGTCGACTTTTCTTTGAAGATTCGCATTTGTTGAATGACATCTTATAGTTTCAATGCGTCTTGTTTGATGGGTTTGTTTGTGTATTCGTGCCAGTTAGTGTTTCGATTCTCTTATTGTGCATGCTTGATATGGTTTGTTTTTGTTTATGGAATTGTAACAACATTCTTGTGCTAAAATGACGTCTTTCAAATCCCCAGAACGAGCAGCAATTTTTCAGATAAAAACATGTGATATATGTCATACGTTTAAAGCTAACATTGGTTGCGAGTGCTCAGTAGAGCGGTTCTGATGAGTAGCAACAATTTATTTGTCCTGAATTTCGGTTGAGTCTTTAAACCGAGGTCTTGTCTCCGTATGACAGTCGTTGGTGGGACGTAAAACTCAAACACACACACATCAAGAATAATTATGTTTTTGAACAAAACAAGGAAAATGAAGACTGCCCCGTAAATCACACTTTTATTCGTATAAAAGTTGGTTTATGGGGTGTTCATTATGCGAACTTGTTTATATGATACCGGTTAAGAGATGATTTTGTTTTGTTAGGGGTTTCTGACTATTTCTCTTTCTACCTGATTGATTGACTGACTGACTGACTGTCTGCTTTACTTGGCTGCCTGTCTGACTGATTGACTGTGAACAAACATTTATTTAACTATCGCACAGGGGCTCCACGTCTGTGTTTTCAATCAGCCCAGCAGCTCTAAAGAAAATGAAGCAACATACTGGACCTATGCCTTCCAGAGCAAAGGTAAGCCTCATACAATGACATCTGATATTTAACTCGGCATGTAGCCAAGGTTTTTTTCCCTCCTCCACCCTCTCCACATGATGAAGGCTACGCGTGTAATACGGCTTTTTGCTGGCCCAGTGATTTCAGAAGAGGTGTCGACAAAATAAGTAACCGAGGCGATTCCAATAAGTGGCATTACGAACACGCGCCTATTCTTTGGCTCATAATAATGGACCCAGGCCTCATCTTCAGTCACCAGATATAAACGAAAATAATCTTTTTAGACCTAAACCACCTCAACAATGCGCTGCATATTGATGCTCTGGCTGCCATTTGCTCGTTGCTAAGGGTTTTGAGACCCTGCGCATACCCAAGCGATTATGTAAAATAGTTGAAACGCTACCATGTGCAATGTGTAATGCATTCGCTATTTTTGCCTTTAATTCGGCTAATCAGAGTACACCAGATTCCGTACATTTCTTCATCATTCGCATTTGCTGCACGTCCAGACCTGGTTTCGTCTTCTAAAGACGTTCTGCCCCGTTCGAATTCCCCAACCCAGAAGTTAACAATGGTGCAGAAGACCCATAAATATTGGTCAACTGGCAATGTCTTTGGTGACCTGTTTTCCCTTTCACCTACAAGTACCGAATTACAGCATGGTACTCAACTTTTGATGAAAACCTTGATTTTGCATCTCTGGCCATGTTTGACTTTCAATATTTTATGAGTGAATAACACGACCAGGGTGGAAATTTTCTCTCATGCCCAAAACATGTATTGAAACAAGGCAGGAAAATCTTGGTGTCTCGGTCAATTGGAAATGAGATAAACTGCTTACGCATTGCCTTTCCCTCATATATTAGATATATAATATAATGTTTAGCATATTACCACTGTTTGAAAACCAGCCAATGTATTGCAAATATTTTCTATGGAATGGTTATCCTTTGGAAGCAAGGAATTCTCCACAGAACTGAAAAGTATGGAGTGTACAAGATTTTCTGGGTCAGTCTAGCTAGTTTCGACCGATTAGGCCCTTGCAGGCATTTTCAAGATTCTTCAATGGAATCAATGATCCCAAAGGACAAAAAAATAACCGTCACTATGGTGAAGGGCGGGGAGACTATTTATGGTCACCACCATTCCCTTAACACCTTAAATATGTTCTATGAAAGGGATATCAAGTCAATTTTATTCTGAATTACGAGGTTTTTGTTTCTTGTATTTATATGTAGTACCGCTTTCCGACCGCACATCTCGATAGGATTTCTAAGAACCGGTTTAAATTTTCAAGTAAATTTAAAAACAAAACGACCAGAAACTGGTACAATTAGATCCCAAATTCCTCCCTCAATATCACCAATATCACTAGAGAAAGAAGTAGAAACATAGAGCGACGACAGTTAAACAAACGGACGACAGGCAAACCGAGTCAGCAAAGGTGGCGACTCAGAATATCCAAACCTTACTAAAAGTGTGCAATATACATAATGGGGAAACGAACCACCGACACGACACACATTAAACTGGAACCACGAACGTAACGAAAAATGAACAACCAAAAAAGGGGAAAGAATCAGAAGAATCAAAGTAACAACATATATGATTAGGGAAAGAATCAGGACCACCAACACAAAACATAAAGGAACCACAGCAAAAGCACCGACTTGGAGTCTAACTGTTGGTTATCTATTGCTCCAGCATTTCAGTGGTTTCTTGCTGTCGATTCCTCACCGTTGTTTCATGTCTGTGGTTGTTTGATTTTTGTGCTCACGGAGATGTTGGACTGATGAGTTAGGAGGCCTTCATGAACAAATTATGTGTCTTAATCGCGACGGAAGTAAGGGCGAGGATTGTGCCCACGTAAAATCGATTTAAGCCCCCCCCCCCCCCACTCCCCCTCAGAGAATTCGTTTCCGCTGACCGTTCTAAAGCGGTTCTTCTGTCGCGGTATATTTTGTAATGGTTTGTCTTTTGGGTGTTTGTGTCGCTTATATTATTTAATTTTGGATAGCCTATTGACCATTTTGTGGAAAAGAAACTGTCCATTTGGCTTTCCGCTATTGATGTTTCCATTAGGGTCTGTTGTTATATGTTTGTGTTTCATTCCCTTTGGTGTCTCTGATGGGAGCTGCGGGTTAAGAGTATCGATTCCTGATCATTGCCTCCACTTCTACTTTGGAAGGGTCAGTAAAATTACTGGTGGGTTTAAGTTAAACGTACGGGAACCCAACCCTCACCCTCACTTTCACGGTGGTTTAAACAAGTACAATGTATTTGTTTGGTCCACGTGAAGGCCAGTGAATCAACTCGGTAAACAAAGAAATCACAATTAAAGCCAAGTTGACACAAGGACGAGGACTCGACAGTAAATCGCACTGAGGTACTAAACACAACGCTACAGGAACACTGGCGCAAAAGAAAACCAGCAGTTGAACCCCGTTAGACCAAGCAACAGACATAAAATTTCCGGCTCCGACCAACTAATAAATAGCTTTAAGCCGAAGTCATCATGGAGTATGAGCTCCGATCCACCGGCGTGCAATTTAAGAGGAAAGCATAATGCATGACCGTGACTTGGTCAAACACAATGCATGCAGCCTGTTAAATAGAAATTATATTATATCCAATGCGTTTGTAAAGTTTAAAAATTTTCTGGAATTGTTCCGAAAAGCTAGCCGTATTCTATGCAATATAAAGGATAGCCTGATTATTTGGAGAAAAGATCAAAATAAAAACATTCTTTCACATGCTAAGGCACGTTAGATGCCGGCCTCGGTAGCTCAGTTGGATGTGCGTCTGACTGGTGATCAGGAGGACGCGGGTTCGATACGTGCCGGGGTCGGCAACATTCTTTCGCGGAGATTGATCATGAAATCTTTTCTAAGATCACTCTCTCCCTTCCGCTGATTCAAGAAGGGCAGTTGTCAGTTTCTGGCGAAAGAATGTGCACTGTACTGGTTAACCGCTTACTTGTAAGAATAAATGGAAAGCCATCCGATGTGCCACCCTGCCTAATATCATTTTAATTTCTGTTTTCTAGCACCAATATGGTAAACACGCTATTTTTGTTTTCAGTTTTTGAGACCATTTTATAAGCGATGACCCCATCCGTGTTATGTCTGGGGGATGGGGAGCCAAAGACAGGAAAGCTACAGAACCAACCGAATAAGATCGAGGGACTGTACTCATTTAAACTACTCGTACATACGAGACATGTGCATTCTTTCTCAATAGGAGTGACTCTGACAGCTATAAACATTAATTTGCATTTCTGGAAAATTGTTCTGAAACAATATCTGTTCTATTTTCATTTTATGAAAACAAAATCATTTCCGTTGCAGAAGCAAAACGGAAGTAATGCGATATCTAATACCGTGTTAACATCTAACAAAACTGAACCATATGAAGACACGTCCTTATAACTTTGATCCCTTAAACGCCACTTTTTATCGCCCCCCCCCACCCCCATTCGAAAAACTGGTGGAAGGGCATATAGCGTTACCCCTGCCGTTCGTCCGTCCGTTCATTCGGTCGTCCGTCCGTCCGCCGGAAACTTAAATGCAGTCAATAACTTTCTTATTTCTGGACGGTTTGTGAAATTACTTTGCAGAAATGTTAGCCATCATGAGACGATGTGTCACGCGCAAAACCCAGGTCCGTAGCTCCAAGGTCAAAGTCATACTTAAAGGTCAACGGTCAAAAAGGGGGACCGAAACATAAACACGGCGAATAATTTTCTTATTTATGGATGTATTTTGAAATTACTTGGCAGAGATGTTGACCTTCATGAGACTATGTGTCGCGCGCAAAACTCAGCTCAGGTCCAAAACTTAAATACGGCCAATAACTTTTTTCATTTCTGGATGGATTTTGAAATTACTTGGCAGAAATATTAGCCATTACGCGACAATCTGTCTCGCACAAAATCAAGGTCCGTACGTTCAAGGTGAATGTCATACTTAGAGGTCAAAGGCAAAATGAAAGGTCCGAAACTTAAACGTAAACACAGTTTATAACGTTCTTATTTCTGGATGGATTTTGAAATAACTTAGTGAGACGATGTGACTTGCTAATGACCCAGGTTGGTACCTCCAAGGTCAATGTCATACTTAGAGGTCAGAGGTGAAGGAAATATGCCTTATTCTTTTGTCCGGTCATTCTGAATGGATTTGGAAATTACTTGGTTGAAATATTAACCATCATGAGTCGATGTGTCATGTGCAAGACCTGGGTTAGTACGTCAAAGGTCAAGGCCATACTTAGAGATCAAAGTAAAGAAATGTCTTTTTTATGTGTCTTTCTTTATTTTTTACAATAACTAGAAACGTGTCCACATGCCACGGATGCCCACGCCTTAAAATATGTTGATGTAAGTATTTGACCCTCGACCGCTAAGTATGACATCGATGTTACAGGTACGGATCTGGGCCTTGCGTGTAACAAATTGTCTCATGATGGTTAACATTTCGGCCAAGTATTTTCCAAATCCATCCGTGGCATGTGGACGCGTTTCTAGTTATTGTAAAACTGGGGTTACAGAGATAAACATCATTTCTCACATTATATACAGAAAAGTGGGGTTTATGGGGATACACGTTTTCTGCCTTATTTTTGCTCAAAAATATAGATTGTAGGTACTCGTTAGAACCGCCTCATCGAGGCGGTTCTAACGAGCACCCACAATCTATGTTGAAAGCAGAAAGAAGAAAGATGTTATCATTTTACACAAAATTTGTCACTTCTGACACCATGTTGGACGCCATTATTTCACACGGACATGTTTTCCTTATGACAGGTTTAAACTATGAAACCACGGGGGACATGAGAGACATGCACATTCTCACTCTGACAGGTACACCTATTTGCAATTCTTGGATCTGGCCTTATCTTAATAATAGTCAACCCTTTGAAGGGTATTAAACATGCAAAACAATTTCTATTTTTATTTTCCTTTTATGGAAGCATAATCAGGCAAAAGGAAGTTATAAGTCATTTATACCGTCTAGGCATCTAAGAAAACTGAACCAACTTTCGACGTCTTTTGCATGTTGTACCTTAATCAACTTTTATACATGTTTTGATTTACTGGATGATTTCCCATTTACAGTCAAACTTTAATAACTCGAATATCTTTGCATCACGAAAACACGCCTATATAATTTTGACCCCCTTGAACCCCACTTTGATATAGTAAAACTGGGGTTTACAGGGGGTAAACCTTATTTTTCTTATTTCTGCTTTAAAATATAGATTGTGAGTATTCCTTAGAACCTCCTCCCTGAGGCGGTTCTAACGAGTACGCACAATCTATACGTTGAGCAGAAATAAGAAAAATATCACAAATTTTCACCTTAAAACTTTCGTTTTTTCGGCGGTCAAGTTTACAATGTGTTTGCGTGTTTTCTTAATGGGGACTATAAAAAGGTGTTCGAGATAGGTGTAGTTAGAACTATTGAGGTGGCACTAGGCCGTGGGGAGTTATCAAAATCTGTCAAGTATACACATTATGAAAACACGCCTATACAAATGCATTGCAAACTTCTTGTTTCCAAAATGGCTACTTTTCCGATGAAAAGCTGTATTATTTCTCTTATTTCTGCTCAAAATATAGATTGTGGGTATTCGTTAGAACCGCCCCAACGAGGCGGTTCTAACGAGTACGACAATCTATATTTTAGAGCAGAAATAATAAAATACGGTTTACCCCTGCAAACCCCAGTTTTACTATATAAAAGTGGAGTTTATGTGGGGTCAAAGTTATATAGGCCTGTTTTCGTGATGGTCATGTCTTCTATAAACTTAACGCATGTTATGTGCACTCATTATTATCGTCCTTATTTTTCCAAGTTGCGATAGGCGGGGCATAAATGCAGATCTGTTACAAAATAAACCCATATACAACAACGCGAGTGATCTAGTATATAAATTTATTTTAGTTCGATTGCGGTGAAAGCTTTCAAGCTTATTTGAATCGCTCTCGAACACTCATTCCAGATGTTATCACGCGCGCGAGAGAGAGGCAGTGACTTTACACCACTGCTACCCATTTACACCTGGGTGGAGTTGGGTAGTGACATTACGTCGTTTGCCTAAGGACACACCTCGCCTCCGGAGGCCGGATTCGCACCCACAACCTCTCGATCATAAGTCGAACGCGCTAACCACTGAGCTACCGAGGCTGTTTCATAACCCTTCCATATCGATTTTATGGTTTGTTTGTTTTGTTTTAATTTATTTGTTGTAAGTTTAACAAACATCCAAATAATTCAGGCGGGGTCTGACCTGGGTTTTCGGTGATATGCAAGTACATGTATTCTATATGACGCTAGGCATTTACGGGTTAAGATTACTTTCGATTAATGTTGCAAGTGGGCTGTTTTTGTAGTGGATGTTTCCTCTGATTCAACTGAAACTTATCTGATTTCCATAAGTGTTGAATAAAAACAGTTGTTTTCGAAGAAGGGTTTTAATGACCGGCGACATAATAAATCAAACTTCTTGACAGTTAAGCGAGACGCAGCGAACAGTTAAAAATCGTCTTTATGGCACAGCGAAACAAGTGAAGTCTGAATGGTTTGTTGAACAGAATAGATGCTTTTCAGGTCTTATTCAGCTTCAACCGCAAACCAATTATTTCATCCGAATGAAACAAGCCGCTCTCCATTTCGATAACAAAACCGTGCGACATAATGCACTAAAACAGCTACGTTTCTGGTTTCTTATTTATACTGCAAACATAGGTGTTTGATGCTCGTTAGATGCACCTCAATGAAACCGCCTAATTGTGGCGGCTCCAACGAGTACCCACAACCTATGTTTTGGAGCAGAAATAAGAAAATAAAATATTGAATACCCCCAGAAAACCCCAGTTTTCTCTGTATGCAGTTGGGTTTAGGATGTATTCATTTCAGACTTTTAAGGGGATGCAAGAAATTCTGCGGCTGCAACGTTTACGACAATCTACGACACAAACCATCCCACTCAGCCACACGGAATAACAAGAGTCTGAGAATTGTAGAAATGATTAGACAGCGCGGATGTTCACTTTGTTACTTGCCATAAAAGAAAACGGGTTTCCATATGGTGTGGCTTAGACTCTCGTAGCATAATTGTTATGTGTTTGGCGTCAGCTTAAAGAACTCTAAGAAAGGATGGTCTAATAAATCTGTCATAACTCATGTTTGCATTGCAAATAGGCCTCGCACTACCATACAATTACAGATACGCCTGAGAAGAAGTTGACCATTTTCGTGTTTTTTTTCCGCGTGACACGCGCATTGCGTGCGTGTAAAATTTTCGCGTTACAAAACGCGTTTCATCGCGTTCATACGCGCTTGCAACACGTTTAATATCAGCAAATGAAAGTGATTATGCAAAACGCGTTAGGTAAACTCAATACTTGTTTCTGTGCGCGAGAATTCCAACCAATAAGAATAAGACAGGTAAGTGACGATAAAACGCGTGTGTACGAGAGAACACGGGCCAATCAAAATCCTCTTTGCTCGTATGTTTGACCCTTATTTTTTGTTTTCATTTTTAATTCGTTCATGTATTAACGGCGGTACTGGTCTCTCTTATCAGTAGTGATTCGGATAAACGAACACACATTTACATTTAAAGACATATTTTGGATTTCATAGCACCCTAATGACTGGCAGTTACGAGATTATACACACTCGGGTTATTCTGAGGCATGTCAAACAGGTAGGGGTCCAAGAGAGGGTAATCATTTACCCTGGGATTTGTGTTTGACAAGTCGCGTCTATTTACGTGTTTGTGGGCGCTCATCAGAGCCGCCTTGTAATGGGTGTTAATAGTGTTTCTAACACATCTCGAAAACGCACATATATAAGTTTGACCCCGCTAAATCACACTTTTATATTGTAAAACTGGGGTTTAAAGAGGAATATATTCGTCTTCCTATTTCTGCACAAAATATAGACTGTGGATACTCGTCAGAACCGCCTTGACGAGTCGGTTCTAACGAGTTCCCACAACCTATGTTTTGTGCAGAAATATTAAATCATCAGAATTTCTAACGGCTAATGTTCAGTTTTGGTGGTAAAAATTCAATAGATTTGTATAGGCGTATTTTTGGAATGAATTACTCACAATCTCTGTTTGGAACAAAGAAAAATAGATAGATTAATTAATAAATAAATAAGGAAAATATGGCAGATGCCTAAATGAGCCGGTCAGTTTTCCTATCCTCACTATTCCTGGGTAGGCTTATACGTGAGTGGTTAACAAGTACAGTGCACATTCTTTCCCCAGAAACTGACAACTGCCCTTCTTGAATCGGAGGGGGCGCGGTATACCACAAGAATGTTGCCGACCTCGTCAGGTATCGAACCCGCGTCCCCCTGATCAACAGTCAGATGCGCATCCGACTGAGCTACCGGGGCCGGTATTTAACAGGTGGAAGATTCCATTTGGCGCAATTTGGCAAAAAATGCAGACCCAGATCAAACGCAACAGAAATAGGCGTCTGATCAGCTAGGACCTACATTGCTGGCAAAAAGTTCAGGCATTTGTTTTTCAAATTTTAAATGTTGAAAAAACAACCTCACACGCTTAAATTTTGAAATGGACTTGTTCTATTTACAAGATGGAAGATTCCGTTTGGTGCAAAATGATAAAAACAGACAGACTCAGATCAGGCGCAGCTGAAGAAGGCGTCTGATCAGGGCCTGCATTAGATGCAAAAAGTTCAGGTATTTCCCAAATAAATGTCGAAGAAAACACAACCTGATTATCCTACATTTTGAAATGGACTATAGTTATGTTTAAGGTGGGAGATTCCATTTGTTAAAAAATGGGTAAATAAAACAAATGAAAATTACAAAAATAAATAAGTGAAAAAAAATTGTCCGCTATTGTGAGTGACTGAACATGAAATATTTCGGAAACTTTGAAGAAAAGACAACCGCACACTGTTTATTAGGTGGAAGATGCCATTCGACGCCAATAAGCAAAAAGTGCAGACCAAGATCATACGCAACAACATAATGTGCCTGATCAGGGCCTACATTGTTTCCAAACGGTTCAGACATTTTCAAAATAAATTTTAAAGAAAACTGCACCCCACACTCTTAATTTTTTAATTGGTCTTGTGCTATTTACAAGATGGAAGATCCCATTAGGCGCAAAATGGCAAAAAGTGTAGATCCAGATCAGACCTAGCAGATGTAGGCGTCTGATCAGGAACTACCTTGTTTGCAAAAAGTTCAGTCATTTTCTAAATTATACATTTTGAAGAATACGCAACGTCATACACTTTAATTTTGAAATGGACTTAACAAGGTGGAAGATTCCATTTCTCGCCAAATGGCAAAACAGTGCAGACCCAGATCAGACGATGCAAAGAGTTCAGGCATTTTCCAAATCAATTTCTAAGAAACCACAACGTGATTCTCCTGAATATTGAAATGTACTCATGCTATATATAAGGTGGAAGATTCTATTAGGTAAACAAAATGGGTTAATTAAACAAAAAAATAAAAATTACAAAAATAATTATTTGTAAAAATGGGCCGCTTCTGTGAGTGAATGAACATGAATTATTCCGGAACATCTAGAATAAGTGGCGCTAATGAGGTGTCTTGTTGTTTTCCAGTTTCTCCATGTCGCGGGTCGTCAGCTGGTGGGGTCCCAGAGAACGAATCCATGCCGGCTCTACACCGTAGCCGTTCGGTACCCTATTCCCCATTGCCGGTGAACAGGGAGACCATCGCTCGGCTCCAGCCCCGTCCGTGTGTGTCGTCTCACGTCTCGGGTGTCTCCGAGCCAACGGGCATCCCCTTGCCCTGTAGCTATTCGCCGAGCTCCGTCCTGAGGGGTTTTTAAAACGGTGCCGTGACCTTTCCAGGTCTCGGTGGGGCTTATATTTTGTCTTCCCGTTTACTTCAGGAGTGCATGTGTCCTGTTGCTAAAGGGCATCTTTATCTGTTGGAGTTTCTTGGCTAGGCGTGCGTCCTTTTTCAAGGGCTGTGGATGTGCTGCACAGTTCCAATGTGAGCTTTATTTTGGTGCAGCGTAGATTAGTTGTAGTAAATCGGAACTTCATTCTAAAAGCTTGGCTCCGTGACAGCACTGCGTTTAAGTTTTAGCAGTGCTGTGCCTTGGGTTTTTGCGGTTTGCCGCAAAGGGGTGTGGGTTGTTTATGTGTAATGGGGTAGGCTCCGAGTTTGAACTTATCAATAAGGGGATCGTTTAGCAGTTAATTTTGTTTGAAAGTTTCATTGCGATTTGGAAGACGCTTCTAAAGATTGCTATACACGTTTCCATGTTACGTGTTATGCACCTTATATCCAATCAGGGGATTCGAGACATAAAGTTTTTAGCCATTTTGTGGTGCATATTTGCATGCATTCACGTGGACACGCTGCTTATAATAATGATCTTTATAGCCCCAAGTTGCACCTGTGTGTCATAAAACTTTTGTCAATAAACATCCTGCATTTTGACAGTCAACTTCAATCGATATGCAGTACCTATATTTTACCCTTTACCCCCAGGCAAATGTAAATGAATAATTGACTTGTCCTCTTTTCGGAAATAATCAGATATGTTATGTTCTAACTGAAAAAAAATCTGAAACAAGGAAAATGTGAAGAAATAAAAAAAAAGGAAGTAGAAATAACAGTATGTGCGAAATAGTTACACAGTATTGTTGCTTATGAAACGCGAAGCAGTCTGTGAATGCGCATTATCTGCGTTTCGACACTCAGGTTTGGTTGGCTGATCAACATTCGCGATTTACGGGCAATATCGCGTTATTCATAAAAGCAGTTGATTGGCTAAAATGTCATTTGCAAATGAAACGCGTGAATCGCGAGTGCGAATCTCGCGCGATACAAATGCGATACAAATGCGAAACAAATGCGTGTGCGCTGTACTCTCTCAAGCGTATGTATGTCTTTATTTATTTTTTATTAATTTTATGTTTTATTTTATTCTATTTTTAGTTCATTTATTGGTTTATTAATTTTTGGTTTAACGGTCCTTCAAAGTTTATTTAACTTATTTCGAGCCGATCATTAATCTGAGGTGGGTGATAACAGGAGTACCCTGAGAAAAAACATCTTACCTTCCCATGCACAATATGGCGTCCCATATGTGACCCGAGAGAACCACAACTGTAAAAACCGAATGATTAGTCAGCATTCTTATCCACTAGGCCAGAAAAGCCCGTAAAATGGTCTGGATCACGCGGGTCATCACGTCACTTAAACCCATTTCAGACTGGAAACCCCTGAATGGGTACCGTGGCAAATAGTGCAGGCCCAGATCAGACGCCGCAGAACGCGGCGTCTGATCAGGGCCCCCACTGTTTGCTAAAAGTTCTGTCATTTTCCTAATTAATTTTGAAGAAAATACAACCTGACACCCCTAAATTTTGAAATAAACTCCTGCTATATATAAGGAGGAAGATTCCATTTGGTACAAAAAGGGTTAAATGGCTACAAGACTGTTTCATCTCTGTGGTTGTTTGATACTTTGTGTTCTCAGAGATGCTGCACTGATGAGTTAGGAGGAAGCCTTCATGCGGACTGAACAAATTTTTTGTCTCAATCGGGACGGCAGTACGGGGAGAGGATTGTGGCCACATAAAATCGATTTAAGCCCCTCAATTACCCCTGTGAAATTTTTTTCACTGACCGTTCCAAGGTGTTTCTTTCGCGGTTTATTTTTGGTTATGGTTTGTCTTTGAGTGTATGTATCGCTAATATCGGTTTGGTTTGGATAGTAAATGACCACTTTGTGGGCAGATAACCGCATCCCACCCCAACACACAATTTAATGTATATTTTAGTATATTTTAGACTCTTTAGACGTGTGTCACTGCATGCATTTATATTGATATATTGCGCAGTGAATGTCTTGTCATGGTAACGCTTAGATTATGTTCATCAATTTGTCGAATCTTCTGTCGTTTGTTAAATCCTTTTAGTACAACATGGAATCTTCCTCTTATATATAGCAGGAGTTCATTTCCAAATTTAGGGGTGTCAAGTTGTGTTTTCTTCAAAATTATGAAGATTGCTGAACTTTTAGCAAACAGTGGAGGCCCTGATCAGACGCCGCGTTCTGCGGCGTCTGATGGCGTCTGATCTGGGCCTGCACTGTTTGCCAAGGTACCCCTTTAGGGGTTTCTGGTACTGAATGGGTTAACTGTCCCCAAGCCAGGAAAGATGTAAGAAAATGTTTAAAAATCTCGTACACTGCCCTCGGACAGCTGCAAATAAAACTCGATTACATATTAGCATTCACCAAAACATGCACAAGTTACAGTCGGCCGGCACCCGCCCATAGGGGCTTGAAGAAATATATGGGCTGCATGATGCTTCCACGCAGAGCTGAATCCGGCCCGCACACTAATACTGGTAAACCGCTAAGAGGATCTAAGCCGCCAAGAGGATCTAAGCCTATCCAGGAACCGCGGATCCGCGGTGGAGGCGGACCGTCCATGCTTATAAACCCTATTGGTCTTATTGGGCGAGAGGGCTTGAGATGTCATTTCATCTCAGTGTCGGGTAAAAGTCCCACAAAATTTGAAGCAAAGTCTCCAAAATGACCTTTAAAGTGTTGACAGGGACGTTAAACCTCAAATCAAACAACGGAGAGCTAACGTTTTATTTATGTATGTATGTATGTATGTATGTATGTATGTGTGTATGTGTGTGTGTGTGTGTGTGTATGTGTGTGTGTGTGTGTGTGTGTGTGTGTGTGTGTGTGTGTGTGTGTGTGTGTGTGTGTGTGTGTGTGTGTGTGTGTGTGTGTGTGTGTGTGTGTGTGTGTGTGTGTGTGTGTGTGTGTGTCTGTATGTATGTATGTATGTATGTATGTATGTATGTATGTATGTATTGCAGTCGGCTTAAGTGATGACTAAGATGCGAAGCTTTTCTAAAGTCTTGATGCGGTTATTTCAGTCTTAGAAAATCAATATTTGCCAATATGATACGTTAAGTGCGTTTAACCCTTCTCTTGCTGAATATTCAGGTTAGCCACTCCCAGTTCTGACTTTGAACCAATCAGATTACTTGATGTAATTTGCTCCTACAAATTCATAAATTGAATGTCAAACAGTGTAGATCCCGATCAGATGGCTTCTTCAGAAGCACGCCATCTGATCTGGATCTACACTGTTTGCAACGAAAAGGGTTGTCGTGAACAGCAGGATAAGAGTTAAAGGGTTGTCTCTGTCATTAAAGAGGCACTAAAGGCTCGTCAAGAAAGCGAATAACGAAACTATCAGGCGAGCCCCAGCGATGATCCAAGACTAATATCAAATAAAGGCACTGCCTTTTGAGCAAACACACTCATTTACACCGGTAGCGGGACAACTCGGCACATTTACACCCCCTATGTAGTTAACAGTAGTAATTTGGTATCCGAACATGTTCCATATACATAGCCATAAGCTGTCAATCTTAAAAACTTGAAAGTACCTGGGCATCATTTATTTCAGAAACATGTCATGGGAATCCCATTTTGATGCAACTTTTAAAAAGCAAACATCAGCCTGGCGTTTCTTTGGAAGGAAGATAACCAGCTGGTCTGAAGATGTTAAAGCATGATGGTAGAGACTATGAGTAGACTTATCCTTGATTATGCCACATAAGTATGTGCCCAATATAGAATCCAGCAGCACGAGACGGTGCAACGGCGAGCAGCTCGGTTTGTCAGAGGTGACAAAACCTGAATTACCGCAAAGTGATACAATACCTTGGCCAGCAAACTCACCAGCATTGACATCAAGATGCCAATGCTGGGCATGATCTTTCTCTGGGCTAAGTGGACAGCCATGCATGCAGGTTGTCCGACCAGAAAACAGCGAACAGTAGAGGATACTCCCTGGGGTATATTGACTAACATCTTCTCTCGGCACAAACACTCACTCACACAGACCAGACCAGAAAACAGCGAACAGTATATGATACTCTCTGTGGTATATTGACTGACATCTTCTCTCAGCACAAACACTCACTCACAAAGAATATTGTCACTTCAGGGATCCTTGGGGACTTCAAAAGAGATCTTGCCTAGATTACATAAAAACTGTTTTTCAAAGTTTTTCATTCGTTCTGTTGTGAGGCAAAGGTGACGGGAGTCCAACTGATATGGACTTACAGTTGGGAAAGGCAAATTGTCCTTGCAAAGGTAGGGGTAGGGGGGTGGCATTGTTACTTCTTCTGTTTGTACACTTTTGTTCATTTTCCCCTTTCCCCTTTGTACCTCCCTCGCTTCTCCTCTACTACCTGTTCTATCACTTTTGTCCTTTTCTCTTGGAGATGACAGAAAATAACCGACCAGGGTGGACATGTCGTTTAACCCAAAACAATTTTTATGAGCTTCACCCCCGCTTTGCACATAGCCTATGTATGACGATGCTCCAGTGTTGGTCCTGTGTGCACTTTAGCCTGCACTAAAGAAAATTTGATAGGGTGACTCAGTTAGTTTGCAGCAGTTAGCTTGCAGCGTTACTTTGCAGCAGTTAGTTTGCAGCATGGACACTTAAAAGTCTCCCGAAGCACTAGCGTTATGCTATGGATTTGGGGCTTATCATCACTTTGTAAATATTGGGAAGGTAGAAATCCACAAGTAGCCAGATAGCTCATTGTGTCTCTTTCTATTCCCAGGGCTTAATTTTATACCCCTGAGTAATGGTTTATGAAAAGATTTAATTGCTTGGTCAGACGAAAAGCGCTTGTCGCCCTACCGAGAAGCTCCGGTAAATGCTTCGGTAAATGCTCCGGTAACTCGTTGGTCCAAAAACGGTGCTGGGTTTTACGTTCAGTTCATTTAGACGCGTGACGTAGTTTCGAAACTTTCCCGCGATAAAACTTCAGCGTTGGACGAAACGGTCTTCGAAAAGAGCTTCTTTAAATTATTTCGACGCTTTTTGTGTTTCTGTTGTAATAGGACTGGACTCCTTTTGGTTTTGAAAAGCAATTTTTGGATGTGAATACAATTCTCATGAACTCTGTAAAGATGGTGGATTATCGCGAGAATATGAACGAGATTCCAGGCGAGATTTGGGTGCCTAAGTATGTTGTTCCAGCCTCTCTACAGTAATGCAAACACTTCGTGTGTTTGCTATAAATGAACGAATGGAGAATTGCCGGGGGCATGGCCCAATGCGTGGCTGACCTTTGACATTGTGGCGATCAAGCATTGTTCTGACACATTTCAACAAAAATTGCATCTGTCGTTGTAGGTCCGCGTTCGTTACGTCGTTTTTTGGAACCCGCGGCATTCAAAAGTATTGATGGACACTATATGTCTTATTTCTGAGGTCAGTTTGATAAAAAATATCCCACAGATTGAAATTGAATATGTCAAATGTGCATGATTACAGTGTGCAGTCGTACACAATTTGACTTTTTATCAATGACAATCCACACCTCTGCCCTATTACCATAAACCGGGAAACCTCAACAAAAATACATTTAATGATTTAGCTAAGTTTCTGCGAAGTTCTGCAACGGATGGTCAGGTGTTTTTTCTTGTTCTCCGGTTTTCGCCCGTCTATGATTAACCCATTGAGTACCAGAAACCCCTAAACAGTGCAGGCCCAGATCAGACGCCACAGAACGCGGCGTCTGATCAGGGCCTCCACTGTTTGCTAAAAGAAGTTGAGCCATTTTCCTGATTAATTTCAAAGAAAATTCCTGATTAATTTCAAAGAAAACACAACCTGACACCCTTAAATTTTGAAATGAACTCCTGCTATATATAAGGAGGAATATTCCATTTGGTGCAAAACGGGTTAACGATCGGATCGACAAAACCGTAATAATCTTGAATGGACCGTAAAACAAAAAAGCTACATTCTACGTTATTTCGCGATTAAAAACGGATAATCCGTTTGATTTGATGCCTCGATCAATCCCATTTCCGTCACATGGTTACCTTTTATCCGACATTGCTAGACTTCTACCCTACCTAAAACAAACAACGAATGTGCGGTCAAATGTTATAATAGACTTGACATAAAGTGCAAGTCAGTCGTCATAAGCACAAGTCAGGATGATAGTTCTGTCGCAATCATAAATTATTCAGGCTCGAATTGCAGGGGTGAAAATGTGAGCAGCTGGTCTATATTTATTTATTGTTATTCGGAGTCAGACAATTTGTCCATATTTAATCAAATTGGCGAAAGGATATTTCTGGGTGTTGACTACATTATTAAAAAGACTTATACTTTCTTTCTCTTGAAGCTGACACTTTCTCTTGAAAGTTGCAAGGACAGTTTGTTTGTTTGTTTGATTTGAGGTTTAACGTCCCCGTCAACACTGTAAAGGTCATTTTGGAGACGTTGCTTCCAATTTTGTGGGACTTTTACCCGACATTGAGATGAAATGACATCTCAAGCCCTGTCGCCCAATGAAACCAATAGGCTTATTAGCATGGACGGTCCGCCTCACACCGCGGTTCCTGGACAGGCTTAGATCCTCTAAGCGGTTTACCAGTACTAGTGTGCGGGCCGGATTCAGCAAGGACAGATAAATGTATGTACACTAAATGTTGAAGGTTATGTCACAGTCAAAGTTCCTCGAAACATGAAGGCTAATAACACGCAAGGTAGTCTTTGCAACGGCACGAAATTATGCATGCTTCGAGGCACCTAAACACACAATTAATGTGGACCATTATTTAACAGGATGGGCCTCTGTGGCCTAGTGGTTAAGAGCGCTGACTCTTGATCATTGCAGACTTTCGGATGAGTCTTTAAACCGAGGTCCCGTCTCCGTATGACCTTAGCTGTAGGTGGGACGTAAAACTAAAACTCACTCACTCACTCTTGATCATTAGGTCTCTCACCGCTGTAGTTCGAGCCTCGCTCGGGTCACATGTGAGACGCCAAGTTCTGCAACGGAAGGTCAGGTAATTTTTCTCCGGGTACTCCGGTTTTCGCCCACCTCTGATTAACGATCGGCTCGATATGAGTGAAATAATCTTGAAAGTGCCGTAGAACCAAAATCAAACCATTATTTAACAGTCAAAGTTTATTTTCCTACGGGCCTCCGTTGCCTAGTAGATAACAGCGCTGACTCTTAATCACTAGGCTCTCACTGCTATGGTTCGAGCCTGGCTCGGCTCACATTTGAGACACCAAGTTCTGCAACGGAAGGTCAGGTGTTGTTTTCTACGGATACCCCGGATTTTGCCCACCTCTGATGAACGATCGGCTCGATATAAGTGAAATAATCTTGAAAAAGCTGTCGCGAAGAACGCGATTGTATATTAATGATTCCCTAAAATGACACCATTTATCCGACGGTCCTGTTGTAACCGTCAGGTCAACGGTTTTGATTTTGTAGAACACGATTTTTATGTTAACTTAAAAAGTTATGCCACTTTTCATTGTATGTTCTTGCCACCGGTGAATGATTTGGTATAATATCAGGAAACTCTGTACATTACAATAACACATCCGTGTGATTTTGTGCATTTTTTAAACCTAAAAAAAGGCCATTTTTCTGATGAAAATTTGTGATATTTTTCTTATTTATACTCCAAAGAAAGGTTTTTGGTGCTCATTAGAACCGAGTACCCACAACCTACACTCAGTGGCCATAAATGAGTTCCCAAAATGGCTGACAAAAAATGGAAAAATATGGTCTGAAATAATTGCAATTTCCTAACTAATTACAAATCATACACAAATGCTAATTGGCCCATATCACTAATTATGGTATATGTTTACGTCAGCACTAAGTACAATGATGATATAATCAGTTGCCATGGCAACACCAGACAGCATACAGATTATCACCTTTCTTTTGAAAAAAAAAGGGTAGGTGTACTAAAAGAGTTATAAAATTATCAATTTCTGATCTTTTTTAATTATAAATTGGTAGAAATGTTGGCAAAATACTGACAAACAATCAGATTGTATATAATTTTACACAGAGACAATACATTATGGAAAATTAACCTGCTTTCGGATGGAGCATAAATTGCTGAAAATCGCCGAAAAGCAAACTTTTTTTTGGTGATAGACACTAAGGAAACAGACAGAAAACGGTATCTGTGATATATCTGATAAGCGAGATATTGAATCATAGTTTCTAGCAAAAACTGTTGGTTTGAATATATTTTAGGGGACTGAAGCAGCAAGGAGGTCAAGGAAAAAAATGGGTTTATTTGAACAGCCTTGCACTCTTTGCGCTCCATAAAACAACATAAAAATGGGTTGTAAAATTTTGTAAAAAACATTGTTTGTTAAAAGCACCATTTTGGACTATGTTTTTACAAAAGACTTCATCATTCGTATAACAATGCCAAATAAATGTGTCAAACTCTACGGGTACCCCCATAAAGACTAACACTCATCTTGATGTATATCCACTGTTGATAGCTACACTTCCTATATCAAAGAAAGATTCTTCTTTTCAATGATTGTTAATTAAACATTGGAGAGGGAGCCAGTAATTTAGATAGAAACGATGCAGCCTACTTACTTAATGTTTCCATAGCAACTATTTTACTGCCAGGGGCAAAATTACCCCACCCATTTTTAATAATGTATGAATTAAATTGGACATGTTTGGTTTTTCAGCTGTCCATCATATTAAAAAGACATCAGAGTAACCAAAATTAAAAAGATTATAAGAGAAAATCTGAATCATTCAGAATAAGAAGAAATCTGTGAGGCAGTGCATATTTTTAATCCATTTTTAAAACCACGGTACTCTAAATGAAGAATGCACCAGAGCAATGCATGGCAAGATTTCTAAGAACAATTGCTATATTTGTTATTGATAATGAATAAACAATACCAGCTAGTAAACATAGCATGCATTGACTCTTTTATTTTTAAGTAATTTGATCTGGAAATGTAGTCACAGATTTACGCACATCACGATGTCAAACAGTTTTGGGAACTCATTTATGGTCACTGAGTGTATGTCTTGGAGCATAAATAAGGAAAATAATGTATACCCCCGTAAACCCCAGTTTTCTCTATATAAAGTTGGGTTTAAGGGGGTCTTTATTACACGGACTTGTTCACGTGATGACTTGCCAGAGTTCGAATAAAATATGTTACGGGTAATAAAAAGTGTAAAACAAATGGAACTAGTTTATTATCGACAGTATTCATAAAATTAAAAATAGGATATATTAGTTAGCAACATCAACAAGCACCTAGCCTTTGAGAGCGTTCTTGCTGACTTCCAACATGGTTTTCGAAGTCAGAGGTCTTGTGAAACTCAATTAGCTCAATTTCAACACGATATAGTGAGATATCTGGATGAGACTATAAACTTTGCCACAAACAGAATTTCTTGATCACCATGGACTTCGCCCGTACCTCACGGAATGCTGTTGTATAAATTGGACTACTATGGGATAAGAGGATCTACACAAAGGTGGATTATTTCATGGCTCTCTGAGCGCGCCCCTGTTTTATCTGGTGCCCTCAGAGGTTCGGTCCTTGGGTCGGTCCTTTTCTTGGTATCCATTCATGATCTCCCTGCTAATATCAGGTTATCTGCCCGGTTGTTTGCTGATGATTGTGTCCTGTATAGGAACATATATTCTCCTTATGACTGTCTTATTTTACATGATGGCATGGATCGACGAGCACAGTGTGATGCCGATTGGCAGCTGAAGTTGAATGTGGCCAAATCGTCACCTACATGTATATGCAATACTGT
The DNA here is from genome assembly GCA_963580285.1 of Lucinisca nassula. Lineage (NCBI taxonomy): Eukaryota > Metazoa > Mollusca > Bivalvia > Lucinida > Lucinidae > Lucinisca > Lucinisca nassula. Next base: position 173,663,806 of record OY757013.1, on the reverse strand, counting down.
TGTTACTGATCTTTCTATCAAAAGTTACATATCACAAATTACATTTTTTGATAAATTTGTTCATCTCTCTAACCTCTACATATACACCAAATATTGAAGCTGGATTATGAAAAGATAAACCGTAATTAAAACATCTGGAAAGTATTGTAACTCAAACCGGCATATTTTCTATAAGCGAAACTATTGTAACTGAAGTTAAATAATACAATAGTGATCTATACTATATTTGATAAAACTTAATAATATTGTTATTTAATTCAGAAAAAGAACAGTAAGTAAATAGGAAAAAGGCTTATATTTTCAGTTAGAATAGTTTCGCACATTAGAAAAAGTTATGTCACATATTCTTCTTTATTTCCTCCAAAATGAAGATCATACAATATATTAACAGACACATGTAATATTTATATACAAGCGAAACAAGAAGTAAATGGAACAAAAATTGCAATACGAATCATGAATTGGAAGCAAAATATCCATGCCACATGCGGACGGCTATCGAAGAAACGGATACGCCATAAGTGATATATGATTCTAACATATAACTTCTGCGAGACTGCAAGTAATATGACAGGAGTACACATGAGGCATGGTCATACATGTAGTATTGTTCTCCATTAAAGAAAAGAGTACAAATATTTTTTTTTTTTTTTTTTTTTTTTTGGAAAAAAAAAATACACGTTAATAGAATGGATTTACTTATGCTTCATTTTACTTGTCATGAAAAGGTAGCAGACTTTGTGAATTTCATCCAGACTCTATGGAGATTCACAATACAAATTATCTGAAAAATTTCTTCTCTGTTTTGTAACATTTCAGCAAGTTCATTAGACTGAGCTCCGAGAAGAACGAGAGAAAGCACTTCGTTACTAAGACCACCAAGAATCGCAAAAAGCTTATGATCGAATTGATAAATGTTTTCCCAAAGAATTAATCTTTCTTCTTGTACATAATAACATTCACTTATACAATGATCTATAATATTAGCGCATGCCTTGTTACAGTTTCGACAAATCCGACGGTCAGCATTATTGGTAACTAAATTGGACATCATTTGTACAACAGATCTGCACTGAGGTAAAAACGTCGGTTTCTCTTTGGAAAAGACCCAAAGCTCACACGGTTTAAACTCACTATGCAGACACCTAAAGCGGCTAAATTCAGGAGCTGATGTTCTGTTATACCAGTTACCAACCTCGTGACTGTTTATCTTACTTCTTATTTCTCGTTTCCAAGAATATTTACTAGGAAAGTGACCAGTAAGAAGATACTGATCCAGATATTGCCTTAGCGCATATTGGTCGAGTAAACGAACAATGTCAGAGATAAATCCTTCTTGAGGTTTCCCGTATGTGCTGAATGAATCTAATCTAACCAAAAATACATTTTTCACCCAAATTTCCGAATTAAGTCTACAAAACTGTCCAAATAAAATTAATTTTCTATAATTTATTTCGGATTCCAATGACCAAATACCAAGTAAACTGAGAGCTACATCAGTACGACATCTTAAACGCAAATTTTGCATATACTTCACACAATACCTATGTGCTCTTTCCAAGAGTAAAATGTCAGTTTCATTCAGATTATACCAAACTTCACATCCATATAAGGCTTTTGGTAATACAACAGAACAATATAGCTTTTTACACGATAGAGGATGCAGACCACTTGCATCTACTAAACCGCAGTGAACTAAAGATAGAAATGTACCTTTAATTTTATCTGCTGCCTCTTTCAGATTTACTTTGAGACCTGTATATTTATTACAATTAACACCCAAATGTTTGTAATTTTCTGTTTCCTCAATAATGTTCGGGCCTAAATACCATGTGCGATCCGAATTGCTATAAACAAATGGTGTCTCATTAAAGACTATAACCGAGCATTTAACTGGTGCATACTCAAAATGCCATTTACATGAATATCGATAGCAAATACTTAATAAAATATTAAGACCTTGTTTTGACAAAGACGCTAATAGCATGTCATCAGCCACCGTGGGACAACAAACACAAATACTGGCAATACAAAGACCAGTTTTACAGGCGATAAGTTCATCTAGAAGTTCATCTATGAAACATAGGTACAGAAAGGGAGATAATACACCACCCTGGCGGGTTCCCTGCAAAATAGGGAACCAATCTGAGTAGTGGCCCATAAATAATACTTTACTCTCCATATCCACATGTAAATTAATAGTTACCTGCAACAATCTAGATTTGATACCAAACTCATAGAGTTTAACAAATAACCCATGGTGCCAAACTTTATCGAACGCCTTCTGCACATCTAAAAAACCTACAAAAAGCTTACTCTTATTCTCCTTCGCAAATAAGATGCATTCTTTGAGCATAACAGATGTCATATTGCAGCCAATGTTTTCTCTGAAACCACCTTGCAAACTATTAAGCGGTTTTGTTATATTAGCCTTCACCTTTGTCAACAAAATTCTTTCAAATAATTTCAGTACAGCAGAAGAAAGAGTTATTGCTCGATAGTTATTAGGGTCAGACTTTGATTTTTTCCCACCCTTATGAAGCGTAATGATTACTCCCTGTTTCAATGTCTTTGGTATATGTCCAAAAGTATACATACTGGAGAACAATTTTGACAGTTGCTGAAATAGCGCCAGACCACCATTTATCAAATGTTCATTGTAAATTGCATCGAGACCACAAGCCTTCTTAGATTTGAGATTTTGAACAGCTTCCGATATTTCATTCACAGAAATATGTGTGTCTGTGGGATTGCTATCATGGCCTGATGAGATCTCATTAAGGATATTACTTAGCTTACCCGCCACCTCTTCTTTGATGCCAGAATCAAAATGGGGTCTCTCAGTGTCAGAATACAGGTTACCAAAGAACTCTCCCCAGTTGTGCGCAATTTGTTCTGAGTCACGGTACATTACGCCATTAAACTTTATTTCACTGCCAGCATGCGACTTGGTTAATTTTCGTCTGGCATTAACTTTACGCCAAAAGAAAGAGCTGTCGACCTCAGCTGCTTGGTCAATTTCTGAATTTGTTTCTTGTAAAAAATTTTCAACGCACTTACGATGATGGGAACGAAACAAACGTTTAGCGTTTTTATATTCGAGATATGAGGTATAGTTATTACCTCTGGGACGCCCTTCTAAAAGCCATTTACCCCGTTTTTCTCGCATTATAGCATGTAAGTCTTTCAAAGGACGACTCCAGTATGGCTTCAAATAAGGTCTGAATACTGTTTTTGGAAACACTTTATCAGAGACCAGCGAAATACAATGAGCTATATTGGTGTAGCATTGGTCGATTGCATGCGGCGAGTTTAGTTCATTGCCGCAACACACATCTTCCAAACTGTTACATAACTGCATTTTATATTCATGTAAGATTTCATTATCCAGTTTACTCCACTTGATGTGAGACCGACAAGAGTATTCATCGCTAATAAAATCCGTTGCCGGGATAGCAACCCCACAGACGACAGGCCGATGACGTGATACATTGATGGCATCATCATCAAGAACTTCACAGAACAATACAAGATCGAGACTTGAATCTGTTATTAAGATGTGATCAATTAAGGACTCGTAAAGGTCTCCATAGGAAACGAAAGTCGATGTACAACCCATGCATAGTGGTAAAGTATTAATCGATAAGAAATTATAATATCTCATCATCTGTAACAAGTACCTACCACGATCATCTGTGCACTTAATATATCTCTGCCCCTGTAAATGTGCATTAAAATCTCCCATGACAATGACCATCCCCTGTTCAGAGTACATATTAATAACAGATTGCAAGTAATCGATAAAATCCCTGTATTTTTGTATAGGATGGGATTTACAAGGCGCATAAACCTGAAGAAAATACATGAACCTGCAATTGCTAATTCTATACTGAATGCCACATATATTGTCACTGTCTATACTGAGTGGCGAAATATTGTTAGATAGACATTTATGCCATAAAATAGCCACACCACCTTTTCCAGCTTTTCTAGTACCATATACAGACACATCATCATCACAAACACCATGACTGGTGTATGCATCATGAATTGAGTTGAGAAAGTGTATATTACTATAATATAGCCAATGTTCTGATAAACCCAGAATATGAAGATTTTTCTTCTGCAAAACATTGCTAATATAAGCTGCACTGGACATAATACCAGTGGCATTCCAGGTAGCAAAGTTTATAGTATTCATATATTAAAAAATAGAGAATAACACGCTATTATCTAAGTCACCAGTAGCTGTAGCCCTCACAAGCATTATTGACCAAATTGTTATTAGCAAAGTTACTGTCTGCATTATTAGCAACGTTACTGTCAGTGTTCCAGGAAGATTCAATTCTATTTTTATATTCTACCTTAGAATACCAGGGCCTGCAAATTACACCATGCGGCCAAAACCCTGATTCGAACAGTTTCATACCGTGTTCACCATCAACGTTCAACCTAATAACGGCTCTATCCTGATCTCTATACCTTCGGATATTTAACCAGCTAACTGTTACACCCCTACGCAAAACATAGTTTGTAAGTTTTTGCTCTGTAATACTTGGTTTAAAGCCCCCGACGTAACAGCGAATACTGCGTCGCCTAATATGGGTAACGAAGTCATCATCATTGTCGATATTCCCACCACTCGACGACATATCATTGTTTGTGATCTCCGAAGGCCTATAACAAGGCCCATTATCATTGATATTCCCACCGCTCATCGATGTATTATAGTCTGTGGCTTGTGAAGGCCTATGAGGACGCCCACGACTGGGTACGCGTTTAGTAAGCCTCTCAGAAATTCGCACTGGGATTACTGGTGGTTTAACGGCAGTGGAGTTAAAACCCTGCTTGAAGTTACTGTCCTGCTTACTTGGCTGCTTTAGAGCGTCACTGTAGGACGAAGCAGACGAGTCCATTGCGTTATTACCAATATCCGTAGATGGACACAATCCAGAGAATCTACTCGCCACGGTAACGCTATCATTGGCAGAACCATCGCAATTATTTTTTCCGTAATCAGTTTTACGTTGCCGAGGATTATCATCCTCTCCGAGAACACCACTTTTAGTGTTATGTGGATTACCACCCGTGTTGCGGTTCAGTATGGACTGTCTTTCACTGTCAGTGTTCTGGTCAGCTACATTTGAAAAAGAGACGTTATTCGTATTTTCCCTGTAAAATTTCTTTATAACGGGACAGTATTTAAGCCTCGGACGCGCAACATCACCAGAACCATTAAACACGAAAGGATTACTATTGTCACGTGTCTCGCTGGAGATGTTCTCCGACGCTGAAGCTGCATTGACAGATTTATGAACTTTCTCTGCCTGAAAACTTTTATTTAGAGTTTCACCAGATCCATTTGCTGATTGCTTATTAACCATAGTTTCTGACACAGGACTATTTAAGCACTCATTCTTATCAGATTTACTCTCAAGTTTATTCACCCTTTTCTCCAGCTTGGTGATGGACGATAATTTCTCATTAAGCTGTGAATATTTCAGTTCAAAGGTTTCACTACACAAAGAGAGTTCTTGACGCAAAAGTTTGACGTCATTTTTGACGTTTACAACACCATTTGAACGCTCGTCCGTAATCCTATCAACAGACTGACGCAACTCTATCGCCGTTGAACTCAGGGTATCAACTGTAGACTGAATACTGGTTTTGAGCTCCTTCAGATCATTCTGTACTGAACTTATTTTATTATTAAGTTGCTCCTTTAGGTTAACATTCTCTTGCTTAACTGCCAACAAATCGGTCTGTATGTCCGCAATTAAACCCCGCATAAGCGTCAATTCAGTGTCTGAATCCGACATGGATAAGTTTCTGTTTGCCAGCAATGAGGCATCCGCACAAGATGGAGTTCTAGTTAAATGTGAGCCCTCTTGAAACTTCGAATTACTAATAACGGATTTGAGATCCTCAAACGAAGCACCATCGAGAACCGAAGTCAATAAATAGACGTCACCACTCAGCTTCGTTGCAACACTTTCGCCAGATCTAGTATTTAGTCGCTTCTTAAGCTCAGATGTACTGGGGTACGGACATTCTTCCAACCCCTTTAACTCACAGAATAAGGTTTCGCGCAGCTGTTTTAACTGGGTTTCATCAGAGCAAAAGTCCTCGACAATTTTGGATACAAACAAAGACTTCGGAAGTTCCCTATATAACTGAACGATCCTTTGGACATTTTCCGATGGAATTGACACGTGATCCTCAGACTGTATTATTTCATTATATAATTCGTCCACATTAGCATCAGTTACATTCACTAACTGTCTACTTGAAACATTTATGCTTTGAAGCGATTTTATTCTCTGACCACATTCGAAACTACTATCAGGTGAGTAGACTTGTTTCACTGATGTTTGCTCATAATCATCATTTGCTAAAATAACTGGCTTAAGTTCTGTAAGAACCTTTTTATCAGCCATTGCGGTGCTTAGTACTAGGCTCTAATTATAATGTGGCCAACCTGTGCTACCATAGATATACGACCTCAAAGCCCGACATTTTCCGTAAAACTCCGTAGTTTCCCGCAAAGTTAAACTATTCTGGTATCCCGGTAGCGGTTCCCCAACCATTGTATCATCTTATAACACGGGTACCAGTAATATGTAGTCCGTCAAGCGTGACGAATTTGGCGCGATAGCCCTGTTAAGCCGAATCCGTTACTAGTCAATGAAAACACAAAAGAACGGGCCTTCAGGGCAGGTTAGCTAGGTCAGTTGAACAATAAGTGTTATTATTTGAAGATTCAAGGAGAAATATTCAGACAGTCAAGATAGAAAATACAAATGATATCTTAACTTTATAATTCCATAATCCGAATAAACAGTCCTAAAGAAACATCATGTCCAAAATTCAGAATTTATAAACAAATGAATCCATTAGAATATAGAATTTTAACCAGAGGCCCACAATGCGACCTTCATATTCCACGCATGCGCTACTCGTAGAGGATCTTACATGAGTGGTCATTTCATATGAAATTTAGGAAACGAGACTTTGGGAAGTTTCATAAATTTCATACGTCATGACCACGATTGTGAGCTTTTGTTTATCATATGACCACCATTGAAAGAATTTTATTATCCACAAAAATGAATTTTTCAGTCAAAGGGAAACAATTTTTTGGACTTCCTATCTGCAAGATTATAAGCTCTAACCTGCAGAAAAGGAGGTCTAATCTTAAAGAAAAAACAATGCTCCTTAGGAGCAAATTCTTTCCTTTAAGGGTTGCACCATATTGACATTGGGGACAAAATTAGATTTGCATTCGTTGCCTCTCCTGAAAGTGAATATACTCCTCTTAATGGGATGAATGCAGTTTGTAATATGACATCACTGTTTACATCATACGAGGACTGTTCAAATATGAATGCAAGTAGAACGTTTTCTCATGCCCTAATGCGAAAATCACCTGGAAATAAATATCACAGCGTAGAAAAACATATTACCAATACATTGATACCAAACCTGTTAAAATCCGTGCACTTTAGCCATGTATATCGTGTGATAAACACTGTCTACTCTTGCATACTAATACAAAACATGGTTGGAAGAAGGTCAGAGTACGCCGTTGAAATACGGTCCTATATTAAGAATTGTTGTATTCTTGGTAAACGGTTCAAAACGAAAGATTCAGAACAAAATATGGGCAACAAAGTATTGCAAAAGACCATGCATTGCACAGCGGACCAGGGGCGTCAAGAAGGTAATGTATGCCATATTCTTTTCAAATCTGGGCCCTGCTATTCAGGTTGCTGTGCCTAAAGGCAAATCTGTAAATGCGATTTACAAGAATAAAGTTCTTCGAAAATTGAAGAAATATTTCAAAGAACGAAGACCCGCAACTGGTTTGGCCAATGTCAGATTGCTACATGACAATGCGTCATCGCACAAGGTGTTCATTGTGCAAGACTATCTGAAGCAGGAAAAGGTTGTTGAACTCCCTCACTCCCCGTATTCCCTTGACCTTGCCCCGTGTGACTTTTTTTTTTGTTTCCGCGGCTGAAAAATACCTTTCTGGTCGAAAATTTGTACAGCGCAAACACCTCAGTTCTGCAATATTCCAGTGCCTTCATAGTATACCTCGAAAAGACTACCAAATGCATTCAATGATTGGATCAGAAGACTGAAAGTATGTATATCTGTTAAAGGGGAATACTTTGAGGGGACAAAATAAATTTTTCATCGAAATCTATAACGGAATCATTTTTATGTGCTTAGTTGCATTCATATTTGAACAGTCCTCGTATTTGCCAATAAAATCAAGTTCTTATCTGAAATGGGATTCTTGTGCTCAAGCTGCAGTTAGATGTCCCCTATCAGTTTTAATTCATTTATCAGTATGATGGTATGTTGCACAGTGTTGATTTACTCAACACAAACCAGTAAGGTCCAAAACCCGAATTAATACAGATCAAATCCAATTGAACCCATTACCTATCAGCACAGTAAAATACAATAACCTTTTGTTTCTCTACCTCTCAAATATTGTTCCCAGAGCACATCACATATTCTATGATTTGTTGCCACATGAATGATTGATTTTGCAATGATAATGATGAACATGCTGGTTAACATTATACAGGTGATTGATTTTACACGTATAGTCACGGCTCTCACCCATATGGGCTTGAAGAAATAAACTGGGTTCCATGATGCTTCCACGCAGAGCTGAAACCGCGACCAACCACACACGAGTACTGGTAAACCGCTTAGAGGAAAGTGGTGTGAATCAGACCGTCCATGCATATAAACCGTATCAGTTTCATTGGGTGGCAGGGCTTGAGATGTCTTTTCATCCCAATGTCGGTAAAAGTCCCAAAAGATGGAAGCAACGTCTCAAAAATGACCTATACAGCGTTGACGGGGATGGTAAACCTCAAATCAAGCAAACAAACACTAATGGTAATGGTTTTGCAATGAACAGCCGAGACTTATTTTAAATTTTGTAGACATTTTCAAGGTTTTTTGGTCCTTTGGGATTATTGAATCGTGTAATAGCCTTCTTGGGATCATTGAGACATTTTCAAGGCATCTGGTCCTTGGGATCACAGAGTTTAATTAGAATTATTTTGAAAATAGAGTTCTGCTTTTAAAGCCATTGCCAGAGGGCGTGGCCAGTGTTGACATTTCAGTACTGGTCATGAACAGACTTAAAAAAAGAGTCTTCTATTTTCGTTTATTTGGTGTATTCTTTGCTTCCAAAGAATCCAACTTTATTCAGAATGATAATGTGCGGTATCTGATATACATGTAATTTGAGAGATTTTTTCATGCTTCCATACACCCTCTGAATGCTGTTGGCAGCTAAGTAAGTGACAGATTATTATTGTTTATCTCTTCATTAGGTTAATGTGCCCATGCAGAGGACTTCACATTTTGGCTTTTTTTCTGACGAAAAATTGTGATATTGTCCTCAGTTATTTTTCATTTTTTAGGCTCGTTGTAAGCACCTAAATGAGGCAGGTCTTGTTTGTTTGTTCGTTTGATTTGAGGTTTAACGTCCCCGTCAACACTATACAGATCATTTTGGAGATGTTGCTTCCAATTTTGTGTGACTTTTACCCAACATTGAGATGAAATGACATTTCAAGCCCTGTCGTCCAATGAAACCAATAGTGTTTACAAGCATGGACGGTCCGACTCGAACCGCTTTGCCTGGGCAGACTTAGGTCCTCTAAGTGGTTTACCAGTACTCGTGTGCGGTCGGATTCAGCTCTGTGTGGAAGCATCATGCAGCCCATCTATATCTTCAAGCCTCGATGGACGGGGCCGGAGGCAGGTCTACTGAGCTACAAAGTCAATGGTTAAAACATTAAATAAACAAATAATAAAGTACACCCATGTAAACTCAACTTTTCTCTATATAAAGTGGGGTTTACAGGGGTTCTAATCACATGGGTGTGATAACATAAATTTACATTTTCTTGATAATAGGACTGATATTTCATTTAAATGGTCTCATCTCCTCTTGAAATAATTTTAGACATATAAAATTTACTGAAATTGTGTTCATGTTCGCTGCTTAGTTTTGATACAGCTCATGCTGAAATCAGAAGAATTATATTTGTTTAGTAGTCGCAGATAAGATTGACTAGGCGGAGCTATCCAGGTGTTGTCAATATATGTCAAATTCGCTGAGTCCACAAGAAGATTCGGTAGAGTGCCTTTCACATGCTTTCTGCAAGCGGACCAAACGGTCAAATACACCACAGCTTTGTCTGTGTTACAGTTGAATTCACACAGTCTGGTGACTTGTTTTACCTTTTTGTTAATAGAACATTCTAAAGGCGGGTGCAAACGATAGCTCTGCCCAGTCAAGATAAGATTGACTAGGCGGAGCTATTCAGATGTTGTCAATATATGTCAAATTCGCTGAGTCCACCAAAAGATTCGGTAGAGTGCCTTTCGCACGCTTTGTACAAAAGCGAAATGGTCATATACGCCACAGCTATGCTTGTGTTACAGTTGAATTCACACGGGTGACTTGGTTTACATGTACCTTTTTGTTAATGGAATATTCCTAAGGCAGTTTCAAACGATAGCCCCGCTTAGTCTATCTCATCTGCGACTACTATACCTGTACCTCAAATTAGATGACACATTAAATATGTTCTATGAAAGCTTATACAGGTGAAAGGAAATACCGGTTATTACACACTTTACACAAATGCTTTTGCTTTCACATTTAAAGGGTATGTTTTAGTCCTTTAGATAGAAAAGAAAATTAGGATCAGATATTCATTACAGAACCCGGGAAGGGGCATGCTGGTTTTGTTCATTACGAAAACAAGCCTATACAAATTGATTGGAAAAAAATACCAGCAAAAATGAAACTTTTTTGATAAATATTCTGATAAGTTCCATATTTCTAATACAAACATAGATTGTGGGAACCTGTCAGAACTGCCTGGGTGAGGCGGTTCTAATGAGTACCCACAATCTATAGTGTTGAGCAAGAATAAAATAATGAATATCCTTGTAAACCACGTTTGCTTGTTGACATCCACAATATCTTTTTTGCACAACATATTTTTGTTTCAAGAGACAATATTCTGTACTCTTTTGATTTTAAAAATTAATTGCTTGTTGTTGTTTTCACCAGTTTACAGTATGTTACTAAAAGCTTTATTAACTTCACCAACTTGACTTTTTTCAAGCAGCCTTTCTTATGATAACCTACATGAAATGTTCTCAGGCTTTCCTCCATAGTAGGGTTGGTGAGCAAACCAGAGTATAAGTCAATGGAAGACATACAAATAACAGTTGGCAAAATGTGACCTCCATTGTGTGGCTTGAAAAATGACATTTTTCGTCTGAACAATTCTCATTTATGCTCCAAACAAAGAGTTTTGGGTCTTGTTATTACCCCCTCAATACGGTGATTCTAACGAGCAACAAAAATCTCAGTTTGCACCAGAAATACAAACATTTCGGAATACCATTGTAAACCCATTTTTCTTTATTATAAAGTTGGGTTTTCCGGGGCCCTAACTGTATGGATGTGTCAACGTACTGATATGAGTGGGATCATAAGGTATCATGCATGATAGACATTATATGTACCTGTAAATTTAAGCTTATGCTAAACATATTGCTATTTGATATCACTTTGTTGAACTCTTGGGTTGGATGAACACTAAAGCATCCACACAAGCAATTTCATGACCTCACCAGTGTTCCATTTTTAGATGAAAAGAGAAATATAATTAAAGGGCCTGGGTGGGGCGGTTCTAACGAGTACCCACAATCTATGGTGTTGAGCAAGAATAAAATAATAAATACCCCTGTAAACCACATTATTGCTATATAAAAGTGGGGTTTAAGGGAGGCGTGGGTCAAAATAATATAGGCGTGTTTTCGTGATGTTTCGTCTGCACAAGATAACATCTTGTGTGAGCAATATTTTACCTTGTGCGCTCAAGATAATATATTGTTTGCACAACCCATTATCTTGTCCGCACATCATACTATTGTCTCGTTCAAACAACATATCTTGTTTGCACAACACAATATCTTGTACAAAATATTAACTTGTGCGCACAACATATCTTGTTGGCATACACAATATCTTGTTTGCACAACATATTATTGTTTAAAGAAACAATATTCTGTACGCTTTTGATTATAAAAATCAATGGCTTGTTGTTGTTTTCACCAGTTTGCAGTATGCTATTAAAAGTTTGATTAACTTCACCAACTTGACTTTTTTCAAGCAGCCTTTTTATGATAACCTACATGAATGTTCTCAGGCTTTCCTCCATAGTAAACCTTGTCCGCTCCATAACTCAAACTTTTTTCTTGCATTTTTCTTTTCTGATAGCGCTATAGCGGGGCTATAGTCAGATCCTCTGGTAGTTCTAGTTTCTTTAAAAACTATATAACCCTGCTCTTGAAAAAAAAGATATATAAAAAATGCTTCACATTCCAATTTGAATCTTCCATCCCCTGTATCCACCATACAACCATACAGCCGACTACGGAGATCAGATGCAACTTAACACGTCTCGTGCAGTGATGGAGACAGATAAGAGGACGCTTTTTTCTCATCTTCTCCCTATTTCGAAAAAGATATATGAGCTAAAAGTTTTGGAAGAAGAAAAATCGTACTTTACTGCTATTTTGGCTTTACTCATTCTATTAAAAGACAGCTCCTACTGCCTGAAAAGTCACATTTGAACCGGAAATATCGCGTGAGGAAAACCAAATCCAGTTTCAATCGCAGATATCTTGGCTTCTGCTCTGTCGAATTACATCGTGAATGTGTCTGTGTATTCAAAAAAACATTCATGGTCACGTAATAACAAAAGATGTTATTCAAACCAAATACTTTTTCCCACAATATTGCCTCAAACACATCTGGGTCGGATCTCATGGACGCAACCGACTTCGGTGTATTTTTTAGAGGAAGCAACAGATGTAACCGACTTCGGAATATGCGACAGAAAATTATGCAACCGACTTAAGTGAAATATAAAATCAAATAATATTGCTGTAGAATGTTAAACAAATATCGAATTTATGTCTTTATGCCAATCTGGACGTTGTGTCTACTCAGTTCCAATGTGACATGAATAATGGCAGTGATTGCAGGCGAATAGTAGATTACAGAGGATCCTACTAAGTAATATATCAGTTTCTAGTTGGATCTCGTCATTGTTTGTGTATCCACCGGTTTTGGAGAAATAGAAAAGCAAGACATTTGCAGACTTATTTGGAGACTCTTCATCGATATTTCTATTTTCACTCTCCGACTGTTTTCAGTCCAGTTCTTAAAGCCAACAGGGTAGAATGTGGTGCCTCTGTTTGCCTAACTCAGAATGTAGTTACATTTCAAGCTCACATTATCACACATTGCTAATCATCAGGCGAGCTAGTTTGATCGGTCAATGTGTGTCGTGTCGCGTCAACAATTTGCTTTTAGTGATGAATTTTCTTAAATGTTTGGGCCAATTTCATTCAAACTTCATGGAATAGGTTCTATAGATGAGCATTAGTACACATGTTGCTAATATATGTATTCCATCTCAAGTCGTGTGTGATTGTCACACCAATTTATTTAATTGAGTCCACATTCTCGAGGACCGCTCCCTCCAAGATGTAAGAAGCCTCAATTTTATTAGTTCTCTTCGTAGTAATCTTCATTTATTGCAATTAACAGGCTGCAATCTCACGCCCTATTTTCGTGCCCAACATCATAATCTATAAATATCATTCTGAAGTTTCAATGAGTCATCTGAATCTCTAATTTACCGATAACAAACACAGCTGTCTTATTTCTGAGTCGATTTTACAGACAATACCATTGGTGTGCAGGGAGAACAACAGTGAACCAAGAACAGTCCCTTGTTGGACTCCTTGTGGGACTCCAATCAAAACTGGGGCCCACTCAGAAGATTCACCATTAACAACAACGCGCTGTTTTCTGTAACAAAGAAAGTAATATATCCATTTTAGAGTCTTCCCATTTTCATAACCAAATAACTTAGATTTAAGTAGCTCATGTATTGGGCTGTCAAAAGCCTTCTCGTAGTCCAGAATAAATGTGTCCACCTGTCCCATTTTGCCCAAGAGTTTTTCAAAGGGTTTTTTCGTGACGACTGAAGATTATAAACTTGCATGTAAACTTCCCCACAGCCTAGGGTCAAGGGAGTTAAAGATATTTGTGACCAAGAAAATAGCAAATTAGAGATATCTCGCTAAAACCTTAAGTGGTCTTGGACCAAGAGGAAGTCGTTTTCCTTCCAGCTCATGCTGACGCATATGCATATCTAAAAATACTTATAATAAACCTTACAATACTATACGCCTTTCTCGTGTGTTGAGTCTGTTAAAAAAGGAAAGAAAAACTGGTTTTGTGAAAGACAAAGGCGAATTGATTGATTTCGGTGGATTGTTTGTCAGTCGACTCAAAGTTACTAAGCACAGTGCCTTTTCGTTGTTAGTGTCAACGTGACTATCATTGGCTTGTTGGAAACTCAGGTTGTATAAACAGCCGTGCTATTCTTATCGCTGAGGTCGGTGGTCAGTGTTGCGTAAGAGGATTTATCTATTGAAACGGAACTGGAATTTAATATTGGGTTTGGCAAAGGGTGTAGACCTAGACCAGAACACTTTGAACACGGCGTCTGATCAGGGCCTACACTGTTTGCTTACAAAGAGGTCTATAACACTTTGGTGACCATTTTTCCAGCTACACTACGTTCTTAGATAATCGACCCATTTGCGCAGGGAGAATGGTGTCATTGTTTGGCATTGATTCCGTAGGAAATGCTTTGCAAGGGGTCCAAGAAAACATCAACTGTCCATCTTAAAAGAAGACGGAACTGCCAGCGACTGATTTTCCTAATAACAGATAAGGTAACCTGGCCGAGCACACAACACTGCAACATCATTGCTTTGTCGTAAGGTTTCTTTCTTCCATAATGCCTGCCATCTTATTTCACAAAAGACGCCTGCATCATTATTTTCTGTCGCATATTCCGAAGTCGGTTGCATCATTTTCGATGAAAGATCTCCGTAGTCGGTTGCTTCCTCTAAAAATACACACCGAAGTCGATTGCATCCATAGATGTGTTGGAGGCAATATAGTGAGAAAACGTATTTTATTTGAATAATATATTTTGTTGTTACGTGACCAAGAATGTTTATTTTATATACAGACACATCCACGTTGTAATTCGACAGAGCAGAAGCCAAGATATCTGCGATTGAAATTGGGTTTGGTGTTCCTCACGCGATATATCCGTTTTTAATGTAAAAGTTTCAGGGAGTAGGAGTTGTCTTTAAATAGAACGAGAACGGCCAAATAGCAGTAAAGTACGCTTTTCTTCTTCCAAAACTTTCAGCTCATAGATCTTTTTCTAAATAGGAACAAAATGAGAAAAAAATCGTCCTCTTACCTGTCTCGGTCACAGCACGTGACGTGTTAAGTTGCATCTGATCTCCGTAGTCGGCTGTTTGGTTGTATGGTGGATACAGAGGTTGTCTTTGGCATTACGAAAGAAAATACCACCCAGACTCACATTCTGAAAAATATTTATTGTAAACTTGAATAAGTTTACTTCTAAAATATCCTCCAAAATGAAACAGTGAAAACAAAAATGCACTTACAACAATTTCGCATATAAAATACAATGCAAATTTCCCTATTTTCAGTGCGAAACTATGGTAACTTACAAATTTCTTTAGTTTCAAGAGTTATGAGAAGCTTTTTAGGTTGTATGTGTAAAATGGAGTTTTATTTAACATTTGTGACTCAGACTACTTTTTGTTGCTGAAAATAAACAGTTATTTTTTTGTTTGTCCTGTAAAATTTTGAAATATGCAGTTACAACAGTTTCGCATATAAATGACGAAATGTCATTCAATGAGAGTGTCGCGACACCCTCCGGACAAGCAAATTAAGTTTAATTAAACACTAAATAAGCAAATTTTGAAGCAGTTTCAATCCGCCAAATATCTTGGAGTCACCATTACTGACGATCCTGATTGGGATCAACACATTGTAGAGATAACATGAGCCCCGCCAAGCGAATTTGTGTCTTCGAGCATTCCGTCATGACAAAGTTTAACTACGCATGCCCGGCCATTCCGAGGGGCCAGGGATATGGCTTTCTGTCTGAAGGTTCCTCTTGATTCACTGCTTGTATGAGCGAGCAGCGAAGGTTCTGGTGAGACTGCGCGGATGCGCAGGCTCGCCTGAACCTTCCCTGCTCGCATAGGCGATAAGTACCAAAATCGCTTGACGGGGCCCACATCGAAGCAAGTAGGACTTTAGGATTTGTTAGACGTAACGTTGCCTTTCAACCTAGGAAGACAAAGGATGTTGCATATAATACATTGGTTCGCTCTCAACTTAAATAAACAACACCCATTTTGGTATCCGTATGTCAGATTCAGCAAGTGGAGAAGGTGCAGAGGACAGCTGCTCGCCGGACCGGCTGACGATGGCGAAATAGACACAGCATTTGTCTTTCGGTGCTTGGGTACTAACATTACTAAACAGTAAGACAGTCTACAGCAACCCACAATTTAAGTATCCGAACTGCTTCTGACACTGAGAAGGTAAGTTTATAGACTTATATGGTCACATATACCCGAAGACAGATTTCTCGCGACAAGGCTAATTAATATATATCGTCAGTGTTTGCCACGATTACAGGGTGTGCAATCTCACACCACTTTCCGGATCAATTACACGCAACTTATCCAGTTACAAATACGAAAAACTCTTTATCAACCTCTGTGTTTGTTTATAATCGGATGTCTTTTGGCCTCGTCTTGTAGACAAAAATATACGGGTTCAAAAAGCATATTTGCTTTTTTCCTCATATTTACAGGTTTTTGTTCAGGGCTTGTGAAAAAGGGTGTACATAGCATACCCGTTTTACCATGTTATTATTCCTTAACATTTTGATATCTTTCAAATATCAAACAAAAAGATAATGTAAGACTTTTGATTTTGGTATTAACAATATTTACCAGGTATCAAAATTCATAATGACACACTATGATGGACATTGTCTTCTTTTTATTGTTTTGATTTTAAGGCCCTTTCAAGATTTTCACTCATATCGAGCCGATCGTTAATCAGAGGTGGGCGAAAACCGGAGTACCTGCAGAAAAACCACTGAGCCGTCCGGTTCAGAATTTGGCAAATCAAACATGACCCAAGCGAGGCTCGAACCCACAGCGGTGAGAGACCTAATGATTAAGAGTCAGCGCTCTTATCCTCTAGGCCACCGAGGCCCGTCAATTATTGTCTTAGCGTCGAACATACATCCAGCACGTCAAACAAACTAGCATAACGGTATTCATTATCTGTTTTGCCTTTTACCATGAAAAATGTTATCGCCTACTTAACATTCATTTTCAAAACATTAGAAGCTTTAAGTGATCTACTTTAGTTTATTGGTTTTTAAATGGGCTGAATAAAATAGCCGGAACAGACACTCACAGTACTGTATGGGAAGTCACTACTCAAACCATTTATGATGAGTCATTTTGTATTTGACATCCTATTTGGAGTGTGTTGCTTGCTGTTTGCAACACGTTTTGTTTCACTTTATAACAGCAGTGGACAAGACCTACAGGAAATTCCAATTAACTTTTACCCTGTCCACACGGTGCTTAGAAGTCTAGGCTCAAAGATATATATCACAGTGATGATAGGAAATGCTTGGGATGTTGAAGCAAATCCTGGTCCGAATTCCCGGAATAACAGTACACATTTCCCATGTGGGGTCTGTACTGAAAGCGTTGGTTGGCATGATCGAGGAATTTGTTGTGATACTTGTAATGTCTGGTATCATATAGGCTGTCAAGGCATGTCTTCAACTATGTATAGCATTTATTCTAGTCCACTGAGTACAAGCATGCCTAACTTTTCCACATCGCTAGGTGGTGATTCAGCAGCTTTAGACACTGACAATAGATTTTATCCATTATCATCCCTGTCCGTGCCTGATAGTCCGATACCAGACAATATTGGCCCACCCACTGCAGCTTTTTTGCTCATTGTGCAGCAACCAAGAGGAGCTAAACCGAAGACCAAACAAAAGGTCCTCAACCACCCCCTCAGAGTTTTTATTATGAATTGTCAGTCGATTAAAAATAAAAGGGCTGAACTTCACACTACTATCGACTCAGCTAAACCAGAAATCATTTTGGGGAATGAGGCTTGATTAACCACAGATATCAAAAACTTGGACATTTTCCCATATTCATTTCAGGTCATCTGGAAAGGCAGAGTTGGAGATGCCCATGGTCATGTCTTCGTGGCATTCAAAAGAGACCTGCTCTGCAAAGAAACTCCGGAGTTGGACACCGTCTGTGAAAGTGTTTCGTGTAAGTTGAATATTATTGGATCTAGGACTCTGTACCTTGGATCTGTTTACCGTCCACCATATCAGATTGACCCAAATTATCTTGAGGCTTTTAAAACATCCTTGGCTAGGATAATGTCAAATGGAAAATCCCCACATATTGGTAGGAGGGGACTTCAATTGTGGTGATACTGAATGGAGCAATCAGCAGGTACCCCATGGGGTGCCGAAAAGGCAAACACATCAACACTTTTTGGATATAATAAAGAAACATTGCCTCTCCCAAGTTGTAAATATACCCATCCGGCAAGAACAAACCCTAGATTTACCCCATCCCCTGTTAGTCGTGTCAAACAGATGCCCCCGATCGGCAATGCCGATCATGATATAGTTTATATTGACTTTGATATAAAAGCAAAGCGAATCCGACAGGTCACGTGTAAAATATATCTATGGATGGTCTGCGATACCATATGGCGCGATTTAGGGATTCCTTCCTTTCTTCTGACCTCTCTCGCATGTCCGTAAATGCCTTGTGGGTCAGTTTTAAGACCGAGCTCACGATGACCATGGAAAGGTACATACCAATAAAATGACCCAAACAAGGCATAGTGTACCATGGATCGCTAACACGATCAAACACCTAATCAGAAGGCGTGATATTATGTACTTTCATGCTCGTAAGTCTAACAATCCAGACGTGAAGAACCATTACAAAAGGTTTAGAGCACATGTACAAAAGGAAATTTGAGATGCATATTGAAAGCATGTTTCTAGCAGCTTTACCTTTGATGATGAAAATATTGATCCCGAGGGCCCACAGAAGAATGGAAAAGTTAAGAAGTTTTGACAATTTGTAGAGTCCCTGAAAAAAAGATTCATTTAGGATCACCTCACTTAGGGAAAATGGAATTTTGAAAATTAAATCGCGCGACAAGGCAAATATATGTAATAAGTAGTTTCAATCTGCTTCTACACGTGAAGCTGACGGTGAGCTACCATCAAAAGGTAAAAGCCCGTTCCCCTCTATGGGGGACATAACAGTTGATCCCAAGGGGTTCACAAAACTGTTGCACCAGCTCAACATACATAACGCATCTGGGCCTGATGGTCTGCATGCGAGTGTGCTTAAGGAATCAAATGCTGAAATATCTTCCCTGCTGGCCTTTATTTTCAATGAATCATTTCCTCAGAGCACTTTACCAGATGACTGGCGACAAGCAAACGTAACCCCGGATTTTAAGAATGGAGAAAATACGATGCTGTAAATTACAGACCGGTGTCGCTCACGTGCATCTGTTGCAAAACCCTAGAGCATATATTAGTTAGCAACATCAACAATCACCTAGCCCCTGAAAGCATTCTTGCTGACTGTCAACACCGTTTACCATGACATAGTGAGCAATCTGGATGGGGCTATTAATCGTGGCCACAAACAGACTGACCTGAGTATCATTGATTTTGCCAAGGCCTTCGACAAGTTACCTCTAAGAGGCTATTGTACAAAGAGGATCCACACTGAAGTGGCTCTCTGGCCGCACACAACAAGTTGTACTTGATGGCCAAGCGTCGGATCCAGTCCCTGTTTAACCGGCCCCGATAGCTCAGTTGGTAGAGTGTCCGCTCCGGGGAACGGGAGGTCTGGGGTTCGACCCCGGGCCGCGACATACCAAAGTCGTTAAAAATGGTACTAGCTGCTCCTCGTTTGGCACTCAGATTTACGGGGTAGAGCTAGGACTGGTCGATCCAGTGTCAGGATAATGTGACTGGGTGTGGTATCATGTAATGTGTCTGGGACATGATACTTCAGTGAGGCAGCACTATAAATGTGAGCATTGAGCTCCCTGTCGCAACCAGACACCGTCGTGATATGACTGAAAAATTGTTGAAAGCGACGTTAAACCCGAATTCACACACACACCAGTCCCTGTTTTGTCTGGTGTCCCACAAGGTTCGGTACTTGGACCGGTCCTTTTCTTAATATTTATTAATGATCTTCCTGATAATATCAGGTCATCTGTTCGTTTGTTTGCTGATGATTGTGTTTTGTATAGGAATATATAAACTTCTTTTTACTGCCTTATCTTACAAGATGACCTGGATAGCCTAGCACGTTTGGAACCCGATTGGCAAATGAAGTTCAATGTGGCCGAATGCATTCAATGGGGTGTCCCGGCACCCTCCAGGCAAGCAGATTAACTTCGACTACTCACTACATCAGCATACATTGGAACAAGTCCAATTCGCAAAATATCTTAGTATCACCATCACTGATAATCTCGATATGGGTCAACATATTTCTGAGACTACATCTAAAGCAACTAGGACATTAGGGTTTCTTAGACGCAATTTGGCTTTTGCTCCTAGGCAGACAAAGGTTCGACCTAAACTGGAGTATGCATCACCTGTTTGGCATCCCCATGTTAAAACTCAGGTTCATCAGATTGAGAAGGTTCAGAGGACGGCTGCCCAATGGACCTGCAGGCGATGGCGGAACAGAAGTAGTGTTGGTAAAATGGTCGATGAGCTGGAGTGGCCGTCGTTGGAGGCTCTCTTTAACCTTCTTTTGTAAGATACACTCTGAAACAGTGTCTCTATATAAAGACTGTGACTACTTCAACTCAAACAAGGGCTTAAAAAATAAACAACAGTCAATATCGTAAGTACAAGGCCTATAGTGATGCCCTGAATAATTCTTTCTTCCCTAGATCTATTCCTCAGTGGAATAGCCTTTCCGCCTTTGATGTAAATGCCAACACTGCAGAAGAGTTCAATGCCCGCATGGTGTAGATTGGGACCCAGAGTTGTGCGTCTTAGTACACCTCTGAAAGCAGATTTTAAATAGTTTTAAGAACTCATCCAGTGATTTTTTTTTTTTTTGTAAATTCTAAATTTAGCGCACCACCCAACTGAGGTAATGGCCAAGTGTAAGTAGTTTATGTCGTACCAAAGCGTTAATCCAAAATCATTAATCCATAGACAATGGATAATATCAATGTTCAGAACAACAGACATGGACTCCGGAAGAGTGTAATCAGGCGTCCGCGGATAGTAAGCGTTACTTGGTAAGCAAGCTTCGCCCACCATGCCTTTCGACCCGAACGAAGAAAAGGTGTAAATGCCGAGAAGGGTATGTCCGACATTTTGGAAGTCTTCCTATGGCTTTCCATTGGCAAACACATCAGAAATAATTCTGGAAATGGCCAGATTGTGCGGATCAACAATATCATGGTGCCTCCCATAGAACTTCTTTAGTGTTGATACCATTTTTTTTTTTTTTTTTGATACCCCTGGCATACTAACCTGGTAGTGAGCACCTTCCCACGTTCCATAAAGTCCTGATACTTGGAACAGGCTCTAGCATAACGGATTAACTGTGAAACGTAAACTCCATATGCTGGTGCAAACGGGATATTACTGCTCAGGAAGGGAAAGTTAAAAATGGGAAAATTGAAGTCATCTCGTTTATGGTACAGCCTAGTAGTAAGCTTCTCGTTGTCAATATAGAGATAACAATCCAAGTATGAGGAGGAGGTTGCAGTCTCTGTTGTTTCCTTAATTTTAAATTCACGTGGATAGATGAATTCTAAGTACTCTGCGAACTTAGCATTTTTCAGAGACAATAAATCATCTATATATCTGTAGGTGAAATTGAATTGTTGTGCAAGGCGTTTCTTGTCTGCTTTGAGGAGACCTTGTACATACTCAGTGTATGAAGGTAGATAGATAAACAGACATGGTCCCATGCGACCCCAACGTATGTGAAGAAATGCACCAAATACACAAAACATTAACAGATCAGTTGCTGATGTAGTTGTCTTTGTAGTGGTATTCCATTTATTTTATGCAGCACCGCCTATGTTAGCTATACATCAGCACAGGCACATACAAATGTCTACAATGGGCATGTCTACAGAATCAATTGGCGAGAAAACAAAATTTAATAAATCAACGTTGTCAACATGTACAATATTTTATATAATGAAATCTGTATGAACTTGCGTAAGAATTTATTTCTGCGAGCATAGGTTTTGGTGCTCATATATAAATCTCTGTTTTTAACGAAAAAATGAAAATAATTATTATCCTTACCTTTATAAAATAGACAGCCCCCGACCACTGAGGCTTGAAGAAATAAATGGGCTGCATGATGCTTCCACGCAGAACTAAAACCGACCGCACACGAGTACTGGTAACTGCTTAGAGGATCTTCGCCTGCCCAGGTAATGCGGTGCGAGTCGGACCGTCCATGCTTATAAACCCTATTGGTTTCATTGGACGACAGGGCTTGAGATGTCATTTCATCTCATTGTCGGGTAGAAGTCCCGCAAAATTGGAAGCAACGTCTCCAAAATGACCTATACAGTGTTGACAGGGACGTTAAACCCAAAATCAAACAAACATATTTATAAAATAGAAGTGAAGGTAATGATGAGGTTTCTGCTATATACATTAGGGGATAAAGGGTGTTCAATACATGGTCATATGAGCGAGATGTAATATCTTTCATAATGAAATTAAATGTCCAATGTACCCATACATTGATTGCACACACACGGGTAATTTTATAAAAATCGTATATGGGTGTGAGGGGTGGATGGAAAAATCCGCCCCCAGGGTCACTGTCCGGCAGCACGAGGCTTGCCGAGTGATGCCGGACAGTGATCCCGAGGGACGGATTTTTCTATCCACCCCTCACACCTATATAGGATTCCTTTTTTTTTTTTTTTTTTTTGCATACTTTCCATTTCTTAGCGCGGATTTTTAATGCTGCAGTCTCTTCGGTTGCCAACGTGCGCCATATTGTGTTGACACTGCAGGAATGTTTAGTGACGTCAAGTATCGTGCGGTGACATCAACCTTAACGACGGCGCATACGAGGTCGTAATCAACCAATGCATTTATCAAACACGCGATTATATTCGACTTTGGGTCGGAACACCAATTTCTATCCCAGGGTAAAATCACGGATTTCCTTGTCTGGTGTGCAAGAAACAATGTTATGGGAGTAGCCAATGCACTCAAACACAGTCAATGCGTAGACACAATCCTGTATAAAAATAGCCAAAAGGAACATTTCCCTAGAATCTTGCAGAAAATCTAGAAAACTTCGTAACAGGAACTTAATAATTCTCAGATTGGAAAACAAGAGTATTAACTTAAGATAAATTACCTTAAAAATGATTCCAATAATCCCCCCTTGCAAGACTTTGGAATAGAAAAATATCCTTAACAAACCAGTCAAAACATAAAATTATGGCACCCTCGAACTATTATGGTAGGGTAATTAATCATCCATATGAAACGAGATTTTTGTTTTCAGAAATCATTTTGAGTTCTGGACACAGATTGATGGGAATAGTCGAATGTTCTCGCTCGATTCTAAATTGCACGACCCGCAGAAAAAGCGACTGACTGAAGTCGGTTGATTTTCTAAGAGTGCCCTAAAATCACCGTGTCATTCTGTCAGTCCGTAACCCGTTTGTGAAAATTGGTGATAGTGACTTAACCGCTTGGAATATTTAAACAATTTTTGGCATACTGATAGATATCAATGAGATCTAACCAATGAACTTGCGAAATATTACATTCCATTTAGTATAGCCTCGCCGAGGCGAAAAATGTGACAATTTTCGAACTACTTCTCCTCGGAAACCGTTGGGCCGATTGAAGTCAAATTTCATATGGAGCCTCTATGGGATGGGGAAACCAAAATTTGCTCATGGGGTCCAGGTCACATGACCAAAATGGCCGCCAAGCCATATATGGTCTGTCTGTCTGTCCGTCCGTAACCCATTGTGAAAATTGGTGATAGTGACTTAACCGCTTGGAATATTTAAAAAAAATTTGGCATACTGATAGATATAAATGAGATCTAACCAATGAACTTGCGAAATAGTACATTCCATATAGTATAGCCTCGCCGAGGCGAAAAATGTGAAAATTTTCGAACTGCTTCTCCTCGGAAACCGTTGGACCGATTGAAGTCAAATTTCATATGGAGCCTCTATGGGATGGGGGAAACCAAAATTTGCTCATGGGGTTCAGGTCGCAAGACCAAAATGGCCGCCAAGCCGTATATGGTAAAAACCATTCAAAAATAGTCTTCTCCAGAACCACTGGGCAGATTTCCACGAAACTTGATAAATAGCATCTGGGTCGTTGTCCCATCATAAATTGCTAAAATGGTGACCCTGGGTTGACCTTGACCTTTGTGCCTAGGTCAAACTTTGACACATATGCTTTTGTATTGGAAAAGTGAGAATGCATTTTATCCTGCAAACGATTCAGAATACAGTACTAAAGTATAAGATATATTTTTGCTCCTTACGATAAGGCGCATTTATTGGGGGAACCGTTTTCGGTCCAGGTCACATGACCAAAATGGCCGCCATACCCATATATTGTAACACTCATAAAGCTAAAAGCATCCGGCGGGTCGTGCATTTCAGCTGAAGCACTGGTTGCATACATTAATGCGATTTATTTTAAAGTGGAAGACGTGTGCGGATTTTTAACCCTTATCGCGGGAAAGGCTTGAGAACCCTTCAGAATAAAATACTAAATTAAGTCAACAATGCATAGCATATTACAAAACATGGAAATGCTTTGTAAAAGAAAAACAAACTACATACAGCAACGATTCGTAACCGAGTCACAAAAGACCCACCACTCTAGAACAAGCATATACATGTAAGCTAATACAGTCATAACAGTAGTTACTGAGAAAGTAATAACCGGTATGAAATAATTCTGCAAGCCAACTGGCAATAGCGATTTTAACGTAAATTCGTTATTGCCAGTTAACTGGCATTAGCAATTTAATTTTAACGTAAAACCGCTATTGCCAGTTAAGTGGCAATAGCCCTTTCCAAAAACAAACAAAAAACCTTTTCATAAGCACATCCAGAATCATCTTTTTGAAAGTGGGATTATTACTTCTTTCAGTCTCGGGTTACACGTGACCTGGGTCGCTTCGGTTAAAAACGGCAAGGACAAAAGCAGCTCCTTTAGTTCAAAATGTTTCCTTTCAGTGTAATCTTATGTTAAAAACATATTGTAGAGAAAATTGCTTCCATTCACTGTTTGTAGATTCCCTAGAAATGTATAAGCCGCAAGATCACATATAAGGCGTGAAAGATACAGTCCAGCAAACATGTATTCAAAGAGGGTTAAAATGGCATCAAGAACACAGGAAAAATGGGAACCGAAACATAGATACTATGACCATGTTGTTCAAAGCAAAGGCAGTCAGAATCGTGCAATTCAATCCGATAAAGAACCACCTCGGAGCCTGAATCCTAGTTCTTTGCCTCAAGCCTTACCTTTGATCGTGTTGTCTCTTTTCCGAACAGGGAGCCAGGCAAATTTATTTGTAAAGACCTTGGAATTGAAGATTAGGGACATAAAGTTGTTGGTCTGTGTTTGTTTCGCTGTGATAAAATCATTTACATTGCTAATAACTTTGGAAAATCTTGCCATACAGTTTTCATAGCTGACATGTCTTTTAATGTTTCTGAACCTGTGACCTTGACTTTCTTTTCGTTTCTGTAGTTATTTGTTTTCTGTCGTCGTTGTTTTTGTTGTTGCAAATACAGCGTGATCATTTTACAAGACGTCTTTGTTGCCACCTGCCTTGATGACAAGATCTAGCAGTAACTTTACATTATGTGCCCGCATGAGAGTCATTGACGTTTCCATAAATAATCTGGATTGCAAATTCTTATGATTCCGTGTCTGTGTGTCGTTTTCATTCGAGGAATAAGCGGTCTGTCAGTAGCTGAGAATCTGTGCTACAAATCAGAATTTGATTGATACATCGTGTCAGCCATGTCCCGTGAAACACGTATTTTAAATTTGCGAACAAGACAGTAGAGATCAGCCGTGTATTCGGCGAAGTGTAATACCGGAAGTTTCTACATCTTAACAGCCACGACTAACTGAGGTTTGCAGATGTAAATATTATTATTTTTAGCCCAGACGTATATTTTGGGTACTAGTTGTCAAGGCGGTACTAACGTTTATCTACAGTGCATGTTAAGAGCACAAATAAGAAACACAGTACAGCATTTTTATCTGAAATTTGCGTTTTTGGTGGTAAAATATTCAGTAAATTTGAACAGGTGTGGTTTCATAATGAAATATAGTGGCGTCATTATCATATGGGGTCGCGTCTGATAGTGTAAAAATGCAGTAATCCACCAGTGAATTTGATATGCATATTAGTTAGAAACGCCCTGTAACGTTACACGTACGACGTCCTTAATGACGTCGCGTTTACGTCTGGTGGAATCTTGCCATTTTTATAATCAAATCGTTAATAACATGCGTTTTAAATGGCATGTGATCCGCCCCGCCCATAGGGGCTTGAAGAAATATATGGGCTGCATGATGCTTCCACGCAGAGCTGAATCTGGCCCGCACACTAGTACTGGTAAACCGCTTAGAGGATCTAAGCCTGTCCAGGAACCGCGTTGCGAGGCGGACCGTCCATGCTAATAAACCCTATTGGTTTCATTGGGCGACAGGGCTTGAGATGTCATTTCATCTCAATGTCGGGTAAAAGTCCCACAAAATTGAAAGCAATGTCTCCAAAATGACCTTTACAGGGTTGACGGGGACGTTAAACCTCAAATCAAACAAACAAATGTCATGTGATGACTAGAATCTTGCATTCGTGCTCATGTATTATAAAATTTATTGAACTCGTTGAGTAAAAGGGTTAAAATGCTCGGCGAAACCTCGCATTTTATCCTTTTTCCTCAACTCGTTTAAAAAATTCTATATTACGTGAACACTCATGTAAGATCTTCTATTTCTCGTGACAGACCGCATTTCATAGAAATTCAGACAGATTCTAAATTTTGTCTGCACGCATTTCACGGTTGCCATGCTAAGAATTGTTTTCTATCAAATAACTGACAGCGTAGACAGCGTGATTCCATATACATGTATTTGTATGACACGCGCTACATAATTTGAAGTCAGTTCGCAACACAAGGATGTTTCGTTGACATCTCACACGTATGGCTTTTGTAAAATTTAAGATTGACTAGGCGAGGCTATCGTCTGCACCTAAATAAAAACCGAGTCTGCTATTTTCGTTTATTTGGTGTACTCTTTGTTCCAAATGATATAACATGTCCGAACGTATACACAAAGATGATAGTGTGAATTCAACTGTAACACAAACAAAGCTATGGCGTATATGGCTATAGTCTTTCAAAACGCAGTGAGACGTGACTGCACTTTTAATTTAGGACTAGTCCGTGTTTTAGGTAAAGTAGAAGTAAAACAAAGATCAGGAATCGGTACAATTAACTTACTCCACCCGTCAAAGACACCAAAGATAAAGAAACACAAACATTAAGCGACCAGACCATAATGGAAACCTAAACAAAGGAAGGCCATAAGGACAGTTACTGTCACACAAAATGGCCGTATGGCAATCCAAAATAAAAAGACACAAGGTTGAGGAGTCGACAGCATACAACAACAGAATTGCTGGAGGAAAAGAAAACCAACAGTTAGACTCCGAGGGGCCCGACCGTAAGTCGCCTTCAGTTGGGATTTTACTTTGGGCGATATAGTTTTACTGAGATCCGTACTGCATCATATTAACCACTTTGACACAACTTCTACATGATAGCATTATCAAAAATCTTATTTATAATTTTAAAATCCTGTGAACAAAAAAAGAAAACCGAAACCTGCTTCACCTAAAACATGGAATATTCTTGCCACGCTTGAACGTTGAACTCTCAAAGGTCGTTGATAAACTATATTTGGTCTGCTTTCAGAAAGTTCTCGTGGACTCAGCGAATTTGACATATATTTACAACTGCCGAATAGCTCCGCCTAGTCAAAATATTCACTTGGGAAGCACGCGTTCGAAAAACCCTACAAAAAGATTATTGCCTCCAGCAAGAACTGGGATCAGTCTGCTGTGTCCATGCACAATGGTAGGAGTTGTCGTAAATAGTCTTTTTGCAATCACCGAACTCTAATCAGACGGTGTGCCGGCCTCGGTATGTCAGTGGGATGCGCGTCTGACTGATGATCAGGGGGACGCGGGTTCGATACCTGCCGGGGACATTTTATCGTGGAAATTAATAATGAAATCTTTTCTACGGTCATTCTCTCCCTTCCGCTGATTCAAGAAGGGCAGTTGTCAGTTTCTGTCGAAAGAATACGGACTGTACTGGTAAACCGCTTACGTATAAAAAGTAGAAGTAAAACAAAGATCAGGAATTGATACAATTAACTTACTCCACCCATAAAAGACACCAAAGGGAACGAAATACAAACATTAAGCGACCAGACCATAATGGAAACCTAAACAAAGGAAGGCCATATGGACAGTTACTTTCCCACAAAATGGCCATATGGCCATCCAAAATTAAAAGACACAAGTGATAAACACAGTAAGTAACAAACAACAACATAAATAAATCGCCACAGAAGAGCCGCCTTGGAACGGTCAGTGGAAGATTTCCACTGGGGGGCTTAAATCGATTTTATGTGGCCACAATCCTCGCCCTTACTTCCGTCGCGATTTAGACAAATAATAAGCCTGCCCAGGATAAGTCTGGATAAGTAAGTGACCGGCTCAAAAACTGACTGGGCGGTTAAAACCAAAAACACAAACAAACAATAATCAGACTGTGCGGGAGCCGGGCTGATCTCCCGTCTTCACTGGGAGCATTATGAAAATACGCCTATACAAATACACTGTAAACTTCACCGCCGAAAACAACTAAAATTTTAAGTTGAAAAATTGTGATATATTACTTATTCCTGCTCAAAATATAGATTGTGGGAACATGTTAACGAGTACCAGCAATCTATATTTTAGAGTAGAAATAAGAAAAATGGGGTTTACCTTGTAAACCAAAGTTTTACTATATAAAGGTGGGGCTAAAGGGTTCAAAATTATATAGGCGTGTTTTCGTGAAGTCTGTTTATACATACATCAGGTGAACAATAGAGGAGAAGGCAATGATCAGGAATCGATACAATTAACCCACAGC
The DNA here is from genome assembly GCA_963580285.1 of Lucinisca nassula. NCBI lineage: Eukaryota > Metazoa > Mollusca > Bivalvia > Lucinida > Lucinidae > Lucinisca > Lucinisca nassula. The sequence continues at coordinate 173,634,435 of OY757013.1, read as the reverse complement.
TCAAATCAACGACACCAACGGGAAAGAAGCACAAACATGAAACAATCAGACCCTTATGGAAACATCAATAGCGGAAAGCCAAAAGGACAGTTATTTTCCCACAAAATGGCTAATTGGCTATCCAAAACAAAATAGTATAAGCGATACACACACTCAAAGACAAACCATAACAAAAATAAACCGCTACAGAAGAACCGCCTTGGAATGATCAGTGAAACGAATTCCACCGGGGGCTTAAATCGGTTTTAAGAGGTCACAATCCTCGCCCTTACTTCCGTCGCGAATTAGGCAAATAATTTGTTCATTCCGCATGAATGCCTCCTAACTCATCAGTGCAACATCTCCGTGAACAGACAAATCAAACAACCACAGAGATGAAACAACGGTGAGGACTCGACAGCAAGAAACCACTGAAATGCTGGAGCAAAAGAAGACCAACAGTTAGACTCCGAAAGGCCCGACCAGGGACAGAGTATCAGGCGCCAACCAACATTATATAAAATTAGAAACTCTAATTACCAGTAAGCCTTTACGCTGGAACCGTCATAGAATCTGAGGCCTGACCCACCGGCGGTCAATTAAAGAGGGGAGCAAAGTTGTCAAACGTGATTGCCGTCTGTCGTATAACATTTATGTTGTACCCAATATTTATATATCGAAGAATGATTTTACGAAATTAGGTGCTGAAGTCATTGCATTTGTATATTTTTTTCTGAATTTTTATAGTATTACTAAGTCACCATTCAATTCAACCTTGTTGCCGAAGAGATGTAAGTCCAATAATAAATTTTGAAATTAAATCGGAATGACGTCTATAAAATTTTGAAAAGGCTTGTCCGTGGAATGAACGCCCCACAAACCCCAGTTTATATTGAGAAAACTGGGGTTTACGGGGGCATACATTATATTTTTATTATTTCTGCTCAAAGGCAAAGGTTGTAGGTACTAACGAGCAGCCACAAGCTTTGCTTGAAGTATAAATAAGAAAACTATCACATAATTTCATTCAAGTAATAATCAATTTTGGAGATGTGAGGCCCTCGCCCATCGGGGCTTGAAAAAATATATGGGCTTCATGATGCTTCCACGCAGAGCTGAAACCGACCCGCACACGAGTACTGGTAAACCGCTTAGAGTATCTCAATTTCACCTCAATGTCGGTAAAAATCCCACAAAATTGAAAGCAACGTCTCCGAAATGACGTTTACAGTGTTGACGGGGACGTTAAACCTCAAATATAAAACAAAAAAAATGGAGATGTGAAAAAAGGCTCAATGTGTTGTCGTAATGGTGGATCTCACATGAGTGGTCGGTTCATACGAAATTCACGAAATGCGACCTTACGAGAAAACGCCTATACAAATACATTGTCAACTTTACCGGCGGAAAACGAAAAATTTAAGATGAAAAATTGAGATATTTTTCTCATTTCTGCTCAAAATATAGATTGTGGGTACTGGTTAGAACCGCCCATCGAGGCGGTTCTAACGAGTACCCACAATTTATATTTTAAAGCAGAAACAAGGAAAATAAGGTTCGGAACCCGAATTTTATGGTGACTTAGTATATAAATTCAGAAAAATATATAACCGCAATGACTTCAGCACCCAATTTCGTAAAATCATTCTTCGATATAAAAAGATTGGGTACAACATGGATATTATACGACAGACTGCATGCATGGTAGTTAACCCAATCACGGTTGGCAACTTTGCTTCCCTCTTTAATTGCACGCCGGTGGGTCAGGCCTCAGATTCTATGACGGCTCCAACGTAAAGGCTTATTGAGAATTAGAGAGATAATGTTGGTTGGTGCCTGATGCTCTGTCTCTGGTCGGGCTCATCGGAGTCTAACTGTTGGTTTTCTTTTGCTCCAGCATTTCAGTGGTTTCTTGCCGTCGAGTCCTCACCGTTGTCTCACCTCTGTGGTTCTTTGATTTTTGTGTTCACGGAGATGTTGCACTGATGAGTTAGGAGGCCTTCATGCGGACTTAACAAATTATTTGTCTAAATCGCGACGGAAGTAAGGGCGAGGATTGTGGCCACGTAAAATCGATTTAAGCCCCCCAGTGGAAATCTTCCACTGACCGTTCCAAGGCGGCTCTTCTGCGGCGATTTATATATGTTGTTGTTTGTTACTTACAGTGTGTATCACTTGTGTCTTTTAATTTTGGATGGCCATATGGTTATTGTGGGAAAGTAACTGTCCTTATGGCCTTCCTTTGTTTAGGTTTCCATTATGGTCTGGTCACTTAATGTTTGTATTTCTTTCCCTTTGGTGTCTGTTATGGGTGGAGTAAGTTAATTGTATCAATTCCTGATCTTTGTTTTACTTCTACTTTACCCGTGTAAACCCCAGTTTTACTATAAAAAAGTGGGGTTCAAGAGGGTCAAAATTATATAGGCGTGTCTTCGTAATGGCTACCAGGAGTATTGAAAGTTAACCCTTCTCTTGCTGAATATTCATTTAAGCCACACCCATTTCTGTCTATCAACCTATCAACTTACTTGATGTAATTTATTGCTGCAAATTCATGAACTGAATGTCAAACAGTGTAGATCCTGATCAGATGGCTTCTTCAGAAGCCATCTGATCTGGATCTACACTGTTTCCAAAGATAGGTGTTGTCGTGAACAGCAAGAGAAGGGTTAAAAAGGGTAACGATCAGGAACTGATACAGTCAGATCCCAAATTGTTCCCACAATATCACTAGGGAAAGAAGTCGAAACATGGAGTGACGACCGTAAACAAAATGGACAACAGGTAAACCGAGTCAGCAGCTCTTTCCCAAACAGGAAGCGTAATAGCTCAGTGGTTAGTGCACTTGCCTCTGATGCTAGAGGTCACGAGTTCATTCCATGGCAGCGGCGATAAAATTTCGGTGTCCGTACACGCTCCATTGGCATCATTTGCAGGGATGAATGTCATAAAGTGCACCGTCCTTCGGATCGGGACGTTAACTGGAGGCCCCCCTGTGCAGGGAGAACCATTCCCTGTGCAGGTTAAAGATCGTTGGACTTTTGTTCCGACGCCAATTCGTAAGGCCAGAGTCTATTTGCCCATTCGTAAGGCCGACTCCGCAAAGAACAGTGCTTCGCGTATATTCAACAATACTTTTTCCGTATCAATAATGTATAAATATTTACACCAACGCAGAGTAACTAACAAACATTTTGTTTACGACATGGTTACACTACTGGCGACGTTTCTTATGCACAAAAATACGATTCACGTCTTGATAAAAACCTGTTGAAACCAAAGTTTACAATGGTTTATTAGATTGATGTACAACGTCCCCGTCAGCACTATTAAGGCCATTTAGGAGACGTTGCTTCCAACTGTTTGTGACATTTACCCGACGTTGAGATGAAATGATATTTCAAGCCCTGCCGCCTAAATAATATGTAGGGACGGCCCGACTCCCTCCAATTTGCCTGGGCAGGCTTAGATTCGCTGAGCGGTTTACCAGTACCCTCAGCTCTGCGTGGAAGCATCGTGCAGCCAAATCTATGTCCCTAATCCCCGAAGAGCTGACAAGGCCGATTTGTGTCAGGTCATATACTTTCTTGTGATGATATTTTCATTGACCTTTCCAAGGCGGTTCTTCTGTCGTGGTTTATTTTTGCTATGGTTTGTCTTTGAGTGAGTGTATCGCTTATATTTTTTGTATAGCCAGTTGGCCATTTGTGGAATTTGGTTTTCCACTATTGATGTTTCCATTAGGGTTTAGCTATTTAATGTTAATGTTTATGTTTCTTTCCCTTTTGTGTCTCTGATAGGTGGTGAGTGTTAACTGTATCGATTCCTGATCATTGCCTCACAGCAACCCTCTTTATACCGACATTCGTAATAACGGCAAAACTCGTTATCACGACACTTTCAACGGAATGACTACTTCGCTAAAGGCTTAGCCTCGGCTCCGGGCGGCATGGGCTTCCCTCGGGTTTGAAATGCACGAATCGAAGCCATAGTCGTGAAAAAGCCTTTGTAATCGAATACTCCAAGAAACAAATGTTGTAGTTATTTGTTAGAATCGCCCCGGTGATTCTAACAAATATCTACAACATTTGTTTCTTGGAGTAATGATGGGGAAAGGTCTTTTATTACCTATCATACTCCTAACTGGGATTCTTTATAACGACACATTCTTTATAACGGCGTAATAATAGGAACTAAATACTGTCGTCATCACGAAAACACGCCTATATGATTTTGATCCCCTTGAACCCCACCTCTTTAGAAAAACTGGGGTTTTCAGGGGTAAACCTTTTTTTCTTATTTCTGCTCTAAAATATAGTTTGTTGGTACTCGTTTGAACCGTTGAGGCGGTTCTGACGAGAACCAACAATCTACATTTTGAACAGAAATAAGACAATTATCACAAATTTTCTTCATAAAATTTTCGTTTTTTCGGCGGTTAAGTTTACAATGCATTTATATAGACACGCTTTCGTATTGGTTATAACTAGGGTCATCTGTATTTCTTTTACTTGCGACGGTGCTCAAACTTGTTCCAGGGCGGAGAAAAGGGATCTCCTGGTCGCCAAAATGCGCTACCTTCTGAAACAAACATGATAGCTGTTGACATATTTACAACTACGATACGTAATATTGGAACAGTTTGATTTCCAATAATGGAAAACGTCATAACGTGGTCATATTAGATCCAAAAGTAAGGATCTTGGCAATATCAATCGCCATTTTGTCAGAAACAAGCTACTTGATGGATCATCGAATATTTAGTTTGCAATCAATCAACCAGAAAAGATTTATTTATACGTTCAAGTTGTCAACTTCTTTTCATTACAAGAGCTTGCTCCATAATGTGAATTTTTATTGATTACGAAAACGTAATTTGAGTGTTTAACTCCTATAGCCAACACTATGTAGGCCATTTTGGAGATGATGGTTCCAATTTTATGGGACTTCAACTATATATTGAGATAAATTTGCTTTTCAAGCCCTGCCGCCCAGTGACTTGAACAGGGTATATATGCAACGCACAACGTTGGCTGGACAGGCTTAGACCTTATGAGGGGCTTACCGGTACTCATGTGCGGTCAGTTTTAGCCACTGCGTGGAAGCACCATTTAGCCGAATCTAATTCTCTAAGCCCCGATCGGCGGGAGCCAAGTTCATGAAATCAACACTGAGGACAAATTGCCGCTTTAAGTTTTAAAAATGGACTTTGAGCCCAGCACACTTTAAGCAAAGGATTCAGAAATTTCATGAGCAGTTTGTTTCGGTCCAAGCCGATAGAGCTGCTAACAATATCGTTGCTAGTGGCGAGAATACATATGAGCATAGCTCTATAGTCTTTCAAAATGCAGTGAGACGTGACTGAACTTTTAACTTTTGGACTAGTCCGTGTTTTAGGTAAATAAAAATAAAAAATGAGTTCCTTTAAGAGCAATGAAAACATTCATAAGAAAGAAGATGGTGGGTCATACTACGTAGTTGTGGCTAATAAAGCCTCATCAGTGACCCTGTAATGACCATGTAAGTCGCCTTCAGCTGGGATTTCACATTGGGCGATATAGTTTTACTGAGATTAGTACTGCATCATATTAACAACTTGACCATGACTTCTACATAATGAATGACATTGTCAAGAATCTTATTTATAATTTTAAAATCCTGTGAAAAAAAGAACTCCGAAACCGGCTTCCCCTAAAACATGGAATAGTCTTGCCACGGGTGAACGTTGAACTCTCAAAGGTCGTTGATAATATATAGTCTTTCAAAACCCAGTGAGACGTGACTGCACTTAATTTTGGACTCGTCCGTGTTTTAGGTAAGGTGTCTAAAGTGGGCATTTTTTTACACTGGGCGATACTTAGCGTCATATTCTTAATCTTACGCTTCGTGTATCCATTTGCATTATTTGCTGGCTCCCGGCTTACCCTTTGTCGGTGTTGGGTGGGTGGGTGGCCGGACCCCCTGAAAGGTCGGGGGTTGGTTATCTGGTTGCCCGTTTTCCCGGCACTGAGGCTTGCTTTGAGTGTGTGGAATCACCGTGATAGGGAATTCTTCGGTCGGTACCGTGTCTTAGCTATTAGACTCGGCGGAGACTTCCGAATATTTACGAAAATTTACTGAATTTTGATTGTTTTTTTTTTTTTTTTATTATTATTATTATTATTATTATTATTATTATTATTGGTATTCTCTGCCTTCTATGGGCGCATTTCATGTATTCAATGTTATGATATGTGATTTGCAAATAAAGTTGAGTTGAGTTGAGTTGAGTTGTATCCAGATTCACTAGTCGAGACAGACTAGTAACACGTCTACCATCTTGAAGTTCTACTGTTCGAATCGTGGAGATTTTTTTTTTTCCGGAACATTTCGTACCTATAAAATTGGATCACACGAGATGTTTGGTTGTTTGACTGATTTGAGGTTTATTGTCAACGTCAATTTTGGAAAAGTTGCTTCCAGTTTTGTGGGGTTTTTACCCGACATTGAGATGGAATGACATTTCAAGCCCTGCCACCCAATAAAGCTAAACGTGGACGGTCCAACTCGAACCACTTTGTCTGGGCAGGCTCGGATGTACTACGCGGTTTACCATTGCTCATGTGCCGTCAGTTTCAGCTGCGCTTGGAAGCATTGTGCAGTCCGATCTATTTCTCCAAGCCCCGATGGTCGGAGCCATCACACAAGATGTATAATCATTTTATTGAAAAGATGGAACGAGCACAACGAATCGTTGCAGCTCTGATTCCAGAAGTATTATCAAAATTTTTACAGTGTTTGAACGTACGTTCATAGCCGTCCGTGGAGGCAACTGCGCTGTTGAAATGTATCTGAAAGAGTTTGTTTGTATTGGGGTTTTACGGCCAAGGCAACACTTTATAGGTCATTTTTGAGCCGGTCAGTTTACTTATCCACAATTTTCCTGGGCAAGCTTATACGTTTGTTTTGTTTGTTTGATTTGAGGTTTAACGTCCCCATCAACACTGTAAATGTCATTTTGGAGACGTTGCTTCAAATTTTGTGGGACTTTTACCTGACATTGAGATGAAATGACATCTCAAGCACTGCCACCTAATGAAACCAATAGGGTTTATAAGCATGGACGGTCCAACTCGCACCGCTTTGCCTGGGTAGGCTTAGATCCTCCTTGCGGTTTACCAGTACGCAAGCTTATACGTAAGCGGTCAACCAGTACAGTTTCTTTCGCCAGAAACTGACAGCTGCCCACCTTGAATCAGCGGAAGGGAGGGAAATGGCATGGAAAAGATTTCATGATCAATCTCCAGGAAAGAATGTTGACGACCCAGGCAGGTATCGAGCCCGCGTCCTCCTGACCACCAGTTAGACGCGCATCCGACAGAGCTACCGAGGCCAGCATCTGAAATGGCATAAAAATATAATTGCTGAAAATAAAACCCAAAAAAATATATAAAGGATAAAGGATGTAAATATAAAAAATAAAGCAAGTAACTTTAAACATAAAAAGATAAAATAAACATGAAAAATATAAAAAAATGTGCCACTGTGGGACTCAATCCCAAGTCTAAAAGATTTTTAGTGTGACTAGCAGTACATCGCGTTAACCACTCGGCTACGACTTCTACATAAAGGTAATGTCAAAATATTTATATATATTTTTAAAATCCTGTGAAAAAATGGTATCCGAAACCTGCTTCCCCTAAAAAATGGAATAGACTTGTCACGCTTGAACTTTGAATTCTCAAAGGTCGTTGATAAACTATATACCGATACGAAGTCAACTGTTGATAAACATTGTTATCACAACAGTGCTACATGTACGTTCGCGGTTGGCATTGGGGAAAGCCAGAACAATCTTTCGACTTTCTACTGATTAACAAAACTTCACAAAAGACCGGACAAAACTCGTTTCATCTTTTATTCTAGTGCATGCACAACAAGACCCATTCGACGTGCAAAGACTCATATCAGGCTATGGGTATAACATTACCATAACACACTCGTGCGACATGAAGTATTTCTTTCACATCTACAAAATGGCTACTTTGCTGATGAAAATCAGTGATATTCTTCTTATTTATATTTCAAACATAGGTTGTGGGTGCTCGTTAGAATCGCCTCATTGAGGCGGTTCTAACGAGTATCCACAACCTATGTATTGGAGCAAAAATAAGAAAAATAATGTGTACCCCCGTGAACCCCAGTCTTCTCTATATAAGTAGTTTAGGTCGTAGTGCCAAAGCGTTAATCCAAAATCAATAATCCATAGACAAAAGGCAAATATCAATGTTCAGATCAACAGACATGGACTCCAGAAGAGTGTAATCAGGCGTCTGCGGATAGTAAGCATTACTTGGTAAGCAAGCTTCGCCCACCATGCCTATCTACCCGAACGAAGACAAGGAGTAAATGCCGAGAAGGGTATGTCCGAGATTTTGGAAGTCTTCCTATGGCTTTCCATTGGCAAACACATCAGACATAATTCTGGAAATGGCCACATTGTACGGATCAACAAGATTATGGTGCCTGCCATAGAACTTCTTTAGTGGTGATAACATTTTTTTTTTATACCACTGACATAACTACTTGGTAGTGAGCACCTTCCCACGTTTCATAAAGTCCTGATGCTTGGAACAGGCTCTAGCATAACGGATTAACTGTGAAACGTAAACTCCATATGCTGGTGCAGACGGGATATTACTGCTCAGGAAGGGAAAGTTAACAACGGGAAAATTGAAGCCATCTCGTTTATCGTACAGCCTAGTAGTAAGCTTCCCGTTGTCAATATAAAGATAACAATCCAAGTATGAGGAGGAGGTTGCAGTCTCTGTTGTTTCCTTAATTTCAAGTTCACGTGGATAGATGAATTCCAAGTACTCTGCGAATTTAGCATTTTTCAGAGACAACTAGAAATGGTGTTTGTAAAACACAATGCCCCCAACCTTTGCGTGTCCCTAGATGGCAAAATATTCAACAAATATTGTTAAAGACTCAAAAACATACAACAAGAATTCCCCCGAAGGCTATGTCGCGCCTGTGGGGGCGCAAAGTCACCAAACCATGAAATCTAGGTCAAGGTCAAACATGGATGCCTGCATACAAATTTCACTCCTAGTTGCAAGCATGTACCAAGTATCATCAATGAAACTCTTAAAAACAGACTCTTACATCAGGGTAAAAGTTAGGGTTGTCACACTATTTTACAAAGTCAGTGAACCATAAAATGTAGGTCAAGGTCAGAAATGGATACTTGCATTGAAGTTTCAATTCCTAAATGCAAGCTTGTACCAAATACAATTAATGAAGCTCTAATAGATCTTGAGAAATGGACTCTTACATTAGATAGAAAGTCAGTGTGGTCGCAATAATTCACAAAGTCAGTGAACCATGAAATATGGGCCAAAGTCAAATATGGATGCTTGCGTTGCAGTTGCAATTCCTGGATGCTAGTTTGTACCAATTATAATTTTAAAAGCTTTAATAGTTTTTGAGAAATGGACTCTTACATTAGGGTGAAAGTCAGGGTGGTCGCAATAATTCACGAAGTCAGTGAACCATGAAATATAGGTCAAGGTCAGATATGGATGCTTGCGTTGAAGGTGCAATGCCTGGATGCAAGTTTGTACCAAGAATGATTAATGAAGCTCTAATAGTTCTCAAGATATGGACTTGCTGACAAGATTTTATAAAAAAAACAAGGCAAAGCATGCGATACAAATCCCCTCGCACAAGACAACTTCATGGGTGGAAAACACTGAAATGGCAAAAGTCCAACTTGCTTGAGATATTATCATATGCAACATTTATGCAAAGTTTGTTTAAAAATCCATCCATAAATGTATGTTCTAGAGTGATGACACTATTTCTCTAAAAATAGTCATAGGAACCTTGACTTGAGGCCATGGCCGCAAAGTAGATCTTGCTCAAGATATTATCATAAGCATCTTTTGTGTGAAGTTAGATTAAAATCATAAATGTAGGCGGTAGAGCAATGACAAAGTTTTTCTAAAAATAGCCATAGTGACCTTGACCTTGAGGTCATGACCTAGAAAGTCAAAGCAACTCGAGATATTACCATAAGAAACATTTGTGTGAAGTTCTATTAACATCCATCAATAAATGTAGGCACTAGAGCGATGACAAAGTTTTTCTAAAAATAAGCACAGTGACCTTGACCTTGAAAGACAAAATAGCTCGAGATATTGTCATAAGGAACATTTGTGTGAAGTTATACTGAAATCGGTGAAGAAATGTAAGCGCTAGAACCATGTCAAAGTTTTTCTAAAAATAGCCACAGTGACCTTGACCTTGAAAGTCAAACTCACTCGAGGTATTGTCATAAGGAACATTTGTGTGAAGTTATATTGAAATCAGTGAAGAAATGTAGTCGCTAGGGCGATGACAAAGTTTTTCTAAAAATAGCCACAGTGACCTTGACCTTGAAAGTCGAAATCGCTCGAGATACTGTCTTAAGGAACATTTGTGTGAAGTTATATTGAAATTGGTGAATAAATGTAAGCGCTAGAGCCATGACAAAGTTTTTCTAAAAATAGCCACAGTGACCTTGACCTTGAAAGTGGAACTCGCTACAGATATTGTCATAAGGAAAATTTGTGTGGATCGATTTTGAAATTGGTAAAAAAATGTAAGCGCTAGAGCAATGAAAAAGTTTTTCTAAAAATAGCCGAAGTGAGCTTGACCTTGAAAGTTGAACTCTTTCGAGGTATTGTCATAAGGATCATTTGTGTGAAGTAATATTAAAATCGGTGAAGAAATGTAGGCGCTGGAGCGATGACAAAGTTTTTCTAAAAATAGCCATTGTGACCTTGACCTTGAAAGTGAAACTCGCTAGAGATATTGTCATAAGGAACATTTGTGTGAAGTTATATTGAAATCGGTGAAGAAATGTAGGCACTAAACGATGACAAAATTTTTCTAAAAATAGCTACAGTGACCTTGACCTTGAGGTCATGACCTTGAAAGTGGAACTTGCTCAAGATATTGTCATAAGGAACATTTGTGTGAAGTTATATTGAAATCAGTGAAGAAATGTAGGGGCTAGAGCAATGACAAAGTTTTTCTAAAAATAGCCACAGTGACCTTGACCTTGAGGTCATGACCCTGAAAGTCGAACTCGCTCAAGATATTGTCAGACAGACAGACAGACAGACAGACAGACAAAACTTTATTCTCTTCAGTCATTTACATGACATATAAGGAATGACATATTAATACAGATATATGGTAGCTAAGGTGGTACAAGGTTATAAACTATATATAGTATGAGGGAGAATATGCAACTTATATGCTGCGTGATCATTATAAAAGGGCCCTTATCGTACATGGAGACAGCGATGACCAAGTCCCGCTTGAGCAGCTGTACAGTCGAATCCAGGTCATCACCGTCTGCATTCTGCATAAGAGTAACATTTAGGTACCGGGCTTAGTAAAGTGCAATGGTGCAATAAAGTTCTTCTCCCACATTCTATTTAAGTACTTAGCAACTTCAGATAATAGCCGTAGGCTTGTTCTTCATACCTAGGATAAGTAAATAAATGCAACGAACAACATGTCCGGATCTGCTCCCTGTACCAAATAACAACAACAGCAACATCAATGATAGAATGCCAGTTTCACATCTTACTGATGTCGGATGATAAGTAGACAGTGGCGTAAGAGAAAACACCACCATAGGTAGGTTTGACAGGCTGCACCGTTATCACCACCACCCCCAAGTTGGCTGGCAGGGCACACCATACCGTTATAATAATCATTGCCAAAGCGTCGTCACCTTTTGACAACAGAGGGCAATGTCCAACGACGATTAAAAAAAAATAATAAAAAAAAAAATCGCCGACGTCACCCTCAACTCCTCATCCGACAACAGTAAACGCATAAAAAGTACGTTTACTATACAATACTACAAGGTCAGGAATTGTTGTAATCAATGAACTGTATACAAACTCGTGCGCGCACGTGGTAGACGGGACACACCTCAGTATTAAATTTGTGACATCGTTATGATTATGAATGGATTAAAACGGAGTTTTCAGCTTGGAAATGTGTGGAATTTACCATAGTAAGAACAAGTCTACATGACTGTGTAGCAGGATATTACGGACATGCTCCACCCACCTAGTACACATGAATTGGCAAGAGACAGTGCAAAATATTGTATTCATCTTGGCTGCTAGCCGATACAGTAAAAATCATTAAAGAGTGGGGCATGGCCGTAAATCCTTTTTGTTTGCATGTATTTTACGAGTATAGGATGTCGGTTTATAACAGTATAGTGTTGGACATAGTGTTATCATACGCTATGTACATTTATGCAAAAACAATGGGATAACTCGTCCCTGAGACAAGGTGCATTCATCTAGCATTTTTTGTTTGTGGATACACATATGGTAATTTTTCCTGTCTACGCCGTAGACCCTAGTTACTGGGTGCCCGTCAAAACGCCTATATGGGTCCACAGTCAAAAATTATTGCGACAGTACGGTATGACTTATCTCTAACACTAGGCACAAACTTACGCCATACAAAGATAGGTTTGAAATCAAAGCACTTAACAACCAATCACATATCATTTGGACAACACACCCGTGAGACAAAGTGCACTTCTTCATATCTACACAACCGGTATCTTCATCCCCGCCCATCGGACGTCTGGGAAGAGAGACTTGGTCGAACAATGCCCCAAAGCAGGGCCGAAGCCGGCCACACTTTGGTACCGGCAAACCCCACAGAAGGACCAAGCCTGCCCAGGCAAAGCGAAGCGAACCAGAACCTCTGATGCATAAAGGCCAGCCAGTCCCACTCGACGGCAGGGCCTGAGATGCCACCCGCCACAATGCTGGGCAGACGTCCACAAACTTGGGGGTGAACAGTTTTCTTCATATACAACCGAACATAGGAGGTTATCATTACACGGACTCGTTATCAGAGCAGAGCAAAACAGATCATACAATTTTTTTTTCTCTCAGGTCAAATGCATGACATATTAGGAATATGCAATAACAGTGACAGTTGTTAACAAGTGTACAGAATATAATATTCAAATAAGGTGGGTAGGAGAGGCTTAGCAAATAGTTATCATATTCAACAATTAAACATAAATTTTACATCTGGGGAGCAGAGGGGAACTGTGGTGTAGAGTTGTGTAGTGTAGTGTAGTGTAGTGTAGTGTAGTGTAGTACAGTGTAATGAGGAGTAGTGAGATGAAGCGTATATTAATACTTAGGATAGCATAAGCATGGCATGTCATGACAGAACACGGCATGGCATGACATGACATGCGATAGTATAGTATCACATGACATGACAACATGGTATAGAAAATAGTCGCATTCCAAGTTGGGCGCAGATCAAGTTGGGCGGATGCTGAAACTTATCCACGTACTCGATTGGATAACATAGGCTGTAAATCACAGTAAATACCGTTTGAATAGTCGCGCGTGCTTAGCCCGTTCCAATCAGTGGTCAGTCAGAAGAAGCGATAAACCAGTTATTGGAATTCATTGAACCGAGGGCGACACACGTGAAGAGAGATTTCATTCATAAACTGTGCACAGACACGAAGTAGACACCTACATCGCAACAACGTCGCCAAAGCATCAGTTCATTGATGTCTTGACGACTTTGTTGCTGTGAAGGGTCCCAAATTCTAAGTGTGGTATTAGAATATTGATCTGTAAGAAGATTTCCTCTTTTTTTTCTAGCCCACATATGTTCTCCTTCAATGCCGTGGGTTCGAGCCTCGCTCGGGTCACGTGTGAGACGCCAAGTTCTGCAACGGAAGGTCAGGTGGTTTTTCTCCGGGTACTCCGGTTTTCGCCCACCTATGATTAACGATCGGCTCGATATGAGTGAAATAATCTTGAAAGGGCCGTAAAACCCAAACCAAAAAAAAAAAAAAAAAAAAATGTTCTCCTTCAAGGCTTGCAATGGCAGATGTCCCTTTGTAGAACAAAAAGGCAGTTTTAAAGGGACAAACAATAAGTTTATTTCAAAGGGAACTAAGCCAACATATCGCATCATCGACCGGCGCTGAAGCATTAGCGCCACATATAAGGTGCAGCCTTGGTGGAGATATTAGACTATTCCTTCCTATCTTCACCCCTATCATCGAAACGAAAAACTGATAGGTGGTGAAAAGGATGGAGGTAAATTTTCACATCACAAAAACACGCCTATATAAATTTTGACCACCTTGGACCCCAGCTCTCTATAGTAATACTGGGGTTTACAGGGGTAAATATTATTATCCTATTTCTGCCCTAAAATACAGGCAGTGTGTGCCCATTAGAACCCCCTCGATGAGGCGGCTCCAACGAGCACCCACAATCCACACTCCGAGCAGAAACAAGAAAAATATCACAATATTTCGTCTTAAAAATTGCATTTTTTTTTCGGCGGAAAAATGTTTAATGTATTTGCATAGGTGTGCTTTCGTAATGAAATGTTTTCGAGTGTGAGTTAACGATATACCTTTGGGTCATTCATTACGAGTTGTGTACACATGTTAAAAAAAAGCGGATGGGTGAAGGAGCTGACGTGTATTACCAGTCATGTGCAGACAATATGACGGTTTAGATCTCAGTACTCTGTATATTATATTGCAACACAAGGCTAGAAGAGAGAAATCAAAGCACTGAGGGTACTGGTAGGTCGATTGTCTCTGAGTGGGAAAATGGTCTTACCTTTAAATTCCTGTACTGTAAGCATAAGTCATAAGGCACATTTGTGTGAAGATATATTGAAATCAGTGAAGAAATGTAGGCGCTAGAGCGATGACAAAATTTTTCTTAAAATAGCCACAGTGACCTTGACCTTGAGATCATGACCTTGAAAGTCGAACTCGCTGAGATATTGTCATAAGAAACATTTGTGTGAAGTTATATTGAAATCCGTAAAGAAATGTAGGCGCTAGAGCGATGACAAAGGTTTTCTAAAAATAGCCACAGTGACCTTGACCTTGAGGTCATGATCTTGAAAGTCGAACTCGCTCGAGATATTGTCATCAGAAACATTTGTGTGAAGTTATATCGAAATCAGTGAAGAAATGTAGGCGCTAGAGCGATTTCAATTTTTTTTCTAAAAATAGCCACAGTGACCTTGACCTTGAGGCAATCACCTTGAAAGTTGAACGCGCTCGAGTTATTTTTATAAGGAACATTTGTGTGAAGTTATATTGAAATTGGTGAAGAAATGGAGGCGCTAGAGCGATGACAAAGTTTTTCTAAAAATAACCACAGTGACCTTGACCTTGAGGTCATGACCTTGAAAGTCAAACTCGCTCGAGATTTTTTATAAGGAACATTTATGTGAAGTTATATTGAAATTGGTGAAGAAATGTAGGCGCTAGAGTGATGACAAATTTTTTCTAAAAATAGCCACAGTGACCTTGACCTTGAGGTCATTACCTTGAAAGTCAAACTCGCTTGAGATTTTTTTATAAGGAACATTTGTGTATAGTTATATTGAAATTGATGAAGAAATGTAGGCGCTAGAGCGATGACAACGTTTTTCTAAAAATAGCCACAGTGACCTTGACCTTGAGGTCATGACCTTGAAAGTCAAACTCGCTCGAGATTTTTTTATAAGGAACATTTGTGTGAAGTTATATTGAAATTGGTGAATAAATGTAGGCGCTAGAGAGATGACAAAGTTTTTCTAAAAATAGCCACAGTGACCTTGACTTTAAGGTCATGACCTTGAAATTCGAACACGCTCGAGCTATTTGTTATAGGGAACATTTGTGTGAAGTTATATTGAAATTGGTGAAGAAATGTAGGCGCTAGAGAGATGACAAAGTTTTTCTAAAAATAGCCACAGTGACCTTGACTTTGAGGTCATGACCTTGAAAGTCGAACACGCTCGAAATATTTGTTATAGGGAACATTTGTGTGAAGTTATATTAAAATCGGTCAAGAAATGTAGGCGCTAGAGCGATGACAAAAGTACGTACGGGACAAATGCTATATCCCCCCTCACAACTATGTTGTGAGAGGGGATAATTAAAAAATATTTCAAAGGGCAATAACTCTTGAAAGGGGCATAATCCGGATGAGAAAAAAAATACGTGTCAGCTAATTTTCCATGAGGAATCCATATATGAAATTTCAAAACCCTAGCATACACGGTTCTAAAGTTATGCTATGCATCACTTTTAGCATACATTTAATACAATGGGCACAAATTACCAAAATGACAAAGGGCCATAACTCACAAAGTATTTTTTGGAATTTTGTCAAAAGTTAATCAGTTCATCTACTCATCACCACCAATATATTCAGCAACTTTCAAGGCTCTAGCTTCAATAGTTTTTGAGATATCTTGCTGACAAGATTTTATTAAAAATATTTCAAAGGGCAATAACTCTTGAAAGAAGCATAATCCGGACGAGAAAAAAAATACGCGTCAGCTTATTTTCCATCAGAAATGCATATATGAAATTTTAAAACTATAGCATACACGGTTCTAAACTTATGCTATGCATCACTTTTAGCATACATTACAATGGCCACAAATTACCGAAATGACAAATGGCCATAACTCACAAAGCATTTTTCGGAATTGTGTCATAAGTTAATCAGTTCATCTACTTATCACCACCAAAATATTCACCAACTTTCAAGGCTCTAGCTCCAATAGTTTTGAGATATCTTGCTGACAAGATTTTATTTAAAAAATTTCAAAGGGCAATAACTCTTAAAAGGGGCATTATCCAGACAAGAAAAAAAATACCTTCAGCTAATTTTCCATGAGGAATCCACATATGAAATTTCAAAACCCTAGCATACACGGTTCTAAAGTTATGCTATGCATCACTTTTAGCATACATTACAATGGGCACAAATTACCAAAATGACAAAGGGCCATAACTCACAAAGTATTTTTCGGAATTTTGTCAAAAGTTAATCAGTTCATCTACTCATCACCACCAATATATTCACCAACTTTCAAGGCTCTAGCTCCAATAGTTTTTGAGATATCTTGCTGACAAGATTTTATAAAAAAAATTCAAAGGGCAATAACTCTTGAAGGGGCCATAATCCGGACGAAAAAAAAAAATACGTGTCAGCTAAGTTTCCATGAGGAATCCATATATGAAATTTCAAAAACCTAGCATACACGGTTCTTTAGTTATGCTATGCATCAAAAGCGTAACGGACGGACGAACGGACGAACGAACCAGAAGTAATATGCCCCTCCAACTTTTTCAAAGTTGGGGGCATAATAAATCATCTATATATCTGTAGGTGAAATTGAATTGTTGTGCAAGGCGTTTCTTGCCTATTTTGAGGAGACCATGTACAAACTCCGCCTCATACGAGTACAAGAACAAGTCGGCAAGCAACGGTGCACAATTAGTACCCATTGGTATGCCGATTGTTTGCTGAAATATTAGGCCACTGAACTCCACGAAAATATTGTCAATTAGCTATTCCAACATCTTATTAACATCTGCACCAATGTCATTTTGTGGTGCATCAGAGTGATCTCGAGCGAAGTAAGGATTGTAAGGAGTCCAAGTACTGTTATGAACCAGCCGGGCATGTCATAACTGGGATTTTTTTTTTTGTTTGTTTGATATGAGGTTTAACGTCCCCGCCAACAGTGTATGAGTCATTTTGGAGACGTTGTTTCCAATTTTGTGGGACTTTTACCCGACATTGAGATGAAATGACACCTCAAGCCCTGTCGTCCAATGAAATCAATAGGGTTTATTAGCATGGACTTTCCGACTCGCAACATTTTGCCTGGGCAGGCTTAGATCCTCTAAACGGTTAACCAGTACTCGTGTGCGGTCGGTATCAGCTCTGCGTGGAAGCATCATGCAGCCCATCTATTTCTTCAAGCCCCGATGGGCGGGGGTTGAACTGGGATCTAAACATCATTTATGATGGTAGAATACGATCGCATAACGATAACACATCCGTGAGGCATTATGCATCTTTTCATATCTCAAAAAAGGGTATTTTTATGATGAAAATTGGTCATATTTTGTCTTATAGGTTGAGGGGGCTCACTAGAACTGTCTCAGTGAGGCGGTTCTAAGGAGTACCCGTAGCCTATATCTTGGAACAGAAATAAAAATATATATATATATATATATATATATATATATATATATATATATATATATATATATATATATATATATATATATATCACCGTAAACCCCACTTTTCTGTATATAAAGATATAAAGCGGGGTATAGAGGGGCATTTATTACACGGACTTGTTACCGTTATGTATTATAAGAAAAGGATCGAAATGTAGGTTCCCGCCCTACATCATACATCAATTTTGACAAATGAAGAGAAGTCATTGCTGGAGATTTTTGTATACGCTGGGGTAAACGAGAATATGTTGAGTCTAATGCTTTAAATGAGAGGAAGCCTAATATTTTTAATACGTGTAAAAGCATTGCGAGCGAGCGAAGCTCTCGAGCGCGCACGCGCCAAATGCTTTCTTGCTTATGTACGCCTATAGATAAATGCAACATTAAAAAGAATATGCATCGACAAAAGACTAAAAAAATCATTACATTCAATGTGATTGTTTGGTCAAGACTTTCAAACATGGCGGGACCATTATCCGAATGTTTTCCGGCTTTCATTTAATGCTCTTATTTTTCCAATCCTCAGGGATTGCTTATGCAATTGCTTTTCACTGTTCCATCATTTGACCATTTGACATCCTTCAGATACCTGTTGAAGGTCATTATTAAACCGATGTTCGTTCCTCGTTGTATAACAACTGCTTGTTCGACATACCTGAACTGTAAGTAGACTTGAATGTTTTGTGGGCTTTTGTTGTACCTTCCTTCTATTCGAAGGAATTATCTTCAGTAATTTTATATGCACATAATGCCCGGTATGAAGATCGCTTTAGTTTTGACGGTATCAATACCTTCTTAACCCACATGAGTATCACAAATACATTTAAAATATCAATATCACACCTTAGGTTACACTCTGCTTCTTCTGTACGGATTACCCATTCTATTAAGAACTTTAATACTATGTTGCCTTCGGTATTGGTTAGACCCTTAAATTTGTCTTCTTTTACTTCATTTAATCTCAATGGAGCAGGCAATACCAATGTTTTTGGGAGTAGTCTTCGTATAAGACTATCTCCTCTCAAATCGCCCATCCTTCGAAAATATACTAATCCGTGGAAAAGAAGTGGAATGTATCCTAGTATTTCTAAGTGCAATGCCAAGAGGTGCAGATGTTGTTCGCATTTAAGCACTGCGTCTACCGTTACTTCATCTGTAAAAGGTAGACGCTTCTCTGTAGTTAACATGTCTGATTTGACATGACAGTTACAGATTTAATTTATCTAATTACATGACGTAGCGCAAATTGTAATATGCAGTACGTCGGTCAAACTAACCGCATGCTTAAAACTAGATTGAACGAGCATTATCGTAGAATGAGTAAGCCTAAGAAAACCGACACTTTCTTGTACCGTCACTTTCGACGTACAGGTCATTCTGTAAATAATATTGTTATACAACCAGTGGAAAAACTTTATTACGATGCAAATTCTACATCTAGATTCAAAATAATCAAAAGACATGACGCTGAACTGAACTGGATTAAATTTTTACAGACCCCTTTTCCACTGGGATTTAATGACAACATGTATCATGAGGATAATATTTCCAGAATGCCGGACTTTGATCTATCATTTTTAATTTCCAAAAACTTGTTTCAGATCTTGATATTGATAGTAATACTCCTGATTCATGTGATTGTAAAAACTCAAAGTATTGCTATCCTGCTGCTGGTCATGTAATTACTGGGAATTTGAAAATTATTCCTGATTCTAGGATAAGGAATATAATTTCTAAAGGACCGAAATATCGGTTTCCTTCTAAAATTGATTTCAGTAAATGTAGAGATGAAATCGCTGCTTCCTTGAATGAATTCGGTAATCGATGGTGTAAGCGAGAGTATGTTGAGCATAAAACCCTTAAGGACTGGAAACTTAGCATTTTAAAACTAGTGAATAAACGCATTTCTTTCTAGTCTCAAAATACTAACTTATTACCTCTTAAGCCCAAGACGTCTTTACGTCATCTTAAACTAGGTATTCAAGAATTTCATAAGAAGTTTGTTTTGGCCCCTGCAGACAAGGCCGCTAACAACGTCGTCGTTGTGTGACGGCTCCACTATGTTAACACGCTTAAGCAGGAGCTTGGTGGTACTAAGGCCTATGAACTTCAGCCTTTAGCTGAAGAGAGAGCTATAGTAGATAAACATGTTTGTCTTTCAGCCACCAAGTTTGCTGTGTGTGTTAACGAAGGCCAAGACAAGCTTCCTACGCTATACTGGTTACCAAAACTTCATAAAAAACCTTACAAAGCACGGTTTATTGCAAATTCTAGCTCTTGCACTACCACTGAACTTTCTAAATTATTAACTTCCTGTCTTACTGCTATTAAAACGCATGTAATTACATATTGTGATAAAGTCTTTAAAAGATCAGGAAGAAATCTGTTTTGGTCTATAAAAAATTCGAATGATGTTTTAAATAAATTGAAATCTAGACATTTTCGTGCTTCTAGTCTGTCTACCTACGATTTTTCCACTCTTTACACTACACTTCCTCATAATCTTATAAAAGAAAAGCTTAATGATTTAATTGAATGGGCTTTTCACAGAGAAGATTCTCTCTATCTTGCATGTAATGTCAGAAATGCATTTTTCACTTCTAAAGAGCATAAGAATTATACACTTTGGTCATGTCAGAAAGTATGTGATGCCCTCACCTTTCTACTTGACAATATTTATATTAGATTCGGTACTAAGTTATTTAGACAAATTGTGGGTATTCCGATGGGTACGAATTGCGCACCTCTTGTGGCTGATCTGTTCTTGTATTGTTATGAAAGAGACTTAATGTTGTCGCTTTCCATTGATAACAAATCTGAAATTATTGAAGCTTTTAGCTCAACTTCTAGATATATTTAGATGATTCATTAAATATTGATAATACCTATTTCGATGGTTTGATCAGTCAGATTTACCCCCAGAGCTTCAGTTAAATAAAGCAAATTCTTCTGATATCGAGGTCCCGTTTTTGGATTTACATCTATCTATTGTAGATGGATTTGTTTCGTGCAAAATTTATAATAAACGCGATGACTTTGATTTTGAGATTGTAAATTTTCCTTTTTTGGATGGTGATGTTCCTCGTGCGCCATCCTATGGCGTTTATATTTCGCAATTAATTCGATTTGCTAGAGTGTGTAGTCATGTAACTGACTTCAACACTCGTAATAAATTATTAACGGCTAAACTCCTTAATCAGGGTTATCGGTACCATATACTACGCAAAGCCTTTTCTAAATTTTATAGACGCCATTCTGATTTAATTTCAAAATTCAATATTGGACTTAAATCTCTTCTGCAACAAGGTCTATCTGAACCCGAATTTTATGGTGACTTAGTATATAAATTCAGAAAAATATATAACCGCAATGACTTCAGCACCCAATTTCGTAAAATCATTCTTCGATATAAAAAGATTGGGTACAACATGGATGTTATACGACAGACTGCATGCATGGTAGTTAACCCAATCAAGGTTGGCAACTTTGCTTCCCTCTTTCATTGCACGCCGGTGGGTCAGGCTTCAGATTCTATGACGGCTCCAACGTAAAGGCTTATTGAGAATTAGAGAGATCTAATTCAAGGTAATGTTGGTTGGTGCCTGATGCTTTGTCTCTGGTCGGGCCCATCGGAGTCTTACTGTTGGTTTTCTTTTGCTCCAGCATTTCAGTGGTTTCTTGCTGTCGAGTCCTCACCGTTGTCTCACCTCTGTGGTTCTTTGATTTTTTGTGTTCACGGAGATGTTGCACTGATAAGTTAGGAGGCCTTCATGCGAACTGAACAAATTATTTGTCTAAATCGCGACGGAAGTAAGGGCGAGGATTGTGGTCTCGTAAAATCGATTTAAGCCCCCCCAGTGGAAATCATTCCACTGACCGTTCCAAGGCGGTTCTTCTGTGGCGATTTATTTATGGTGTTGTTTGTTACTTACTGTGTGTATCACTTTTGTCTTTTAATTTGGATGGCCATATGGCGATTTTGTGGGAAAGTAACTGTCCTTATGGCCTTCCTTTGTTTGGGTTTCTATTATGGTCTGGTCGCTTAATGTTTGTGTTTCTTTCCCTTTGGTGTCTTTTATGGGTGGAGTAAGTTAATTGTATCAATTCCTGATCTTTGTTTTACTTCTACTTTTCAAAGTCAGATAACAAGCGGAAATCTACGGAACCCGGAAGGGGACATGTTTTTTTTTATTTTATAAGTTGAGCGCACAAGATAATATCTTGTCTGCACAACATAGATCTTGTGCGGACAAGATATTATCTTGCTCGCACAACTTAATATCTTGTGCGCAAAAGATATTCTCTTGTCCTCACAAGATAATTTCTTGTCCGCACAAGATAATATGTTGTGCGAACACGATAATATCTTGTCCGCACACGATAATATCTTGTTCGCACAACTTCACAAGATCTATGATGTGCAAACAAGATAATATGTTGTGCGAACAAGATATTATCTTGTGCGCACAAGATAATATGTTGTCCGCACAAGAAAAATTATGTTGTCCGCACAAGATAATATCTTGTGCGCACAACATATTATCTTGTCCGCACTAGCTAATATCTTGTTCGCACAACTTAATATCTTGTTCGCACAACATATTAAAAAACATTTAATGTCCCTTCCCGGGTTCCGCAGAAATCTGACATTACACAGTACTTCAGTTCACAAAAAAAAATCTGAAAAAAAAACAAAAACAGTGCACCGTTAATGCTTTTGAAACACACAACATGCCCACAGACTATCAACATCCATATGCGTATTCTCACGCTTACTCACATAAAGATTCAGATGTCTTTCAACGCTGCCGTACACTTGGCATTCAGTTCCAACCGCCAACACCCAATGAAAAAAAAAAAAACAAACCAAAAAACAACAACAACAAACACTTAGACACAGACGGAACAGAAACAATATCACTGCGGCTGAAGAGAAATATCGAATTTCAGCCGATGAGCTACCATCTTTACCACCTATATCGGATGATGCCAAGGTCAACAAAGTCTTGGACTGCATAAGGGCATTTGAAGTCGAGCAAATGTCCTATGAATTCAGACTTTCAGGATAACCCTATTATAGAACATATTTAACTTCACTACAGCTGGTGTGTGGGAATGTGTGGCGGCGGTAAAACGTCTACCTGCCCTACATCATAGTGTAGATTATATTTTCTTGCCCTTTGGGATCATTGATTCAATTGTGGAATTTTGAAAATATCTGAGGGTCACTGATGAGGCCTAATTGGCCGTAACTAGCTAGTCTGGCCCAGAAAACATGTACACTCCATATTTTTCACTTCTGTGGTGTAGTCCTTGCTTCCAAAGGATAACCCTTTTATAGAACATATTTGTAGTATATGTAATGAGCTAAGGCTCGAAATGAAAATGTCTTCGCCACACATATGCAACCGTTGCAAACATGATAAAGGCCCCATACACATGTTCTCCACTTAAAACAATATGGACACAGGCTCTCTCCCAGAAAATATTAACTATGGATGAATAGCAACTTATCTCCAGGATTGCACCAGCCATAAAGGTCCATATGCTCAAACATTGCGGGATTGCTTCCAGTAGACACCGTGTGACCTGCCCACAAAATGTTGACGAACCAGCCCAAATTCTGCCAAACTTGTCCGAAGACATTCAAATTATTAGGGTAATAAAACAAGGGAAAAAACACCAGCAAACAGTTCAATGTCAGGCGTCTGGTTGTACAACAAGTATTACACTGGTTAAAAGAAAATAACTCAGCCTACTCTGACATCACTATCAGTCAAGAGAGGCTTCATCTTTTGCCACAACAATGCTCCCATACAAATCCAAAGCCATTGAAACCAAAGCATCTTACAAGAGCACCAACAATGACATTGGCCCTGCTCCAGAATAAACATTCCCTGCTAATGTTGACGGGGACAGTGTTTTTGTGTACCCCTTCCAAAACCAAGCATTAACATTAAAGAGCAGGTCGAACAGGTAGTAGCAGAAGTTGTTGGTGAAAACCATGGGCCCGTAACAAACACCAGGAAATATGTCACCATTCCTTGGCCTACTCAATCCAATGCACCATTGTCAGAATTCACCACACAACATTTCTTCCCCATTGCTTTCCCCTGTTTTTTCCCTTATAGGAAGGGGGATTTTCATATAAACCGCCTTAGAACAAGTGGCTCTATGTCAGACTGGGCTGAGGATCTTCTGTGGTACAAAGACGGACGCTTTACAAAGCATAGGTACTTCAAATCCATTAGCCACAATATAAGTATGCGCAAAAGAATATTTGAACAAAACACTTACACTGTGAGACTACCACTTGGAGATGAAGAGCTTTCTTTGTCTAGCCTCAAGGACAAGTTAGAAAATGGAGATAGATCAATTGCTTAAAAATACTTTACTTTGGAGCCTGCCTAAGTGGAACTACATAATACTGGGCACAGAGATAATAAGAGTTACGTGCATTGGTTCAATTTAAAATCAAGGAAGGAAAAGGTTTACCTTCCTTTTGTGCAACAGGCAGTTGCGCTGAGTATCACTTCACACCAATGAGAAGATTACTAGAAAGATAAACACTTGAAACATCATGGAAAACAGTTCAACTCGACAATCAAAACACTCTCTTCTCCGTTTTACAAGGAAACACTCATGTTGTTTCACATTACTTTGACTTACGTACTCAAGTCATTTTTCAGAAATGTCATGGGCCCTGCATTTTATGTGGATAATCTTTGGTACATGCAGGAATTCACGAAATCCAGAGGTATGATCCGCTGGCATGGGCTTTGCTGGCGGGCTGACAGGGAACCCCATAACTCGCTTCATGAGACTATAGACAAAGGTTCGTCAATGGTTGCCTGTATAGAAAAATTGTCAAAGTGGGCTAAATCTGTCTTTGGTATGACTGCCTCACACCCTACAGGAAAAAACGAGGACGGCTCCTCCAAAAAAAAAAAAAAAAATAAAAATCTTTGGCCTCCTCCTGACGGGTGGGGCCCTGCACCAACTGAAGACCCAAATTCATTGATCAAACTCTTAATGGATGTGGGTGAGACACAGGCCTCTCTACTAGACGAGCATTTACTCTTAATAAACCGCTTTAACATGCACATGTGTTTTGATTACTGTCTGCGTATGCCTAGAAACAAAAATAACAAAATCAGACAATGTCGCATGGAATGTGGCACTGAAGAGAATTCTGGAAAACTGTAACGAGATTCCTCTGCCATAGTTAAAGACAAAAATGGTTGTCTTAGACTTGAAAATGGCCAGAGACCACCCACAGCTGGTGCAACATTCTAAACATTACACGCATGGCAATGGAGAGCAAATGGTGACATTTCACTAATTCTGTCGGAAAGCTCGCCAGAAAATCCATCTGTTGAAGAAATTATGGCGACTGAGAAATATATCACATGATATGCCTGCAAAGGAGCCGATAGTTGACTTTTTCAATGGCCAATGCAGCTGATGAAAGCACAGGCGCCACTAGAAAATCTATCTGCACCAAACTATTGGTGAATACAGTCAAAAGGGATGTATCTGCTATGGAAGCTGCTTTGGAACTTCCAGCAATTCCTCTTTACAGGTTTACTCACCGTTACATATGGGTTTACGGCGTCCCGCAATTCCCAATGCTGACAAGAGACCGAGGCTGGTCTCTGAAAGGTCAACGGTCAGCTGTGGGGTAACGCACAAGAAATATATTATATGGATGACATAAATTATTAGCAGTAACTATTTACAACAATACGAACACTTAACATTACATTTATTCGCCTTTATAACCCTTTCACGGCGCACGCCCCGAAAGCAAAACTACGTTTTGTGCTCGAGAAGGCGACGTGAAAATTATAGAACAAATAACGTAATAAACGAACAACAAAAATAATAATAATAATAATAATAAAAACGCGACTGGTCAGATATAAGTCCCCTTGGGGTGAACTTGCGTCGATGCGCTAGTGTATTGATAATTTAACTCATGTCGATTATAACTGTCGACTTGACTACACTGTCAATTTGTTTTCACTGTCAATTGACGTCAATGTCAATTGACTAAGTTCACTGACAATTGACTTCACTGTCAAATGAATTCACAGATAATTCGACTTCATTGTTATTTCACTGACAATTTGGCTTCTCACTCAACTTGTCGTTATGGCCTCGACGGTCCGTTTAACTTGTCCTGCCCGCCACTGCAGGGCATCTGGACAGTTGCGTCGTACCAGTACCTGTTCCTAGCAGGTCACCACCCCTCATTCTGTCTGCAAAATAATCGACTAAAATACAGTTCACGAAACGTGTTCGCTATATCATGATCCCTGCCCCGGAGAAGTCTGAATATGTTCATGCATATACCGTTATGGCGCACGCATAAACCGGGAAACACAGGCTGATCAGTACATGTGACAAATAACTGCACAGCAGAACTCAACTTGACTGTGCATCAAAATATCAGCACCCAGCGCTTGACACAAGAATACTCAAAGTTTATGCTTCCTTACTGAGTACTACAGAAATCAATTAATGCTCACTAAAACTGAGCATAATAATCAGCAAATTCGTGCTCACTACATTAGCACAGGTAAGAGGCAATTGAACATTTGGCGACTTTTTAGGCTAACTATATAGAAATCAGCCTTATAGCGGCAAACTGTATGGTAAAAAATTTCCCCACAAATCACTCATGCATACATCGTATGGTATGTGCATGATTTTTGCGTGGAGCGGCATATTTTACCGACCGTATTCACCTAAAATATTTCACTCGCACTGCCTTGTCATATACCTACTAAATCAATTTAGATATGCATAAGCACTAGAAAGGTTTCCTATGCCATCTCGTAACACTCACCAGTTTCAGAATGTCAGTTTCACTGGCTCAAGAGTTCTGGAAAGAAATGGCGCAACCCTTACACGCAGTAAATCATTAGTCAAGTACCTTGATAGACTTAAAAATGATGTCTGCTCTTGGTACCAGTTTGTGTGCAAGCATGGTAAAGTGCCTGTCATTAGTGGTAGTAATATAAAGCCTACATGACCTTTGTCTGAAGACTTCTCCAGATCCATGCTTCTACTACACTGGCCAAACCGGAGAAAAATAACTGACATTAAAGGCAAAGGCAGTGAAAACACGCGGACAGACCTTATGCTGGCATACCTAGAGTCAGATATCTGTCCAAATTTGTTAAGGCTGACATACAAAGAGTTCAGAATCATCACCAGTCACAGCATTTTGAAGACGATGATGATTCCGAGAATGGTGGGCAATATGATAGTCAGCAGCCTGATTGGGTGGACCTCCTACAGACTTGCGCCGATTTGGATCTTTCATTTGACCATAACTTCTTCTATGGTGGGTCCGACTTTGACTGGAGCTTTGGAGTCATACACATAATGTATACCGTGATGACTTTGGGGTAAACTTCATAGAAAATCCATATGACAATGAAGATAATCCAAGTCTAGAACTTCCAAATGTTGACCTTTATTCAATGAATCAAGACCAGAGATTTGCATTCTGCTTAGTAATGGAAACCTTGCTGAAATACAACGAAAGCCGATCTGCCATGGATCCACTGAGATTGGTAGTATCAGGTACTGCAGGCTCTTAGAAATCATATCTTTTCCAATGCCTCGTGCGTGCGATCAAACACCTCTTCCTTTCAAACAAAGCCGTGCAAGCCTTGTGCCTTACAGGCACCAGTGCAACTTTAATTTCACAGTTTCTTAAAAAACCAAGCAAAAGAAATGTGTCCCCCTGATGGAGAAACAGGTGAAAACCTAAGAACAAAAACTGCCCTGGTTTTGTGTGTCTTATAGCTGATGAAAGGTCAATGGTTTGCAGCAATACTCTAGGTTGGATTCAACAACAGCTCCCAACATCAGATACACCAAAGGGAAAGAAACACAAAAACATGTAATAACTATACCCTCATGGAAACATCGATAGCGGAAAGCCAAAAGGACAGTTAATTTCCCACAAAATGGCCAATTGGCTATCTAAAACAAAAAAGTATAAGCAATACACACACCCAAAGACAAACCATAACAAACATAAACCGCGACAGACGAACCACCTTGAGGCGGTCAGTGAAACGAATTCTACTTGTGGGGTGAGGGGGTGGGGGTGGGGAGGGGCTTTACTCGATTTTACGCTGCCGCAAATGTCGCCCTTACTTCCATTGCGATTTAGACAAACAGTTTGTTCAGTCCGCATGAAGGTCTCCTAACTTATCAGTGCAATATCTTCGAAACCACGAACACCAAACAACCCAAGAGATTAAACAACGGTGGGGACTCGACAGCCAGAAACCACTGAAATGCTGGAGCAAAGAAAACCATAGGTTAGGCTCTGATGGGCCCGACCAGAGACAGAGCATCAGGCACCAACTAACATTACATAAAATTAAATTCTCTCTAATTCTCAGTAAGCCTTAACACTGGAAACGCCATAGAATCTGAGGCCTGGCCCACCGCGTGCAATTAAAGAGGGAAGCGAAGTTGTCAACCGTGGCTGGGTTATCTACCATGCATGCAGTCTATAATATTTATGTTGTACCCAATCTTTTTATATCGAAGAATGATTTTTCAAAATCGGGTGCTAAAGTCATTGCAATTATATAATTTTCTGAATTTATATACTAAGTCCCCATAAAATTCGGGTTTCGATAGACCTTGTTGCAGAAGAGATTTATGTCCAACATTGAATTTTGAAATTAAACCGGAATGACGTCTATAAAAGTTTGAAAAAGGCTTTGCTTAGTTTGTGATACCGATAACCCATATTAACAGTTAACAATTTATTACGAGTGTTGAAGTCAGTTACATGACTAGACAGTATGGGAAATCGAATTAATTTGTGAAATATAAACGACATAGAATGCCGCACAAGGAACATCACCATCCAAGAAAGGAAAATATACAATCTCAAAATCAAAATCATCGCGTTTATCATACATTTTGCGGGCACATACCCATCTACAATAGAAAGATATTAACCCAAAACCTGGGCCTCGGTACCAGAAAAATTTGCTATATTTAACTGAAGATCGGGGAGGGGGGGGGTTAAATTTGACTGATGAAACCATCGAAATAGGTATTGTCAATATTTAATTATTCATCCAAATATCTAAAAGCCGAGCTAAAGGTTTCAATGATTTCAGATTGGTTTTCAACGGAAAGGGATATTTTGAAAAATAGAAGTGAAGGCAATGATCAGGAATCGATACAATTAACCCACAGCCCCAATCAGAGACACCAAAAGGAAAAAAGCACAAACATGAACCAACTAGACCCTAATGGAAAAATCAATAGCGGAAAGCCAAAAGGACAGTTATATATACCTTCCCACAAAATGGCCAATTGGCTATCCAAAACACAATAACACAGGCGACACATGCACTCAAAGACAAACCATAGCAAAATAAACAGCGACAGAAGAACCGCCTTGGAACGGTCAATGAAACGAATGCCACCTGGGTGGGTGGGGGGGGGGAGCTTAAATCGATTTTACGTGGCCACAATCCTCGCCCTTATTTCCGTCGCGATGTAAGACTCCTAACTCACCAGTGCACCATCTCCGTGAACACAAAAACAACCTCAGAGACGATATAACTTGGGGACTCGACAGGAAAAAAACACTAAAATGCTGTAGCAAATAAGGCGTAACTATACCAAATTTAGTGGCACAGAAGCCTTTCTGATATTTTATCTACATCAGTGTGACTCAACCCCAAACTTCTGAAACCAAAACGGATGGTGGACAACACCCGGCAAACACAACACATCCACCTCAGAGCACACACCGACCGACGTAGCTCATGAGACAGGTCAAATGGAGGCATCAGGCAAGGGACGCCTACCCTAGGACGTATAGGCGTCCCCAACCGAGCCAACATCAGCAAACATGACCCAAACTCCACGGAAGTCCCGGGCATCAGGAAAGAGATGTCCAAAGTAGCGAGACTTGCAAAATTTAAAATACAACAAAAGGTGGCAACCAAATCAACTAAGGTACATGTCTTCTGACAAGTCAGTCTTAGTTTTAGAAAAAATAGAATTGTATACGGGAAAAATTAAAGATATAATAAAGTTATTTAAATCAGTACTTGAGTACTGACGTCAACACCGCAGTATCAACCTCAGCACTAACGAACTGATACTGAACTGATAATACCCTCGGGAACGAACGAATCATCCACCAGCAGAGAAACCGATCAAGTGGTTGCAATTAAGGCGTAACTACACCAAATTTAGTGACACAGGGGCCTTTCTGATATTAAAACTTCATCAGTATGTCTCAACCCCAAAGTTCTGAAACCAAAACGGATGCTAGACAAGACCCAGCAAACACTACATATCCCCCCTCCGAGCAAACACCGGCCGACGTAGCTCATGAGACAGGTCAAATAGAGGCATCAGGCAACAGGACGACTACCCTTGTACTTATAGGCGTCCCCCACCGAGCCAACATCAGCAAGCATGGCCTACACTCCACGGAAGTCCCGGGCATCAGATCAAGATAGAGGGAGGTGAGGTGAGTGTTTGAGCTTTACGTCCCACCAACAACTAAGGTCATACGGAGTCGGGACCTCGGTTTAAAGACTCATCCGAAAGTCAGGAGGAGCCCGGGATCGATCCTGCAACCCCTGGTTTACAAGGCGACTAGCGTAACCACTGCACCACAGAGGCTTTTCAAGATAGAGGGAGTATTCCCTATGAAATGTCCATTCAATTAAAGCATTATGTTTTTCGTTTATAAGATTGTGAGGAAGTCTAATGTAAAGGGTAGAAAAATCATAAGTAGACAGTTTTGTTTTGCTCTAAAATATAGTGTGGGTACTCGATAGAACCGCCTCGATGGGGCGGTTCTAACGAGCACTCACAATCTATATTTTGAGCAGAAATAAGAGACATATCACAGCTTTTCAATTAAGATTTTCATTTTTGTGGCGGTAAAGTTTACAATGTATTTGTACGACTCGTATAGGCGTGTTTTCGTAATGATTTTCCGTGAAACAGCCAGCTTGGGGAAACCTCGAATACCACACAAATTTGTTTGTTTGTTGGATTTGGGGTTTAACGTCCCCGTCAACATTGTATAGGTCATTTTGGAGATATTGCTTCCAATTTTGTGGGACTTTTACCCGACATTGAGATGAAATAACATCTCAATCCATGTCGTCCAATGAAACCAATAGGGTTTATAAGCATGGACGGTCCGACTCGCACCGCTTTGCCTGGGCAGGCTTAGATCCTCTAAGCGGTTTACCAGTACTCGTGTGCGGTCGGTTTCAGCTCTGCGTGGAAGCATTATGCAGCCCATCTGTTTCTCCAAGCCCTTATGTAGACAGACTTGAAGCACGAAAACGTCTGTATTTCAGTTTATTTAAAACTTCATTAGAATGGTTTATAGACCAAAACAGATTTCTCCCTGATCTTTCAAAGACTTTGTCGCAATATTAAATCACATGTTTTTTGATGGCAGTAAAACATGAAGTTAATAATTTGGAAAGCTCAATGTTGGTACAAGAGCTTGAATTAGCAATAAACCGTCCTTTGTATGGTCTTTTATGACGTTTAGGCAACCATTATAACGTAGGAAGCTTGTTTTGGCCTTCTGTAACACAGGCAGCAAACTTGGTGGCTGAACGACCATTGTGGTCATCAACTAAAGCCCTCTCTATAGCCAAAGGCTGCAGTTCATAAGCCTAAGTACCACTAAGCTCTTGCTGAAGAGTGTTAACATAGTGGAGTCGTCAAACAACGACCACATTGTTAGCGGCCTTATCTGCTGGAGCCAAAAACAAACTTCTTATGAAATTCTTGAATACCTAGTTTAAGGTGACGTTAAGACGTCTTAGGTTTAGGAGGTAATAAGTTCGTATTTTGAGAGTAGAAAGAAATGCGTTTCTTCACTAATTTCAGAATGCTAAGTTTCCATTCTTTGAGGGCTTTATGCTCAACATACTCTCGTGTACAGCACTGATTACCAAATTCATTCAAGGCAGCAGCGATTTCATCTCTACACTTATTTCTAACTCTTTCACAACAAAACAAGAACAGATCAGCCACAAGGTTAGCGCAAGTCGTTCCCATCGGAATATCCACAACTTGTCTAAATATCTTTGTACAGGTCGATGAATGTTTACTGAACATTACGTCACACGGGCCGGTCCATCTGATACCGTTATCTAGGGATGACAATGTCATCAGTGAATGCAAACTTTTTAAACAAAAGCTGAAAATCATTCCCATTCGCAAGAATAGAACACATTGTTTGGATTATAAAAGATAGAAAATAAAAGTATGACAAAAATTGACGAGAAGAACAAAAAACTTAAAAACAAATACCTTACGTAATAATTTGATGGTAGGCATGGTTTTGAATGTAGGTTTACTGTACGCAACAATGCTCTTGAATAACAAATAGCCGAGTGGTTACAGTTACAGGTCAAAATCATTGAAGTTTTCGGTCTGATGAGGGCGAGGGTTAGAAGAGACACTCGATAGTGTAATTATTTTTAAACTTTTTTTTATTTTTGTCTTTTTTTCCGTATTATATATTTCTTTTGTTGTTGTTTTTAATATTAGTATGTAATTAATTATTTTCAAATTTCAGCGATTCACATTAACTTGAATTTCAAAATTTCAGAAGTTCATATTTCGGAATTCCATTACAAAAACAGTTTTGATTCTTCGGCAGTGTCGGTAGATTCATCACCCTCAGAAGCAGTCTCTATAAAGAAGCGACGGAAGTAAGGGCGAGGATTGTGGCCACGTAAAATCGATTTAAGCCCCCCCCCCCCCAGTGGAAATCTTTCCACTGACCGTTCCAAGGCGGTTCTTCTGTGGCGATTTATTTATGTTGTTGTTTGTTACTTACTGTGTGTATCACTTTTGTCTTTTGTTTTGGATGGTCATATGGCCATTTTGTGGGAAAGTAACTGTCCTTGTGGCCTTCCTTTGTTTGGATTTCCTTTGTGGTCTGGTCGCTTGGTGTTTGTATTTCTTTCCCTTTGGTGTCTTTGGTGGGTGGAGTAAGTTAATTGTATCGATTCCTGATCTTTGTTTTACTTCTACTTTCTATACCTTCTCTCTAACGTCACTGTCAGAGTCCATGTGTTTAATGATTAACTCCGTTTCAGTCTCAATAGCGATGTCAGTTTTACAACAGTCCTGTTCAGGCCCCCGCCCATTTGGGCTTGAAGAAATAGATGGACTGCACGATGTTTCCACGTCGAGCTGAAACCGACCGCACACGAGTACTGGTAAACCGCTAAGCCTGCCCAGGCAAAGCGGTGCGAGTCGGCCCGTCCATGCTTATAAACCCTATTGGTTTCATTGGGCGACTGGGCTTGAGATGTCATCTCCTCTCAATGTCGGGTAAAAGTCCCACAAAATACGAAGAAACGTCTCCAAAATTACCAATACCGTGTTGACCTCACATAAAACAAAACAATAGTCCTGTTCAGCCTTTTCGACATGTGTTAAGCACGCAGGCCATTCTTTTTCAACAATACTTCCACTGTCTTCTTCGATCAGAGCCTTTATTTATACATCTTTATATCTGTCATGCGGAGCCGAAAATTTCCTTGGCCAATATAAAAAATTCCCCATATCATCATTTTGGTATTCAGATCAGGATGGTATGGTGAAAGCCGCAGAACTGTGTGCCCGTGTCTCTTCAAAGCTGGTCAGCTCGATAAGGAGGCGCTGGTTTATATTTCGTTTGCAAAGTTCCATAAGCTCAGGCTTGAACATGTCTTGCCACAGGCTGCATAAAACTGTATATTAAAGGAAACAAAAAGAACGAAAAATAAAAATGTTATTCAAAATTTGAGATTCGAACCTACGACCTTTGGAAAACTAGGTCGTTAAAGTTTATGCATCTCACCAATACCGCCACATCGTATTCCTGCAACGCTGTCATATCAGAATAATATACAGCAATGATTTTGTGAATTAAGCGGGGGAAAAGCTGGTAACCCCCACATAACGGTTTCCGATGGAATGATCCGTATGACGTAGTGTTCAGTAAACAATCATCGATCTATACCAAAACTTATGTAAATATTGTCAAGTAGTAGGGTGAGAGCTTCATACACTTTCTCACATGGCCGTAAAGTACTACTTTATGCTCTTCAGAAGTGAAAAAAGCATTTCTTACATTGCATGCGAGATAGAGGGAATCTTCATTATGAAATTTCCATTTCGTTAAATCATTAAGTTTTTATTTTATAAGATTATGAGGAAGTGTAGTGATAAGGAAGAAAAATCATTAGTAGACAGACTTAAACCTGATATTCTCGATGACCTAAGCTACAACACAACAACTACAAATAGCAAACCTCACCAGCTTAAGGGAATGGGAAAACCTGGCAGATTTTGCCGCCATTATTAAAAGGGAGACAACTTTCGGGACTTCCTTTTGCTTTTCTATAAGCTCCGTCCCACAGAAAAAGGGGTCTACTCTTAAAGGAAAGAAATTGCTCCTTAGGAGAAAAGTCTTTCCGTTAAGAGTTGGCCCCTATTGACAATTTATATGTGCGCACGCATGTTTAAAGAGATGCGTTTTCGTTTTACGGAGTGCATGTCGTTTGTATGTACGATGTGTCTTTATGCCAGACAGTTATTCATCTGCATGCTGCTGTCTGATCAACAACATTTACTTAATTGTGATTGATCAATCAAACTTCAAACAGAAAAAGACGTTGTTTACAGGGCAGAAGCCATATCACATTAAGACAACTCGTAATCAATTTAGTGATATTTTCTCGCAGAAATCCCTCTTTGATCCCTTTCTGCTCAATGGACCGGTTCAAATATACATGAGCAGTAGAGATCTTGATCAGAGGGCTCAAGGCGATATACAGTCAACCACCGGCAAGGGTATTTACTTCTCAAAAGATCCCTATTAAGTCCACTTCAATCCTTTAAATTGAGGCACATAGAAAAGCAGCATAGATGTCATTTAGACGATGAGCGGTCAAATTAAAACAACCGATATTGCCATTCTGCTTTAGTCATCACACTAACAAGTCCGTGTAATGAACATCACTGATATCCCCACTTTATTTAGAGAAAAGTGGGATTTACAGTGGTATACATTACCTTCCTCTTTCTATTCCGAGACATTGGTTGTGGGTACTTGTTAGAACTGCCGTAATGAGGCGGTTCTAACGAGCATCCAATACCTTCATTGGAGTACAAATAAGAAAAAAAAAAACTGTTACAGATTTCAATCAGAAAAAATAACTGTTTTCGAGGTATTAACCCATTTAGTACCAGAAACCCCACAACAGGTACCCTGGCAAACAGTGCAGACGCAGATCAGACGCCACAGAACGCGGCGTCTGATCTGGACCTACACTGTTTGCAAAACGTTCAGCCGATTTTCAAGTAGATTTTGGAGAAAACACAACCTTACACCCCTAAATTTTGAAATGGTCTCCTGCTATACATAAGGAGGAAGATTCCATTTGGTACTAAAAGGGTTAAAAATGCACTATCACATGGATGTGATGTCACAGATGTCGATATTTCCTACCGTATTCCCCCTCCCAACCTGCCTCAATGGTCTTGTATATAAGCCCCGCTAAGCGAATATGTGTCTTCGAGCATTCCGTCATGACACATTTTAACTGCGCATGCCCAGCCATTCAGAGGGGCCAGGGATATGGTTTTCTGTCTGAAAGTTCCTCTTGATTCATTGCTTGCATGAGCGAGCAGCGAAGGTTCTGGCGAGACTGCGCGGATGCGCAGGCTCGCCTGAACCTTCGCTACTCGCATAGGCGATAAGTACCAAAATCGCTTGCCGGGGCCCATATAAGAGCGCTGGCCCTTAATCATTAGGTCTCTTACCGCTGTTGGTTCGATCCTTGCTCGGCTCACATGTGAGACGCAAAGTTATGCAACGGAAGGACAGGTGGTTTTTCTCGGGTACTCCGGTTTTCGCCTACCTCTGATTAACGATCGGCTCGATATTAGTGCAATAATCCCGACAATCGAGGCTTGGAGAAATAGATTGGGTTGCAAAGTGCTTCCTCGCAGAACCGAAGCTGACTGCACATGAGTATTAGTAAACGGCTTAGAAGGACTAAGCCTGCCAAGACAAAGTGGTGCGAGTCAGACTGCCAAATGGATATAAGCCTTTTGGTTTCATTCAGCGGCATTAATTGAGATGTCATTTCATCTCAGTGTCTGGCAATAGTCCCACACAATTGGAAGCTACATCTGCGAAATGACCTAAATAGTGTTGACGGGGACGTTAAACCTTAAGTCAAACAAACAATTTCCTTCGATAACCAAGGATGTATCGCAAAATCGAGAATGGAACTGTTCGCTTCAGAAACTCAGGATTGAACAAATTATACTCATATGAAGGCCACACGAGAAAAAAGGTCCTTATTTTTTATATTTATTCATATAGCCAATCAAAATCCTGCGAAACCTTCTCCACCCTTTAATTTGTCAAAGTATCATGTCGATGGATTATTTTCTGATGCGTAAGTTTATTTGTCATTTACTACCAGTATGATTGATAGGATAAAATAGTGCAGATGCAATATAGTTGGTTTTGCAATCAAGATAAAACATTTCCAGACAGGGAAACTTTTAATCCGTCTACTTTTCATTCAAAAGATAAATGAGCCATTCTCATTGGATGCTATCAGCATTGTCAATCGAATCAGATACCAGTGCAAACAGTGTAGATTCAGATCAAACGTTATCTCAAGATATACAGACTATCTTCAAAAGCTCGAATACCTTAAACACGCCTGTATAATTTTGAACCCCAATTTTAAATAGTAAAATTGGGGTTTGCAGGGGTAAACCTTATTTTTCTTATTTCTGCTCTAAATTATAGATTGTGGGTACTCGTTTGAACTGCCTCTTTGAGGCGGTTCTAACGTCTCACAAGTACCCACAGTCTATATTTTGAGCAGAACTAAGAAAAATATCACAATTTTTCATGCTAAATTTTTCATTTATTCGGCGATAAAGGTTACAATGTATTTGTATGGGCGTGTTTTCGTTATGTCCTGAAAATGTCTTCGAGATTTGGGTAGTTTAAAGAAACAACGCCATGAGGCATATTTTGGATTACTTAAGGGGAATGTGACCACCTGGCATATTTTTCCGCCATTTTCAAAGGGAGACCACTTTCGGGACTTCCTGTTCGCGTTTCTAAAAGAGCTGTCCCACCGAAAAAGGGGTCTACTCTTAAAGGACAGGGGCACATTCTTTCATTTAAGAGTTGGCCCCACTTGACATGGGAGACAAAAAATGCTGGAGATGCCTTCCCTGAATGTGTTCCCATTCCCCTTATGGATAGCTTTTAGATATGCAGATAAAATGAAGGAAAGTTGTGTGTGCTCATTAGAATGAATTCTTATAACACACACGATACATATACAGTAGTACTTCGATGGCTCGAACACCGATGGCTCGTTTACCATGGATGAGTCGAACACATTCTTGAGCCCCTAACGAAATCCTCTACGTAAGAAATAGTGGGGGATAATTCAGGAGATTTTAGTCTTTTATCTTGCAAATGTATGCTGTGTGTACTCATTAGAATCGCCTCGATGAGGCGATTCTAATAAGTACACACAGCTTACATATTCATTATAGAACACCGAAAAGATGTCAAAATGTATCTCGTTATGCCAGCTGACAGTAACCTCAGTGGCTCGAACTACCCATGTCTCGAACAGATTTTCGAGGTCCCAAAGGTGTTCGAGCCATTGAAGTTCGACTGTACCTTATCGAGATAAAACCAGAAAAAAAAGAGATTCCATAAATTATAAGATATATGTATATCTGGAGCTATGGGAAAAACTATCTAGGGACACCAGCCCATAGCTTATAAAACTGTTTCCATGCTCAACTCAGCTGATTATGAAATTTATAATGTTCATAAATACTAATATATTTATGAAAGAGGCAAGGACTTCGGAAACTTTGTTAAGACATTTGCCCCGGAAATTATAAAATTCTCAAATTTAACCAAACGAACTCATCACAGAGGCACTTTAAAGGTAACACTTTGTTCTATTATGATATGCATTTTGGTCTACAGCTCAAATATTATTTTTGTTGATTTTTGGCTTAATTGAGTCAAGTTTCTATAAAGTTGCATAGGAAACAGAAACTTTTAAATAAGTATATGTTCCCCCCCTTGCCCAATAAAACAATTTGGCATACATTTGTATTTTTAACTTATACATCCTCTGACCAACTGTCGTGTTTGGGCAAGGGGGGGGGGGAAGGCTGTGGAAAATCCTAAAAACCAACATGCATGCTTAGCGCTATCATTGAAAAACTTCACAGGATTTGGAACTATACTGTATCATTATACAGTAGGGCTTATTTTTAAACTAAGGACATATTTATGCCTGGCTGAGCATGACAATTGAACTACCTACAGTATGTTGTCAATAATATGAAAAAGAAAATGCCACTACAGTTAGTAGTCAAAGGTATACTCTTTCCTAAAAGCAAATGATATAAACAAAACTGTTTGTTGAGGATACTTGCATATTTATAGCTCAGTGGTTAGAGCGTCGGCCGTCTGATCCGGTAGTCGTGGGTTCGAACCCTGGCGGAGGTGGACATATATGTGCCTGCCATGTTGAGGTGGACGTAACCTTCTGGCTAATAAAGGCTATGGCCGGCACGAATTATTATTATTATTATACCCGCTTTTTCGAAGAAAAATCGGGTATATTGTTTTCATACCACAGTTCACTCCGGCGTCTGTCCTTCCGTCTGTCCGTCCGTTTGTCCGTCCGTCTGTCCGTCCGTCACGTTTCTTGTGATTGGATCTCCTCTGCAACCACTGAAGTTACACTTTTGAAACTTTGCATGTGGATAGTACATGGAATGTAGATGGCAGTGGGCAACTTTTTGGTGACCTTGACCTCAACATGACCCCAAGGTCAAAGGTCAAAAATTATGACTTGCCATATCTCCTTAACTATTGGAGTTACACTTCTGAAACTTTGCTTATTGGATGGTCCTTGGAATATAGAATATGTCAGGTTACTTTTGGTGTGACCTTGACCCCAAGGTCAAAGGTCAAAAAGTATGATTTTGCCATATCTTAAAAACTATTAGAGTTACACTTCTGAAACTTTGGTTATAGGATGGCCCTTGGAATATAGAACAAATTTGGATAGTTTTGGTGTGACCTTGACCTCAACATGACCCCAAGGTCAAAGGTCAAAAATTATTATTTGCCATATCTCCTAAACTATTGGAGTTACACTTCTGAAACTATGCTTATTGGATGGCCCTTGGAATCTAGAATATGTTGGGCTACTTTTGGTGTGACCTCGACCCCAAGGTCAAAGGTCAAAAAGTATGACTTTGCCATATCTTCTAAACTATTGGAGTTACACTTCTGAAACTTGGTTATTGGATGGCTGTTGGAATATAGAATAAATTGGGATACTTAAGGTGGACCTCAACATAACCCCAAGGTCAAAGGTCAAAAAGT
The DNA here is from genome assembly GCA_963580285.1 of Lucinisca nassula. Taxonomy (NCBI): domain Eukaryota; kingdom Metazoa; phylum Mollusca; class Bivalvia; order Lucinida; family Lucinidae; genus Lucinisca; species Lucinisca nassula. The sequence continues at coordinate 173,594,845 of OY757013.1, read as the reverse complement.
ATGACTTTGTCATATCTTCTAAACTATAAGAGTTACACTTCTGAAACTTTGCTTATCAGTTAGAATGTTCTTTGCAACTTTTTTTAACTTACATGTAGTTTTGGCTATCTTATACATAGTCATTAGTGTTATTAATAGAAAAAGCGGGTATTTGCGATGGTATACCATCGACTGCAGATCTAGTTATTATTATTATTATTATGTGAAAAATTCCTTTACAGATAATAATTTATTATACCCCCATGCAAAGGTTGTCCAGTTCTTCCGTGCATCTGTCTGTAATACTTTCGTGTCCAGGTTACAATTCCTAAACCGTTTTGAATATATCCATGAAATTTTGCAGGTGTATACATCACATTGAGATGATATGTCATGAACAAAGCAGACAACTTTTTCGATTATCTCAGAGGGCAAAAATTCGGTGTCTGTAAGTCAGTAAATATTTTCTTGTTATCATATCTCCTCCAAGATAAAAAATCAGAAGCTTTCAAGCTGTTAGGATCTTGTTATCGCATCTCCTCCGAGACAACTCGTTATTTTTTTTTTTTGAAACTTGTCTGGAATGATCCCCTAGTGGTCTAGTTGTTCACCTGCCATTTTAGTTCCCGTTCATCAACAAACATGGCCACCCTCGGCCATTTTGAATTTTTCTTGTATTCATATATGCTCCATAACAAGTGGAAGAATTTGATCGAAACCTTCATATTGATTTCCTTCAATACCAAGTTGTGTCTCCCTGACAAAAACCGGTCAGTCAAACAATATGGCCGCAAGGTAGCCATCTGTGCTTTGGGGGTTTCCCCTTTACTTTGCATTGTGACAACCATCTTATCGAATCTACCCCTAGGCAATGATTAGGTACAATTGATCCATTCTGTATCTGCAGTAAACAACATGATTTCAGAATCTCAACAGAACTGGTGCTTTGGACGAATCCACACAACTGAAGTCAAGACAAAGTCGCACAAGTTCAATGATCTGCTGCATTCATTACATTTGGCCCTTTTTTAATTGGCAATTGACCTTCCATTTGATGTCGTGCATGACCTAAATACCATAGGACAGATGACACATGTGCGCAACAGCCTACTGTCCTTTGGCCTGCTTTACAATGACAAAACCAAGCAGCAATCTGGTTATCACTGTATTCAATCCAACAGAAATAGCGTTTTGCATTGATATGCCGAGATTGAATTCGGACTCTTAACAGACCAGGTGCCTTGCTGTGCACATCAATAGTGTAATCACCTTCCTCCGACTTGTGCTCCTTAGCATACGACTTTGCCTGCTTCAGTTGGTATGTTCCAAAGGTTAATTCCTGCAGGTCTGAAAGTGACAGTTTGGGGAAGTCAGGGACTGCTTCATTACTATCCAGGACTGTCCATCGCCCTCTGCTAGAGGGAGGCCCCTTTTCGATCCGACTGAACAAGTTGTTTCTTGTTTCCTCTGCTTTCCTAAGCATGTTCCTTGCCATTTCTGCATCTGCATCATTTGTGCATATCAGGGGAGGTCTAAAAGCATTCATGGCCCCTGTCAGAATCCTGTTGAGAGGTCCAACCACATCAAGAAAATCATGGTGTATGACTTTATAAAAAACAGCCACTTTTTCATCCGGCCATGATAAGCTTCAACAGCCCAGCGAACTTTGGTCACCAGACGTGACTGGTTGGCTTCTTCTGTGTTGTGCTGGGCCATACCTGGCTTCATGAAGGATGGCATCTTTGTCTCGAGGCCAAGGTCCTCAAAGACAACAAGGACGTCCCTAAAGCCCCTGTCTACAACACAGACATCACCCTCCTGAAGCCATTCAACAAGATCACCATGCAAACTCAAAATATGTTGAGTTATACCAGCATCATTGTTCTTGCCATCTGCAAAGTAAGGGCCGATGCTCTCAAGAACATAACCATCTGGCAGAACGATGGACATAAATTTCAAAAGTGGCCGATGTTTTTGACCTGAATATGTTTGCCTCCCAAACTTATAATTCCCACTTTTTTGGATGTAATAATATGTTCCATCCCAAATGATGCATAATTTTCCTCCATACAACACAGAGGAGTACGCTGTCATATGTTCAGACAGGGCCTTTTCCCGTGCTATGTGTGAACAACCAAGATGTAGTGGAACAAAAAATTTGTCCAAATCGGATGTGACGGAGCTAAAAGCATTTGAAACCATTTTCCGGCCATTTTCATTGTTCTGATTCAGAAGAGAGGCTATCTGCTGAAAAGAAAGGCCTGTTTTTAGCTTAACCCAAAATATAAGTAAAGCTGTGCTTTTGTCTCGGTTAGGGCTGTCATGTGTAGTATGAAGGCAGTCAAGCATTGACTGGAACTGTTGTCTTGTCCATCCAGTCCAAACCAAGCAGTCGTTGTCCGTAAAGTAGGGGTTATTGAAATCTAGAGCAAAATATCGCTCTTTTTCTCTGGACAACATGAGAAATTGCTCTATAATCTTGGAGGTTTGGTCACAACTGAGTGAAATTTCCTCATCGTCACCGGAAGTGTTCCATTCTACTGATTCTGCCAGGCGATTTCCAGCCAGATGCTGAAAACAAATCCTGCATTCAGAATCAGAGTAGACCCTGAAACGAATCAACAAATCAAAACGGGCTTCTGTTGGTATCTTTGTACAAATACCACCCAACACTGTTCTTTTGCAAACTATGCATCTTGCATGTGTTGTCGCAACAGAGGAGGCTCTGAGGGGAACAGACTTGGTACTGGATTCTGCATCACTGCTGGTGGAATCCATTTCTGCAGCACCACAGTTTTGTGCATTTGTAACTCTGAGACGGTTAAGCTTTCTTATGCATTTACTGCAAAGAATGCCTCTCTCATTTACATCTGCTATGTTGCAGACATTAGACAAATATTCTCTGTGCCAAGCATAGGTGTCACCGAGCAAAGAGCGCCTACTAGCATAAGACGATTTTCTCTTCTTGGTATTAAAACCACACCATGTACATTTATCAGCCATGGTAGTATCTGCCTAAAGTACAATGTATATAGTGTACATACAGAATACAGGTATGTTATACCTGCATGAGCAGGCTACCTGTCTTCTATAAATAACAGGTGTATATCTAATATTATTATTTATGTACAGGTGTGTCCATTTGTGATGAGCACTGTACCTCCTGGTGTAAAATGCATTGAAGTAGTGCACCTGCGTTTTATGTGTGCATAGCACTATATGTTAAAATTTTGAGTTGTAATAGCCCTAACTTGATATCAACTTGAAAATGAAACATGGAATTGTCATTTTTTACCTTATATTTTTTTCAAAAATTATCACCCCCGCCCATTTCAATGTGGAATTTTTCTACTAGTGTGACATCCTTCTACATTTGGTAAATGCCATGATGTTCGACATACGTCAGTTTTTAGTATACATTAGGTCAATTCCATATATACACACTACAGACGCTTGCAGAAGCTTTCAAAATTGAGGCATAAACCCCCACATAGTTTCCGAAGTCCTTTCCCGCTAATATCAGCATACAATGTTATTTGTCCTGCTCAGAAATTTTAAAATGCCAATTAAGGCAGGACAAAATTCATGCTCAAGTCAGTTGATCATGAAAAAAGTTTTATAAACTCGAGGCCAGATCGAGGTCAGAATAAACATGGTAACGAGTCATCCATGTTCTCAGTATTGATCGCTTTTCATTCTGTATAAAGGGGAATGTGAACACCTTCAGGGGAGGCAACTCTTGCAAAACAATTTTTGTCTCCCACGTCAATAATCGTCAACTCTTAAAGAAAAGAATTTGGTCCACAGGAGCACATTCTTTCCTTTAATAGTAGACCCCTTTTTCAGTGGGACAGGTCTTACAGAAAAGCAAACAGGAAGTCCCGAAAGTTGTCTCCATTTGAAAAAGGCGGAAAAATCTGCCAGGTGCTCCCATTCCCCTTAAAGTTTTGAACGAAAGAAAATGATTCCAACGAAAGACACGCCCTGTTTAAGGATGATAAAATTAATAATAATGTATATTATAATATAGTTGTTTACAGCTGGGCAAGACTTCCTTTGTTTAGGTTTCCATTATGGTCTGGTCGCTTAATGTTTGTGTTTCTTTCCCTTTGGTGTCTTTGATGGGTTGAGTAAGTTAATTGTATCGATTCCTGATCTTTGTTTACTTCTGCTTTGTGTCCTTGCAGCTAGTACGGGCAGAGAGGAAATGCTGTTATTGCTTGTTTCTATACTTCCATTTATCGTCCTGTAACAGTGGTGTTTTTTGTGGAAGCATTATTTTGCCATCTGCTTCCATTGTCGTTTGTTTCTTGGCTTTTGATCGTCCTTCATAGGAATTCATTTTCTCGGTGCTTCTTAACAGGTTAATGGTCATTTGTACAACGCAGTTGTGACCTCTCCTGACCTTTACCGCCTAGTCATTACGTCATTAGCCTTGTGTTCAAACGTTATTTTATTGTTATTAAATACCATTAGTTTTCATAGTTAAAAGATATATTTTGGATATGTCTTTTCAGTAATGTGAAAGTTTATTCCTTTGTCTTTCTATTAGCATCATGTTTTAATATCAATGATGCTCAATATAAGTGTATTTTATAGGTTTTAATTGTCAGCAGATTCTGCGAGTTATGCCGTTTTCAAGTGTGTAAGCGGGTGTATGTGTATTGGATGATAATGTAAACAATGTAGTATTTGTAGTAAAAGTCATTGATCGCCACACTACCCTTTACCGGCTAGTCATTACGTCATTAGCCTTGTGTTCAAACGTTATTTTATTGTTATTAAATACCATTAGTTTTCATAGTTAAAAGATATATTTTGGATATGTCTTTTCAGAATGTAACCATCACTTGACATATCAGACATCAGCCATTAAACATCCAATCAACAATCGTCTTCGTGGTTTCAATTATGGTCCAGTAAAGAACCTACGAGTACGTCACATACAGCGTTAGTGACACTCTGTTACAATGGTGGCCAGAACGGACTGGACCAACTGACGTCAACGTCTGACAAACGAAAACAACGAGCTCGATTTAGAGGAAACCCCATGTAGCTGTGTTTGTGTCACGTTTGGGGACATTTGTGACGTCACACGATGTTTCTTCCAATAGTGGACAGCGATCTCCCGGATTTCCCATCTACGGAGTTTATGTAAACAACACTGTGCTTTCGCATTATTGTGTCAACTTCTGGGCCCACGATGGAATAGACTGGCGATCGATCGCAGGGATCAGCGTGTTCGGAGGGCAGCCTTTCCATTCTACAGATACAATTGCGCGTTGGGAGCTTTCGAAGCGACACTAGTGATTATTATGCATAATTGCTGACTATGGCGATCACCGTGTGTAATTGAATGTGTGCATATATGGAGCGATAAGAATATGCACATGCTTTGCGGTTAGTTTTGCGGTTTGTTTTGCGGATATTTTCGGAGATTTTGCCCAGTATGGGGAAATTGGTGTTAAAAGTTTTGTTTTGAATTCGCCCTGCATTTTTCCCAGCAAATTGTGAAAATCCAGAAATATTTTTTCTGGAATATACCAGCCTTTTTCGATACATTTGCGTATAAGGCGCTATTCTGATCAAAGTACATGTTTTGCTGTTAATACACATTGGTGATAAACCAACTATGAGCATATTGTACAGTTTGGAGAGAAACCACAGCTGTGTAAACTGAGAAGAAATGAACCGCATGTGAATGGAATAAAGTGGCGGTATCATTTATCGTTCTTGTGAATGCAGTCAGTTGTTCATACCGGGGAGAAACCGCATGTGAAAAAAAAACTGTTACTGTTCATACTTGAGAATAATGAACCGTATGTGAATGAAATCCAGTGTAAATGCTTTGGGATAGAGAAAGTGAATATCGCTTACACTGGACAGAAATGAACCGCATGTGAATGGAGTAAAGTGGCGGTATCATTTGTTGCACTTGTGAATGCAATAATTTGTTTATACCGGTGAGAAACCGCATGTAGCAAGAAAACACTGTTACTGTTCATACTTGAGAATAATGAACCATATGTGAATAAAATTCAGTGTAAATACTGTAGATAACTGACTAAGAATACAGAAAGTGAATACTGTTTAAATTTGACAGAAATTAACCGAATCGGAACAGTTTTAAGTGAATTACCACATGTGACTAGGAAACACTAGTACTGGTCGTACTGGAATGAAATGAATTGCATTTGAATGCTATTAGTTATTCATACTGGTGAGAAACCACTTGTGAATGGAAATCACTTACTATTTGTATTGGAATGAAATGAGCCGCATGTAAATGTAGTAAAGTGGCGGTATCATTTATTGCATTTGAATGCTATTAGTTATTCATACCAGTAAGAAACCACTTGTGAATGGAAATAACTTACTGTTTGTGTTGGAATGAAATGAACCGCATTTGAATGCTACTAGTTATTCATACCGGTGAGAAACCACTTGTGAATGGAAATCACTTACTGTTTGTATTGGAATGAAATGAACCGAATGTGAATGAAATAAACAAACAAAAGGAAACATGCTGGAGACAAATATTCACAATAGTGAGAAAAATTCCTCGCCTAAATAGTGTGAAAATCTAGCAAACGCTTCAGTGAAAATATTGATAATGGCATTTGCAACGGAATCAGAAAAGGAAAGAGAGCTTCGGTTCTTGAGGAGAGAAAATAAAAAGGAGCAGGAGGAATCAAGAAGGAACGCGGCAGAAATTAGAACGTTAAGAGCTGAAAAGGAGAGGATTTTGAAATCCTTGAAACAGAAAGAGGATGAGCTCAAGAAAACGCAGTCGGATGTACTTGAGAGATTTCGAGATGCACAACAGAAAGAAGGTTCACAAGGAGGACTACATGGAAATGTAGTGAGAAGTGATAGTGGCAAATTGAATGTTTCAGTAGATAGAGGTAGTGAAGAAAGAAATAGTCTAGAAGACTCTTTAAGGACTGTGGATACAACAGTAATTATGTATAGACCACAGCAAAGAGAAGTTCAGACAGATAATAATGTTCTGAGGGGGAAGCAGGAACTGGCAAAGGCACGCCGAGTAGTGTCTTCATCCGAACAAAGAAACAGAAAAGCAGGATTTCATGATGAGACTCCCACGCAGGAAAACAGTGAACAGAGTGAGTTCGCAAAAGATATGAATAGGGAATTAGGCATACTAGAGAGGAGACTTAGCCGTATCTCACAGGAAAGAAATCGATTTCAACAAGAAGCTCAGAGTGGAAGACTTGGAACAGAGGAAGGTAGTTTAACTGCAGATGATAGATTAAGAAATGGAAAGGAGTTTGCTGGGGCACGATTGAAGGATGCCACTTTCAGAAGTATAGATCTGCAGGGTATACAAGAAAGAACAATACAATATGATAGTGACTTCACAGAGAGAAAAGTGACTGACAGAATAGGAAAGACGGAAGCTGTGTCAGATAAAGATATAGATTATAGTTTCAGTGAAGGAACCAAACAATACCTCGGATTCAATGAAAGTGAATCAGATAAAATAGGTTTCAGAGGATATGATTCTTCTACAGAAAGAAAATATCCAATACAAAGGAATAGTTTGAATTATGGGAGCAAAGTGATAGATCCGCCTTCATTTCTTGAGGAAAATAAAGTGCTTGATGAAGGTTTACAGATGACTGCACAGGACATACAGTCACAGATAATGGCTTCGATTCTTGAAGAATTAAGATTGCAAAACCACAAAATGATGGAGGAGGAACGAATAAGAATGGAAGAAAGCTGGACAGCTCGAGAGGAGGAAACGAAACGTAAACATGACCTGTTACTTGTGAAAGAGAAGAAGAAAATGGAAATGTACTTCGCAGCTCGAGAAGAAGAAATGGCAAGAAGAGAAACAGAATTGAAAATGAAAGAGGATAGTTTAAGAGAACGAGAGAATAGTATCATTGAGGTGAATGCTTTGAAAGCATCGTTAATTGAAAGAGAACAGGCGATTGCTAGAAGAGAAGAATCCTTACAGCAAGTGGAGACAGATCTGCAGGAAGTTAATTCGCTGAAGGATGCCTTGTTAGAAGAAAGAACACAGATGGAAAGTAAATTGGAGTTGTTGAAAGAAAAGGAAATAAATTTAGAGAAGATAACTGAACAGGAAATAATACGTGCCACAAAAGAATTAGCGCATGAACAAATGAAAGAAAGAATGTTCCCTAGAAAGAGAGAGGAGATGGAAATGGAAATTCCGATGAAACAGGAGTTGAAATCAATTCAAATGAAAAATTCTATTTCAGAAACTGTACCAAAGAGAGTCATGTTAGATCCAGTGCCTAGTGAGATCAGTATAAAACTACCTACACAAGTAGTTAAACAGGAAAGTGGAGTAGATAGAACATGTGAAAGAGCAACAGCAACAACAGAAATAAGACAGACAGTGGTAGATTCCCAGTGTTTCCTGCCAAAGTTTTCCCCATTTTCTGGAGACGACCCAAAGCCCCGAACAGAGGCATCATATGAGGAATGGAAGTACGAAGTGGAATGTGTCAGGAAGGAGAAGGAACACTCAACTACGACAATAGTACAATCAGTCAGAAAATCCCTCAGAGGAAGGGCTAAAAGAGTGATACTTACCCTTGGAATATCAGCAACAATTGCAGACATAATGGAAAAATTGGAAAATGAATTCGGAAACGTGGCATCTGGACAGACTATCATGAAGGAATTCTATACGGCTTCTCAGAAGGAAACAGAAAGTGTGAATGAGTGGGGACTAAGGTTGGAAGAAATTTTTCAAAGAGCCATTGAAAAAGGAAAGGCAAGAGAAGAGGAAAGAGATACAACCTTGAGGGAACAGTTCTGGAAATCGTTGCGCAGCGAAAGACTGAAGAATGCTACCAGAGTGAAATATGAAAGTCTGAAGAGCTTTGAACACCTGAGAAAAGCAGTTAGGGCAGAAGAGAATGAGATGAAACTAGCCACGAATATAGCTCAACAACAGGCAAAAACACAGCCGAAAAGTGAGAAATCTACAGTTGTTGAAGAGGAGAAAGAGAATAAATTTGACATGATATTGAAAAGAATAGAGGCACTGGAGAGAGGTCGAAGAAGAGGAGGATACAGAGGAGGATTTAATAATAGGAGAGGACAGTATCACAACCAGAATAACAGACAGACAGACAGAAGCAATCAGAACATATCAGCAGAGCAAAAGAGTGAAGAGACTGAAGTGAAGGAGCCGTTAAAAGCGTAGGGGTCTTCAACGAGGGGTCAGCTGGAGGCCATGGACAAAACGACCCCCAATATAGTGAAAATTACAGAATTGAGACTCTCATTGGACAACCCAACGAATCCAATGTTACTTTTTGTGGAACGGACACCATAGCATTGATTGACAGTGGATCAGAAGTTACCACTATCTGTGAGGAGTTTTTTGAAACAATAACTCCGGCTCCAAGGCAAGTGCCACTGGAGGATCTGCGTCTTAATCTGGAAGGACCAGATGGACGAAAACTCCCATACTCTGGATGTATTGTGGCAACAATTAAGGTAACATTCTGTCCAGAACCCATAACAGTGCTTGCTCTTGTGGTACCGACTACCAGGTACAACTCAAGAGTACCCGTGTTGATCGGCACTAATGTCATCAACAGAGCTAGGGAAATGTGTCCAGCAGATACTACTTCTGAAATTCCTTCACAGTGGCAAAATGCATTCTGTTCACTGCAAAATGGATTCGTTGGGATTGTAAAATCTACTAATAAGATGGACATTAAGATTGAACCATTCCAGACTTTGACATTATCTGGACTAGTGAGGAAGAGCAGAGAAGTAGAAACTGCTGTAACAGAAAATACAGATGCTGCCTCAAGCAGAATAGGTGTGTGTCCGCGGGTGGTAGCACTTGATAAGGCTGGTCAAAACCAGCGTGTTTCAGTGCGTATCTTCAATGTTTCGGCCAAGGCTATCACAGTGACGCCACATACCCCACTCTGTCAGCTGCAGGAAGTGAAAGTTCTCAGACAGGCAGACATGGGTCTAAAGGAAACAGAAGATACAGCCAGAATGTCAACACAAACTATTGGTGAAAAGAATGCATCTCTTCCGGATGGTATCAATCTTGATACAACTGACCTCAGTGATGAGCAAAAGCAAAAAGCTACACAGGTCTTTAGCAACTGGAATGCCGTTTTCTCAAAAGAACTTAAGGATATTGGACATACAAAGTTGGTTGAACACCGCATCAAACTAAACAATGAAGAGCCTTTTAAGGAACCCTACCGTAGAATACCTCCTGCGCTGATAGAAGAGGTCAGAGAGCATATCCAGGAAATGCTTCAAGCTGGAGCAATCAGGAATAGCGAAAGCCCTTACTCATCAAACGTCGTGATAGTGCGGAAGAAAGATGGATCCATACGCTTCTGCGTGGACTTCAGGAAACTCAATAGCCGCACTGTCCAAGACGCCTACGCCATTCCACGCATAGAAGACTCCCTCCATCTACTTGCTGGCACCAAGTATTTCTCGAAACTCGATCTCCGGTCGGGGTACTGGCAAGTTGAAGTTGCCGAGGAGGATAAGTGCAAAGTAGAAGTAAAACAAAGATCAGGAATTGATACAATTAACTTACTCCACCCATAAAAGACACCAAAGGGAAAGAAATACAAACATTAAGCGACAAGACCATAATGGAAACCTAAACAAAGGAAGGCCATAAGGACAGTTACTTTCCCACAAAATGGCCATCCAAAATAAAAAGACAAAAGTGATACACACAGTAAGTAACAAACAACAACATAAATAAATCGCCACAGAAGAGCCGCCTTGGAACGGTCAGTGGAAGATTTCCACTGGGGGGCTTAAATCGATTTACGTGGCCACAATCCTCGCCCTTACTTCCGTAGCGATTTAGACAAATAATTTGTTCAGTCCGCATGAAGGCCTCCTAACTCATCAGACCGCTTTCCAAGTGGGGACTCTCGGCTTCTACGAGTTTAATGCGATGCCGTTTGGACTCTGTAATGCGCCTGCAACCTTTCAACGACTTATGGAGAGGTGTATGGGAGACATGAACTTAAGAGACTGCCTCATATACCTTGATGACATAGTCGTTTTCTCTACCACTTTCGAAGAGCACATTGAAAGGTTGGAAGCTGTATTCCGCAGACTTCAGACGAACAATCTGAAGCTGAAGGCGTCCAAGTGCGAATTTTTCAAGCGAGCAGTCACCTACTTGGGCCACGTCGTTTCCGAAGAGGGAATATGCACTGATCCTGCCAAGACCGAGGCGGTACTCAACTGGCCAGTGCCTAAATCGGTGAAAGAGGTTCGAATGTTTCTTGGCTTCACGGGCTACTATCGTAGGTTTGTGAAAGGTTACGCCTCGATAGTTCGCCCCTTGAATGACCTCTTGATAGGCCATCCTACCAACAAAAAGGCCAAAAAGGGACGAAAGCCCAAATGTAAACCTTCAGATTTTGTATGGGGACAGGGGCAAGAAGAGGCCTTCCGGACAATCATCGAGCGACTGACCCACCCTCCAGTTCTAGCTTATGCGGACTACAAGCTTCCCTTTAAGCTGCATACAGATGCCTCATCCACCGGACTTGGAGCAGTGCTCTATCAACACCAGGTTGGAAGAGACAGAGTTGTAGCTTACGCCAGCAGAAGCCTTAAGCCTGCCGAGAAGAATTACCCGGCGCATAAGCTAGAGTTCCTGGCACTCAAGTGGGCAGTCACAGACAAGTTCCACGATTACCTGTATGGGTCAAAGTTTGAGGCAGTGACAGACAACAACCCTCTCACCTACATCTTGACAACGGCAAAGTTAGACGCGACTGGTCAACGATGGGTTGCTGCTCTGTCTGCCTATAACTTCACCCTCTCATACAGGAGTGGGATCAACAATGCTGATGCCGATGGTTTGTCCAGGAAAGTGCCTGAAACCGCAGAGTGCACTAAGTTCCCAGAGGTCCTCAAGGCCATTTCGTCAGCAGTTAGCGCCTCACATCACTGTTGAACAGGAAGTTCCTCAAGACTTCCTAGATGCAACATCTCTGAAGACAACCGACTGGCGGAAAGCACAGCGTTCTGACAGGAGTATTTCCCAGATCCTTGAATTGTTCGCTTTAGGCCAACGACCGACTGCTTGGCAGGTTGAGGCCTCAAATATCGATAAGCGACTTTTCAAGGAATGGGGAAAGTTCCGCATAGAAGATGGCCTCCTTCTGAGAGAAACTGTTCAGCGGGGACAGAAGGTGAAACAGTTGGTGGTGCCTGAAATGTTACGTTTTGATATGTTCAGGGCATATCATGATGACCTTGGACACCAGGGACGTGACAGAACGTTGAGCCTGATGAAAAGACGCATATTTTGGCCTGGAATGGACCGATACGTCAGCGACAGAATTGAGGAATGTGGACGCTGCACTAGAAGGAAAGTTTTGCCCAGGAGAGCTGCTGAAATGGTCAATATAGTCAGCACAGCTCCTATGGAAGTGGTTTGCATAGACTATCTTTCACTGGAGCGTTCCAAGGGAGGATTCGAGAATATTCTCGTTATCACCGACCACTACACGAGATACGCCCAGGCGATTCCCACCCGCAACCAGACGGCGCAGACTACGGCAAAGGCTTTGTTCGAGAATTTCTTCCTGCACTATGGATTCCCGGCCAGGATCCATAGTGATCAGGGAGCAAATTTCGAATCAAGGCTGATCCAGAGTCTTTGCAGTTTGACAGGTATGAAGAAAACACGGACGACCCCATACCATCCGATGGGGAATGGCATGGTCGAGCGATTCAACAAGACGTTGTTGAACATGCTAGGAACTCTTGAAGAGAGCCAGAAAGCGGACTGGAAGTCCTACGTTTCGACCATGACCCATGCATACAACGCTGCCGTCCATGACAGTACTGGGTTTTCGCCGTTTTTCCTGATGTTTGGGCGCCATCCTCGTTTAGCGGTCGATGCCTTCCTTGGAATACCTCAAGACACAGAGACTGTTAAGAGTCACCAAGACTATGTTGACTGTCTAAAACTGCGTCTGGCGACAGCCTATGACAAAGCGTCACTGGAGGCTAAAAAGAGTGCAGGAAGACAGAAAGATTATTATGATGAGAAGGTTAAGCATGTGAAACTTGAGGTTGGAGATCGTGTGCTCGTGGAGAAGAAAGGGCACAAAGGCAAGCACAAGCTGGCCGATCTCTGGGAGCATTGTCCCTATATAGTGATAGGTCAGCCTGTGCCTGATATGCCTGTTTATGAGGTTGTGAAGGAGAATGCGCGCAATTCCAAACCGCGGACCCTTCATCGAAACATGTTGCTACCTTTTACAGGTCTACCTTGTCCACGGACACATCACCCAGACAGAGCTCAGAGAGAAAAACAGCCTACAGTAGAAGCCAGTGAAGGGATAGATCTTTCAGACGAGAGTGAAGACAGAGATAGCAGTGAGTCATCAGCTGATGAAGAAGAGAGGAAATTAGTACGCTATGTTCCTCCTATGCGCCGACACCCAGGTCAGATTGGTTTACTGCCCAGGACAAAGCCAGTGGGCAGGCAAGCAATACTAGAACCAGACCTACCAAGAGGGGTCAGGAACAGAAGACCACCTCAATGGCTCAGAGATGACGCTTGGATAAGGAACCAACGTTCAGTGACAAATTCCTTGCGCCAGGTCTCTCACCAATAGAGAAAAAAACACAGAGATAGGATAGAGAGAACATTACACATCATCATCATCATCGTCTGTAAATACTCATTTACAGTTTGAGAAGAAGACAGATTGAGAGCAGATTCTTATGTGAGATGTGGGATTTAGAAACGTGTAAGTGTGGTAAGTATTTTATCCTCAGGTAAGAGATCTATACTGAGTTTAGAATCCTCAGGGATTGCTTTTACAATTGCTTTTCATCGTTCCTTAATTTGACATCCTTTTGGTGTGTCTCTGATGGGAGCTGTTGGTTGATTGTATCAATTCCTGATCGTTGCGGCCACATCCATTTTGGAAATAATTTTTTCACTTTGCTCCCACCCTTGCACGAACAGGTCAAGTAAATATCGCTTGTCCGCGTCATGTCGTATCCCACTTCGCTATTCTAAGTCATGGACGTGTTTGAAGTTTCGTCTGTCTATTACACCTGTCAATACTTGATTCACATAATAAGCAGGACTTAAACTGTTAGTTAAAAAAAACACCTACATTTTCATTGTCATGTCATTACAATCATATCATCGTGTGTATGGTTACCCTGTGTATTTTGTGTGCAAGGTTTATTTTCATTTTTTTTTCTCGCAGCTCTGTTTTTGGCCTTTCACATACATGGATATATTTTAATATTTGAAAATGTCGGGAGCCATTTCACTGTGAGGGGAAAAGTGTAACAGTGGTGTTTTTTGTGGAAGCATTATTTTGCCATCTGCTTCCATTGTCGTTTGTTTCTTGGCTTTTGATCGTCCTTCATAGGAATTCATTTTCTCGGTGCTTCTTAACAGGTTAATGGTCATTTGTACAACGCAGTTGTGACCTCTCCTGACCTTTACCGCCTAGTCATTACGTCATTAGCCTTGTGTTCAAACGTTATTTTATTGTTATTAAATACCATTAGTTTTCATAGTTAAAAGATATATTTTGGATATGTCTTTTCAGGTATGTGAAAGTTTATTCCTTTGTCTTTCTATTAGCATCATGTTTTAATATCAATGATGCTCAATATAAGTGTATTTTATAGGTTTTAATTGTCAGCAGATTCTGCGAGTTATGCCGTTTTCAAGTGTGTAAGCGGGTGTATGTGTATTGGATGATAATGTAAACAATGCAGTATTTGTAGTAAAAGTCATTGATCGCCACACTACCCTTTACCGGCTAGTCATTACGTCATTAGCCTTGTGTTCAAACGTTATTTTATTGTTATTAAATACCATTAGTTTTCATAGTTAAAAGATATATTTTGGATATGTCTTTTCAGAATGTAACCATCACTTGACATATCAGACATCAGCCATTAAACATCCAATCAACAATCGTCTTCGTGGTTTCAATTATGGTCCAGTAAAGAACCTACGAGTACGTCACATACAGCGTTAGTGACACTCTGTTACAGTCCTCTTTCTACCTAGTTCCTTAGAAGCCTCCGTTGTGTAGTGGTTATTCTACTCGCCTCATAAACCTGGGGTCGTGGGTTCGGTTCGTCCCGGGCTTCGCAAGACTTTAGGATGAGTCATTAAACTGAGGTCCCATTGTTGATGTTGGTACGTAAAACACACACGCATGCACGCACGCACGCACACACACACACACACACACACACACACACACACACACACACACACACACACACACACGCGCACGCACAACACACACTCCCCTGTTCCTCACTTTCACCTCCTCGAATATTTCTTCTATCTATGTTCTCCCTTACTTTTGGTGACGATACACAAAGACCCACAAGCTTGACGTGTAGTTAAATCCAGACACAATTAATCATCATATAAATGCATGATGAAAAGCAATGGGGAACACTGTTGATTTATTTGTTTGGTCGCCATGAGGCGGGCAAACCGGGTCTAATGACCAGATTGTAACTGTTCCATGGAGGGGCACGTGACGCGATCAACCAATCAGTTTTAACGATGATGCAATTCTATACTGCAATTACAGGAAACAGCCTGTCTTAATAGCGAAACAGACCGAAAAGCAAGCGTTTCAACTCCAACAATAAATATCTTAAGGGAAATGGATACACCTGGCAGGTGTGACAGTTAGTCTACCATTTTTACCGTATTTCGAAACACACCTATACAAATACTTTGTCATTTTTGGCCAAAGAAAAAGAAATTTTAAAAAGAAAATTTGCAATATTTGCCTTTTCTGCTCAAAACATAGATTGCGGGGAGTCGACAGAAACGCGTCGACGAGGCGATTCTATCGAGTACCCACAATCTAGTGTCTCAGAGCATGAATACGGAAATTAATGTATACCCCTGCAAACCCGAGCTTTAATATATAAAAGTGTTTATTATATTGTCTTGTCCTTTGGGATCATTGATTCCATTGTGGAATTTTGAAAATATCTGAGGGTCACTGATGAGGCCTAATTGACCGAAACTAGCTAGTCTGGTCCAGAAAACATGTACACTCCATAACTACTACTACACACAAAGTGTGGATGGCTGCGGTAGCTCAGTCGGATGCAGTCTGACTGTTGATAAAGAAGAATCAGCTCATGCAGTCCAATATATTGCCCCAAAGTCTGATCGGCCCCCGTCCATCGGGGATTGAAGAAATAGATTGGGCTGCACGATGCTTCCACGCAGAGCTGATACCGGCCGCGCATGAGTAGTGTAAAATTGCCTAGAAGTTCTAAGCCTGCCCAGGAAAAGTGGCTCGAGTCGGACCGTTCATGTATTTCAACCATTTAGTTTCATTGGGCGACAGGGCTTGAGAAGGAGTTTTATCTGCCCGTTTTATCTCAGTACTGAGTAAAAAGTCCCACAAAGTTGGAAGCAATGTCTCAAAAAAGACTCATAAAGTGTTAACAGGGACGTTAACAACAAATGAAATAGATAACCAAGGCCCTATATAGAAGGCCTGATGACTTAGGAAAAACCTATTTATGTGCCCGTTTGAAAATCAACAACAACAACAACAACAAAAAGAAAACCGTCGTATTAAGTTATGGGGTTGGTGTCCGTCCGTCCGTTCGTAAACCTTTTTTTTTTTTCGTTTCCGTATAACTCCTACTATACAGTTTTCATCCGATGAAGCCTAAAATGTGTATATAGTAAGGCTAAGATGTGAAGATGTGCCTTAAGTTTCGAGAATTACTGTCCAACAAATATTAACAGAGTTATGACCCTTTGAAAAAATTCGGTTTACATTTCCGTTTGGTTAAGTTTTGTGCAATACATGTGTAAACCGGTAGCCGGACAAAATCCCCCCGGACATAATCCCCCCGGACAAAATCCCCCTTTTTGTAAAGGCGGACAAAATCCCCCTCGGACAAAATCCACCCCGGACAAAATCCCCCTCCCTGTATGTCAGGTTGGACAAAATCCCTCCGGGAAAAAATTACCCTTGCTCTAAATTGTTCTAGTTAATTTTCCTTCCACTACCCACAATCTATGTTTTTGAGCAGAAATATGAAAAATATTGGAATCTGTTATTGGAATATGTCAATTTTCAATATATTTGAACAGGCGTTTTTCGTAATGGTAGAGGTTCTAAAATAGAAATGAAGGCAATGATCAGGAATCAATACAGATCAGGAATCTAAGATCTGGAATCTAAGTGTGCCTGGAACTGGGTTAGGTTAACTGATCATGCCAAACATAATCCTAATGGGTTAAGAGGTCCATAAAACCCAAAGCACACATGTACAATTACCAAACATTAATACAAGTATGCATTTTTCACTTTGATCTTACAAGCAACGTCTCCAAAATGACCTATACAGTGTTGACGGGCAATAATTTCTCCATGAGCACCAATATAGCTTTGATAGTACTGCACAAAAACTGATATGGAATCTGCAGTTTTCAAAATGACAGACTGATTTTCAAAAAACAGTAATTGTGCATGTGTGCGGGATACTGTCCACCTTTATAAACAAAAGGGGATTATGTCCGGGGGGTGGGGATTTTGTGCGGGGGGGGGGGATTTTGTCCACCTGAACAAATGTTGGGGGGGGGGGGGGGATTTTGTCCGCCTTTACAAAAAGGGGGGATTATGTCCGGGGGGGGGGGGTTTGTCCTGGAATCGTGTAAACCATATTATGTAATTTACATTTAGTTTATGCGTGATAGCTCAGTGGTTAGTGCACTTGCCTCTGATGCTAGAGGTCCCGGGTTCGATCCCCGGCAGCGGCGATAAAATTTCGGTGTCCATTCGCTCCATTGGCATCATTTGCAGGGATGAATGTCATAAAGTGCCCCGTCCTTCGGATCGGGACGTTAACTGGAGGCCCCCTGTGCAGGGAGAACCATCCCATGTGCAGGTTAAGGATCCCTACCGTAATTACATGATTACTGTGTAGGCTTTCATCCTGCAAAACCTGGAGTGTATGTTATATACACCTGCGGTAATGGTCAAATGTGACCGACTCGGTATCAGTAGATAGATAGATAGATAGATAGATAGATAGATAGATAGATAGATTAGATAGATTGATAGATAGATAGATAGATAGATAGATAGATAGATAGATAGATAGATAGATAGATAGATAGATAGATAGATAGATAGATATAGAAACTATCTATCTAATACTCATCACTACCTACCTCTCCTGACACCAAGGTCACAGACTTCGAAATTTTATATACACGTTTTGTATTAAAGTTTATTATTTTCATTCAAAAATGCATTAAGTGGGATATTGATATCAGCTGGCTCAAATCAGAATGTAGACTGACAAGACCAAACCTATTGGATGCTTTTTGAAAGCAGCCAACTTGTTTACAATGCCGCAAAGCTTTCCAAAGTTCACCATATCCCATCATGTTAACATACGACGGCACGTTGACAGGTACACATTATATGTAGAGAAAAAATATGGTTTTCTCTACATAAAATAAAAAAACGTAAAACGACATAGTGTGCGTTATCTTGTCTAGGGTTTTGGGATCACTGATTTTACCACGGAAGTTTGAAAATACTTGAGAGTAACTGGTGAGTCCTTATTTGCCGAAACTAGCTTGTCTGATCAAGAACAAAAACTGGCACACTCTGCAGTTTTCAGTTCTGTATTTCCGAAGGATAACCTTATAGTTTATTCTTTATTTTCTTTATTCTTGCTAGAGAACATAGATAGTATGTTTGCAACAAAAAAGGAAAATACAGCAAAACTCCTTTATTACGATCGTCTTTGGGTCAGTTCTAAGGTGGTCTTTAAGAAGGTGGTCTAAAGGTGATCTCGTTCTAGAGGAAACCTGGCGCAGAAAACACACACAAATAAAAAAAAAAAAAAAAAACGTTAAATATATTTAGTCTTAATTTAAGCTTCTTAAAAGCGGAATTGCACTGTATTTGGTTCAAAGTAGTGTTGTCGCTGCTCCAATGCTTTGATAACCATTCCGATAACATCCATGTGACACAGTGCATTACTCAGTCTTCATATCTTGTTTAAACTAAAACAGATTGTACTCGCTTGTTTGAACCACCTCACTGAGGCGGTCCTAAAGAGTACCCCATTACGCAAACGCGCCTATACAAATACATTGCCACCTTTACCGTGGAAAAAAAATGAAAATTTTAAGATGAAAAATTGTGATATTTTTCTTATTTCTGCTCAAAATATAGATTGTGGGCACTCGTTAGAACCGCGATGAGGCGGTTCTAACGAGTACCCACAATCTATATTTTAGAGCAGAAATAAGAAAAAATAAGGTAAACCCCCGGAAACCCAAGTTTAACTATATAAAAGTGGGGTTCAAGGGGGTCAAAATTATATAGGCGTGTTTTCGTGATGCATAACATATGTCTTGGAGCAGAAATAAGAAAATATGTATACCTGCAAAACCCAGTTTATAAACAGGGATTTAGAGTGTAAATGTATGTTACATGGATTTGTTCACGTGATATTTTATTTGAAGCATAAGATTACAAAGTACAGCATGGTGCATTCCTGGGTCCAGTTGTTCAAAGCATCGTTAGCTTAACGAGCTCGTTAGTGGCCATATTGTTAACTGTTCTAGCAAGTACAATATCGAAAATTTTGGATTTTTTTGCTGAAAAAATAGCATATTTGCCATATTAAATGAAATAAGTTTTAACGATACGTTAACTAACGATGTCGTTAGTTTTGAACAACTGGCCCTGGTAAATAGACTGTAATGGGGTTGAACAAAACGGCAACCTTTCGGAGTCAGTTTGCATCGCCTCCAAAAGAAAAAGTAAAGAGGAATGGAAGAGATAGTAGAGGAGTTGTTGAAAGTGTGGTAAATGGGAGAAGGCGGAAAATGAAAGAAAGTGGAGAATATAAGAAATACAAACTCCCCACCCAGTCTACCCTTGCCTACCGCAAGGATAACAATTTCAATATTACGAGGACTGTTCAAATATGAATGCAAGTAGAACGTTTTCTCATGCACTAATGCGAAAATCACCTGGAAATAAATATCACAGCGTAGAAAAACATTTTACCTATACATTGATACCAAACCTGTTAAAATCCGTCCACTTTAGCCATGTATATCGTTCGATAAACACTGTCTACTCTTGTATACTAATACAAAACATAGTTGGAAGAAGGTCAGAGTACGCCGTTGAAATACGGTCCTTTATTAAGAATCGTTGTATTCTTGGTATACGGTGCAAAGACATTTTTGATGAAATATGTTCGGTTTATGGGCATAATGAAATGTCTTTCCGACAGTTTTTCGTTGGTGTAAGAAATACAGCTGTGGGCTAGGCTCAACAGAAATTGCACCACATTATCTTCGGCCGAAAAGAGCAACATCTGCCAAGATGGTTGCAAGAGTGAAAGAAATAGTTGCTACCGATGCACGATACACCACTAGGCAAATAGCTAGTATGGTTGGCATCTCATTAGGAGCAGCTAATACAATTCTGAAACGGGATTTAAAAATGAGAAAGATCTGTGCTAGATTGATTCCCCATCTGTTGACAGATGAGCAGAAAAAGACACGCGTTCAGTGCGCCAAGAAGTTGCTTAAAAAGTTTCCAAATTACAATGCACGGTTTTTCGCTAATGTCGTCACAGGTGACGAGACATGGGTTCACTTTTTTGAGCCAAAATGAAAGATTCAGAACAAAATATGGGCAACAAAGTATTGCAAAAGACCATGCATTGCAAAGCGGACCATGAGCGTCAAGAAGGTAATGTATGCATATTCTTTTCAAATCAGGGCCCTGCTATTCAGGTTGCTGTGCCTAAAGGTAAATCTGTAAATGCGAAGTTTTACAAGAATAAAGTTCTTCGAAAATTGAAGAAATATTTCAAAGAACGAAGACCCGCAACTGGTTTGGCCAATGTCAGATTGCTACATGACAATGCGTCATCGCACAAGGCGTTCATTGTGCAAGACTATCTGAAGCAGGAAAAGGTTGTTGAACTCCCTCACCCCCCGTATTCCCCTGACCTTGCCCTGTTTGACTTTTTTGTTCCCGCGCCTGCAAAAAATACCTTTCTTGTCGAAAATGTGTACAGCGCAAACACCTCGGTTCTGCAATATTCCAGTGCCTTCATAGTATACCTCGAAAAGACAAAATGCATTCAATATTTAGATCAGAAGACTGAAAGTTTCTATATTTGTTAAAGGGGAACACTGTGAAGGGGACAAAATAAATTTTTCATCGAAATCTATCACGGAATTATTTTTATGTGCTTAGTTGCATTCATATTTGAACAGTCCTCGTAGTTTGACTCCCCGTCGGCTTAGGATAACCGGCACCTCGCACCACAAACATGCCTGGTTATATTACTAGCTGATCACTAGATTGAAAACAAAATCATTTTCTATAACTGCTTCCTTTCACCGTTTTTCAGAAACTTCCTTAACTGGGAAATCGACAATAACATGTTTAGAAGATTAACATTTCTTAAGCGGAAGATTACTTTTCAAAGAGAGTATTAAGCCGCCGTTATCTATATGTGTACTATGAAACAAAATCGTTTAATGGAATTATCCATCTCTGCAATTGCGGAGTTGTTATTCTGTCTGCCTGCATCATTCGGCCTGTTGTATGCACATCCCTTACACATATTAGTAACATATCTTAGATGTTACGTGAATTATGATACGTCAACTATGTTTCGGTATCATGAGAAAAAGTATCCTCTGTAGCTCTTTTTATGTCTGCTGCTCTATTCATGTTTTGTATATCAATACATATGTCTTAACCCTTATCCTGCTGTTCACGACAACCCCTACCTTTGTAAAAAGTGTAGAACCAGATCAGGTGGCGTCTGAAGAAACCATTTGATCTGGATCTACGCTGTTTGTCATGCGGTTTGTGAACTGAATGAATATAATTCATCATTAATCTGATTGGCTGATGGCTGGTAATATGTGTGGCGTAATTAATAGGTATTCAGTAGGATAACTGTTAAACACTGAGGACCCGTTTACTATCGCTGATTCGTCCGTATATATTTCCCCATGACTATAGTGGACATTTACTGTTTTTAGATGAATATCAAAACTATTTCGCACTCGTGAAAATTCTTATGTTTTCGACACACTCGATGAAATATTTGGTATTTATCGAACAAAAGTAAATTTTCTTATTATATATGTAATTTTCATTCTGTACGTAACCATGGGGATATATTGTAACGGAAAGTGATATTTCTGCTTGATGAAATATGTTTTCAACACATTCGATGAAATACTGGTGTTCATCGAAAAACAGTAGAGTTTCTTTTTATGTTATACGAAAATCAAACCAAAAATGTAGTCCCGGCTGCAACTGTGAAGATAACATGCTCATGTTATTTTTCACACTGTGAAAATACCACTTTCATTTGATTCAGATATGCAGATAAGTATAAAATAACAGTACAATTCCTATATTAAGACTGTCGAAAAGTGATTGTGGAAATGAAGGTTGATTTACGCGCGCAGATTAGAAACATCTTTAATTGCTGAAGACAGCGTCCTGAATTGTGTCCAAGGAAATTGCAGTGCCATCACATTTTACTGATGTTTATGTTTACAATCTCTGGGTACTTTTACCACATTTATAATAAACTTTTTTAAGCGGATTAAGTTAAAATGTTAGGTGCTCTTATTAGCGGGATGGCAGTGTAATTAGGATATTTGGTTTTTAATCCCCCGCCGCGAAGCGGAGCGGGGATTATAGGAATGACCTTCGTCTGTCCGTCTGTCCGTCTATCCCATCTGTTTGTCCGTAACACTTTCTTGTTGGCTCCATATCTTCTGAACCCTTTGGTATATTTTCATTAAACTTTGGTCAATTATTCCTCTCAGTAAGCCGATGTGCAGAACTAATAAATGAAACATGCCGACTCAAGGTCAAGGTCACAGCTGAAGGTTACGAGTTTGAAACTCGGGATTTTGTGTCCGTTTCATTCTCCTTTACCATTGTAACGATTTCCAGTAAACTTTCTTCAAATATTCTTTTCAGTGAGCTGATGTGCAGAACTCATATATGAACATTGCCGACTCAAAGTTCAAGGTCACATCTGCAGGTCAAGAGTGTGAAAGTTTTAAATCTGTGCCCGTTCCAAATCTCCTTTACCCCTGCAAGGATGGTCAATTATCTCCCTCATAGAACTAATGTGCAAAACCCATAAATGAACCACGCCGACACAAGGTCAAGGTCACATTGGAAGGTCTCGAGTTTGAAACTTTGAATTTTGTGTCCGTTCCATATCTCCCATACCCTTCAAAGGATTTTCATTAAACTTTGATCAAATGTTCCCCTCAGTGAGCTGATATGCAGAACACATAAAATACACCATGCCGACTCAAGGTCAAGGTCACAGTTGAAGGTCACACGTTTCAAACTACATATTTGTGCCCGTTCCATATTTCCTTTACCCCTGGAATGATTTTCAAAAATAAACTTTCATCAAATATCCCCCTCAGTGAGCTGATGTGCACAACCCATAAATAAACCATGCCAACTCAAGGTCAAGGTCACAAGTGAAGGTCACAAGGTTGAGCGTTGATACAAAATGCGGTGGGGGATTTTGTTGTCCCTCAAACTTCTTTCTTGTCATTTTAAAATGCAAGGTGTGTGTACGCATTACAATCACCTCGATGAGGCGATTCTAATTGGTACACAATACACACCGTACTGTTGCTCTAAAGAAGATACGATACCCGATAAATCTTCAGTGGCTCGTACTGCTACTATCTCGAACAAATAATTACGCTCACAAATAATTACGCTCACCATTACATTACGATAATAAATCCAAGTGGCATAGTGCACGCTTTCAGTTCTCCAATAAGGTCTTTATCTAACAACATTTTTATTTTTTTCTAATTCATATTTCAAACATGCATTGTGACATTTGTTAGAACGGCCCTATTCAGGCGGTTCTTATGAGTAACCACAACTTAGCCTTGAAGTAGGAATAGGAAAATTAATTATACCCGATTTACTCTGTTTTTGTTTTCGATGTAAAGCATCACGAAAACACACCTATATAATTTTGACCCCCTTGAACCCCACTTTCATATAGTAAAACTGGGGTTTAGCGGGGTAAACCTTATTTTTCTTATTTCTGTCCTAAAATATAGATTGTGGGTACTCGTTCGAACCACCTCGATGAGGCGGCTCTTACGTCGAGGCGGTTCTAACGAGTACCCATGATCTATATTTTGAGCAGAAATAAGAAAATACAGCAATTTTTTTATTTTAAAATTTTCGTTTTTTACGGCGGTAAAGTTTACAATGTATTTGTATAGGCGTGTTTTCGTATTTGTTGTTTACATGGGTATTCATTGCGATAAGACACCTCTGTCGCATAGTGCCCTGTTTCACTTCTCCGCATTATTATAAAACACACCGTCCAGCATAGTGCATATTTCACATCTCCAAAAGAAGCCTCCGTGGTGCAGTGGTTACGCTACTCGCCTTGTAAACCAGGGATCGCAGGATCGAACCCGGGCTTCTCCAGACTTTCGGATAAGTCTTTAAACCGAGGTCCCGTCTCCGTATGACCTTAGCTGTTGGTGGGACGTAAAACTAAAACTCACTCACTCATTCACATCTCCAAAATGCCTATTTTCTTCGGGTGAAAATCCGCAATATTTTCTTATTTGTACTGCAAACATAGATTGTGGGTGCTCGTTAGAACCGCCTCATTGAGGCGGTTCTAACGAGTACCCACAAGCTATGTGTTGGAGAAGAAATAAGAAATAAGAAAAAGAATTTGTACCCCCTTAAACCCCAGTTTTCTCTATATAAAGTGGGGTGTAGGGGGTGTTCATTTCTCTGACTCGAAAAGCCGTTTTTGTGTTATTGTTTTTATGTTTTTGTCTGTTGGTTTTTGTTTTAGTTATTCTAAGTTTGTGTTTAAGTTTCACCATTTTCGGATCAGAAGGCACATACAATGTATTAATTTACAAGTTATTAAACAAAGAAAAGGATCAGAACGAAAATTGAGCTTATATTTGGTTTTGGTTTTAAGGCCCTTACAGGATTATTTTACTAATATCGAGCCTATCGTTAATCAGAGGTGGGCGAAAACCGGAATACCCGGAGAAGAACTTGGCGTCTCAAATGTGACCCGAGCGAGGCTCGAACCGCAGCGGTGAAAGAGTCAGCGCTCTTATCAACTAGGCCACGGAGGCCCGTTGAGCTTATATTGCCCTTCATACTCTTTATTCTATAAGGCGGATTATAAATAACATATTTAAATAGTATACAATAATTGTCTATGAAAGAATAAAATAAGTGCAAAAGACAAATATTATGACAAAAAAATACTGAAAATGTCTGTAACATGACAGGGTAAAACTTTTTTTTTTCTAATTCATACTCCAAACACAGATCGTGGTGCTCATCGCGTACCCACAACCTATGTTTTGGGGAAGACATATGGACTGTTAAATAATGAATACCAAGTACACCGTTTTTTCTCTATAAAGGGGGTTACATGGGTGTTCATTTCACAGACTTGTTAGCACCGCCCCCCCCCCCCCCCCCCCCCCATACACACACACAGAGGGAAATTCTCTTCACCTCTTCACTGGCATTCCAAGGCGGTTCTACTGTCGTGGTTTATTTTTGTTATGGTTTGTTTTGAATGTGTGTAACGCTAAAATAATTTTGCTTTGGATACACAATTAACCATTTTGAGGAAAAGGAACTGTCCTTTTGGCTATCCGTTATTGATGTTTCCATTAGGGTTTAGTTATTTCATGTTTATGCTTCTTTCCCTTTGGTGTCTCTGATGGAAGGTGTGGGTTAATTAAATCGATTCCTGATCATTGCCTTCACTTTTATTTTGTTAACATGATGCAATGTTGACTTGTGTCTAATTACGAGTATGTTGTGTACACGTCGCATCCAGGGGAGGTAACTAAGATCTCACTTCGTTGAAGTCGATGTCGCACCTGCCCCCCCCCCCCCCCCCCCCCCAACACACACCTGCCCAACCCAAGACAGTAATGTCTATTTAGAGGTACACAAAGTATATACTCGTATATATCTGAGGTAAAAAATGACAAAGCTCATAATGTGGAAAATGTGTCATAAATCCTCTAACAATTAAATCCACAGTACATCATGCAGAAAACAGATGCAACGTTTTAAAACGATTGTAACAAAACAGTAAGTGTAGATGCACTCACAAGGCATCTATTCTAAAGGTAATTGGACTTGGAAAAAATAAGTTCAAAAGCGAAAAACAAAATGATAAAAAAAATAACAGGGGATAACCCCAAAAGCACATGCAAAACTGCAGACCATGTCAAACATACCTGCAAAACTTCACAAAGATCAGCAACAAACAATAAGAGGAGTTGCGGTTACAATGTGCCTGTTCTAATAGTAACTAGACCATGAAAAACGAGGATGTGAGAATGACAAAAGTTAAAAAGAAAAAGAAATAAAGCAATGATAACCCTAAAACCACATGCACATCTACAGACCTTGACAAAAACACGTGCACAGTTTCAAAAGGATCGGTAACAAATTGTAAGAGGAGTTGCGCTCACAAAAGGTGAGTGAGTGAGTGTTTTGAGTTTTACGTCCCACCAACAGCTAAGGTCATACGGAGGCGGGACCTCGGTTTAAAGACTCATCCGAAAGTCTGACTCACAAAAGGTACCTACTACACGTATCTATCTATGAGAGTTCACAATGGAGAAAGAGTGACAAAACATCAAAACATGCCAATATAATTTTGACCCCCTTGAACCCCACTTTCATATAGTAAAACTGTGGTTTACAGGGGTAAACCTTATTTTTCCTATTTCTGCTCTAAAATACAGATTCTGGGTATTCGTTAGAACCGCCTTATCGGGGCGGTTCTAACGAGTACCCTCAATCTATATTTTGAGCAGAAATAAGAAACATATCACAATTTTCCATCTGAAAATTGTCGATTTTTCGGCGGTAAAGTTCATAATGTACAGGTGTGTTTTCGTATAAACCACAAACCGCATGCACATCATACCATGGTGAAAACATAAGTCATGCAAAGTTTCAAAACAATTGGTATAAAACCGTAAGAGTGGTTCCGCTCACAAGACACCCAGTGTAAATATTGACGCATCACGCAAACATGCCTATATAATTTTGACCCCCTTAAACCCCACTTTTGTAAAGTAAAACTGGTGTTTACAGGGGTATACATTATTTTTCTTATTTCTGCTCAAAACATAGAGTATGGGTACTCGTTAGAACCGCCTCGCTCAGGCGGTTCTAACGAGTACACACAGTCTATATTTTGAGCAGAAATAATAAAGATTATCAGGATTTTTTATCTGAAAAAAAAAAATCTAATTTGGTATAAAATGTCACCAATATATTTGAAAAGGTGTGTTTTCCTAATGAAATGGACGGACGGGCAACCGGAAGAACGGACGGAAACTTGCACGCCTAAGTCTTCCTGCTAAAGCAGGTGCGACACAAATGAAGACAATGACGTCATTCTTGCTGGCCGACATTTTACGCAACGTGCTATTATCTTCTTCCGTGATGTTTTCGGTCCCCGCCCATCGTGTCTTGAAGAGATATATAGGCTGCATGATGCTTCTACGCAGAGCTGAATCCGAGCCGCACACGAGTACTGGTAAACCGCTTAGAGGATCTAAGCCTGCCCAGGCAAAGCGGTGCGCCCTATTGGTTTCATTGGGCGACGGGGCTTGAGATGTCATTTCATCTCAATGTCGGGTAAATGTCCCACAAAATTGGAAGCAGCGTCTCCAAAATGGCATTTACAATGTTGACGGGGACGTTAAACGTCAAATCAAACAAACAAACAAATCTTCCGTGATGTTTGTTATCCAAAACATCTAAATTTGTTTGGTATTCGAGGTTTCCCCAAGGTGTCGGTTTCATGGAAATTCGTTATGAATACACGCCTACGAATACATTGTAAACTTAACCGCCAACAAATGAAAATCTTATGAAAAGTTGTGATATTTTTGTTTTATTATTTCTGCTCAAAATATAGATTGTGAGTGTTCCTTAGAACCGCCCCATTGAGGCAGTTCTAACAAGTACCCACACTCTATAGTTTAGAGCAGAAAAGAAGAAAAATAAGGTTTATCCCTGTAAACCCAAGTTTTGCTGTGTACAAGTGGGGTTCAAGGGGGTCAAAATTATAAAGGCGTGTTTTCGTGAACTCGGAAAAAGAAGAAAGAAAACGACTCGGGTTATTGCATTATCTAGTCTGTTTTCTTGACATGTTCTCTGGCCCTGTAGTATCCATTACAAAAACACTCCTATACAAATACATTGTAATCTTTACCGCCGAAAAAACTAAACTTTTGAGATGAAAAAATGTGAAATTTTTCATATTTCTGCTTAAAATATAGATTGTGGGTACTCATTAGAACCACCTCGATGAGGCGGTTCTAACGAGTACCAACAATCTATATTTTAGAGGAGAAGTGAGAGAAATAAAGTTTACCCTGTAAACCCAAGTTTTACTGTATAAAAGTGGGGTTCAAGGGGGTCAGAATTAGATAGGTGTGTTTTCGTGATGCTACAGAGCTGGAGAATAACTATACTAGTTTTGCTAATGAGCATTGGTTTAAACAGGCTCCGAAAGCTACAACAAAATGAGGTGTTTTACGGACTGGTGCCGGCTTGCACGACTAATCATCACGAAAACACGCCTATATAATTTTGCCCCCCTTGAACCCCACTTTTATATAGTAAAACTGGGGTTTAGAGGGGTAAACCTTATTTGTCTTATTTCTGCTCTAAAATATAGGTTGTGGGTACTCGTTAAAACCGCCTCGATGACGCGGTTCTAACGTGTATCCACAATCTATATTTCGAGCAGAAATTAGAAAAATATCACAATTTTTCATCATAAATTCCACTTTTTCAGTAAAACAAAAATTACTGTGTATTTGTATAGGCGTGTTTTCGTAATGGTTGCGAGTGTGGGTGTATTTTATGTTTATTGTTTTTAGTCTAATCTTCTTACATGGCAATATCTATCGATTGCGATATTCGATCTTTCTAAGTAAGCTAGATTTAGTATCTGGATGTGTCAGCAGGGTGTCTGTAAGCCATCATACAATACGTTGCATGGGAGTGTAATAGCAAGATAAGGCTTGTCTTTGAGAGTGTGTATCGCTAATATCATTTTGCTTTGGATAAGTAATTTGTGGGAAAGTAAATGTCCTTTTGGCTTTCCGCTAGTGATGCTTCAATTAGGGTCTAGTTGTTTCACGTTTGTGTTTCTTTCCCTGTGTCTCTGATGGGAGCTGTGGGTTAATTGTATCGATTTCACTTCTATTTTTCATACGTTTGACAAGCGAGGAATAGTATTTGACAAAAAAAAAAACAGCAGTGAAGGCAATGATCACGAATCGATACTTCCATCTAGGACACCAAAGGGAAAGAAACAACAGCATATAACAACCGCATCATAATGAAAACGTCACAAACGGAAAGCCAAAACCGCAGTTATTTTCAAACATCATGGCCAATAACTAGGTAATGTGTTTGTAAAACACTACGCCCCCAACTTTATGCTTTCCATTAACCCATTTCGTACCGGAAACCCCAAAACGGGTACTCTAGCAAGCAGTGCAGGCCCAGATAAGACGCCGCAGAACGAGGCGTCTGATCAGGGCTTCCACTGTTTGCAAAAATTTCAGTCATTTTCCAAAAGAATTATGATGAAAACACAACCTGACACCCCTAAATTTTGAAAAAGACTCCTGTTATATATAAGGAGAAATATTCCATTTGGTTCAAAAAGGGTTAAACATGCATTGACTATAATACTTAGCACCATTTACTACTGAGTTCAAAAGTCGAAAGAAGTAACAAAAATTAAATCGATGATAAAATAGAAGTGAAGGCAGTGATCAGGAATTGGTACAAATACGTAACACCTCCCATCAGAAACACCAAAGCGACAGTAACTCAAATATGAAATAAATAAACCATAATGGAAATATAAATCACAGAAAAACGACAGTTTCGATCCTACAAAATGCCAAGTTGGCCATCAAAACAAAATCAGAGACACCAGAGCGACAGTAACTCAAATATGAAATAAATAGACCCTAATGGAAGATCAATAACAGAAAACCAAAACGACAGTTTCTATCCTACAAAATTCCAAGTTGGCCATCAAAACAAAATCAGAGACACCAGAGCGACAGTAACTCAAATATGAAATAAATAGACCCTAATGGAAGAACAATAACGGAAAACCAAAACGACAGTTACTTCCCTACAAAATGTCCAAATGGCCATCAAAAAGAGAAAGATATAAGCGATAAACATACTCAAAGACGAATTGCAACAAACAATGAATCGCGATAGAAGAGCCGCCTTGGAACGGTCAGTGAAAAGTATTTCACTGGGTCGGGGGACGGGGGGGGGGGGGGGGGGGGGGGGCTTAAATCTATTTTATGCAGCGGCAATCCCCATCCTTACTTCCGTCGCGATTTAGACAAATAAGTTTTGTTCAGTCCGCATGAAGGCTTCTTAAATCATTAGCTCGACATCTCCGAGAACACAAACATTAAACACATACAGAGATGAAACTACGGTGAGGACTCGACAACAAGAAATAATTGAAATGCTTGACCAAAGACTCCGATAGGCCCGACTAGGAGACAGAGCATCAGGTGCCAGCCATTATTACATAAAATTAATTTATAATTCTAAGTTAGTCTATTTTTTATATTTACCGTCATACAATCTGAGGTCTGACCCACCGCGTAGCAAAGTTGTGAACCGTGATTGGGTTAACTACCATGCATGCAGTGCGTCGTATAGTATTCATGTTGTTCCCATATTAAAACACACGCACATCTACAGACCATGGCAAAAGGGCCTGCAGAATGTCCAATTGATTGGTATAAATTGATATGAAGAGTTTACCCCCATCTTGTCAAATACCTAAATCGAAAAAGAACTAAAGGGGGATTATTATGCAAGAAGAATGCCAACGGAAAAAAAGAAATATGGGTCTGCTCATTTTTTCATACTGATGCTATGTATATTAATAAAATTGCAAGGCTCTTTACCATTTGTTATTAATTGACTATCCTATATTACACAAGGTCAACCAATATTAAAAAATCATAAATCATGTTTTTTGTGGTGTCAGTAAATAAAATTGTCATTAATCAAGTAATTTCGTATTGTCCCAGTAAATTTTATAGAATATACAAAAAACTATGTCGTGAAAGTGGACAAAACGTTGATAAAAAACAAATTGAGGATAACTCTAAAACCACATACTCATGTAAAGAGCATGAAAAAATACCTGCGAAGTTTCAAAAGGATCGATATGTGGAAAAGGTTGATGAAAATGACGAAGGATTTCCCCCAAAACCAAGTGCACATCCTCATACCACGAATAATAATACAGATGCCACGTTTCAAAACTTAGGTACAAACTATTAGAAGAGTTGCGTTCACAAGAGGTAACTTCTGCCTATCTGTTGAGGGTGAAAAATGACTAAGTTAACAATTTGGAAAAGGTGACACAAACGATCCAAGAATTATATCCAAACTACATGAACATCCGCATACCATGGAGAGAACACAAAAAGTCACGTTAAGTTTCAAAATGATTGGTATAAAAGATGTACGAGCCATTAGGCTAACAAGACACCCAAGATAAATGTTGACCATCGGACGGACCAGAAAAACGGACGAATGGACGGGAACGTGCAAGCCGAAGTCACGCCGCAGGTGCGACAAAAATACTGGTCAGCTTATGTTTCATGCTGGTGTTATATATAGAAATTCAGGATTCTAGTTCTAGCCGTTTGGTCCTCACTACAACGCACTTTAATTGTAGCACCCCCCCCCCCCCCCCCCGGCAAATGAAAAACAATGGCTAAGTTTAGAAGGTCGAAAGAGTGGCAAAAATTACATTGCTGATTATGTCAAAATCACATGCACACATACAGACTATGACGTTTAAAAGCGGTCGGTATAAAACTGTGAGGAGATGCACACACACAGTACCGCTGTATGAGCTAAGAAAAGGTGTGTGTGTGTGTGTGTGTGGGGGGTGCAATTGAGAAAAAGCTCCACAAGGAGAACCTTGACAGAAAAAAGAAAGAATAAGAGTATCATCACGAAAACACTCCTATATAATTTTGACCCCCTTGAACCGCACTTTTATATAGTAAAACTGGGGTTTACAAGGGTAAATTTTATTTCTCTTATTTCTGCTCCAAAACGTAGATTGTTGGTACTCGTTAGAATTAGAACCGCCTCGACGAGGCGGTTCTAACGAGTACCTACAATCTAGTTTTTGAGCAGAAATGAGAAAAATATCACAATTTTTCATCGAAATTTTTTTTTTTTCGTCGGTAAATTTTACGATGTATTTGTATAGGCGTGTTTACGTAATGGCTTATTCTCCATCCAGAAGCTATATCAAAATTTCAGGATTCTAGCTGAAACCAGTTGATAACTACTCTAATGCTCTTTTATAGAATTCAAACAAAAAAGATCGCTTTGTTATAGAGTCGAAACAAGTGATACAAATTAAATTGGAGATGCCAAAATGACATGCACATTTACTCAACATAGGTAAAACGGCTGCAAAGTTGCAGATTGATTTGTTTTGTTTGTTTGTTTAGTTGATTCGAGGTTTAACGTCACAGTCAACACTGTAAAGGTCATTTTGGAGACGTTGTTTTCAATTTTGTGGGACTTTTACCCGACAATGAGATGAAATGGCATCTCAAGCCCTGCCACCCAATGAAACCAATACGGTGTATAAGCATGGACGGTCCGACACTCGCACCGCTTTGCCTCGGCAGGATTAGATCCTCTAGGCGTTTTACCATTACTCGTGTGTGGGTCGGTTACAGCTCTGCGTGGAAGCATCATGCAGCCTATCTATTTCTTCAAGCCCCGATGGGCGGGAGCCGTTTAGATTGATTTGTATAAAACTGTATGAGGAGTTTCGCATACAAAATACCCACCGACTGTCGTCAAATTCCCCAAGCCGAAAAGGGTGGGGGTGGTGGAATGAAATCAGCAAGTAGAACCCCGGCGGACAAAAACTAAAAATACTGGTCCGTTTATTTTTATGCTGATAGTATATGAGCCAGCGCACGACAAAACCTACTGTTGTCGGAGGATAAGTTGAGAGTGACGTCAGCGAATGTTTTTGTTATTAAGCATTGTCCACTATTGCCAAAGGGTAACGGCGATTCGGTAAAGATAAGTATAACGGTACTGTCTGTCTTGCCAACCAATGATGGGTAAGATAATGATAACGGTACAACCTGTCAAACCTGCCTGTGGTGGTGTATTCTTTCACGTCACTGTCAACTTATCTTCCGAAAGTAGTACAATAAGACATGTGCGTCCATTGAAGACTCAGATCAGCCTGCGTACCCATAGTGTCTAACCTGATACTTCTCTTGCTGCAAGAAGGAGCATTGGGCCCTTAGCTTTCTTTAGAGCGCACAACGAAGACTCTGATCAGACTGCGCGGATGCGCAGGCTGATCTGAGTCTTCGTCTGGCGCACATGTCTTATTGTAGGTTTTGTCATGCGCTGGCTCCTATAATATTTCAGGTTTCTACCTCTCATGCGAGTGTAACGGACGAACAGATGGACAGAAAGATAAATATAAAGTGTCCATGTAGCTTTGATCGACTGCATTGAATTGGACTGGGGCGATGCTTCCTTGTCAAAGTATTACACAAGACGCGGGGCATAAGATCTACATACATACATAAGACGTGATACTACAGATCAAGTTATTAAACTCCGTTCAGAAAATCTGAATCATCGATTTTTTCGTTTCTTCCTTTTAATACTCAATTTAGCCCATACATCACTATGGGAAAGTTGTAGACCTAACCCTCCGCCGATTTCTCCAACAATAAAAATCAAAAATGAGTTCCTTTAAGAGCAATGAAAACATTCATAAGTATGCTTCTGCGACAGCCATGAAAGGCTGTGATTATTTGGAGAAAATTGCAAAATCTAAATTTTCGTTCACAGACTAAGACATTCTGACAGGTTCGACACACCCTTTTAAACCATATATAGAAGTGGTTACTGCTCTTGTAAATTACAAGGGCGTCTATATTTTATTTGCACGATCACATTAGCTGTGACACCACATCTGATATCGGTATAATCCATTTTGACCACTGTTGACAGCACATCGCGCTAGTGGCTCTCCGTTCCTAGTGAGCTCCTATCTAGCCATTCGAATGTAAGGTGTGTCGTAATAGCATATCTATTTATAAAGTGCATCACATGGATTTGAATATTTATTATTTTACCTGACAATCATCATCAAATGGACTTAGTCTGTGGTCTCATTTCTTTGTTTTGCAATTTTCTCCAAATAATCACAGCCTTTGCTGACTGTCGCAGAGGCATATGACTTGCTGGAGAAGTCGGCGGAGAGTCAGGTCTAAAACTTTCCCATAGTGATGTATGGGCTAAAATGAGTATTAAAAGGAAGAAACGAAAAAATCGATGATTCAGATTTTCTGAACAGAGTTTAGTGTAGGTTACAGTACAAAAAATATTTCCCTTTTCTGTACCTAAAATATGTTTCAAACAAAATAAGCAGGCTATTTAGGCAGCATTACGAGTGTTGATCAGAAAGAACGCGGAAATTGCATTTAACATTTTCTTATACAGATTCTGTAAAAATACATCAATGACCGGCCCCGATAGCTCAGTTGGTAGAGTGTCCGCTCTGGGGAACGGGAGGTCACTGGTTCGATCCCGGGCCGCGACATACCAAAGTCGTTAAAAATGGTAGTAGCTGCTCCTCGCTTGGCACTCAGATTTACGGGGTAGAGCTAGGACTGGTCGACCCAGTGCCAGGATAATGTGACTGGGTGTGGTATCATGTAATGTGTCTGGAAATGATACTTCAGTGAGGCAGCACTAGAAAAGTGAGCATTGAGCTCCCTGTCGCAACCAGACACCGTCGTGATATGACTGAAAAATTGTTGAAAGCGACGTTAAACCCGAATTCACACACACACACACACACACACACACACACACACACACACACACACACACACACACACACACACACACACACACACACACACATCGATACAAAGTCTCAAAGTAAACTACTCTCGATTCAATGTACAAGAGCCCCTCATGTGACATACAAGTTAGCGATCTATGATAGGTTGACGAAGTTATTAATCTGCTTTCGAAACGCATTCCACGAAGATAATCTTTCAAAATTGGAAACATCTAGAAACTCCTGGGGCCAACTCTGTCTAAGACGCGCGCGTTTTGCACTACACACAGGCGCATTATCTTGGTGCAAAATATACCCCTTCGTCAGGGTCTTCATCTTGAGGATGTGTGCATATTTTCACTCGTTAACTCAACGTTGGTTAACTCGAACGGTGTTTGTAAAATGTCCCTGATTCAATCGCCATTAAGACCACTTTCGAAATAAAATGTCTGTCACATCTCCGGGAAAACCAGTATTTTTCTCCTCCAAGTAAATAATGTTAAAGGAAACAGTTTGCGCATTGTGGCGTTATTCTATTTATGTTTTAGTGCCCATAATCAACGTTTTTATCTACGCATTGCCCACATGTCATTAAAACTACGGGAAACTGTCACTATTACGTATATAAGAAGAAATCTGCATTTAGCCATATACAGAATGGGCCCGAATAAATAAGTCACGCTATGTAAAACAAAGTTATTTCCCTTGCCATTTCTTATTGCTCTTATTAAGTTGACTTGGCGACACGAAACGTGTTGGAAACGCAGATTTGGCCAAACAGGGAAGCAATTTACCCAATTTCTCATTTTTCATGACAATCGTATCAGCGTAGAAGCCTCTGTTTTGTAGTGGTTACGCTACTCGCCTTGTAAACAAGAGATCGCAGGATCGATCCCGGGCTTCTCCAGACTTTCGGATGAGTCTTTAAACCGAGGTCCCGTCTCCGTATGGCCTTAGCTGTTGGTGGGACGTAAAATTCAAACACTCATATCAGCGTAAAGTCTGGTATGTAGTCGACATAGACAATACCTATATACCTGTAAGGATAAAATGATTCGCAGTAATGGTATGATAGTGTAAATGGAATTCTAAGCGTTTCGTATCAATTTGTTTTACATTTCGATAGAAATATACCATAATTGAAAATCTGAAACACCAGGAAATCAACCAAAATGTATTCATATTTTATTGAAAAAGATATCACCTTGAATGGGGCAAAGTAGAAGTGAAGGCAATGACTGAGGTTTAATTTGAATATGTTTAATTTTCAAAGAAACTTTTGTTTGTTTGTTTGATTTGAGGTTTAACGTCACCGTCAACACTGTAAAGGTCATTTTGGAGACGTTGCTTCCAATTTTGTGGGACTTTTACCCGACATTGAGATGAAATGACATCT
Source organism: Lucinisca nassula (assembly GCA_963580285.1). Taxonomy (NCBI): domain Eukaryota; kingdom Metazoa; phylum Mollusca; class Bivalvia; order Lucinida; family Lucinidae; genus Lucinisca; species Lucinisca nassula. The sequence goes on along the minus strand of OY757013.1, from coordinate 173,558,388 downwards.
CAAGCCCTGTCGCCCAAAGAAACTACATGTAATAGGGTTTATAAGCATGACGGTCCGACTCTCGCACCGCTTTGCCTGTAGGCAGGCTTAGATCCTCTAAGCGGTTTACCAGTACTAGTGTGCGGGTCGGTTTCAGCTCTGCGTGGAAGCATCATGCAGCCCATCTATTTTTTCAAGCCCCAATGGGCGGGGGCGAGGAAACAATTTTATATTTAATTACATTTAACACTGGCATACATGTTAGTGCATTTTATTCAGGTGGCGATATCGACCCATCCGGATTATATTGGCATACGTGTTATTTCATATTGCAAATTCCGATAGCGTTTGTAAAGGAAACATCATTTGTGTTGAACTACTCCGGCACTGTGTTTGTTTGTTTGTTTGTATTGGAGTTTAACGGCCCAGTCAACACTATTTAGGTCATTTTTGAGCCGGTCAGTTTACCTATCCACACTTTCCTGGGCAGGCTTATACGTAAGCGGTTAACCAGTACAGTGCACACTCTTTCGCCAGAAACTGATAACTGCCCTTCTTGAATCAGCGGAAGGGAGAGAATGACCGTAGAAAAGATTTCATGATCAATCTCCACGAAAGAATGTTGCCGACCCCGGCGGGAGTCGAACCCGCGTCCTCCTGATCACCAGTCAGACGCGCATCCGTCTGAGCCAACGAGGCCGGCCCGGCACTGTGTTTATCCTTTTGGTATTTTTTTTCCTGTAATTCCGATAAGAATAGCCTCTTATTGATAAGGAAAGAGGTACAACACTGCCACATAGTGGTGAAATTGCAGTTGCTCGTCGACAACTCAGAATCAACTCATTCAACCGTAGAGCATTGTCTGTTTGATTTGAAGTTTAACGTCCCCGTCAACACTGTAAAGGTCATTTTGGAGACGTTACTCGACATTGAGATGAAATGACATCTCAAGCCCTGCCGCCCAGTGAAACCAATATGGTTTATATCATAGTGTAGATTATATTTTCTTGTCCTTTGGGATCATTGATTCCATTGTGGAATTTTGAAAATATCTGAGGGTCACTGATGAGGCCTAATTGGCCGAAACTAGCTAGTCCGGCCCAGAAAAAAATGTACACTCCATATTTTTAGTTCTGTGGTATATTCCTTGCTTCCAAAGGATAACCCTTTTATGTGGGAATGTGTGGCGGCGGTAAAACGTCTCCCTGCCCTACATCATAGTGTAGATTATATTTTCTTGTCCTTTGGGATCATTGATTTTATTGTGGAATTTTGAAAATATCTGAGGGTCGCTGATGAGGCCTAATTGGCCGAAACTAGCTAGTCTGGCCCAGAAAAAATGTACACTCCATATTTTTAGTTCTGTGGTGTATTCCTTGCTTCCAAAGTATAACCCTTTTATAGAACATATTTAACTTCACTACAGCTGGTGTGTGGGAATGTGTGGCGGCGGTAAAACGTCTCCCTGCCCTACATCGTAGTGTAGATTATATTTTCTTGTCCTTTGGGATCATTGATTCCATTGTGGAATTTTGAAAATATCTGAGGGTTACTGATGAGGCCTAATTGGCCGAAACTAGCTAGTCTGGCCCAGAAAAAAATGTACACTCCATATTTTTAGTTCTGTGGTGTATTCCTTGCTTCCAAAGGATAACCCTTTTATAGAACACATTTATAAGCATGGACGGGCCGACTCGCACCGCTTTGCCTCGGCAGGCTTAGATCCTCTAAGCGGTTTACCAGTAATCGTGTGCGGATCGGTTTCAGCTCTGCGTGAAACATCATTCATCTCATATATTTCTTCAAGCCCCGATGGGCGGGGCCACCTTTAGAGCATTGTATGGCATCTGTATGTAATTTCCTAAAACACAGAGTTTCGCAAAACGATCTAGCCTTTTTTATATAATGATTTTTTTTATGATGTATCCTGTCATTTCGGTCATGTATGGTATACCGCGAAGTCTGGCCCGGAAAACATGTACACTCCATATTTTCCAGTTCTGTGGTGTATTCCTTGCTTCCAAAGGATAACCCTTTCTCGAACATATTTGACGTCACTACAGCTGGTGTCTGGGAATGTGTGGCGGCCGTAAAAGTCTCCCTGCCCTACATCATAGTGTAGTCTATATTTTCTTATCCTTTGGGATAATTGGTTCCATTGTGGAATTTGGAAAATACTTCGGGTCACTGATATGGTCTAATTCGCCAAAACTAGCTAGTCTGGCCCAGAAAACTTGTACACTCCATATTTTCCAGTTCTGTGGTGTATTCCTTGCTTCCAAAGGATAACCCTTTCTAGAACATAATTGACGTCACTACAGCTGGTGTCTGGGAATGTGTGGCGGCCGTATAGTCTCCCTGCCCTACATTATAGTGTAGTTAATATTTTCTTGTCCTTTTGGATCATTGATTCCATTGTTGAATTTTGAAATTACTTGAGGGTCACTGTTGAGGCCTAATTGGCCGAAACTATCTAGTCTGGCCTAGAAAACATGGACACTCCATATTTTCCAGTTCTGTGGTGTATTCCTTGCTTCCAAAGGATGACCCTTTCTACAACATATTTGTATCACCTGCAACAACAGTAAACCTTCAATGGCTGACACACCGACACTCCGACAGTTATGGAGGTTCATATTCTATAATAAACTGAAATGTTGAATGCACTCATTAGACTCGCCTCGATGAGGCGACTCTGATGAATGTATACAACAAACGTGTAAAAGATGTACCTAAATCAGTCCAGGCCTGGCTATATGAACAACCTTCAGGTCTTCGGGCCATTTAAGTTTAACTGTGTGCCCATTCCCCTTAATGTCATACAAGAAGAAGGCAATTTCCTTCTGTTTTCCATCAAGTAATCTGAGATTGATCTGTTTTCTTTTACTGTAACTGTACCGTAAGACAGATAGGCAGTAATCAGGACTGGCCTGATCCACAGTTAACACTAATAATTCTTAGTTCAGCACGTCTTGTGACATAAAGGATAAAAAGACAAGAAGACAAGTTCTCCCCGTCACAAGAAATCATGTTTTCGGGTTTAATAACCAGGTAGGACACAATAAGGCTTGCTCAGCTAACCGGACAAGCAAGACGCTGGACATGGTGGATGTTAAAACTAGATATGATGCACTAGGCATTCTGCGAAAACTAAAGTGCACGGACCTATGCTTATCTGTAACTTTGTCGTTCATAAAAGCCAAAATCAGGGTTTTACATGATGTGGGTTTGGTTCACGTGATTGAAGATGGTTGGCATTTGTAAGAAACTGAGATTTTCGGTTAATACTGTACACAAAGTCCATTATACCGAATAACCGCCTTATTTTGTACTTTACCATTTTAATCCTGTAGACCGATAAGTTTTTGTTTTGTTTGTTTGATATGAAGGTTTGTGTCAAAGTCAACAGTATGCAGGTAATTTTGAAGCCGTTTCTCCTTTTACCCGACATTCAGATGAAAAAACATTTCAAGCCCTGACGCCGAAACCCACCAAATGGGTTAATATGTATGGACGGTTCGACTCTCACCACTTTGCCTAGACAGGCCACTGTGTCAGGCCTCGGATTCTATGGCGGTTTCCAGCGTAAAGGCTTACTGGGAATTAGAGGGTATCTCATTCTAAGTAATGTTGGATGGTGCTTGATGCTCTGTCTCTAGTCTCTGGTCGGGCTCCAGCATTTCAGTGGTTTCTTGCTGTCGAGTCCTCGCCGTCGTTTCATCTCTGTGGTTGTTTGATATTTGTGTTCACGGAGATGTTGAACTAATGCGTTATAGGACGCCTTCATGCGGACTGAACAAATTATTGGTCAAAATCGCGACGAAAATAAGGGCGTGAATTGTGGCCACGTAAAATCGATTTAAGCCCCCCCCCCCCCCCCCCCCCCCTCCAAGGCGGTTCTTCTCTCGCGGTTTGTTATGGTTTATCTTTGAGTGTGTGTATCGCTTGTGTTGTTTTGTTTTGGATAGCCAATTGGCCATTTTGTGGGAAAGTAAGTGTCCATTTGGCTTTCCGCTATTGATGTTTCCGCTATCCGCTATTGATGTTTCTATTAGGGTCTATCTGTTTCATGTTTGTGCTTCTTTCCCTTTGGTATCTCTGATGGGATCTGTGGGTTAATTGTATCGATTCTTGATCATTGCCTTCACGTCTATAAGACCCTGTAATGGGCTTACCAGTATTTATGTGTAAGCTTACAAGAGTGCCCTTTAAATGTAATTGTTATTCTGATCCTCTGATGTCCTTGCAGGACCAAAGAGAAGTACATGTATTTGGGGTAAGAAAAAAACTGTAACCACAGCTTATTGAGATATTTGAAGCAAGTAAGACCTAAATGTAAGAAGATAAAAAGATTGCCATTTTGGTGATTAGCCAGTCAGCGTGCTCTCAACAACACGTTATTTAACACAAAAATGATTGTCATAATGTTTTGTATTATTATCTACTTAAATCAAATCTCAAATTAATAAAAAACTGTAATTGAAACCAATTAATCAATATTATTTTATGACAATCTGTTAACCCTGGTCAGCTATCTGCCTAGCAAAATTGGAACACTTAATATTAAATTGAAACAAAGTTTAGCCAGATCCGGAATCAGACTAGGCCAAATAAGGAAGGAATCTGGCTAATTGTCTATTTGGACTACGTATATCTTTTCATATTGACGGGTCAAAACATATATTATGGGTACATAGTACTCGTATACTGAGCCGCCTCAGTGAGGCGTGTTCTACGAGCACACACACACATTATAGTTTCAAACTATAAATTGTGGGTGTTCGTAAAAACCGCCTCAGATGAGCACACACAATCTATTTCTATAGTCGAAATAAGGAACATATCTCAAATGTTAACCCTTATCTTGCTGTTCACGACAACCCCCATCTTTGCAAACAGTGTAGATCCAGATCAGATGGCTTCTGAAGAAGCCATCTGATCAGGATCTACACTGTTTGGCATTTAGTTTATGAATTTGTAGCAATAAATTACATCAAGTAATTTGATTGGTTAATAGACAGAAATGGGTGTGGCTTAAATGAATATTCAGCAAGATAAGGGTTATAACGCGAATGGCAAATAGAGTATCAAGAAAGACCCACTCACCTCACAGTAACGCACTATCTATTAAATGCACCTCGGGATTACTTCTTTAAATTCTATCATACAAAGGGCGCTAGTTTGCATTTTAAGGAGATCTGTTTTCCGAAAATAGAAAATGCAAAATGAAATGCGCACATTTGAGATAATTATGCGCCCAGAAAACTAATCTAAGTTCGCCGAAAATTTAATTGTAAAAGTTCAAAAAGTATAAAATTTGCAGGATATGGGCCTAATCAAAGAAGCAGCAGCCTATCATTTGAATTAGACAAGCTTAATTTATACAAGCACATGCGAGAAGGTTTATTAAGCAATCCACTTTACTTGTTAATATTCAAGACACGTCGCATATTTTTTTTTGTTTTGCGTTTGCGACCACGTACGGCTCAAACTGATCTGCTAGTTGCAGACATTCGATAAAACATTTTCAATGGAACGAAACCTTAGCTGAAGATGAGACGGACCTCTGGAGATATCTGAGAATATAATAATCTTATATGGGTGTGAGGGGTGGATGGAAAAATCCGTCCCGAGGGTCACTGTCCGGCTTGCCGAGTGATGCCGGGCAGTGATCCCGAGGGACGGATTTTTCTATCCAACCCTGACTCCCATATAGGATTCTTTTTCTTGCATACCCTCATTTCTTAGCGCGGATTTTAATGCTGCAGTCACCTCGGTTACCAACGTCCTCCATATTGTGTTGACACTGCGGAATGGTTAGTGACGTCACGTAACGTGCTGTGACATCAACCTTAACGACGGCGCATACGAGGTCGTAATCAACCAGTGCATTTATCAAACACGAGATTATATTCGATCTTGGGTCGGAACACCAGGGTCAGAACATAAATTTCTATCCCAGGGTAAAATCACGGGTTTCCTTGTCTGGTGTGCAAGAATATTGTATCTATCTGATACTCCAAGAAACAAATAGTGTGGATAGCTGTTAGCGTCACCTCGGTGAGGCGAATCTAACACATATGTTTTATAAAAGGGTTATCCTTTGGAAGCAAAGACTACGCCACAGAACTTTACATAATGAAGTGTACAATTTTCTGGGTCAAACTAGCTAGTTTCGTCCAATTAGGCCTCATCAGTGACCCTAAACTATTTTCATGCCGCAACAATGGAATCAAAGATCCCAAAGGACAAGAAAATATAATCTTCACTAGAGTGAAGGGCAGGGAGACTTTTTACGGCCGAACCACACTCCCTGTACACCAACTGTAGTGACGTTAAATATATTTTATAGAAGGGTTATCCTTTGTAAGCAATGGTTACACCACAGAACTTAAAAGTATGAAGTGTATATTTGTCTAGGCCAGACTAGCTAGTTTCAGCGAATTAGGCCTCATCATTGACCTTCATATATTTCCTAGCTTCCACAATGGAATCAATGAGCTACAATCTATTTTTCTTGGATTAAATAAGGGGAAAGTCCTTTATTACATGTGTCTATTATGCTGCTCACTATTGCAATACATCACGGAAACACGACTATATAATTTGACCCCTTCGAACCCCACATTCTATATAGTAAAAATGGGGTTTACATGGATAAACCTTATTTTTCTTATTTCTGCTCTCAAATATGGATTGTGGGTACTCGATAGGACCCACAATCAGGACCCACAATCCATATTGAAATAAGAGAATAACACAATTCTTCATCTTAAAAGTTTCGGTTTTTCGGCGGTAAATTTTACAATGTATTTGGATAGGCGTGTTTTCGTAATGATGCGGGCATCTTCGCTATAGAGGCAAATGTTTGGGGAAACAATATTGTCGTTATCACCAGGGTCCTCTGTAGAATCCCGAACTGGATTGTGTAGAAACTAGAAAATCATTGAAAACGAGTACAAGGTCTTTATCAGAATGCACGCATGCGCAGGTTTATTTGTTTCTTTGTTGTTCGCCAATGGCAAGGCAGATTTCCTTGAAACATGATGGTTTTGCGTAACGATAAACGAAAATCTATTTTTGCATATGCACATGTACAACAAAAACAGATGAGCAAAGACACAACGTAACTCATTTACTAGTTCCTTCAGGACTCTATGATAAAGCTCATCAGGTCCTAAAGCTTTAGACGGGTTCAAGCCTTTAAGTAACTTAATCACTCCAGCTGATGATACAACACTGTTATCCATGAAAGGGTCCGATATCCCAGTCAATGGGACCTCCTTGAACTCAGTTTTATCAAACGCATCACTAAATTGACCAATTAGCTCCCCTGCCCTTTCATGCAGAGTCTGATTCAGCAACCCCGTTCCCGCCTCTTTTTTTAAGTAGTGGGATACCTTGCCTGTCTTTCGACTGGGTATTGATATATCTGTAGAAGTACATGTATCTGGGATTTGCCTTTACATCCCCTACCAAGCTATTCACATACAAATCATGTTGATTCCTGGTGTCATTCTTTATTTCTCGTCTCAAGTTTTCAAATGTTGTCATGAGTTTACTATTACCAGCTGTTTTGACTTGGCATGAATCTTATTTCTTCTCCGAATCTTTCTTCTTATCTCTGGTGTGAGTCAAGGAATCGAAGATTCAGACCTTCTAGTTTTTGAGGGGATATGATTTTTCGGACGAAGCTTGGATGAAAGAGGTTATCAAATTTAAATTCTCTTGGACTGACCGAGCATCTGAATGACCTTTAAGGGGGATGGGAACACCTGGCAGATTTCTCCACCATTTTTCAAAGGGAGACAACTTTCGGGACTTCCTGATGGCTTTTCTAGAAAATCAGTCCCACTGAAAAAGGGGTCTACTATTAAAGGAAAGAATTTGCTCCTCTGGAGCAAATTCTTTCCTTTAAGAGTTGACCCCTGTTGACACGGGAGACAAAAATACCCTTGCAGGATTTGCCTCCCCTGAAGATGTATCCATTCCCCTTAAAGTAAATGTTTATGTATCAATGTTATTTTTCTAAACAAGGACAATGGAGAAATGGACCATTTTGAAAGATAATTTTCTTACAAAGTTATTTTTTCTTCCAATTAATTAATACGCGTGTTTATGGTGATTAATGGAACATTACTGGTTGATTGTTTTTCTAGGAACAACAACCGTACATTTTAGCCCAGGTAGACATTTTCGTGGACCTTTAACCCTTGTCCTTCTGAGCTCGGATATGTTTGATCTTTCTAACAATATAGATCCAGATCTTCAGAAGCAATCTGATCAGGATCTTCATTGTTTGCCATTCAGTTTATGGATTTGTTGCAATGATTTGCATCAAGTAATTTGATTGGTTGATAATCAGTAGTTGGTGTGGCATATATAAATATTCAGCAGGCCAAGTGTTAACACTGTTACAGCATGATTTGTCACAAGCGGGTGCATTTTACGGCCTTTGGAAGTATAAGCTATAAAAAAATCTAATCGCAGATACATTGACAGGCGGGACAGTTCATGTAAGGTCACGTTCGCTGAGTACAAACCTTTCGCATGAGTTTTGCAATGAGACCAAATGGTCATACATAGCATAGCTTTGTTTGTGTTACACTTTTGTGACTTGATTTTTACATTTTTGTTAGAATATTCAAAATTAAGGCGTAAACGACAGCTCCATCCTGTCGATCTTATATGCGACTACTAAACAGGAATGCAATGAGTGATATATTAACAGTGACTGACTCTTGTGAAAAGTTCCTATCGTGTCTTTATCCTTATCCCGATGAAGACGACAGTCCCTAACTTTGCAAACATTGTAAATGCAGATCTTCTTTAGAAGCCATCTGATCTGGATCTACACTGTTTATCATGCAGTTCGTAATTTGAACAAATACAAAATGCTAAGTCATTTAATTGGTTGCAAGTCAGTAAAGTGAATTTATTCAGCAGGATAAAAGTTAAGTTTGCACCAACAGCCAATGGCCTGCTAATATTTTTTGTCAATATTTAATATCAACAAACATAAACTACTAATGTTTTGCAAATGAATGGTACTGTTCTCGGAAGATAAGTTGACAGTGACGTAAAAGAGTAAACCATCACAGGTAGGTTTGACAGGTTGTACCGTTATCATTATCAGACCCTTCATTGGTTGAAAAGACAGAGTGTACCGTTATAATTATCGTAACTGAAGCGTCGTTACCTTTTGGCGACAGTGGACAGTGCTTAACAACAAAAACATTCGCTGACGTCACTTTCAACTTATCCTCCGAGGACAGTACAAAAAAATAGTAAAATAGGTAAATAGGTGATAACATTTTTCATGGTAAAAGGCAAAACAGATAATGAATACCGTTATGCTAGTTTGTTTGACGTGCTGGATGTATGTTCCACGCTAAGATAAGAAGACACTGTCCATCATAGTGTGTCATGATAGGTATCTCTTTTCCACGAGCCCTGAACAAAAACCTGAAAACATGAGGAAAAAAACAATATGCATTTTGAACCCGTATATTTTGTCTACCCGACGATACAAAAAAAAACATTCGATTATAACCTAAACTATAGGTTGAAGAAGAGTTTTTCGTATTTGTAACTGATCCGTTTTCGTATAACTGATCCGGAAAGTGGTGTGAGATTGCACAACCTGTAATCGTGGCAAACACTGACGATATATATTAGCCTTGTCGCGAGAAACCTGTCTTCGGGTATATGTGACCATATAAGTCTATACCCCTACCTACTCATTGTCAGAAGCATATCGGATGCATAAATTGTGGGTTGCTACTATTTGTTACTATTTAGTAATGCTAGGACCCAAGCACCGAAAGACAAATGCCGTGGTACTTGTGAGCTGGCAACCACGTCAAGCAGCAAGATAAGGTGAAAGTGACGTCAGCGAATGTTTTTGTTATTTAGCATTGTCCACTGTTGTCAAAAGGAAAACGACGCTTCGGTAATGATAATTATAACGGTATAGTCTGTCTTGCCAGCCAATGATGGATATGCTAATGATAACGGTGCAACCTGTCAAACCTACCTGTGGTGGTATACTCTTTTCCGTCACTGTCTACTTATCCCTATAAACCGGATGAGTCCATTTTGTTTATGTTTGCAACGGTTCTAAATTATCTTTGACTCTTTAATATGGTGCCCGTTATACCTGCTCATCAGGCACTCAACGTTGAACTGTGCCTGCAGGGTGGGTACACACGGATGATATGGGCACAAGTATAGTAAGAGTATAGTAGTCACAGATAGGATTGGCCATAACGAGACTTCGTTTGCAACTGTCTATGGAATATAATAATCCTATATGGGTGTGAGGGGTGGATGGAAAAATCTCGGAAAGCCTCGTGATGCCGGACAGTGATCCCGAGGGACGGATTTTTCTATCCACCCCTCACACCCATATAGGATTCTTTTTCTTGCATACCTTCCATTTCTTAGCGGGGATTTTAATACTGCAGTCACTTCGAGTACCGACGTCCGCCATATTCTGATGTTTAGTGACGTCACGTAACGTGCTGTGACGTCAACCTTAAAGACGGCGCATACGAGGTCGTAATCAACGAGTGCATTTATCTAACACGCGATTATATTCGATTTTGGGTCAGAACACCAGAGTCAGAACATACATTTCTATCCCAGGGTAAAATTATGGATTTGCTTGTCTGGTGTGCAAGAATCAGTATGTCCTTGGGCAAGACACGTCATGTCACTGCCTCGCTCAACCCAGGTGTAAATGGGTAGCAGTGGTGTAATAGTCACTGCCTCTCTCTCGCGCGCGTGAAAACATCCGGAATGAGTGTTCGAGAGCGATTAAATAAGCTTGAAGCTTCCATCGCAATCGAACTAAAATAAATTAGTATAAAATAAAAAGATAAACCACCCGAGTCACCTGAGTAGGCTGTGTGAATTATCCTGTAACACGAAGAAAGCTGTGGCGTATATGGCTGGTAAGTTGCGTGAAATTTCCGTGGAGTTCATTGTAGGTGTGTTATATCTTCTTTTACAACAGCCGATCGCATGGTCCAATTAAATCTTTTCTTTGTTTCACGCTCTTAAGCAATCGAAACACAGTGCGTTCTGCGTTTCGGTAGCTTTGCACTAAATACTGGAGGTACTGGGTTTTATCACTTTGGGACAGAGCTTTTAGTTGCAGTCTAAATACCAGACAGGCTTCCATTGGATAAATATCCCCCGTTTCATTTCAATGTGAGAAAAGGATATTTATTAGGAAATAAAATGATGTGTGTTTAATAATTATATCTGCAAGCTCAAAGAATTTGTGGCTGATTTTATATTGTCACCTCTCTGTTAAAAAGCCGGCTTGTATTCACTGCGAATCTGCATGTAAACAAACATGGCGGACCATAACTTGAAAAGGAGACGGGCTACATGTGGATTTTTTCTCATCAACTTGTTGAGCTAGGATGGCTCTATAAATAAGTAAGGTTTGAAAAGTTTTGTATGTGTAGTTTTTGTGGGAGCATGTAGAAGGTTACTATTGTCGCCTATGGAAAATATTTAGTGGTAAGCTCCCTATACCAAAAGTAGGAAAATCTGCCCCACACTCCAGTTTTCAGTCATTACATCATATTTTTACACACTGGTAGGTTCTGTCCAATTCTGTATCATACAATGGATATTCCTAGCATGTGGTTTGCCATAGAAACTGTTAAAAAGTGTAAGGTTAGTGGTAATTTAGGTCTGACTGGGTGTATTTGATCAGTTTTTGCTTCTGATCTGTGAATTTGGGGGGGGGGGGGTACTTTAAAGCCATGTTAATCAGTTATTATTGGGTTTGTTTTGGAAAAAGTCTTACAGTATGTGTATAACCAGGTACATAAGAGAAAGAATCTACTCCATCTGGAATATAACAGTAAGGTTACATGGTTTTTGGCCTTGGTCTCTAGCCGAAGGAAAGCTTCAAAATTGTCTCTGCTGCAATATCGCGATAAGTTTTCTCATCTATTATTGGTTCTAATTGATTAGATTCATGTTAAAGGATCTGAACAGATATATATCCACTATTTCTCATGGTATTAAGGCATTTATAATCATTTTTGTCAAAGTTTTATCATCAAAATATCCTCAAAATGCCATTTTTACATAAAATAGGGGGTATAGGTGTGAAATCAGCCATAAATACCAGTTGGTATGCTATTAAGGCATACTTTAGTGCATTTTAGGATTGAAGTGTTCCAAAGACATAGGAGAAGAACCACTGATGCCAGCCGGTGTCTGGGTTCCATTCCAGAAAGAGGTAAACTTTGCGCTTTTTCACAAAATATTGTTTGTTCGGCTTTCATTGTTGAATCTGAGAGCGATAACTTTTTCGCAAACTTCAAAGATTTTTTGTCCCTGAATATTTATTATGCATGCTTAAGTTATCAGATATGATCTAAATTTCTATTTGACAATCTTTTGATGGATCATAAAGACAATAAGGGTTTGGTATAGGTAGCTTTGCACTAAATACTGGAGGTACTGGGTTTTATCACTTTGGGACAGAGCTTTTAGTTGCAGTCTAAATACCAGACAGGCTTCCATTGGATAAATATCCCCCGTTTCATTTCAATGTGAGAAAAGGATAGTTATTAGGAAATAAAATGATGTGTGTTTTATAATTATATCTGCAAGCTCAAAGAATTTGTGGCTGATTTTATATTGTCACCTCTCTGTTAAAAAGCCGGCTTGTATTCACTGCGAATCTGCATGTAAACAAACATGGCGGACCATAACTTGAAAAGGAGACGGGCTACATGTGGATTTTTTCTCATCAACTTGTTGAGCTAGGATGGCTCTATAAATAAGTAAGGTTTGAAAAGTTTTGTATGTGTAGTTTTTGTGGGAGCATGTAGAAGGTTACTATTGTCGCCTATGGAAAATATTTAGTGGTAAGCTCCCTTTCCATCGAAGAGAGTGAACACGATCACTTATGAATTTGAAAAATAACTTTTATTTGATTGGACCATGTGACTAGCTATTACAAGATGATAAGACATTCCTGTACGAAATTTCACGAACATTCCATGGGACTTACCAAGCGAACTTAATATATCTACTGATGTTGATGTAACACATGTTGATGGCAATAAAAACAAATGTTGATTGCAATATCACAGTATCTTAACAATTAGGTCTCCAGCCGCTGAGGCTTTCAGCCAAGCTCAGGTCATATGTGAGATTTAAAGTTCTGCAACGGAAAGTCAGACTGTATAAAAGTGGGGTTCGTGGGTGTCGAAATTATATAGGCGGGTTTTCGTGATGCCTTATATTACATTGTAACCTTATACCTTATATGAGCCCCGCCAAGCGAATTTGGGTCTTCGAGCATTCCGTCATGACAAATTTTAACTGCGCATGCCCAGCTATTCAGAGGGGCCAGGGATATGGCTTTCTGTCTGAAGGTTCCTCTTGATTCATTGCTTGTATGAGCGAGCAGCGAAGGTTCTGGCGAGACTGCGCGGATGCGCAGGCTCGCCTGAACCTTCGCTGCTCGCATAGGCTATAAGTACCAAAATCGCTTGGCGGGGCCCATATATTTTGAGTGGTGCTTTTCCAATTATAGGGGTGTCAGGTTTGTTTGTTTGTTTTGTTGTTGTTTTTGTTATTCTGGTATGCTTTACAAAAGTTTATGTTCTTCCAGCAAACAGTCTAGATCCAGATCAAACACCACTAGGCATATATCGGTTAAGCCGAAACATAAGAAAAGTATAGCAAAACAGATTCAGAACGTATACGTGTAGATTCTACCAACGTTTTAAAGGTTTCAGGGAATAGGATAATGTTTCAGGGAATAGGATAATGTTGAAACATATTTGTGTTGGTCTTTGAATGGATTCTATAACATTGTTCGCGTCATTAAATAGCCATAAAGTAATGTAACAACTGAGAGAATCAGTGTCTTATTGTGTATTCTGACGATCTTTTATAAATATGGGAAGTCTTACAAATATTGTGCTATTAAGATGCATTGTAATAGCTACCTGTAATCCTTAAGATGCCAAGAAAAATACAACTGAAAATGCCGTCTGTTTATATCATCTGCTGCTATTTCTTGCAAAGCTTTCAAGCACATTTTTGCATTCAGACAAACAGCGTTGACCCTCACATCACTGCTCCTCTAGTCTGAACTGGTTCCACAATGTTTGAAACGGTGACATTTAAAGTAACCAACAGACAAGAAAGGAGACGACAATTGTCGTGACCGGCATCTAAAGGTTTAACCTGTTTATATACGAGGGCTAATTTGTATTTTGTGAGCCTCGTATTAAAGGAGGTATGCGTGGATGGTCTTTCTAAATCCTTTATAAGGTCATGTACCCAAGGACTGGTCTCATTTGGTCACAATATATTGCCAAGAAAGCACTCTAAAGTAAACAAGACAATCAGATTTGCAAAATGGAGAAAATCGGTGAAAGAGCAGTGATTTAATATTTGCATAAAAAAGGTTTAACACCTAAGGATATTCAAAATGATATGGTAGCAACACTAGGGAAAGATGCCCCTTCATATGCTACAGTGAAAAGGTGGTTGGCGGAATTTAAGCACGGTACACAGAGCCTTGAGGATGACTCCCGTCCTGGAAGGCTTGTCAATGTTGCAACCACAGAAATGGTCAATAAAGACCATGATATTTTTATGACTGACAGAGGAGTCACAGAAAGATACATGTATATAGCCAGTAGAGCTGGCATTTCACAGGAAAGAGTCAACTCCATTCTAACAGAGGATCTTGTAATGAGAAAACGTTCAACCCGATGGGTATCGTTGATCAGAAGCACACCAGGCGCACATTATCGCGTGCTAATCTTAACATCCTGCCAACTTTCTCCAGAGATTTGACACTTTGAATGAAACAAGGTTCCATAATTTTACCACAGAGGCCAAACAACAATAGAAACAATGGAAGCACCCTGGCCCAACCCCGCCAAAGAAAGCAAAGACTGTTCCATCAGCTGGAGGGGATATATCCTTGGTTTTCAGGGATGCAGACGGTATTCTGCTAATAAATTATCTCCAAAAGCGACAAACAATCAATGGCACATACGATGCTTCACTTCCGACATACATGTAACTACTGGAAAAGATAAACGTAAGCGCCGCAGAAAGTTCACTAAAGATGTGTTGTTCCATCAGGACAATGCTCCTTTGCACAAGGCTGTCATTGCTATGGCTGCCATTCACGACTGTGGCTTTAAATTGATTGAGCATCCGCCTTTGTTACCTGATCGCGCTCCATCAGACTTTCATTTATTTCAAAAACTGTAAACGGCTAATTCAGGCACCCGTTTCAGTCCGATGATGACATCATATATGCAGTAGAAGCCTCCGTGGTGTAGTAGTTATGCTACTCGCCTAGTAAACAAGGGGTCGCAGGATCGATCCGGGGCTTCTCCAGCCTTCGGATGAGTCTTTTAACCGAGGTCCCGTCTCCAAATTACCTTAGCTGTTGGTGAGACGTAAAACTCAAACACTCACTCACTCACCCCTCACTCATATATGCAGTGGATGGCTTTCTGAACAGCCAAGAAAAGGGGTTCTAATTTTAGTAGCATCGAGGCCCTTAAACACCACTGACAAAAGTGTATAGATACTGAAGGGGATTATTTTCAAAAACAATACAATATGTCCGACAAAATTCAAATCCTTCAATACACGGCTCACAACATATCAATCAGCCCTCGTATTTGAATTCATAACGATAACACACCCGTGCGACTTAGTGCATCAAAAAATGGCTTCTTCCCTGATGAAATTCCGTGATATTTTTCTTATCTTTACTGCAAACAAATGTTGTGGGGGCTCGTTAAAAACGCTTCATTTAGGCGGTTCTTGCGAGTACCCACAACCTATGTCTTGGAGCAGAAATAAGACGAATAATGTATACCCCATAAACCAGTTTTCTCTATATAAAGTGGGGTGTTCATTTCACGGACTTGTTCGCATGATATATATATATATATTTTTTTTTTTTTTCTAAAAATGAATTTATGTCATTGTTGCATTGTGCTTCCGCGCAGAGCTGAATGTACCGGTAAAGCGCTTAGCAGGCAAAGTGGTGTGAGCATCCCTATATATTGGGCGGTAGAGCTTGAGATGTCATTTCACCTCATTGTCGGTAAAGTGGCACAAAATTGGAAGCAACGTTACTAAAAGGACCTAATAATGTTGACGGCGACGTTAGACCTCAGTTCAAACAAGCAAACAAATGTTTCGCAGAATGTGGAGACCGTCACTGGTAAAAAGCCACACGATCCCGGCGTCTGATCAGGGACTGCACTGCGCTATTTGTCTTTGTTCCTCATTACGATAACAAACCCGTGCGACATAGTGCATTTTTCACATCTCCAAATGTCTACTTTTCAGATGCAGATCCGTGATATTTTTTCTTATTTATACTGCAAACATAGGTTGTGGGTGCTCGTTAGAACCGCCTCATTGAGGCGGTTCTAACGAGTACCCACAACCTATGTCTTGGAGCAGAAATAAGAAAAATGATATAGACCCCCGTGAACCCCAGTTTCTCTATATATAGTGGGGTTTAGGAGGGGGTGTCTTTATTTCACGGTGTTTTGTGCACCCATCACGTTAACAATTCCGAGTAGCAAGTAATTAACACCCCGTAAACCACACCTTACATGTATATTGAGAAAACTGGGTTTTAAGTGTATATTTTACATTATCACCAAAAATAGTTTCCATGCCCTTCATCATAGTGTAGTTTATATTTTCTTGTCCTTTGGAATTATTGATTCCATTGTGGAATTTTGAAAATATTTGAAGGTCTCTGACGAGGCCTAATTGGACCATACTAGCTAGTCTGGCCCAGAATAAAAAAAAACTTTTACACTACCTACGCTTTACTTCTGCGGTGTAATCTTTCTTCTAAGGGATAACCCTCAAATAAAACATACCATGTATTTTTTAATATCTGCTAAAACGCGGTAAGCTGTGGTTTTTCGTAACACACAACCAGTGTTTTGAGATTTGTTAAATAATATCAGAAGTTTGCATATGCCAGTTTTGTATACATAAATAGAACCCCATCACGAAAACGTGACTATATAATTTTGAGCCCCTTGAACCCCACTTTTATATAGTAAAACTGGAGTTTACAGGGTATCTTATTTCTGCACTAAAATATAGATTATGGGTACTCGTTAAAACCGCCTCATTGAGGCGGTTCTAACGAGTACCCACAATCAATATTTTAAGCAGAAATAAGAAAAACATCACAATTTTTCATCTTAAAATGTTCTTTTTTTGGGTGGTAAAGTAAAAAGTGTTTGTATAGTCGCGCTAACGTGTGCTATTCAAGAGGGAGTGAATGCAACCACATACTCAGAAAAAATAGGGTTTGCATTATTATAGCTTTTCTTATTTCTTCTCAAAAACACGCGGAATGAGTGTGCGAGAGCGATTCAAATACGCTTGTAGCTATCATCGCTATCAAACCAAAATAAATTAGTATAAACTAAAGACTTTGGGGATTATTTAAAAGCGCCTTCCTGAAGCAATTTATGTTTGGCGCATAAATCAATGTGTGAAGCATAAAGAAGGGGAAAAAGTCACACTATTTTCTGAAGGACCAAAAATGAACATGAATAGCAATGTGAGACTGAATAGCACTGTACCATCCACTGAGACTGGATATCACTGTAACACCCAGTGAGACAGTGATGTTGAATAGCACTGTACCACACAGTGACTCTATGACTTATTACATGTATCACTTTGCAAAATGTACCACGCAGTGAGATTGTTAGGTCAATGGCGCCATTTCACTAAGTGAGACAGTTATACTGAATAGCACTACAGTACTTGTCAGCCTCGATAGCGCAGTGGTTAACGCGTTCGACTTATGATCGAGAGGTTGTGCGTTCGAACCGGCCACCGGTATCGAGGTGTGCCCTTGGGCAAGACACGTCATGACATTGCTCCACTCCACCCAGGTGTAAATGGGTAGCAGTGGTGTAAAAAGCCACTGCCTCTCTCGGGCGCGCGTGAAATCACCCGGAATGAGTGTTCGAGAGCGATTCAATAAGCTTGCAGCTTTCATCGCAATCGAACTAAAGTATTTTGGTATAAACTAATAGCACTACACGGCTCAGTGAGACTGAATAACACTTTACCACCCAGTGAGACTGAATGGCACTACACTACACATTGAAACGTTGATTTTGAATGACACTACACCACATATTGAGACTGTAATACTGAATGGCTCTGTGTCTCAGGTGAGACTGAATAGCACTATACCAACCAGTGTGTGGTCAATTATCACTATACCACACAGTGAGACAATGATACATCTATAAAACACATGGGGTCTGGGAAACTGACTACCACTTTAACAGAGAGTGAGGCTGGTATACTAAATGACATTATACTACTCAGTGAGACGCAAAAGTACTATACCATCCAGTGAGACTAATTGTTTTCTGCGAGTAATCCGGTTTTGACTAAATTCTGATTATTCAATGCCTCGGTCTTTTAAATACATAAATACAATGTAAATAAATAAATAGATAATTTTACGGACCGAAGATAATGAAAAATCAATGTAATGAGCATAACTGTAAACATCAGTTTTCATAGAACAAAAAGTGGGGTTCATTAGTCGTGCTAAACAAAAGATCCTTGTACTCGTAGGAACCGCCTCATTGAGGCGCTTCTAACACGTACGCACCATCTTTTTAGGAAAACAATTTGAACATATGAAATTATCTTACTCGAAAAGTATACATATAGAAAAAAAGTTATTTGAAGAAACAAAAACAAGTTCCTATAATCATCACGTGAACAAGTCCGTGAAATGAAGACCCCCCTATACCCCACATTATATAGAGAAAACTGGGGTTTACGGGGGTAAACATTATTTTTCTTATTTTTACTCCAAGACATAGGTTGTGGGTACTCGTTAGAACCGCCTCAATGAGGCGGTTCTAACGAGCACCCACAACCTATGTTTGCAGTATTTATAAGAAAAATATCACGAATTTTCATCAGATAAATGGCCATTTTGGAGATGTGAAAAAATGCACTATGTCGCACGGGTGTGTTATCGTAATGGATTATTACTCAATATCATCATCATGAAAACACACCCATATAACATTGACACCCCTTGAACCCCACTTTCATATTGTAAAACTGGGATTTACAGGGGTAAACTTTATTTTTCTTATTTCTGCTCTAAAATATAGATTGTGGGTACCCACAATCTATATTTTGAGCAGAAATAAGAAAAATATCACAATTTTTCATCTGGAAACTTTCATTTTTTTCGGCGGTAAAGGTTACAATGTGTTTGTATAGGTGTATTTTCATAATGATATGAATGTGATATCGTACTGTATATAAATACAGTAAACTTACCTAAAAGTAATATTAGGACATCAGACAGTGCCAGACTAAGCAGGTAATAGTTCGTGGTGGTTCTCAGGGACTTGTTCTTAACGATAACGAAACAGGTGCAAACATTACCAACAATTCCAGAGATAAAGATCAGTCCGTATATCAGCAAAAGAAGGATCACATATATAACATTTTTTCTTTGTGGCCCAAATCTTTGCTCAAGGAGGCGCTGGCTGGACATAGTTGTGGTTACGTTGAAGAAAGAATCAGACATTGTATTGTTCTCAAATAATATGGAATTGTTATTATGATGCATTTTGATATAGTAGTTTTGGTTTGATTTTAGGTTTAACGTCCCCGTCAACACTGTAAAGGTCATTGATATAGTAGTAACTTTTACAGAAAAAAAATCCATTACATAATTCCACTTTCTGACTTTTTGTTGTCACCGTTACCGTTGTATGTATGCATACCTATAACACTTTGATAGTCATTCTCCGAATATAATTCCTTACATTTCTCAATACTGTCTTTAAAGTATAATTTTTATTCTTGCCGTTCAATTAACGGGAAATATGAATTTGGTCTACGCATCACGATAACACGCCTATATAATTATGACACCTCGAATCCCACTTTTATGTAGTAAAACTGGGGTTTACAGGGGTTGGCATTATTTTTCTTATTTTTTGCTCAAAAACATAGATTGTTGGTACTCGTTAGAACCGCCTCTGCGAGGCGGTTCTAACGAGTTCCCACAATCTATATTTTGGGCAGAAATAAGAAAAAATTCACAATTTTTCATCTTAAAATGTTCATTTTTTCGGTGGTAAAGTTTACAATGTATTTATATAGGCGTGTTTTCGTAATGCTAATGTTTGAGTATTTTCTCACCAGTGGTCAGTAAACTAGTTTAATGTTATCTACAAACTGAATAAACACACTCATATCACAAGGGCTCCAAAAATGACCTTTTTGGGGTGCAAATATGTGATAGATTACAAACTTCTGCTACGTACATAGATTGCGAGTACTCGTTAGAACTGCCTCAATCTATACAGAAATAAGGGAAATAATGGATATCCATGTATTTCCCAATTTTCTCTGCATAAGTTAGGGTTTATTTAAGCCCCCCAGTGGAAATCGTTCCACTGACCGTTCCAAGGCGGTTCTTCTGTGGCGATTTATTTATGTTGTTGTTTGTTACTTACTGTGTGTATCACTTTGTGTCTTTTTATTTTGGATGGCCATATGGCCATTTTGTGGGAAAGTAACTGTCCTTATGGCCTTCCTTTGTTTAGGTTTCCATTATGGTCTGGTCGCTTAATGTTTGTGTTATTTTCCCTTTGGTGTCGTAGGCGGGTGGAGTAAGTTAATTGTATCGATTCCTGATCTTTGTTTTACTTCTATTTAGCAATTGGTGTCCTGGAACAAAAATAAGGAAAACATTTATATCCATATAACCCCAACTATTCTCTTCATAAGCTGTAGTTTGGTAGGGTATTATAATCTATCTTCTGCTTCTGACCAATATTTTTACGAATACACTGAGCATCAAATAACAAAGGTGGTAAAAGAAGAATCGAACCTTGTTGAGCTTTCTTGGGAAACATGAGAGTTACAGAATAATATCCGATTAACATTATATCCAGTAAATCCTTCTGAGCCGATTTCTTTCATATGCGATCGACTAAACAGAAATCAATCCATTCTCCCTGCTTTGAAGTCCGATTAGGTAAAAAAAATCTGCATCATCATGTAAACAAGTCCTTGAAATGAACATCCTCTTACATCCCACTTTCTATAGAGAAAAATGGGGTTACGAGGGTAAACATTATTTTTCTAATTTTTACTCCAAGACATAGGTTGTGGGTACTCGTTAGGACCGCCTCAATGAGGCGGTTCTAACGAGCACCCATGTCCTATATTCGCAGTACAAATACGAAAAATATCGTGAAGTTTTCATCCAAAAGTAGCCATTTTGGAGACGTGAAAAAATGCACTATGTCGCATGGGTATGTTATCGTAATGTTATAGTATAGTCCGTCTTCTGAAGATCGTAGCATAGGGTTTCATACTGAATGTTTGAAACTCGCCAAAATACCGTGTTATAAATTTCGTATGAAATGACCACTCGCATAAGAGCCTCTATATTTCAGCAAACTGCTAGAGCAAATTATATACAGGAGACCCTCGTTATAACGACGGTGTTTGTTCCCTAAAACGTTGACGATATAAAGAATTTGCTTCTATAAAGAATCCCTAAAAAACGAGTATTATACTGGAAATAAAGAGATTGCTCCCTTGATAACTCCACGAAACAATATGCTATCCTACATATTTGTCAGCACAAATCCTAAACAGAAAAAAAAAAACATAATTAAGGCCGCCAAATAGAGGTAGCTCCAACAAGCACCCAAGAGCTATGTTTTGAGCAAGAGAAAGGAGACCGTAAAACACCGATTTCCTATTTTAAAAGAGAGATTTACGTGAGTATTTATTACATCTACAGTAGAACTTCGGTGGCTCGAACACCGATGGCTCGTTTACCATGGTTGAGTCGAACCCGTTTTTGAGTCCCTAGGAAATTCCTCTACACAAGAAATAGTCATGGATAATTTAGGAGATTTTAGTCTTTTATCTTGCAAATGTATGCTGTGTGTACTCATTAGAATCGCCTCGATGAGGCGATTCTAATAAGTACACACAGCATACATTTTTATTCTAGAACACCGAAAAGATATCCAAAAGTATCTCGTTATGCCTCCTGGCAGTAATCCTCAGTGGCTCGAACTACCCCTGTCTCGAACAGATTTTCGAGGTCCCAAAGGTGTTCGAGCAATTGAAGTTCCACTGTACTTGTTGACGTGATGATTTGACCGACCTTGAGATTAGCCCTTATCTTGCTGAATATTCAGTTTAGTCACACCCATTTCGGACTTTGAACCGATCGGATTGCTTTATGTAAGTTATTCTTACAAATCCATAAACTTCATGTCAAACAGTGTAGATCCTGATCAGAAGCCATCTGATCTTGATCTACCCTGTTTCCAAAGACAGGGGTTGTCGTAAACAGCATGATAAGAGTTAAAAGTAAGATAGGATTCCATTAGAGAAAATTGCCACTTGCAAAATGTCCAAAACTGTCAACAAATACCAATAATGAGAACCCTGTTTTTCATTTGAGCTAGAAAGGAAAACATACGTTCATCATCCAGCAGCGAATTGAGAAAATTGAAGATTAGTTTCTCTCTATTATATTAGCACAGCAAGATTTCCAATACAAAGTAATACTTTTCATACACCGCTTGAGTTCCAAGAAGAAAATGGATAATTTAAAGCCAGATTGATCAGTCATTTTTTCTTATTTTCTGCATTCTTACACGTCCGAAATCAGTTTTAAGAAAATATAATTGAACTCCAATGGCTCGAACACCTTCGGGACAGAGACAATGGTAATGACATAACAGGGATGTCTTTTCGGTTTTCTTTAAATTAAAAAAAATGTTTTCATCACGTGAAATGAACACCCCATAAATGCCACTTCATATTGAGAAAACTGGGCTTTACGGGGGTATAGATTATTTTTCTTGTATCTGCTCCAAGACATAGGTTGTGGGTGCTCGTCGAGAACTAACAACCTCGGTTTTCAGAATAGATTTAAGAAAAATCGCGGGTTTTTCACCAGAAAAGTAGCCGTTTTGGACACGTGAAAAAAAATGCACTATGGAGCACGGGTTTGTTATCGCAATGGATTTAAACATATTCACATCATGAAAACACGCCAATATAATTTTGACCCAGTTGAACCTAACTTTTATATAGCGAAACTGGGGTTTACAAGGGTAAACCCTATTGTTCCTATTTCTGCTCTAAAATATAGATGTGGGTACTCGTTCTATATTTTGAGCAGAAATAAGAAAAACATGAGGACCATGATGGTCCTAATTCGCACACCTGAGCTTAGATTATACATTGTGGTCCCAGCGTGGGGCAATGTTTGGCCCCAGCCCTATAATTTGAACAATCTAAGGGACATTTTTGGACCCAGCGCTATATTTTGAGTATTGTATAGGGCCAATGTCATGAGGCTTCATACCAAATATCAAAGACCTGGGCCCAGTGGTTTCAGACAAGAAGATTTTTAAAGGTGTTCCCTTTATAAGCCTATGTAAAACCCGTGGGTCCCAGGGCGGTGGCATTTTTTTGGCTCCAGGGCTATAATTTGAACAATCTTGGTAGAGGTCCACAAGATGAAGCTTCATGCCAAATTTCAAAGATCTTGGCCCAAAGATGTCAGAGAAGAGGATTTCCCTATATAAGTGTATGTAAAACCGGTTGGCCCCCGCGAATGGGCATTTTTTGGCCCCTGGGCTATAATTTGAACAATCTTGTTAGAGGTCCATTAGATGAAGCTTCATACCAAATACCAAAGACCTGGGCCTTCTGGTTTCAGACAAGAAGATTTTTAAATGTTTTCCCTATGTAAGCCTAATAGTATGTAAAACAGGTGGGTCCCGCGCGGGGGCATTTTTTGGCTTCAGGGCTATAATTTGAACAATCTTGGTAAAGGATAAGATGAAGCGTCATACTAAATAGAAAAAAAAACTGGGCCGAGTGGCTTCAGAGATGAAGATTTTTAAAGGATTCCTCTATATAAGTGTATCTAAAACCAATGGGCCTTGGGGCGGGACCATTTTATGCCCCAGAGCTATAATTTGAAAATCTTGGTAGACGTCCACTAGATGAAGCTTCATACCAAATATCAAAGACCTGGGCCCTACAGTTTCAGAGAAGAAGATTTTAAAGGATTTCCCTATACAAGCTCATGTAAAACCGTTTGGCCCCAGGGCGGGGCCATTTCTGGACAACGAGCTATAATTTGAACAATCTTGGTAGAGGTCAACTAGATGAAGATTCATACCAAATATCAAAGACCTGAGCCCAGCGGTTTCAGATAAGAATATTTTTAAAGGATTTCCCTATGTAAGTCTATGTAAAACCGCTGGGTTTCTAGGCGTGGCCATCTTTGGCCCCAGGAGTATAATTTGAACGATCTTCGTAGAGGTTCCCTAGATGAAGCTTCATACCAATTATCAAAGACCTGGGCCCAGTGGTTTCAGAGAAGTAGATTTTAAAGGCTTTCCCTGTATAAGTGTATGTAAAACTTGTGGGTCACGGGGCGGGCCATTTTTGGCCCCAGGGCTATAATTTGAACACTCTTGGTAGAGGTCCACTAGATGAAGCTTCTTACCAAAAATCAAAGACCTGGGCCTTCTGGTTTCAGACAATAAAAGTTTTAAAGGTTGTCCCTATATAGGCCATGTAAAACCCTTGGGCTCCAGGGCGGTGGCTTTTTTGGCCCCAGGGCTATAATTTGAACAGTCTTGGTAGAGATCTATTAGATGAAGCTTCATACCAAATATCAATGACCTGGGCCTTCAGGTTTCAGACAAGAACATTTTTAAATGCTTTCCCTATAGGCCTATAAGCCTATGCAAAACCAGTGGGCCCGGTGCGGGGGCATTTTTGGCCTCAGGGCTATAATTTTAACAATCTTGGTAGAGGTTGGTAGAGGTTCACTAGATGAAGCTTCTTACCAAATATCAAAGACCTGGGCCTTCTTGTTTCAGACAAGAAGATTTTTAAAGGTTTTTCCTTATTTCCCCGCTTTTGGGCGTTTTTGTCAACATTTGCTGTCAACATTTATGCAAGAACAACGATCAACCATGGTTATTTCCTTGCATTGACATTTGCAGGATCCCTCGGAAGATATTTGAACATTCGGCCTGGCGGCCTCATGTTCCAACAGCTTCCTCGGGACCCGGCGAATGTTAGTGCATGAAAAACCATGGTTGATCCCTATATTATCACATTTAACCCTTGTCCTGCTGAGCCCAGATATGCCTTACCTTTCAAACAATGTAGATCCAGATCAGATGGCTTCTGAAGAAGCCATCTGATCAGGATCTACATTGTTTGTCATTCAGATTGTGACTTTGTTGCAATAATTTGAATCAAGTAATCTGATTGGCTAATAATGAGTAGTGGGTGTGGCTTATATAAATATTCAGCAGAACAAGGGTTAACAGAGCAGGAAGACTTATAAAACAATTGGGAGTTCTATGTTGGCACTAGTCTATTAAAAATATTCAGGAATATAAATACTTGGGTATTAAATTTAATGAATTGGGTCAACTTCTGTAATAATATCATTCTGAAATGTCTTTGTCTTTTACATTGGAATCAGCTATCTATCCAACGAAGCGCTTAAAGTGGTATATTCGATAAGGAGTAGATTTCATTCCTCAGAAGTAATTGCGAAAATGTTACTGAAACTGTTTGATGCATGTCGTCACGAAAATACGCCTATATAACTTTGACCCCCTTGAACTCCACTTTTATAAAGTAAAACTGGGGTGTACGGGGGTAAACTTCATTTTTCTTACTTCTGCCCTAAAATATAGATCGTGGGTAATCGTAAGAACCGTCTCGATGAGGCGCTTCTAACAAGTACCCACAATCTATATTTTGAGTGAGTGAGTGAGTGTTTGAGTTTTACGTCCCACCAACAGCTAAGGTCATACGGAGACGGGACCTCGGTTTACAGACTCATCCGAAAGTCTGGAGAAGCCCGGGATCGATCCTGCGATCCCTGGTTTACAAGGCGAGTAGCGTAACCAATACACCACGGATGCTTCTATTTTGAGGAAATAAGAAAAATGCCACATTGTTTCATCTTACAATTTTCATTTTTTCGGCGTTAAAGGTTATAATGTATTTGTATAGGCGTGTTTTCGTAATGTGTAACCTTTACTGTTACAGGGGAGTGACATTACAAAAACACGCCTATACAAATACATTGAAACTTTCATCGCCGAAAAAAATGAAAATTTTAAGATGAAAAATTGTGATATTTGTCTTATTTCTGCTCAAAATATAGATTGTGGGTACTCGTTAGAACCGCCTCGATGAGGCGGTTCTAACGAGTACCAACAATCAATATTTAACAGCAGAAATAAGAAAAATAAGGTTTACCCCTGCAAACCCCAGTTTTACTATATAAAAATGGGGTCCAAGGGAGTCAAAATTATATAGGGGTGTTTTCATGATGATTTCGGTCGGTCTTTAACTTGGGCCTCCCCAGGAAATTGACATGTGGACCAGAGTATGCTCTTGAGAAATCATTGAACACATTGTACCAGAAAAGTACGGAACCCGGGAAGGGACATGATTTTTTATTTTTATTATGTTGTGCGAACAAGATAATATCTTAGGAGGACAAGATATCATCTTGTTCGGACAACATATTATCTTGTGCGGACAAGATATTATCTTGTGCGGACAAGATATGATCTTGTTCGCACAACATAATATCTTGTACGCACAAGATATTATCTTGTTCGCACAACATATTATCTTGTTTGCACAACATAGATCTTGGGAAGTTGTGCGCACAAGATATTATCTTGTGCGGACAAGATATTATCTTGTGCGGACAAGATAATATCTTGTGCGGACAAGATAATATCTTGTGCGCACATGATCTATGTTGTGCAGACAAGATATTATCTTGTGCGGACAAGATAATATCTTGTTCGCACAACTTAATATCTTGTGCGAACAAGATAATATCTTGTCTGCACAAGATAATATGTTGTCCGCACAAGATAATATCTTGTCCGCACAAGATATTATCTCGTGCGCACAACTTATAAAATAAAAAAAAATCATGTCCCTTCCCGGGTTCCGTAGAAAAGACCCACACACGTTTTTTTGTAAATACATACTTGGAGTTTGTAAATACAGTTCTGATATCGCATCAAAAGTTGAATCAGGGGCCAGTTGTTCAAAACAAACGACGTCGTTAGTAAACGTATCGTTAAAACTTTGATCATTAAATATGGCAAATATGCTTATATTTTTGCTGAAAAAATGTGAGCAGATTTTGCGGAGCTGCTCACTTTTTTTCAGCAAAAATACCAAACTTTTAAATATTAAACTTGCCAGAACAGTTAACAATATGACCATTAACGAGCTCGTTAAGCTAACGATGCTTTGAACAACTGGCCCCTGGTCGCTTTCCAATTGCAAACTTTTGCATTATTAAAGTCAGTTATATACTGGTTATATTTGGTATAAAACCCTTTTGAAAAAGCAACCAGTTTATCATATTCAAAACGAGCCTCCGTGGGCTAGTTGTTAAGAGCGCAGAATCTTAATCATTAGGTCTCTCACCGCTTAGGTTCGAGCCTCGCTCGAGTCACATGTAAGACGCAAAGTTCTGCAACTGAAGGTCGGGTGTTTTTTCTCTGGATACTCCGGTTTTCGTCCACATCTGATTATCGATCGGCCCGATATGAATGAAATAATCTTGAATGGGCCGTAAAACGAACCCCCACACACAAAAAAAGTTTACCATATTTATCACTAGTTTATAATGCTATGGCCACAGAGATCTGCCGGTATCCGGCGATAGGGGGTACTCGGGAGTACACCGCTGGTTTTGGCCTTTTTCCGACATCGGACAACACCGGTCAAAAAATTTGTCACACAACATTTACATAAATGGCACCGTCCAGAGGCCGTGTGGAGGCCGTCCAAAGACCGCCTGGTAATCGTACGGCGTCTGTTTCCAAAGGAATTTTTTTTTTTTTTTTTTTTTTTGGGGGGGGGGGGGGGGGGGCGGCGAGGCAGTGAATACAGACCTGACCGTCTAATAATAATCGGCCGATTATCCTATGATGTCAGGGCGATAACCGGCCTATTCACCGGACATTGTACGACTATCGCCCGAATATCCTACGGACAACGAATGATGCTGGTACCAGGCCCGGCCGAATGTCGGGCGGTATGATGCTGGAACATGAATTGGTTTATATAGTCCGCCCGGTGCCCGGCCGATGCCCGGTTCTAGCCGGCCGGTGGCCGGCCGATGTCTGCAACATATCTGGTACACACCGGTTCAAGCCGATCGGACATCGGTGGGTTACTTTCCGAAGTGTAAACAGACATCGGCCGGATATCGGCCCATGTCCGGTCCCAAAACTTTCTCCTCTGAGGCAGGCTACATACACCGGCCGATTACCGCATGATTCCCGGCCGGATATCGGACGATACTTAAACGATGTGTGAAGGATATGTGGCCGATTATGAAAATGTTCGGGACACCGGAGAAATTTTAACTTCGAGATAAAACTCTTCGGGCACCTAATCGGAAGGGGTTGTGATCAAAGCCTAATAATGAAGATTTATATGGCTCATTTAATCATAATATAGGCTGTTTATTTTAGCCATGTATGGTAGAAGATTAATGGAACAACGTCAGTTGAAAAGTTAATATATACTATGAAAAGAAATTTGCTAAACCGATATGAAAAAAATATAAGTCTGTCATAACAGGCACCTCGACCTATATTACAATAGATAAACAGTTGCAAACGTATAGTAAATTTAAGCATAAGTTCTGTTTTGAAAATTATTTTTGTGCAAATAAAGATAGGGCAGTTGTCTCTACCTTAATGGAACTTCGAATATCAAACCATATGGGCCCCGTCAAGCGATTTTGGTACTTATCGCCTATGCGAGCAGCGAAGGTTCAGGCGAGCCTGCGCATCCGCGCAGTCTCGCCAGAACCTTCGCTGCTCGCTCATACAAGCAGTGAATCAAGAGGAACCTTCAGACAGAAAGCCATATCCCTGGCAACTCTGAATGGCTGGGCATGCGCAGTTAAAATTTGTCATGACGGAATGCTCGAAGACCCAAATTCGCTTGGCGGGGCTCATATGTTAAAGGTAGAAGTTGGGAGACATTCCAGAACACCTCATGATTCTAACATCTAACTTGAATGCAGTTGAGGACGAATTCCATTTTATGTGTATATGTAAGGCGTATTTTGATTTAAGAATACAGCTTTTCAAAGACATCTCAGATATAATTACAGAATTTGACTCCATTACGCAAACACGCCTATGCAAATACATTGCCACCTTTATCGCCGAAAAAATGAAAATTTTAAGATGAAAAATTGTGATATTTTTCTTATTTCTGCTCAAAATATATAGATTGTGGGCACTTGTTAGAACCGCCTCGATGGGGCGGTTCTAACTAGTACCCACGATTTATATTTTAGAGCAGAAATAAGAAAAATAAGGTATACCCCCGGCAACCCCAGTTTTACTATATAAAAGTGGGGTTCAAGGGGGTCAAATGTATAGGCGTGTTTTCTTGATGTCGTTCTGTATGATAAATTCTTGTCCATTATGTCGCCTGGGGGAAATGGCTATTAACCTAAACTCAAGCTTAATTTCATTAAAATATGCAAGTGTAAACATACATCATGATTTGACAGAATTTTGGCATGGGAATAATTATTGCTAGCTCATAGCATATTAAAGTAAATGGCTGTACTGTTAAGTAATTATGTTAGAAACCTAAGATATGCATTTGTTATCCACACAATTTCTCTCATTGTGTCGTGTATTGTGTCTGCTTCTGTGATCTTAAATGTTTCTGCCCTAATCATGAATGCAGAATAAATTTTGGATCTTTGAATCTTTATTCAACTGCTTCTTCAATTTTAATGAAACATGCTTTACGATAACGATAATAATAATAATAATAATAATAATAATAATAATAATAATAATAATAATAATAATAATAATAATAATAATAATAATAATACAGTCTTTATTTCAAGAGAACAATAACTAATTTCCCTTGCGGCCCTCAAATTATTTACAAACTTTACAACGAAAAAAGTTCCATATTCACTGCAAGCACCCAGACACACAGGCGAGAGCAAACAGTGCAAACCCAGACAATATGCTAAAGAGTTCAGCATCTATTCAGGGTCTACACTTTTGCCAGTCGTCTAGCCGCCCACAGGCACAATGTCAGGTAGTAGACCATACTTATTCAAGTTTTGGAACAATTATGGAAAGGAGCTAAGGTGTCCAAATACTTTGGGCAAACACACCCGTGCGACATAGTGCATTTTTCACATTTCCAAAATGGCTACTTTTTCTGATGAAAATCCGTGAATTTTTTCTTATATATACGGCAAATATAGCTTGTGGGTGCTCGTTAGGACCGCCCCATTGAAACGGATCTAACGAGTACCCACAACCTTTGTCTTGGAGCAGAAAAAATAAGAATAATGTATACCCCCGTACACCCCCGTACACCCCAGTTTTCTTTATAGCAACCAACCAACGAGTTGTTTGCCGCCGAAGGCGGCAAACAACGAGAGTTGGTTGCTTAACGGTAACACGTGTATTTATTTATGAACATACCCCACCCATTCAAACCTCAAAAGCCAACAGGACTAAGGCCAAAAATTTCTTCGTACTTCCGGTTTTACAGCTTCCTGTTGCCGGAAGTAAACCTGATTGGATAAAACTTGAACTTCCTTGTTACCATGGATGCACGTTCATCTTTTCGAAATAAACAAACTTGGCTGTGCTACATCAACTCACAATACAGCTTTTTCCCGTTTAACAGCTACATCTAATTCAATGATAAAAACGTGTCTTCTTTACCCTTTCGCTGGTATATTCCACTGCATGAGGTAATACTACACATACAGTGTCACAGACCGTGTCAAAACTAATAGCCGTTAGTGTTGGCGAGAAGAAGTAAACAAAAGTTTTCCTGCTGTGATGAGTGAATAAAATAATACAGTAGGTACATTTTTCTTGAAACATCTTGCTTAGAAATTGGTGTTTCAGTTCAATGTACCTGTTGTTAAAATACAGCCAACAAAGCTCAGTGAGGATTTTTCCACTGCAGTCGAAGAAAATCAGGACCGGACTCGAAAATAAGCATGCAGCTACCAGGCTACTAGCTCGAGATAGTACATGAAAGAAGAAAACTGCACACTGATGGCCAGAATCACAGCAATAGGTGAATTGGGATGCAAACATCTTGTTCAAACTTTGGTGTTTCATTTCAAAGTACCTCTTGTTTAAACAAAGCAGCATTGGAGGTCACAAGAGTGAATTGTATTGGAATCTCAGAAGACACTCCCAGGTATCCAAGTTGTAAATAAGAATGCTTTGTGGTGAGTGACTGTTTCAAAAAACTTTACAAAGGTGTTCTCGAATTTGACCCCTAGCCCCACCCCAGGGCGTAAACCCAGGGTTATGTTCTCCTTGAACATCAGAAGACCCTCCCAGTAGCCTGGCAGTAGGGCTGGCTAATCAAAGCTGAAAAGATAACCAATTATCATTCCTGTCATTGCGATCGATAATCAATTAGTAATCACTGAAGATTTAGTCATAATTTTATGGTCGGGTATAAAAGCCAAGGCCGGGCCGGGCCAAAAAATGCCAATCCAAAGATTTTATATTTCATCTATTGTTTAATTAAGATATATATCTAGAACAATTGGGTATCAAATTATTATAAATAACATATTTGATAACTGCACGAAGGTTTATCTCTCTACATTGTTTAATTTTCTTGAAATAACCGTTTTCCGAAATCCAGGGCCGGAAAAAATGATAATATTTCTTAAATCCTTGCAAATCTACTTCTTTTTTGTACTGAAAATATTTGAATTTGATTATTGTCACCACTTGTCCATAGAAAAATATAACAAACATATGAGACTACCTTAAATGATCAATTTTCTTACTTTTTAATTGTTTCTATTTTTAGTTTGACTTAATTAAAGAAAACGACGGAAAAGGACCGAAATGGAAGAAAATTTTGTTTACTGCTAGCTGGAATTAAAGAAAAATAAAAAAAATAACATTTTTTTCTTTATCATTTTAATACACACATACATGTTAGCAAATATAACAATCAATTTTTATATTTCTTTAATTCCAGCTAGCAGTAATAATACGTTTTTTTACCTTTTCGGTACATTTCGGTCATTTCCTTTAGTAAAGTTAATCTAAACATTACGATAACATGCCCGTATGGCATAGTGCATTTTTTCACATCTCCAAAAATGGCTACTTTTCTGATTAAAATATGCGATATTTTTCTTATAAATACTACAAACATAGGTTGTGGGTGCTCGTAGGTCTTGGATTAAAAATAAGAATAATAATGTTTACCCCCTTAAACCCCAGTTTTCTCTATAAAAAGTGGGGTTTAGGAGGGTGTTCATTTCACGGACTTGTTCATGTGATGAATAGAAACCATTAGAAAATAAGAAATAAGATCATTTAAGGTGATTTTGATATGTTTATTTTATTTTCTATGTACACATGATAAAAATTATCAAATTTATATATCATCAGGGCAAAAAAGAATTTCTTTAACCGATAACATTGTAAGAAATTAAGAAATATTTCCATTTTTACCAGTCTTTGGCACAGTCCTTTGGATCCAGATGTTAACTGGAGGCCCCCTGTGCAGGGAGAACCATCCCACGTGCAGGTTAAAGATCCCTACCATAATAACATCAACAACAACAGCCTGTTTACTATGTAGGCAGCTCCATCCTGCGAAACCTGGAGTGTATATACATGTATATGTAATGTACACCAGGAGTGTTTTGTTTTGTTTGATTTGAGGTGTAAAGTCCCCAACAACACCAACCCAAGACCGACAGAGTTTGTCTGGTGAAAAGCTGGACCAGGTCAGGTCGCGTGAGATCAGTGACTGGCTGGTCCGAATGATCTAGTAGAAAATCTGCCACCAAAGTCATAAAAATCCATGTTTTTAGCTCATTGATTATAAAATGGATTTCTGTTTTCAGTATGTTGCAGTACCTTTACTATGTAAATAATAATAGAAATATTTGTTTGATTTGAGGTTTAACATCCCCATCAACACCGTAAAGGTCATTTTGGAGACATTGCTTCCAATTTTGTAGGACTTTTATCCGACACTGAGTTGAAATGACATCTCAAGCCCTGCTGGCCAATGAAACCAATGTGGCTTTAATATAAGCATGGACAGTCCGACACTTGCATATTTTCAGTATTAAACTGTATCCCTCATTGTCAGTTTCACTATTATCATGCGTCAGCATTAAGTTGTGTAAAGCCTTGAAAACACAAGCGTGTACTTGCAGCTGTGCCAGTTTCGCAGAACTTTTCAATTTTTCTCAAAAAGGCACAAATATTTTATATCTAAACGCACTGCATCTAACAACATTGCAGAATAACTAATCAACAACTTGTTCAAGTCAAGCCCCATGTTCAAGTAGCTTAAAACTTTTTAGTGCCGTGTTGGGGGAAAAAAATGGTAGTTCCATTTCAAGGGGGTATCCCTTTTCAAAGAATTCTTTGTCCTGTTTGTTAAAAATTCAGAGACCAATTTTCATTGCAGATAGTTGGTAGGGAAATTGTTGCAATGTTTGTGGTGGTGGCTTTGACAAAGTCACATATAAGAACAAAGAACAAAACTCAATGTACGCACTGTTACTGGACTGCATCGTAGATCTATTTTTGACCCGTATTTTAACTTTTTACACATTCGGTAAGTTTACTGGGCAAATCAACAGGCCAACTACAAACTCTGTGATATTGAATTGGTCTTATCTATATTCTGATATAGAATTTCCTGTGCCTGCGCAGGTTAGAGATGCCGTAATTACAGAATTACTGTGTAGGCTTTTGAGTGTATGTAATAATGTACACCTAATGTGACATACTTGTAACTTGTGTGCTAGAAGAATCATGATTCCTGAAGGATGGTCTTCTAGAACCATTTTCCATTCCCATTGGGAGTTTTGTTTGTTTGATTTGATGTTTAACATCCCCATCAACACTGTATAGGTCATTTTGATGATGCTGCTTCCAATTTTGTGCTACTTTTACCCGACATTGAGATGAAATGACATCTAAAGCCTTGTATCCCATAAACCAATATGGTTTATAAGCATGGACGGTCCGACTTGCACCGCTTTCCCTAGGCAGGCATAGATCCTCTAAGCCGTTAACCAGGCAGAACTCCTGTGCTGTCGGTTTCAGCTCTGCGTGGAAGCATCATGCAGCCAATCTATTTTTTAAAGCCCCGATGGAGTGGGGCGGTGGGGGGGGCACCTTGTGGAGATGGATAGATTTTGTTTGTTTGGTTTGAGGTTTAAAGTCCCCGTCAACACTGTAAAGGTCATTTTGGTGACTCTGCTTCCAATTTTATGGGACTTTTACCCAACATCGAAATAAAATGACATATCAAGCCCTGCCGCGCAATGAAACCAATAGGGTTTATAAGCATGGACTGTCTGACTCGCACTGCTTTGCCTGGGCAGGCTTAGATCCTCAAAGCAGTTTACCAGTACTTGTGTGCGGGTCGGTTTCAGCTTTGCGTGTAAGCATCATGCAGCCCATCTATTCCTTCAAGTCCCAATGGTGTGTGTGTGGGGGGGGGGGATTCACCTTATTTGCATTATCTGCTGGTTCCTAGTCTGAAGGTTATCAAAGTTGGAAAAACAGGTAACCAGAACACCCTGACCTTCAAGGTCAGTGGTTACCTGTTTTTCCAATATTGACAAAGTGGCAGCAAATAGTGCAAATATGGTGAATAGATAGAATTCTGACATTTCTATCTCTTGAACAGAAATAATAACTCTTCCCTACCCTAAAGTATGGATGCAACTGCAGTTTTCAAAAATAATACTGGTTCTACTAAATACCGATACCATTCTCTGGAAGGAGTGGTTTTTTATACCCGCTTTTTCGAAGAAAAATCAGGTATATTGTTTTCGTACCACAGTTGAGTCCGGCGTCCGTCTGTCCGTCGGTCTGTCTGTCCGTCACGTTTCTTGTAAATGGATCTCCTCTGCAACTACTGAAGTTACACTTTTGAAACTTTGCATGTGGATAGACCCTACGTGGAATGTAGATGGCAGTGGGCAACTTTTGGTGACCTTGACCTCAACATGACCCCAAGGTCAAAGGTAAAAAAATATGATTTGCCATATCTCCTTAACTTTTGGAGATATACTTCTGAAACTTTGCTTATTGGATGGTCTTTGGAATATAGAATATGTCAGGCTACTTTTGGTGTGACCTTGACCCCAAGGTCAAAGGTCAAAATGTATCATTTAGGCATATCTTCTAAACTATTGGAGTTACACTTCTGAAACTTTGGTTATTGGATGGCCCTTGGAATATAGAATAAATCTGGATACTTTTTGTGTGACCTTGACCTCAACATGACCCCAAAGTCAAAGGTAAAAAAATTATGATTTGCCATATCTCCTAAACTATTGGAGTTACACTTCTGAAACTTTGCTTATTGGATGGTCCTTGGAATACAGAATATGTCGGTCTACTTTTGGTGTGACCTTGACCTCAAGGTCAAAGGTCAAAAAGTATGATTTTGCCATATGAGTTACACTTCGGAAACTTTAATCATTGGATGGCCCTTGGAAGATAGAATAAATTTGGACACTTTTGGTGTGACCTTCCCCTCAACATGACCCCAAGGTCAAAGGTCAAAAATTATGATTTGCCATATCTCCTAAACTATTGGAATTACACTTCTGAAACTTTGCTTATCGGATGGTCCTTGGAATATAGAATATTTTCGGCTACTTTTGGTGTGACCTCGACCCAAGGTCAAAGGTAAAAAAGTATGACTTTGCTATATCTTCCTAACTATTAGAGTTACACTTCTGAAACTTGGTTATTTGATGGCTGTTGGAATATAGAATAAATTGGGATACTTTGGGTGGACCTCAACATAACCCCAAGGTTAAAGGTCAAAAAGTATGACTTGCCATATCTTCTAAACTATAAGAGTTACACTTCTGAAATTTTGCTTATCAGTTAGAATGTTCTTTACAACTTTTTTTTTAACTTACATATAGTTTTGGCTTACTAATACATAGTCATTTGTGTTACTCATAGAAAAAGCGGGTATTTGCAATGGTATACCATCGACTGCTGATCTAGTTGTTTTTTTTTTTTCGGTCAACTATCTACTGCACAGTTCATGTTAAGCTTTGTTGCTGTCGACACCTTTGAGACTGTTAAACTTTAGAACAGTCCAAAAGGAGGTCTTAATATAGGAATTTTGCGGTACTTCTGCAAATGTCCATTTAGAAAACCTTTTCATTTCAAAAAGACCCACCTAATACTGAATGCACAAAATGGGAGGTTTGTAAGCATCAAAACGGTTGGTTGCAGTTAGGTCGCGCCTATTTCATATTATAAAGTGGGGTTAAATGGGGTGTCCATTTCACGGACCTGTTCACGTGATGTGAATAAGTAAATAACATCATTAATGGCGACACTCACCGTTAGGAATGTCATGTGTATTCGTTATTTTAATGGTACGCATTAGAATCGCCTCATCGAGGCGATTTTAGTGCCTGCTTGACTGTTGTTCATTCACAAGTTTGTCTGACTGATTTTCATTCACACTGAGCGGGTTCGATGTAAGAACCGCGGTCACTAAATTTGTGACTTAAGTAAGATCGAACTGTATTTTGGTTACAGGAAATGACGTCAGTTTAGTTTCCACGGTTCATCCAACGAGGATAGGTTGGTTCGAACCATAGTTTACTGGTTCCGAGTTTTCCCTTAAGCGCTGTAGAACACTAGAGCCAATAATTCCTTTCGTAGGCATTGACGGGGAGGGGGGGGGAAGGTACAATAAAAGTTACAGCAACCAAACTAAACTAAACGTGAGCAAACTTCCTCACTGTTACATGAGTCTGTATTACTCCTTTGTTTGTTTTGTTTGATTTGAGGTTTAACGTCACCGTCAACACTGTATAGGTAATATTGGAGACGTTGCTTCCAATTTTGTGGGACTTTTACCCGACACTGAGATGAAATGACATCTCAAGCCCTGTCGTCCAATGAAATCAATAGGGTTTATAAGCATGGACGGTCCAACTTGCACCGCTTTGTCTGGGCAGGTTTAGATCCTCTGGCGTTTTACCAGTACTTGTGTGCGGTCCGTTTCATCTCTGCATGGGAGCATCATGCAGCCAATTTATTCGTCAAGCCCCAATGGGAGGGGCGGGGGGGGGGGGGGGCGTGTATTATTCCTATCCCCAGTGTGCAGCGTAATGAATTTTCAACGCATTATGCAATTAAAGATCAACTCGAGCACAAAATCACAAACACTGTTGAAAGAACAGGCGTTTACTTCACATTTTGAGCACAAACATTCAAACGTGTATACTCTTGTAACCTCACTTCTCCCTTTATGAAGTTGGGTTTACAAGGGTTTTGATGTCAAGGACGTGTTAACTAGACTCACAAAAACACGCCTATACAAACACTTTCTAAACTTTACCACCGAAAAAACGAAAATTTTAAGACGAAAAATAGTGATCTTATCTCTCCTCAAATTATAGATTGTGGGTTATCGTTAGAACCGCCTCCCCAGTGCGGTTCTAGCGAGTACCCACAATTTTATTTTAGAGCAGAAATAAGGAAAGGGTTATCCCTGAAAACCCTAGATTTATTATATAGAGGTGGGGTTCAAGGGGGTCAAAATTATATAGCCGTGGTTTCGTGAGGGATGTGTCAGAATATTGCAGACAGTTCAGGGTAATGGCAATAAATATCCGCGAACTGTATAGGCATCGACATTACGATAACACACCCGTGCGACATTGTGCATTTTTTCAGATCTCCAAAATGGCTACTTTTCGGATGAAAATCCATGATATTTTTCTTATTTATACAGCAAACATAGGTTATGGGTACTCGTTAGAACCGCCTCATTGAGGCGGTTCTAACGAGTACGCATAACCTATATCTTGGAGTAAAAATAAGAAAAATAATGTTTACCCCCGTAAACCCCAGTTTTCTCTATATAAAGTGGGGTGTAAGTGGGTGTTCATTTCACGGACTTGTTCACGTGATGTTAAATGAACCCCTCTAAATCCTGCTTCCGTGTTTTTCATTAGTGTCCTTATTTGTGCTCTAAACATAGATTGGGTGTACTCGTTAGAACCGCCTCATTGAGGCGCCTGATTCTAACGAGCACCAACAATATACATCGAGGCACGAAATAAGAAATATATAGAATATTCCAATGTGAAAAATGGTAGTTCTAGGTTATTTATGATATAAAAAACGGCATGTTATCGCGCGGGTTGGTTATCGTAATGGCGAACATCGTTCGGGACTTAGTCATCAATGTAATGAAATTGGTACTTAAGGGGAATGGGAACACCTTCAGAGGAGGCAACTCCTGCAAAAGTATTTTTGTCTCCCATACCAATAGGGGTCAACTCTTAAAGGAAAAAATTTGCTCCTCAGGAGAAAATTCTTTCCTTTCAGAGTAGAACCCTTTTTCTCCGGGACAGAGCTTATAGAAAAGCGAACAGGAAGTCCCGAAAGTTGTCTCCCTTTGAAAAATGGCGGAAAAATCTGCCAGGTGTTCCCTTTCCCCTTAAATACTATCTTAAAAAGGTATACACTCATTGTTACGGCCCTGTAACCAGCTATGACCATATCGGTCAACTCTGTAGCTTTCACAGTACCAATTTAACCAAAATATTCTTCGATATAAAAAGGTTGGGTACACCATAAATAGTATACGACAGACTGCATGCAGAGTAGTTAACCCAATCACGGTTGATAACTTTGCTTCCCTCTTTAATTGCACGCCGGTGGGTCAGGCATCAGATTCTGTGACAGTTCCAGCGTAAAGGATTACTTAGAATTAAAGATTAATGTTATGTAATGTTGTTTGGTACCTGATGCTCTGTTTCTGGTCGGGCCCACCGGAGTCTACTTTTTACTTTTCTTTTGCTCCGGCATTTTAGTTACTTCTTGCTGTAATGTCCTCGCCGTTGTTTCATCTCTGTGGTTATTCGATTTTTTTGTGTTCTTGGAGATGTTGTACCGATTAGTAAGGAAGCCTTCAAGCGGGCTGAACGAATCGTTTGTATAAATCGCGACGGAAGTAAGGACGAGAATTTTGTCCCCCGCAACCCCTCCACCCCCCCCCCCCCCCCCCCCCCCACACACACACACCAGCTTCCAGTGAAATACTTTACACTGACCGTTCCAAGTCGCATCTCGAAAACACGCCTATATAATTTTAACCCCCTCGAACCCCTCTTGTATATAGTAAAACTTGGTTTTACAGGGGTAAACCTTTTTTTCTTATTTCTGCTCTAAAATATAGATTGTGGGTACTCGTTAGAACCGCCTCATCGAGGCGGTTCTAACGAGTACACACAATCTATATTTTGAGCAGAAATAAGAAAAATATCACAATTTTTCATCTTGCATTTTTCATTTTTTTCGGCGATAAAGGTTACAATGTATTGGTATAGGCGTGATTTCGTTATGGGTTCTTTTGTCGTGGTTTAATTTTTTATAGCTCGTCTTTGAATGTGTGCATCGCTTCTATCTTTTTTTTTTTTTTTTTTTTTTTTGGATAGCAAATTGACCATTTTGTGGGGCAATAGCTGTCCTTTTGGGTTTCCGCTATTAATGTTTCCATTCCGGTCTAGTTATTTCATGTTTGCTTTTCTTTCCCTTTGGTGTCTCTGATGGATGTATCGTTTGCTGATCATTGCCTTCACTTCTTTTTAGACTCACTAAAGGCTTAACCAGAGTTTAATGAGATAGCACCAACAAAGCCCTCCTCCCCGAAACAAGTGACATCCGCTGGTGAGTCAAGGACCGAGCCGTCCGAAAACAACAACAGTTGTGGGTCAACGTTCGAGTCCACCGTGAACAAGCCTCCCCAAAAACGTAATCACCTCCCACTTCAATGCAGGGACAATATCTGTGTGTCTATTGGGTAACAGCGCTGACTCATAATCAATAGGTCTCTCACCGCTGAGGTTTGAGCCTCGCTCGGGTCACATGTGAGACGTCATGTTCTTCTACGGAAGGTCAGATGGTTTTTCTTCAGATTCTCCGGTTTTCGCCTAAATCTGATTAACGATCGTCTTAAAATAAGTGAAATAATATCGAAAGGGTCGTAACCCAAAACAAGAGGGCCATGATGGTCCTGGGTCGCTCTCCTGATCCATAATGTAACAAGTGGACCCCAGGGAGGGCCATTATTGGCCCCAGGGCTTTTTATTTGCATAATGCTGAAGGAGGTCTAAAAGGTGAAGCTTCATATCAAACATCAACAAAGGCTATAATTTGAACGATCTCGGCAAAGGTCCACTGGATGAAGCTACACACCAAATATCAAAGACCTGGGCCTTGCGGTTTCACAGAAGAAGATTTTTTAAAGATATTCCCTACATAAGCCTTGGCAAAACCAAATGCCAAGGGGCGGGGTCATTTTTGGCCCCAGTGCTTTAATTTAAACAATCTTGATAGAGGTCCACTAGTTGAAACTTCACATCAAATATCAAAGACCTGGCCCTTGATGTTTCAGGGAAGAAGATTTTCAAAGATGATCTCTATATAAGTCTATGTAAAACCAAAGGGCCCCGGGGCGGGGCCATTTCTGGACACAGAGCTATAATTTGAACAACCTTGGTAGAGGTTCACTAGAGATGATCCATACCAAATATCAAAGACCTGGCCCTTGCAGTTTCAGAGAAGAAAATTTTAAAGATTTCCCTTTATATGTCTATGTAAAACCAAAGGGTCTCGGGCGGGGCTATTTTTGGCCCCAGGGCTATAAATGTTCATAATCTTGATACAGGTCTACTAGATGAAATTTCCCACCAAATATCAAAGACCTAGGCATTGTGGTTTCACAGAAGAAAGTTTTTCAAGATTTTCCCTATATAAGTCTATGTGAAACCAAAGGGCCCCGGGGCGGGGGGCATTTTAGCCCAGCACTATAATTTGAACAATCTTGGTAGGGGTCCACTAGATGAAGTTTCATACCAAATATTAAAGACCTAGGCCTCGAGGTTTCAGAGAAGAAGACTTTTAAAGATTTTCCATCTATAAGTCTATGTAAAACCAAAGGGCCCGGGAGCGTGGGCATTTTTTGCCCCACGGCTATAATTTGAACAATCTTGATAGAGGTCCACTAGATGAAGGTTCTTGCCAAATATCAAAGGCCTGGGCCTTGCGGTTTCAGAGAAGAAGATTTTTAAAGAGTTTCCCTATATAAGCTTGTGTAAAACCAAAGGGCCCCGGGGCGGGGGCATTTTTGGCCCAAGCACTATAATTTGAACAAACTTGGTAGGGGTCCACTAGATGAAGCTTCATACCAAATATCAAAGACCTGGGCCTTGTGGTTTCAGAGAAGAAGATTTTTTAAAAGTTTTCTGTGAAAAAAATCTATTTTGGCCCCTGTGACCTAGATGTGCAACGGACCGGAACCATTTGAACAACTTTGAAAAGGGACCACCTAAGGATCATTCCTGTGAAGTTTGAACAAAATCCGAGCAGAGGAAATGTCGTTTGAAGAATTACTTACGGATTCACGCACGCACGAACGCACGCACGGACGACGGAAGAAAAGTGATCACAAAAGCTCACCTACAGAGACAGACACACTATAGTGTGAAACAAGAGCATCGCAAGCGGGTGCCATGCTCGTCTGTTGTATTTTTCCGTATGCCAGAAAGGTAGATAAATCAGATTTATAGATCTTGGTCAGAATGTAGCTCCGGTGATGATACAAATTTGCGTGCGTGCGTGCGTGCGTGCGCGCGCGCTGCGTGCGTGCGCGCGCGCGTGCCTGCGTGCATGTGTGTGTGTGTCAAGTTTCATGAGGCTGGGCCAAATACTTTTAAAAATATGGCCAAAGTTAAAGTATTTTGCAATATCTTTTAAAAATAGGTCAAAGTTGAAAAGTCTGTGTAGGGGTCCACTGAAGTCACAGGTAAAAATAAGTTTGCATTGCAGGTTTACTATCATAGTAAAGGTTTTTTCGGCGGGGGTGGGGGGGTCTGGTTGTATTGCCCTTTCAAAATTATTGCACTCATATCGAGCCGATCGTTGAGCAAAAGTGGGCGAAAACCGGAGTACCCGGGGAATGTGTGTGTGAATTCGGGTTTAACGTCGCTTTCAACAATTTTTCAGTCATATCACGACGGCGTCTGGTTGCGACAGGGAGCTCAATGCTCACTTTTATAGTGCTGCCTCACTGAAGTATCATGTCCCAGACACATTACATGATACCACACCCAGTCACATTATCCTGACACTGGGTCGACCAATCCTAGCTCTACCCTGTAAATCTGAGTGCCAAGCGAGGAGCAGCTAGTACCATTATTCACGACTTTGGTATGTCGCGGCCCGAGATCGAACCCGTGACCTCCCGTTCCCCGGAGCGGACACTCTACCAACTGAGCTATCGGGGCCGGTATAAGTACCCGGGGAAAAAAACACCTGACCTTCCGTTGCAGAACATGGCGTCTCACATGTGACACAAGCCAGGCTCGAACCACAGCCGTGAAAGACCTAATGGTTAAGAGTCAGAGCCCTTATCCACTAGGCTACAGACGTCCGTCAATGTAAAGGTCTTGCCCCCAAGGAACACACATGTGAATTTTGAAATTTGTATCTGAAAAACCGAAATGTTTTCTTGAAACAGACGTTTTTTCGTAAATCACAACGGGAGATAAACCAGTCAAAATACATGACAGTTATATATCTTGGTAAGCATGTAGCTCTTGTGATCAGATATG
The DNA here is from genome assembly GCA_963580285.1 of Lucinisca nassula. Classification (NCBI taxonomy): domain Eukaryota; kingdom Metazoa; phylum Mollusca; class Bivalvia; order Lucinida; family Lucinidae; genus Lucinisca; species Lucinisca nassula. Next base: position 173,515,541 of record OY757013.1, on the reverse strand, counting down.
TGTCAAGTTTCATGAGGCTAGGGTAAACACTTTTGAAAATATGACCAAGGGTAAATCTTTTGATTACAGTTTCGTGAAAACAAACAGGTCAAAGTTCAAGGATCAAGGTCATGGGTAAAGGGCTTGGTATCAATGGAAAGGTATTGTCCCAAAAAACATCCATTTAAGTTTGAAGGCTGTATAATTAGTTGTATTAAAATGAGTGACAAACGGAGAGATAGGGGAAATTATTCAGTCAAATTGCCTGTTAAGGTTATGGAACTTGGATAGAAAGTAGCTCTTGTGATGGTAAGTAAGTGTATGAAGTTTCATGGAGGTAGGCCAAATAGTTTTGGAAATACGGGCAAGGTTAATGTTTTTGGTTAATGTTCGAAAATGAGGTTCAAAGATCAAGGTAATATATCAAAGAGTTTGGTATCAATGGAAAGGTTTTGTCCCAAGGAACATCCATGCTAAGTTTGAAGACTGTTATAAACAGTATTGAAATGAGAGGGAAAAGAAAAGGGGTGATAATTCAGCTAAATTCAACAATACAATACGGCCCTTGGTCAGAATGTAGCGCGTATGGTGGTTAATGTGTGTATGTTTCATGAGGCTAGGTCAAATACTTTTGAAGTTACAGCCAAGGTTAAGGCGTTTTGGAACGACGACGACAACGACAAAGCAGACGCCGGAGTCATCACGTGAACTAGTCCGTGAAATGAAGACCCCCTAAACCCCACTTCATATAGAGAAAACCGGGGTTTACGGGGGTATACATTTTTTTTCTTAGTTCTTCTCCAAGACATAGGTTGTGGGTACTCGTGAAATGAAGACCCCCTAAACCCCACTTCATATAGAGAAAACCGGGGTTTACGGGGGTATACATTATTTTTCTTAGTTCTGCTCCAAGACATAGGTTGTGGGTACTCGTGAAATGTAGACCCCCTAAACCCCACTTCATATAGAGAAAACCGGGGTTTACGGGGGAATACATTATTTTCTTTTTTTTCTGCTCCAAGACATAGTGTGTGGGTACTCGTTAGAACCGCCTCAATGAGGCGGTTATAACGAGTTCCCACAACCTATGTTTTGAGCATTTATAAGAAAAATATCACATATTTTCATCAGAAAAGTGGCCATTTCGGAGGTGTGAAAAAAGGTACTATGTCTCAAGGGTGTGTTTTCGTAATGGACAACATTATCTCGAACGTTTTTCTTCTAAAAACAAAAACGACTAAAGATCATCTGACCTGTTGTATACTGATGACTCGTTCATTGTTGTACGTTGGACAAGTCTCCAATAAGCATTTCATAACGCAAACACGCCTATACCAATACACTGTTACCTTTATCGCCGAAAAAAAGAAAATTTTAAGATAAAAAATTGTGATATTTTTCTTACTTCTGCTCAAACTACAGATTGCGGTTACTCGTTAGAACCGCCTCGATGAGGCGGTTCTAACGAGTACCCACAAACTATATCTTAGAGCAGAAATAAGAAAAATAAGGTTTACCCCTACAAACCACAGTTTTACTATATAAAAGTGGGGTTCGAAGGGGGTCAAAATTATATAGGCGTGTTTTCGTGATGTAGGGATTTCAGGTCTATATTTTGTTTCGTTTCAATGTTATTGTTTTACGATACATCATGTAAGTTAATCGGAGCTGAAACCGACCGCACACGAGTACTGGTAAACGCTTAGAGGATCTTAGCCTGCCCAGGCAAAGAGGTGCGAATCGGACCGTCCATGCTTATAAACACGGGCGACAGGGTTTGAGCTGTCATTTCAACTCAGTGTCGGGTACAAGTCCCACAAAACTGGAAGCAACGTCTCTAAAATGGCCAATACAGTTTTGACGGGGGCGTTAAACCTCAAATCAAAAAACAAAACATGTAAACAAACAGTGAAAACCTCGATCAGGCGTCTGATCTGGTTCTGCAGTGTTTGTCTTTGTCCCTTTTATTGGTTTCCGGGAAAAATGGGCTATCAAGTTGGAATACATTGTGCAGATAATCATTACGCAAACACGCCTATACAAATACATTGTCACCTTTATCGCCGAAAAAATGAAAATTTTATGATGAAAAATTGTGATATTTTTCTTATTTCTGCTCCAAATATAGATTGTGGGCACTCGTTAGAACCGCCTCATCGACCCCCAATATTTTTGAGCAGAAATAAGACAAATAAGGTATACCCCCGGAACCCCCAGTTTTACTATATAAAAGTGGGGTTCAATGTGATCAAAACTATACAGGCGTGTTTTCGTGATGAATGTCATTGGCAATTGTCTGACAAATGTGTTTGATTTTAGGTTTAAAGTCCCCGTCAACACTGTAAAGGCCATTTTGGAGACGTTGCTTCCAATGTTGTGGGACTTCACCCGACATTAATAAGATGACATCTTAAGCCCTGTCGCCCAATTTAACCAATAGGGTTTATAAGCATGGACGGTCCGACTCGCACCGCTTTGCCAGGGTAGGCTTAGATCCTTTAAGCGGTTTACCAGTACTCGTGTGCGATCGGTTTCAGCTCTGCGTGGAAGCATCATGCAGCCCATCTATTTCTTCAAGCCCCGATGGGCGGGGGCCGCTGTCTGACAAATACAGTTGCCAATAATAACAAGTGTGTTCATTGAGACTGCATGTAATATTTATCGTACCACTAGAGCACACACAGAAATTCACCACTTTTGGCGCTGTTTACAATGTTTCGTTTCCCTTGTGAGTTCATAGAAAACAGAACTCGAATTAAATCAAACAAGTAGAATTAATTGACAAACTTTATTGGGCATGAATAACGTGACCAGTTTGGAAAAAAACAATATCAACAATACAGCAGGGGATTACAACGATAGTACATGACATTGAACCAGTACATAGGACACTTGAGTTACTGCTTCTATATAGCTGTTAAAACCTTTTTGTATCATATGGAATCTTCCTCCTAATATAGCAAGAGTCCATTTCAAATTTAGTGTTGTCAGGTCGTGTTTTAGTCAAAATGTACATGTATTTGGAAAGATACTGAACTTTTTTGCAAACAGGGTAGGTCCTTATCAGACGCTGCATTCTGCGGCGTCTGATCTGGGCCTCCACTGTTTCCCAACTACCTCTTTTGGGGTTACCGGTACCAAATGGATTAACTGAATCTGTGTAGCAATATCCAGGGTAGGTGCAGTCTTCGGGGCCTGGTCGGCAATCCTGCTAGAAGAAAACAACTGCAAATAAAACAAGATGTGTTTGCGAAACACTGATGCCCCGGACAGCGCATGTGTGTGTGTGTGTGTGTGTGAATTCAGGTTTAACGTCGCTTTCAACAATTTTTCAGTCATATCAAGACGGTGTCTGGTTGTGACAGGGAGCTCATTGCTCACTTTTATAGTGCTGCCTCACTGAAGTACGAACAGCGCATGTTAAATATGAAAGCAGTGACACTAAGCAATCGAAAGGTATGGCCAATGTTCAAGTCTTAAAAAAGTAGGTCAAGGTCACAAGGTCAAAAATTATGGGATCGTTCGAAAGGCCATGTGACATAGAATATACATGTGAAATATGAAAGCCCTATCACTTACCAATCAAAAGTTATGGCCAATGTTAAAGTTTTAAAACGTTTGTCAAACGTCAAGGTCAAGGTCACGAGGTCAAACATTATGGTACCATTAGAAAGGTCTTGTGACAAGGAATGCACATATGAAATATGAAAGCCATACCACTTACCAATCGAAAGTTATGGCCAATGTAAAAGTTTTTAAAAAGTAGATCAAATGTCAAGGTCAAAGTCATGAGGTCAAAACTTATGGTACCACTAGAAAGGTCTTGTAAAAAAGAATGCACATGTGAAATATGAAAGCCCTATCACTTACCTATAGAAAGTTATGGACTATGTTAAAGTTTTTAAAAAGTAGGTCAAAGGTTAAGGTCAAGGTCACGAGGTTAAAATTGATAGTATCATTAGAAAGGTCTTGTGACAAGAAATGCAAATGTGAAATATGAAAGCTCTACCACTTACCAATCGAAAGTTATGGCCAATGTTAAAGTTTTTTTAAAAGTAGGTTTAATGTCAATGTCAAGGTCACGAGGTCAAAAATTATGGTGCCACTAGAAAGGACTTGTGACAAGGAATGCACAAATGAAATATGAAAGCCCTATCACATATCAATCGAAAGTTATGGCCAATGTTTAAGTTTTAAAAAAAATCAAGGGGAGAAAATACAGTCAAAACTGACAACAGAGTTATGAACCTTGGTCAGGATGTAGTCTTGTTGATGGCGAATAAGTGTGTGAAGTTTCATCGGGCTAGGTCAAATACTTTTGAAGGTATTATCAAGGTTAAAGATTTGTAAAAAAATCAAGGGGAGATAATTCAGCCAAACATGACAACAGATTTATGGCCCTTGCCAGGATGTAGCCCTTGTGATAGTGAATAAGTGTGTGAAGTTTCATCGGGCTAGGTCAAATACTTTTGAAGTTATGATCAAGGTTAAAGTTTTTGTGACGGACAGACAGACAAACAAACAAACAAACAAACAAACAAACAAACTTTTTGCCAGACAGGGCAAAAACTATATGCCCCCTCACCCCCCGAATAACTATATGCCCCCCGAATCAAAGATTCTCGGGGGCATAAAAATCCTACATATCTGGAATTGCCTGTTCCAGCTATGTAAAGTCTGCTTCGGTAGCCGGGGTGGAAGAAATCATTTCTTTGATTCAACGGCCCAAACGGCGATACAGCAGCATTTTGTGGAGAACATCGAGAGCGTGACATTGCATCAAAGAAGTTATGGTTATCCACTGCATTTTGGCTCAGCCCCAGTTGTCTTGACACTGTCTTGCCTCTGGATCCAGCAACGTCAGGACGAGATGTTGACTCTGCACGCCTCTCCCTCACTATCATCCAATTCTCAGAACATGTTATATTTTTCATATACACTCAGCCGCAGCAAGCAAACATATGCACGCCACACAAAAAAACCTCTGTGACGATGGGCGAGCAGTGAAGCACAGATGAGGAAACATTGGCAGCTGCAGTTTTGAACCTACACACGGGCGGATGGGTTCTATACGGCCGCTTTCCTTAAGAATGAAGCAGTATGGGTAATTTGGCAGCCGAACTGAGAGACTGCGCAGACATTTCAGGATCGCAATGTCCACCCCCTTAGCATGGGGTAGGGGCTAGAAAAGTTATCCTTAGCTCACCATTGCTGGTTAACCGCGATCAGCAGGGATCCTATTTAGCGTTGAACAAAAAAAGAAGATAAAGGTAATACCATTAACAATTGGCGCATGGAATATGCACATCTTGAGAGATTGCAGCTCTGGGTGACACTCGCCTTGCAGATGAAGGGCTATTAAAAGAAGTTGTTGCTGGCTACACTTTCTTCTGGAGTTGAGGTATGAAAGAAACGCGGCGTGAATTCACAATCAAATGAAAACTTGAAAGCAAGCTTTCGGGACTTTTATAAGGCATTGCTGACCGCTTGATACTTCCCTTTTCTAGTAAGAGAAATGCAATTAGTGTAAATGCCTATGCGACCACAATGACCAACCCAGATGAGGTCAAACACAAGTTCTGTGGCGATTTGGATTTTGTGACTTCTGCTACACCCAGGACTGACAAATTCATCCTCCTAGGAGACTTCAATGCTAGAGTGGACACAGACCACCAAACCTGGGAAGGAGTGATTGGGACTGAAGTAGCAGGAAAGTGCAATAGCAATGGCTTTCTCCTTTTGAGAAAGAGTGCAGAACATCGACTGCAGATTACCAACACAGTTTCTGCCAACTTGCAACAAGACATCATGAATGCATCATCGCTCCAAATACTGGCATCTCACTGACTATGTAATAATTCGAAGGAAAGACAACTAGAACGTCAGAGTGACAAAGACCATTTTTGTGCAGACTGCTGCAGATCATAGGCTTGTGTTTAACAAACTCAACCTGCGCATTCAGCCTGACGATCTATAAGAGAAGTGGGTGGTCTTCAGAGTTTCAGAGTCACTTTTCACTCTTCAGCAACGGCTTCCCTAGGACCAGTATCTCATAATCAACAAGATTGGTTTGACGGGAATGATGAACAAATCCAGGGACTCCTTGATAAGAAACACAAACTCAGTATCTAATCAGGCCGCCTATTCAGATATATTCAAGACAGTCCCGACTAGAGATATGCAAGACTTCGGGCTAGGCAGGAAGGTTGATGTAAACCAGTCCTCTGTCGATAGAAAGGATATGATGTCTGTTGATACACCAAAGTAAGTCGATGGTCCCCGAAGCCCAGGATCCACCCCTCTTCTCAGTGGAGATAGAACTAATATTCTGACTGACAATGAGGCTATCTTGAAAAGATGGGCTAAGCATAGTGTTCTTAATCGCCTATCATCCTTCAATGACGACATTATTCATTTCTAATTAACTTAGTGAAAATCTGACTTCGGAGAATGCCCAAAATAAACTGAAAGCAAAATCTAGGTCACATCATATATCTGCTAATAGTCCTAAAATAACTTTATTTGTAGACTATAATAAATAACCAACATAAATTTGTAAAAGAGCAATATCGGTGCAATAACTGGAATATTTCGAAAAGTTCATAAAATGATATTATGCCAACAAATCATAAGGACCTAATTTAACAACAGAATATTTTGAATTTTAACAGTTAACGCTTAACAATAAGGTGATCTTTGAAAAGTAAAGACCAAACATATGGTTTGTAAGTTTGCAGGCTGCTCCAGGAGCAGACAGTTTTCCTGGGGGATTTCAGTTCACAGAAAAGTGAAAAGTAACTCCCCAAAGTGGACTCCCTTGTAGCAATGACGGCGCTAACGCCAGGTGAACCTATTCTCCTTAAACATTCTGTTCAATATTACAACAACGCACCCATGAGATATATAGAGGATCTTACCTCAGTCCTCATTTATCATTGACTTTATTAAACGAGTTGAGGAAAAGGGATAAAATGCAAGGCTTTGTAGAGCATTTTATCCCTTTTCCCCAAGGAGTTTAATAAATTAAAAAATACATGAGCACGAATGCAAGATTCTTTTTATCATATGACATTTAAAACGCATTTTATTCACGAAAGTTTTATAAAAATGTCAATATTCCGGCATTAGTAAACGCGACGTCGTTAAGGATGTCGTGCATGTAACGTTACGGGGCGTATCTAACTAAGTTGCATATTTAATCAACTAGTGGATTATCGAATTTATTACATGACGTTATTACATTCTCAGGCGAGACGTCATATGATAAATTAAATTATTTCATACCTCAACAAAGGCTACCTTACTTATGAAAAATTATGACATTTTTCTTGTTAATGCTCCAAACTGAAGTTGTGGATGCTACTTAGGATCGCATCGGCGAGGCGGTTCATACAAGTATCAATGAAGCGTAAATGAGCCCCGCCAAGCGAATTTGTGTCTTCGAGCATTCCGTCATGACAAATTTTAACTGCGCATGCCAAGCCATTCAGAGGGGCCAGGGATATGGCTTTCTGTCTGAAGGTTCCTCTTGATTCACTGCTTGTATGAGCGAGCAGTGAAGGTTCTGGCGAGACTGCGCGGATGCGCAGGCTCGCCTGAACCTTCAATGCTCGCTTAGGCGGTAAGTACCAAAATCGCTTGACGGGGCCAAAATAAGAAAGTATTTTACATGACTGTACACTCGAGTTTTCCAAATATAAAGCAGGATCTACAAAGGCGCACACTGCAATGACTTGTAAATGGAATGATTGGTTTGATACTTGAGCCAAAACGAGCAATTTGTGTCTTCGGGCAGATGCCCACGGGCAAAGTATGAACAACCTATCAGGACATTACCTTCTGTGTCCAACCAGAGACGCCTTTGCACAATAATAATGCTCACAGCACCTAAGCAGAGACCTTGACTAGACTGAATGGATGTTGCTGTGATTACATCACTTAAACACACCTATTAGAATATTTTACCACCCGATAACATGAAATGTTTCGAATCAAAAAACATTCTGATACACGTGTTTTTCATATTTCTGCTAAAATATAGATTGTATGTACTCGTTTAAAACCGCCTCGGGGAGGCAGCTCCATTTATTACCCACAATTTAGTTGAAAGCAAAAATAAGAAAAATCATGAATTTTCACTGTAAAGCCTAGTTTGGGGTTAAATGGGGTCATTATTATTTAAGCTGGTTTTCGTGATTTTTTTACTTTGAGCATGACCCGGGTAATGTTTAATAAGAGCAAACGTTCTCAGAATCAGTTCAGTTATATATGAGCTTATAATTTGGAAAAATATATAAAAATATATACAGTCAAACCTGTCTAACCCGGCCAGCTCTCCGACTTAGAGAAATGTTCGGATTAGACAGGGGGCCTGAATAGACAGAATGACTGACATGTACCCATGCAACCTGAAGATGACTGCTCTGTGTAGGTATCGACCGAAGGGTAGAGAACGGATGCACTGCACTCTTCTCCAAACGACATTTATTCCATATAAAAAGCATGAAGGAAGTTCAACACAATTTAAAATCACATACAAAAACGCTAATAGTATTGACTGGGCCGTTACTCCAATACAAACAAACAAAAAAACTTTTATTATAAAAGTCTTGTTTACACTGATTCATGCTAATGTGAATGTTCTGCACTTTTGAAATTGCCGACAGTTTTAAAACTCGTACATACGTACTGGTATTTGAATTGGTGTTTAATACATCTCACATAAATTTGACAGTAACAAAGTGATGATAAAAGGTATTAGGACAATTAGGTAAATAATGGTCACTTACAACAATCGAGTTAGCTATAAAAATCACAAACTGTGCCCAATCAACTGTTGCGGTTTACCTGTGTTATACCTAATCCCTGCACATAAAGCAAGTATGTCAACACTTTGTCTGGAAAACACAACACAATCTGAAAAGGTAGGTCGGAATTCGGAATGTGCAGTGTCCGGAGTAGACAGGGGATTTTAACATTATGGTATATGGACAAATTTAAAAGACTGACATTTTTGGCCGGATTGGTGCGGAAATCGGAATAAACAGGGGCCGGATAACGGAGGTTTGACTGTAACAAGGATTATTATGCTTACCACTGAATAAATCATAATACAGGGAGCAATAAAAGGTATTAGAACAGTGCAATAAAAGGTATTAGAACAGTCTAACAGGACGATTTAATAGGACAAATGATCAAAGCTCAAATCTGGATTTCTATCAGAACCGCCCCCATCCTTCGGGGCTTGAAGAAACTGATGGGCTGCATGATGCTTCCACGCAGAGCTGAAACCGACCGCACACGAGTACCAGTAAATCACTTAGAGAATTTAAACCTGCCCAGGCAAAGCGGTGCGAGTCGGCCCGTCCGTGCTTATAAACCCTATTGGTTTCATTGGGCGTCAGGGATTGAGATGTCATTCATGTCAGTGTCGGGTTAAAGTCCCACAAAATTGGAAGCAACGTCTCCAAAATGACCATACAGTGTAGATGGGGACGTTTAACCTCAAATCAAACAAATTTCTGTCAGAAATGTTCTTCAGAAAAAAAAACTGTTCTGGAGCTATGGCTGAAAGCACTATATCACAAGAAGGAGACGTCGCATCAGATGATCAACAGCGTTTGTCACTCTGTTCAAATGTTTTATTCAACCCATCACGAAAACACGCCTATATAATTCCTGCCCACTTGAAACCCCACTTTTATACAGTAAAACTGGGGTTAAGAAGGGTAAACCTTATTTTGTCTATTTCCGCTCTAAAATGTAGATTGTGAGTAATCGTTAGAACCGCCTCATCGAGGCGGTTCTAACGATTACCCACAATCTATATTTTGGGCAGAAATAAGAAAAATATCATCTGAAAATTGTCATCTTTTTTGGCGGTAAAATTTACAATGTAATTGTATTGGCGTGCTTTCGTATTGTCTATTTACAAGATCGGAAATTATCACTCTAAAAGATGGAAAAGACTGCTTTATACATTCATACACACAGACGTGATAGCAGATCCTTATAACTGAACAGGTTCATAGCACTACCGTCCGCTATACCAGCCCTGCATCATTTGCCATTCCATAAAACATTGAAGTTTTGTCTTTCAGTAGCATACTTGGTGAATCGAACTCTTTTATTTCGCCTCGGTCAAGTACCAATATTCTGAAGATGAAGAAGAAAGAAATCACACTACGAAACAATCAAAAGCTTTTTGAACGCTTTTTACATTTATTATCGATATTATCTTCTTAATTTTACACTCGTAACTATGACTTAAATTCCTCCCCCCAACATAACTTTTAAAGGCCATCTTAAAAAATAGAAGTGGAGGAAATGACCCACGTTATACGAACATTGCCTTTTAATCTCAAAAGATTATAAGAACCTTATATGGGTGTGAGGGGTTAATGGAAAAATCTGTCCCGAGGGTCACTGTCCGACATCACGAGGGTTGCCGAGTGATGCCGGACCATGATCCCTCGGGACGGGTTTTTCTATCCACCCCTCACACCCATATAGGATTATTTTTCTTGCGGTCGTATTGATCCAGTGCATTTATCAAATACGCGAAAATGTTGGACTTTCGGTAAGAACACCAGGGTTAGAACAGACTTTCTATACCAAGCTAAAACTATGGATTTCCTTATCTGGTGTGCAAGAAGAGTCCTTGCCAGCAACTAGCCCGTGCAAATCATGAATAGTATTGCCATGTTTAACATAGATGTTACGCGACTGACAACATCCATGGTTTTCGACCTTTTTGACCCTTATCTTGCTATTAACGACAACAGAGTGGTGATCCAGATCAGATGGCTTCTGTGACTTAAATGAATACGATATATCAAGTAATCTGACTTGCTGATAGTCGATAATGGGTAAGGAGTAATCTTTACGATAGCACACCCGTGCAGCATTTTTTTCACATCTCCGAAATGGCTCCTTTTCTTTTGAAAATCCGTGATATTTTTTTGTTATAAATACTTCAAACATAGGTTGTGGGTGCTCGTTACTATGTCTTGGAGCAAAAATAAGAAAAACAATGTATACCCCCGCAAACCCCAAGTTTCTCTATATAAAGTGGGGTATAAGGGGGGGGGGTCTTCATTTCACGGACTTGTTATCGTGATGTAATATATTTCGTGGGATAAGATTTGCAGATGCCACCCTTTGCTTCACTCTTTGCATGCATGGTAGCGGGCCGGACTACAGACTCTATGGCGGCTCCATCCTTAATATTTTCAAGACAAACAGAGCCCAGCGTTTTATGTCCTGATTAATTATTCCAGGGATCTACAATTCATGAATGCCTTAATTAATGAATCTTTGCTTAAATCTGTGCGTTGTTTTTTCGAATAGCCACAATCTATATTTTGAGCAGAAATAAGAAAAATATCACACTTTTTCATCATAAAATTTTCATTTTTACGGCGATAAAGGTGGCAATGTATTTCAATAGGCGTGTTTGCGTAATGGAACATCGAATATCGCTTAATCCGGTGCTAGGAGGCGTATGCAGCCTTGCAAACTAAATTGCTGTGTATGAAGAGAATCAATAAAACCGAGTCTCCGTCATTACAAAGGCAACCGTTTTGCTTTTTCTGTTAAAATGGCAGCTTCTGATTGAATAATCATTCCGCCATGGCCGTTGGTAAATATGTTCTATAAAAGGGTTATCCTTTGGAAACAAGGAAGGCACCACAAAATTGGAAAAATATGAAGTTTTCTGGGCCAGACTAGCTAGTTTCGGCCAATTAGGCCTCATCAGTGGCCCTCAAATATTTTCAAAATTCCACAATGGAATCAATGATCCCAAAGGACAAGAAAATATAAACTACACTATGATGCAGGGCAGGGAGGCGTTTTGCGGCCGCCACACATTCCTACACATCAGCTGTAGTGACGTTAAATATGTTCTATAAAAGTGTTATCCTTTGGAAACAAGGAATGCACCACAAAACTGGACAATATGGAGTGTACTTGTGTTCTGGGCCAGACTAGCTAGTTTCGGCCAATTTGACCTCATCAGTGACCCTCAAATATTTTCAAAATTCCACAATGGAATCCATGATCCAAAAGGACAAGAAAATATAAACTACACTATGATGTAAGTTCGTTTTCACGCTTTCTAAAGAATTCATAAAAAATACCACATTGGCTGCATTTTTAACACTTAGATGACCAAGTTGAAGTTATAAGGAATACATTATAATTTCGATGTGTAAACTGGCAAATAACTCACAAACTAAGCATAAAGTCTTTCGGGCTGAGTGCAGTTTATGAGTGATTCGCCGGAGTTTGCACAAAAATGAAATTCATTCCTACAATGTGTCTCTTAAGGCCAGCATTAGTAAACAGTATACACTTTTGTAGACATTTCTTCTCTATATGGGCCCCGTCAAGCGATTTTGGTACTTATCGCCTATGCGAGCAGCGAAGGTTCAGGCGAGCCTGCGCATCCGCGCAGTCTCGCCAGAACCTTCGCTGCTCGTTCATACAAGCATTGAATCAAGAGGAACCTTCAGACAGAAAGCCATACGCAGTTAAAATTTGTCATGTCGGAATGCTCGAAGACACAAATTCGCTTGGCGGGGCTCAATTATATAACGTGTGGTATACACATGCATTTATCACAGGGACCTGCTCATGTTGAGTCTCTGTCTCTGGTCGGGCTCATCGGAGTCTAACTGTTGGTTTTCTCTTGCTCTGATGGCAGCTGTGGGTTAATTGTATCGATTCCTGAGCATTACCTTCACTTCTAGTTTGGAACAGTCAGTGAAACGAATTCCCCGGGGGGCGCTTAAATCGATTTTACGTGGCCACAATCCTAGCCCCATTCACCCGCCACGATTCAGACAAATAACCTGCTAAGAAGCATTCAGATTATAGATTTTATATTGCATCTTACAAATTTCTGTAATTTTTAAATGAAAACGTCAGCAACCTCTTAATTCTCTTATTTGACAGATTTCTTTCTAACCATTGAAGTCTGACGTAATATTTGTAATACAATACAAATGCAGACGTTTATACTGGATGCAAGTATGATATTACATTAAATTTGTAGCAAAATCATATTCTACTTTAGGTTATTACCGTAAAGTCTAGAACTAAATCTAAGACGAATAGCCTGGTCGATATTGAATTTTATTTAATGCATGGGAGCTGTAATATTTCATTTCATTGACAAACTTACAATATAAACAACTATCGTTTATGAATATTAAAAATTGAGATTTTCAATTGACTATCTGTGCAAGTAATACACATCACATAAACATGCCTATATCATTTTGACCTCCTTGAACCCAACATTTATATAGTAAAACTGGGGTTTCCGGGGGTATACCTTATGATTCTTATTTCTGCCCTAAAATATCGATGAGGCGGTTCTAACGAGTGCCCACAAGCTATATTTTGAGCAGAAATAAGAAAAATATGACAATTTTTTATCTTAAATTTTTTATTTTTTTTCGGCGATAAATTTTTGTTTGATTTGAGGTTTAACGTCCCCGTCAACACAGTATAGGTCATTTTTGAGACGTTGCTTCCAATTTTATGGGACTTTTACCTGACATTGAGATGAAATGACATCTCAAGCCCTGTCGCCCAATGAAACCAATAGGGTTTATAATCATGGACGGTCCGCCTCGCACCGCGGTTCCTGGACAGGCTTAGATCCTCTAAGCGGTTTACCAGTACTAGTGTGCGGACGGTTTCAGCTCTGCGTGGAAGCATCATGCAGCCCATCTATTTCTTCAAGCCCCGATGGGCGGGGGCGGATTTCGGCGATAAATGTGGCAATGTATTTGCATAGGCGTGTTTGCGTAATGGTAAAATCTGGCACTCGAATACGAATAACTCAATTGGGAATAGACTGATTTGGCAACATTTTGACACTGTCTGAGACGACATGACTGTTTGTTGACCTTCAAATTTGACTAACTCAAAAAAATTGTTATTGATCAGGAAATATTAACATTCGTCTGATTACTTAAGGGAACATAACTCAAATTATGGTGGATAATTAAATTACAAAGGGGTGTGTACCTTCACTGCTTCTCTTCTTATCCCAGCCAGCAGCAAATTACAAAGGCATTTGGAATTTAGCTGGTTATCACTAATTATTTAGAAGGTCTGATTACAATGATGTAACGATCAATCAAAACACTATTTTGTAGGTGAACTGATTCAATGATAAAAGACGTTTAGCTCCAAAGAAACACTATATATATTAATGGTGTATGGTAGAGTTTGTTTCGAAGGCAACCATAGTTTTGATCTGATCCACAGTCAAATGCAACATTAGTAATGATGTACATGAAATTTAATAAAACTAGTTCAATATGGCTATCCTATTTGTCTAAAAGTTTGAGGAGGATCTGACCGAATCAATATGAACTATAACTGGGACAAAAACAAACTATCGAAGATTTGGACAATTTCCGCATCTAATGGCATTTACCTCTTTAGTCAATTTTACCCAAGACGTCTTCCTTATTCATGCCATCTACAAGGTCGTCGAATCTTACAAAAAAGCTTCATGGAAATCAAGGGTACTTGAAGTAACTCTAAGGTAAATGTTGATAAACATCCCAATCATCCACGATGTCACCAAATTTTGTCCCAAAATGACATTTTCGTTCGTTAACGAGCCGCTGAGATTGCAGCAATTAAAAAAGAACAAGAAAGTACCCTAAGAACCACTAAATAAAAAGTCTTTTTTAAGATATTTTGATTGAAAAAAGAATGAAATTTCAATTTGGAAGATTTTGCCAATTAAAAAAAAGAAGAAGTGAAGGCAATGATCAGGAATCGACACAATCACTTGGTACCCATAAAAATCAAAGGGAACGATACACGGACATAACATAACTTCACTATACTGAAAACGTAACAGGTGGAACCTTCACACAAAATGGCCAAAAGACTATCCAAAGTAACAAGATATTAACAATGCATACATGAAAAGACTAACTAGAACACCAACAACGCACGACAGAAGAACCGCCTTAGAACGGTCAGTAAAAGGGCGAGGATTACAGCTGCGTACAATCGATTTAAGCGTCCCCCACAGTGGAATTCGTTTCACCGACCGTTCCAAGGCGGTTCTTCTGTCCCAATTTATTTTTGTTTTGTTGTGTCTTTTGAGTGCGTGAATAGCGTACATTATTTTGTTTTGGGTAGCCAACTGGCCATTTTGTGGGAATGCAACTGTCCTTTTGGCTTTCCGCTATCGAAGTTTCCATTAGGGTCTAGTTATTACGTGTTTGGGTTTCGTTCCCTTTAGTGTCACTGATGGAAGCTATGGGTTAATTGTGTTAATTGTATCGATTCCTAATCAATGCCTCCACTTCTATTTTACAAGGAGGCTTAAATCGATTTCACGTGGCCAGAATCCTCGCATTTGGTACTGTCCTGGTTGAGGCACATAATTTGTTCCGCCGGTATGAAGTATTTCTAACTCATCAGTGCTAAAGCTCCGAGAAAAATAAAAATCAAACTACTACAGAGAAGAAACAACGACGAGGACCCGACAGTATGAAATAACTGTAATTCTGTAGCAAAAGAACAAAAGAAAACCAACAATTATACTCGCGTGGGTCCAACCAGAGACAGACGACCAGGCACCAATCGACATTACATAAAAATTAAGTCAGTCTTTAGGCTGGATCCGCCATACAGCTTAACCTTTAACCTGCTGAATATTTAACTTAGCCACACCTTTTTTTGTTTTTTAGCCAATCAGATTACATGATATAATGAGTTCGTTCAAATTCACAATCTGAATGACAAACAGTGTAGATCCTGATCAGATGGCTTCTTCAGAAGCCATCTGATCTGGATCTACACTGTTTGCAAAGATAGGGCTTGTCGCCTACAGCAGGGTAAAGGTTAAGGCCCGACCCGCCGGCTGGCCTAATTGGCGGAAACTAGCTAGTCTGGCCAAGAAAACATGTATTTTCATATTTTCCAGTTCTGTGGTGTATTCCTTGCTTCCAAAGGATAACCCTTTTATAGAACATATTGCAATTAGAAAGGGAAACAAAGTGTTCAACCGTGATTGGATCAACTAACACTCATGAAGTCTTTCGCATTTATGTTGTACTCGAAGATGGATTTAACGAAATGGGAGCCTGAAATCATTGCTAGCACATTTGTTTTCTAAATTAATAGACTAAGCCATAATAACATTCAGGTTCTGATAGGCCTTGCTGAATAATAGATTGTAAGTCAAACAATGAATTTTGAAATTTAATCGAAATGACGTCTATTAAACTTGGAAAAGGCTTTGCGAAGTTTATTGTACCAATATCCCTGATTAAGAAGTTTAGCAATTAATAATTTATTACGAGTATTGAAGCATTTACACGACTAGACACTCCAGCAAAATGAATTAATTATGGTATACAAAACACGATGAAGATAACCAATTAAGAAAGGAACAGTTACAATCTCAAAATCAAAATGATCGCGTTTATTATAAAGTTTGCTTGAAACAAACTCATCAAAAATAGATAAATGTTAATTCATAAACGTGGCAGTATCAGAAGAATTTGCTTTATTTACCCGAAGTTCTGAGGGATAGATTTGACTGAACAAACCATCGAAGTAGGTGGTGTCGATATTTAATAAATTACTCAAATATCTAGACGTCGAGCTAAAGGCTTTAAAAACTTCAGATTGCTTTTCAACAGAAAAGGCAGCATGAAGTTTCTTTCAAAACAGAACAATAACAAATTAGCCTCACTGCGTGCGCAATTCGTACCCATCGAAATTCCCTAAATTTGTCTAAATGACTTAATATCAAAACTTGTATAAAAACTGTTAAGTAGAAAGGTGAGAGTTTCACACACATTTTTGACATGATAAGTATGTGTAAACTTGATTCTATTCAGAAGTGAAAAATAAACCCAATTTCTTATGTAAAAGAGCTAAACAGACTGCAGCATGAACAAAAAGATCCCCTGAACAAACGCTTTTCTTTTTAGTCTTAAAATGCGAACTTATTAATTCCTAAATTTAAGACGCCTTTACGTCACTTAAATCTAAGTATTCAAGATTTTCAAGACATTTGTTTTGGCCAAAGCAGACAAGGCCGCTAACAATATCGTCGTTGTTTGACGGTCCCACTATGTAAACACTCTTCAGAAAGAGCTTGGTGATACTTAGGTGGCCTATTAACTGCAGGCTTTAGCTGTAGAGAGGGCTGTAGAGAGGGCTGTAGTCGATGACCACATTTGTCTTTCAGCCACCAGGTTTGCTTTTATGTGTTACTGAAGGCCAATGCAAACTTCATACGTTATATTGATTACAAAGCATGGTTTATTGCAAATTCAAGCTCTCGTTCCACAACTGAACAATCCAAATTATTAACTTCAAGTTTTACTGCCATCAAAAACGTGTGCTTAAATACTGCGACAAAGTCTTTGAAAGATCAGGGAGAAATCTGTTTTGGTCTATAAAAAATTCGAATGAAGTTATAAATAAATTGAAATCCAGGCGTTTTTGTGCTTCAAGTCTTTTTTCTCTGTGGATGCTTGATTTTTGTTTTCTTGGAGATGTTGCGCTGGTAGGTTGTGAGCCTTCGTGCGGACTGGGCAAATTGTTTGTCTGGTCGCGACGGAGGTGGGGGCGAGGGTTGCGGCCGCGTAAAATCCATTTGCACCACCCTCCCGATGTGGTTCGTTTCACTGACCGCTCCAAGGCGGTTCTTCTGTCGCGGTTTATTTTTGTTATGGTTGACCATTGAGTTTGTGTGTCGCTTTTATTTTTTATTTGGAAAGTCAATTGGCCATTTTGTGGGAAAGTGACTGTCCTTTTGGCTTTCCGCTATTGATGTTTCCATAAGGTTCTAGTTATTTATAGTTTGTGTTACGTTCCCGTTGGTGTCTCTGATGTGAGCTGTGGGTTAATTGTATCGATTCCTGATCATTGCCTTCTCTTCTGTTTTGCATTTTAAAAAGTGATAACTAAATATTCCATTTTTAAACAAAATTCGAAACAGCTGTCCGTCAGAATAACTGGTTTCGAGTTTTTATCAAGAAACAATGATGATAAAAACTTCAGCCGCGATGTGAACTCACAATCTTCTGGTTGAGAGTTTGGCTGTCTTAACACTGCGCCAAAGAGCTTGCAAGTAAACCTTAACCAACGAGTCGAAATTCAGTAAAAAACCTTGGGAAAGAGAGTAAGAAAGTATATGTTTAAGAAATAGATCAGCTCTAGCTGTGATTTGTTGAGTAATAAATCACAGTTTGTCGGTCAGTTGTAAAGTAGACAAATCACAAGCGCGTAGCGCGCGTGATTTGTCTACTTACCACTGACCGACAAACTGTGCTTTATTACTCAACAAATCACAGACAAGAGCTGATCTATTTCGATTCTAACACGCTGAAAATCGGCAATAATGTTGTTGTTTCCTTCAAAATCTCACAACCTTTCGCCATTGTTAGAAGAAATCCCGCTAAAATTATCGACTGAAACACATGCATTTATATCCTTTTCTTACGTTTTCGATGCGAGAAAATGACGTTACACCGTCTAACGTCAAGGAAATCGACTAGTGACGTCATAAATTGGGAATTTTAATGACGTCACTCGTCACGCTCCTCCGAGCTGAGATTTGTTGCAGAATAAAACACAGTTATTTTCCATTGCCTATATAGGCGCGCTGTGTTAGAATTAATATTAGTTTGCCCTGCTGTTTAGTTATTTTGCCAACGACAACGATGTCGACGACGGGCACCAGGAGTATGGCAACAGCTCCTTGTTCATTCGTAAAGCGAGTTGTCGACCTGAAATCAATTTTCATTATAAAGTAGGAGTAAAGACAATGTTCTAACCCACACCTCCCATCAGAGACACAAAATGGAAAGAAATACACACTTGAAAAAACTAGACTCTAATGCCAACACCAACAGTGGAAAGCCAAACGGACAGTTACTTTCCTACGAAAATGGAAATTGGCTGTCCAAAACAAAAAGACATAATCGATACACACATTCAAAGACGAACGGTCAGTGAAAAGTATTTCACTGGGGAGCTTAAATCGATTTACGTGGCCGCAATCCTCGTCCTTAGTTCCGTCGCGATTTAGACAAATAATTTGTTCAGTGCGCATGAAGGCTTCCAAACCCATCAGCGCAACATCTCAGGTGCACTTTCCGGCTGTCACAGACATGTATCTCAAACGCAAATATTCAACGATGGCCACAATGTTAACCTCAAACAGACAAGCCTAAAATGAAACAAGTAAATAGATAATTATTTTTAAAAGTGAATTTGTGATTTAGCAACACATCTGCCAAAAACAAAAACGTGTGTTGTCAATATCCTTCTCAAACTATGCTGCATACCAAGATTTACATTCGAATATCTTGTCTTGACTGAACGTGGGGAAGACCACAGACGTGACAGACCTATCTTGTTATCTCACCTTGTAATCCGCAATTTTGTCCATCCTAATTCATTAATGATAGATGTATAAATGTATACAAGCGTTTTAATATTAAAACCAATCGAAAATGACCTACTTGTCGTAGTCCAGGACCGTATTAAGCCTGTGTGCTATTGTCAAAACGGTACAGTCTTTAAACTCTGTATTTATTGTTTTCTGTATAAGATCGTCCGTTGCCATATCAACAGCTGCTGTAGCTTCGTCTAGCACCAAAATTTTCGTTTTACGGAGGAGACTTCTAGCTAGACAGATGAGCTGTCGCTGGCCCACACTGTAACAACAACAAAACATAAGAGGCCCGTAATCTATTTTGGTCAACATTTCTAGTCCGTTACATATTATTGTCCATTTTCGAATAGGAAAGATGCTAGTCAACCGGTCTGATATGCACGCCAGCGTTCGCTGTTTGAATAGTAATTAACTATCACACAAACAAGTCAAGGCAATGAACAACTCCTATAACCGACTAATTTGCCGAAACTAGCTTGTCTGGCCCAGAAAACATGTACATTTCATATTTTCCAGTTCTGTGGTGTATTCCTTGATCCCAAATGATAACCCTTTTACAGAACATATTTATACAGAGAAAACTGGGGTTTACAAGGGTAAACATTATTGTTCTTATATTTGCCCCAAGACTTTGGTTATGGATACTCGTAAGAACCGCTTCAATGAGGCGGTTCTATGGAGCACCAACAGCCTATGTTTGCAGTATAAATAAGAAAAATATCACGGATTTTCATTAAAATTGTAGCCATTTTGGACTTGTGAAAAATTGCACATTGTCACATCGGTGTGTTATCGAAATGGTTGGTTTCTACACTATTTAGGCACTTTTTAGTCAGTGGAGATGAACATGCCGTATTGTAACATACCCGGTCACAAAATCTGAAGGCACGTTTACTCGTGACGGGATGCATAAGAGATGAATACACGAACACCTGTCGGAATATAATTATTGCAATGAAACAATTCAAATGTTCATAAACTAAAATTTCCATTTTTCTTTTTAAAAATAAAAATACAGAGAATTATTATTTTGATGAAACAAAAACATTCTTAGATCTCGTTCGTACACACCTTCATTGGCAGATACCTGCATTCAGTAAAGACACGGAGGCTTCCTAGATCAACACTGACTCATGACAGCAAATTACAACACAAAATTATTACGTATAAACTAAACTTAATTAGCCGAAGCACAAGTAAATCTTCCATAGGACATTTGCGATCAAGGAAAACTTGGATCAGGCTATGCATTAGGAAAACACGCCTAAACAAATACATGGAAATTTCTACCGCCGAGAAATCAAGGTTTACCCCTATTAACCCCAGTTTTACTGTATAAAAGTGGGGTTCAAGGGGTCAAAATTATATAGGCGTGTTTTCGTTATGGCATCTAGCCAGTCTTGCCAGCGTCTTTTCCTGTTGCTCTATGCTTATCCAGGGGCAAAAGACGGCTAATATTACGAAAACCGAACAATGCAACACATTGTAATACTTTTTCTTCTCCAAACGGTTGATTGTCTGACACAATTTGTGATGTTATAATTTTATACTTCAATAATAAGTTGTGGTGGTTCTAACAAGTGCACTGTACTCACAACCTTTGTCAAGTTACTCTATACGGAAAGTTGAAATTCGTTTCAGCGTTTTATAAGTTTCTTTAAAATAAATCTGGTACCATTTCACAGATTGGTGAAAAGAGAGTTTTATCCAGTTATAGATTCCAACTGGACTGGAACCAATCACTCTCAACACCAGCATTAAGCGTTTAAATCAGTGGACAAAAACAACTTTTGGCATTATGCTAACATTAACTAATACCAAAATGTGTAAATTATGTTCTAAATTGATTTACTGAGGATCTAATATTAAAACGAAAGAGGCTATGCTTAAAGATGACTTTAAAGTAGACCGTTTAGAACAGTTTACCTTTTCAGAAATGTCAAGTTTATGAAAACAAGTGCTGTCACCAGACAGCTTGGCTCGTTTGGAAGTATCCTTGAGGTCATAGGCATAGGTGGAGATAAATAATTTTACCTATATTTATCATCATACAATTATGAGCCAAATCTTTCATATAGGTTTGACAATGCGAGACCTTAAAAAAGTCTGTTACCTTGACCCTGATGTCACAGTCATGAGTAAGGGTATTGCTGAATAAAAACGTGTGAGCTATATCAAGCCCCCTGCCATATTTAAACCGAATCCATCATTTGGTTACGAAAATGCAAGCTCTTGAAAAAAAAAATGAAAGTCTGTGACCTTGATTTTGAGGTCATGGGTATTGCTGAATAAAACATTGGACCTGTATCTATTATCATATCAAATATGAACAAAAGCCATGATAAAGTGAAGACAATATGGGCTCTTAAAAATTTAAATGAATCTTTAAGTATGTGACTTTGACCTTGAGGTTATGCGCATGGGTGCTTGTATTGTCTAATAAAGCTTTGGACCTATATCTATCATCATATCAAATATGAAGCAAATTCATCATACGGTTTAGAAAATATGGACCCTTAAATACTTTAACATAGCATTTGCTAAGTATCTTTGTTTGTTTGTTTGATTTGAGGTTTAACGTCCCCGTCAACACTGTAAAGGAAATTTTGGAGACGTTGCTTCCAATTTTGTGGGACTTTTACCCGACATTGAGGTGAAATGACATCTCAAGCCCTGTCGCCCCATGAAACCAATAGGGTTTATTAGCAGGAACGGTCTGCCTCGCACCGCGGTTCCTGGACAGGCTTAGATACTCTAAGCGGTTTACCAGTACTAGTGTGCGGGCCGGATTCAGCTCTGCGTGGAAGCATCATGCAGCCCATATATTTCTTCAAGCCCCTATGGGCGGGGGCTTTTTTTGCTAAGTATGTGACCTTGATCTTGTGGTCATTACCATGGGTGGGCGTATTGCTGGATATAACATTGATCCTAATATCTATCAACATACCAAATATGAACCATATCGTTTTGGAATTATGAGCGCTTTAAAACCTTTTAAAGGTTTTAAAGAGCCCATAATTCCAAAATGATATGGTTCATATTTGGTATTAAATGTGGACGTCGATGCCGATTCCAAAACCAATGCTAACGCAAACGCCAACGTCATCGCCTACGATGACGCCGACGCCGGGGGTAGTGCAAAAGCTCTTCCTCGTTTTCGTCAAGGGGAGCTAAAAATCAGCATTTACACACCACATTCAGAGCCCATGCAATGAATATCTCTTGAAACTGTGATGTAAAGTTTACATACGTAATGGATTAATTCATTCTTTCTCCAAAACATGGAATATATGTGGTTTGTGTTGTGTTTGGGTTTTATGTCCCACCAACAGCTAATGTCATATGGGGTCGGGCCATCGGTACTAGAACTGAGGTCGAGATTTGAAATTTCATAAACTCCGGAGTTGACCCCCCCCCCCCCACACACACACACTTACCCAGTAGTTTTACTACTGACCGTCCCAAGGCGGTCGTTCATTTGCAGTGTCTAATTTGTTATTTGGCTTTGTGCCGTAGGTTCATGTTTCGTCTGTGTGCAGCCGTGTCACTTTCTATAGGTTACTTGAGACGGCTGCGTTCTTAGATTGTGGCCTTTCCTGAGTGACCTTTTCTAAATAGTTTTCAGACAATTTGCATCAGAAGATATCTTATTTTCTTTTTTGAAAATAAAGAGAAAAGAAAAAAACTACCTTACCCATAGAGTCGTTTTTCTCCGAAAAGTACGAAAATGTCTATTTTAAACTGTTATAGTAAAAGGCGATGAATACAAAAGTACACACCTCAGATTCTGACCACCTTCCCCGCATTCATATCTCAAAGTTTCAGGTAGAGACTGGACAAAAGATTTAAGATGTGCATGCTCCAATGCTTTCCAGATGTCCTCATCAGAATGGTTGTCAAGAGGATCTAGATTCATTCGCAGACTTCCGGCAAAAAGGACGGGATCCTGAAACAGAAAAGTCCATAGCTTTCGGTACGGCGGAGGAATGCGGGATCAATTAGAGAAATAATTTTTGTTTCATCAAAAAATATATTTACAGGGCACTTAGAATCGTATCGATTGGGCGATTTGTATAAGCTAATTAACATATGTTACTAACAAGAAACTAGAAGCCCAAGTTGGCCAGCATACACTCAACTGGATTAGGTGGACAATGATATGTCATTTTGTGCATTGTGGCTATCTTGGCTATAAGATGATGCTACTTTAAGTAATCATCTCATCATGTTTCGGTTTAATGCGATTTATTATTTAGGTGTAGATGCTGTCTTAAGGTTTTCAAGATGGCCACCATCTTTAATATTCATTATGCTAACACATCCGTGCGACATGGTGCATTTGACACATCTCCAAAATGGCTAATTTTCTGATGAAAATCCGTGACGTTTTTCTTATTAATATTGCAAACATAGGCTGTGGCTGCTCGAAGAGGCGGTTCCAACGAGTACCCACAACCTATGTCTTGGGGCAGAAATAGGAAAAATAATGTATACCCCCGTAAACCCCAGTTTTCTCTGTATAAAGTGGGGTTTTGGGTGTTCATTTCACGGACTTGTTCACTTGATATTGAACAAAATATTTTTAGTAATTATGAATATCCATATCAGCCTTATGCCTTCCATCTAGTGCAATCCAACTTCTGGCTGACAGTTTGGGAGGAGATCCTGCCCTCATTAACTGCAAGTTTGAAAAGGTTTATATCAAAATTAAATCAATATCTATTTGACAACATTTTCATTATGGAGACTAAAGGGCAAAATAAATCTCATGTGAATGATCTGATCTGCCCTAAATTAAACCTGCTCTTGATGTACATCACGAAAACACGCCTATATAATTTTGACCCCCTCGAACCTCATTTTTATATAGTGAAACTGGGGTTTACAGGGGTAAACCTTATTTTTCTTATTTCTGCTCTAAAATATATAGTGTGGGTACTCGTTAGAACCGCCTCGTCAAGGCGGTTCTAACGAGTACACACACTCCATATTTTAGAGCAGAAATAAGAAAAAATTCACAATTTTTCATCTTAAATTTTTCATTTTTTCGGCGATAGCGGTTTCAATGTATTGGTATAGGCATGTTTTCGTAATGTAGCTGTTCTCATTACCTACAAGTTTGATAAGGATCTAATCAAATACATGTATAAAGTAAAGTTCCAATCGCCAACACAACATTTTCCTCATTATATATGGGATTCCAAAGGGCAAGTAAGTCCTCTGTGGATAGTCCAATCTATCTCACATCACGAATACACACAAATTTACGGTTGTCCCCTTTAAACCCAAATTCTATATATTAAAACTGGGATGTACAGATGTAGACATTATTTTTTTCTATTTCTGTTCAAAGAATAGATTGTGGGAATTTGCATCGGTGAGGCGGTTCAAACGAGTACCCATAATCTATGTTTTTGAGCAGAAATATGAAAATTATCAGATTTTTTTAATCTGAAAATTTTCATTTTTTTTTTTTTTTTTTTTTTTGCTGATAAAAATTTTCAATATATTTGAATAGGCGTGTTTTCGTAATGACATGGAACATAACCAAGATGTTTTGGATGACCATAGTACTTGCAAGTCTAAAGCAGATTTCATAAGAAATGAAATCACTATCACACATGTAATATTTTCCTTTGTCGGGAGGATAACTCTCATGAATATTGTCAATGAAAGCATCGCTAACACAGCATGATAGTCATCACTACAGGTTCCTTGGCCACAATATACTCCCTTTTGTGTTCAAGATGTGTTTGTGAAACACTGATGCCCCCAGACAGCGCATGTTAAATATGAAAGCAGTATCACTAAGCAATCGAAAGGAATGGCCAATGTTCGAGTCTTAAAAAAGTAGGTCAAGGTCACAAGGTCAAAAATTATGCGATTGTTGATAAGGTCTTGTGACATAGTATGCACATGTGAAATATGAAAGCCTTACCAATTAAAAGTTATGGCCAATGATAAAGTTTTTCAAAGTAGGTAATATGTCAAGGTCACGAAGTAAAAAATATGGTACCACTGGAAAGGTCTTATGAAAAAGAATGCACATGTGAAATATCAAAACTTATGGACTATGTTAAAGTTTTTAAAAAGTAGGTTTAACGTCCAGGTCAAGGTCACGAGGTCAAACATTATGGTAACACTAGAAAGGTCTTATGACAAGAAATGCACGTATGAAATATGAAAGCCCTACCACTTACCTATCGAATGTTATGGCCAATTTTAAAGTTTTTAAAATGTAGGTCAAACATCCAGGTCAAGGTCAAGAGGTCAAAAGTTATGGTACCACTAGAAAGGTCTTTTGACAAGGAATGCACGTGTGAAATATGAAAGCCTTACCACTTACCAATCGAAAGTTATGACCAATGTTAAAGTTTTTAAAAAGTAGGTCAAACGTAAAGGTTAAGGTCACGAGGTAAAAAATTATGGTACCACTAGAAAGGTCTTTTGACAAGGAATGCACATGCGAAACATGAAAGCCCTATCACTTACCAATCGAAAGTTATGGCCAATGTTAAAGTTTTTCAAAAGTAGGTCAAACGTCAAGGTAAAGGTCACGAGGTCAAAAGTTGTGTTGCCACTAGAAAGGTCTTGTGACAAGGAATGTACATGTGAAATATGAAAGCCCTATTACTTACTCATCGAAAGTTATGGCCAATGTTAATGCTTTTAAAAATTTTATAAAAAGAAGGTCAAGGTCAAATTCACGAGACAAAAAATTATGGTACCATTGTGATAAAGTATACACATATGAAATATGAAAGCTCTTTCTATTACCATTCAGATCAACGGACAAACAGACAGACATACCAAAAACTATATCCCCCCCCCCGAATCTAGATTCCGGGGGCATAAAAATACCAAAATCCATTTTTAACATCCATTCAGGTCAGATCACTCAAGATCAAGGCTGATAGAGTGGTGGTCCTTGTTCATAATATGTTTTCTTTAATGGTCTATATTTCTGTGAAGTTCCATCCATATATTCCATTATTGGAAATTCTTAATGGCAATAACTCTGTCAGATAATAACGGATTTTGCCTATAACCATTCCGAAACATGCTTCTGTTGGTGGTCTATTGTCTGTGAAATTCCATCCAAATATTCTATGAAGTAAATAAATAAGAGTCCAACGAAACTGAAGAACCGAATTTCATAAAAAAAAATACAAAACCTTTTTAGGCAAAAATAGTGAATATTTCCTTATGGTCTCAGCCTCATAGAGCAAATGGTTATTTTGATGACGATTTTAAGTGTGTTTTCGTGCGCATTTTGGTTTCCATGGCAACCAACAAAAGTGACCAGTTGGCCTTAAATTATGAGGCAGATAGCTGATGACTTACAAATATTTCTAGGTAAGTTTTGTCAAAATATCTGGAAAAATTCCTTTTTTCAATTTTCCCCATTATGAGTCAATGGAAACTCTAAGTTGCCATAGCAACCAAACTAAAGAGCCGAATTTCATAAAAAACACCTGAAAAGGCAAATATGGTGAATATTTTAATAAGAACTCAGCCTCATAGAGCATATGGTTTCTGAGGAGATGATGTTTTAATTATTTTTCTTTTTTATTTTGGTTTACATGGCAACCAGGAAAATGAGCAATAGGCCTAAAATCATATGGCAGATGATAGATTTCTTCAGGAACATTTCTAAGAAAGTGTTATCAAAATATCTGCAAAGGCCTGACAGTAAATGCCATTTTTCAATTTTCCCCATTTTTAGTCAATGGAAACTCTGTGTTGCCATAGCAACCACACAAAACAGCTGGATTTCATAAAAACAACAACATAACCTGTAAAGGCATATATCGTGAATATTTCCATAAACTCTCAGCCTCATAGAAGAAGGTGGGAAGATGTTTTTTTTAACTATTTCTATTTTTAATTTGGTTTCCATGGCAACCAGTAAAATGAGAAATGGGCCTAAAATCATATGGCAGGTGGAAGATTGCTTCAGGAACATTTCTATGAAAGTTGTGTCAAAATAGGTTTGACAGTTAATGCCATTTTTCAATTCTCCCCATTATACATTTGTGGGAAATCTAAGTTGCCATAGCATCCAAATTAAAGTGTCGAATTTGCCTCGACTTCTACTTTTCATAAAAAATATAAACCCTGTAAAGGCAAATATGGTGAATATTTTCATAAAGTCTCTGTCTCCTAGAGCATACGGTTTCTGACGAAATGATTTTTAAGTAGAAGTAAAACAAAGTATTTTAAGCATTTTTAGGTATTTTTTTTTTCATTTTGGTTACCATGGCAACCAATAAAAATGACCAGTAGGCCTAAACTCAGATAGTAGATTTCCTAAGGAATATTTCTATGAAAGTTCTGTCAAAATATCGACAGAAGCTTGGAAGTAAATGTCATTTTTAAATTTTCACCATTACGGTGAGCTAAAACGCAAATAGTACATATACATGTGGTTGAACCAACAACAGACAGTCAATGATATTTAAAAAAAGCAGGTCATGACTGCCCTTAGAGCTACCGTCGCCAACTATCCAAACTTATTACCTGAGAACTATGTTTTATTTTATGTAACAAATATAATACGGAAACAAACATTCTGTTGACGTTTCACAAAGATCGAGTCACAAGTCTCAGCTCCCTAATACAGAAACAAAACTTTACGAAACCCCACCTAGTGACTTAACGTTTCAACCTATAAAACCTGTATACAAACTTGCTTAAGATATTACCAAGCATATGATATTGTTGAATTGCCATTGATATTGAAGCACAAAAGGGTATAAAACAAATCTGATAGCCTCGATAGCGCAGTGGTTAACGCGTTCGACTCATGATCGAGAGGTTGTGCGTTCGAATCCTGCACCCTGTATCGAGGTGTGTCCTTGGGCAAGACACATAATGTCACTGCCTCACTCCACCCAGGGTTAAACGTTAGTAGTGGTGTAAGTCACTGCCTCTCTCTCGCGCACGTGAAAACATCCGGAATGAGTGTTCGAGAGCAATTAAATAAGCTTGAAGCTTCAATAGCAATCGAACTGAAATAAATTAGTATAAACTAAACAAATCAGACCAAATGACCTGGGTTTTGATCCCACATAGGCCGTATTTAAGTCTGACCAAGACCAAGATAGCATCAGCACAATACTCCTGATAAAGTTTGAGAAGAGTGTATCAAACGTTTAGAGTCTATAGAACGCCCAAACTTTTGGAAGATATTTGAGCCAGATTTTCACCCGTTTCAACCAACATTCAAACTCAATGAAGTCAAAAGGAGAAAAGGGGGATAGAAGAGGCAGTAGAGGAGATAAAAGAGAGGGACAGGGAGAAATAGGAAAATGAACGGACGTGTAGAAACAGAGGAATTAACAGCACTTACCCCCTACCTTTACCTGCTGCAAAAACAGCAGTGTTGCCCATTTGTAAGTCAATATCAGATGGACGCCCCAGTGACGCAAGATACACGTTACCTTAGCCTCACCCAACCACCCCTGAAGGGATTGTATTCATTCCTGATTATTACAAGAACGTTCTGGTTCCGACTTTTAATTTTGATGAAGATATCATCAAGGCAAACATTGCAGTAAAGTTTCATGGAAATTAAAATAAACATGACAACGACAAAGAATGAAATAAGGAACTTAGAATTTTGATCTACTGACCTTGTTTTAAACCATATATGACGCATATTGCATTTTATGTATATATTAACAACATGAAAAATCCGGTAAAGATTTGCGAAACCTGATATAAAACCATGGCCACTAAACAACAAATGTTTTTTTATAAAGAAATTAGACCTAGTGATCATGATTGGGAAAACTATATGACCAATATGCAAACCTGACCAAGGTACCATCAAGGCAAATATTTTGTTATAGAAGTGAAGGCAATGATCAGGAATCGATAAAATTAATCCACACCTCCCATAAGAGACACCAAAGCGAAAGGAACACACACACCTAAAATATATTGACCCTAATGAAAATATCAAAAGCGGAAAGCCAAAAGGACAGTTACTTCCCAACAAAATGACCAGTTGGCTTTCCACAACAAAAAGAAATAAGCGATACAAACATTCAAAGACTAACTATCACAAAATTAAACCGCGACAGATGAACCGCGGGAACGGTCAGTGAAAAGAATTTCACTGGGGTAGTGGGGTTTTAAATTAAAACTTGGATACCTACAGCTGTCAGAGTATATTACTGTAGCCCCGCTGCAGCAGTAGAAGAGGAGCAAGACCCCCAGTATTGAACTATTTTGAATTCTTGCTAAGTTCTTTGCCAGGTACATCACTGTGGAACATGGTAGTTTTGGGCCCTAGGCCATTGTTCGGCCATTACATCTTCTTTACTTTAGAGACCAAGCGTGGTATAAATTTCACTGGGGTAGGACCGCAAACATAAAATTTATTGAATAAAATTCATTTATTATTTTTAAAGTAGAAGTAAAACAAAGATCAGGAATCGATACAATTAACTTACTCCACCCATCAAAGACACCAAAGGGAAAGAAACACAAACATTAAGCGACCAGACCATAATGAAAATTTAAACAAAGGAAGGCCATAAGGACAGTCACTTTCCCACAAAATGGCCATATGGCCATCCAAAATAAAAAGACACAAGTGATACACACAGTGAGAAACAAACAACAATATAAATAAACCACCACAGAAGAACCACCTTGGAACGGTCAGTGGAAAGATTTCAACTGGGGGGCTTAAATCGATTTTACGTGGCCACAATCCTCGCCTTACTTCCGTTGCGATTTAGACAAATAATCTGTTCAGTCCGCATGAAGGCCTCCTAACTCATCAGTGCAACATCTCCGTGAACACAGATAATCAAAGAACCACAGAGTTGAGACAACGGTGAGGACTCGACAGCAAGAAACCACTGAAATGCTGGAGCAAAAGAAAACCAACAGTTAGACTCCGATGGGCCCGACCAGAGACAGAGCATCAGGCACCAACCAACATTACCTTGAATTAGATCTCTCTAATCCTCAATAAGCCTTTACGTTGGAACCGTTATAGAATCTGAGGCCTGACCCACCGGCGTGCAATTAAAGAGGGAGACAAAGTTGCCAACCGTGATTGGGTTAACTACCATGCATGCAGTCTGTCGTATAACATCCATGTGGTACCCAATCTTTTTATATCGAAGAATGATTTTACGAAATTGGGTGCTGAAGTCATTGCGGTTATATATTTTTCTGAATTTATTTGCTAAGTCACCATAAAATTCGGGTTCCGATAGACCTTGTTGCAGAAGATATTTAAGTCCAATATTGAATTTTGAAATTAAATTAGAATGGCGTCTATAAAATTTTGAAAAGGCTTTGCGTAGTTTATGGTACCGATAACCCTGATTAAGAAGTTTAGCCGTTAATAATTTATTACGAGTGTTGAAGTCAGTTACATGACTACACACTCTAGCAAATCGAATTAACTGTGAAATATAAACGCCATAGGATGGCGCACGAGGAACATCACCATCCAAAAATGGAAAATTTACAATCTCAAAATCAAAGTCATCGCGTTTATCATACATTGTGCACGAAACAAACCCATTTACAATAGATAGATGTAAATCCAAAAACGGGGCCTCGGTATTAGAAGAATTTGCTTTATTTTACTGAAGTTCTGAGCGGTAAATCTGACTGATCAAACCAACGAAATAGGTATTTTTATAAATATTTAATAAATCATCTAAACATCTAGAAGTGGAGCTAAAAGCTTCAATAATATCAGATTGGTTATCAATGGAAAGCGACAGCATGAAGTCTCTTTCATAACAATACAAGAACAGATCAGCCACACGTGGTGCGCAATTCGTACCCATCGGAATACCCACAATTTGTCTAAATAACTAAGTACGGAATCTAATATAAACATTGTCAAGTAGAAAGATGAGGGCATCACACACTTTCTGACATGACCAAAGTGTATAATTCTTATGCTCTTTAGAAGTGAAAAATGCATTTCTGACATTACATGCAAAATAGAGAGAATCTTCTCTGTGAAAAGCCCATTCAATTAAATCATTAAGCTTTTCTTTTATAAGATTATGAGGAAGTGTAGTGTAAAGAGTTGAAAAATCGTAAGTAGACAGACTTGAAGCACGAAAATGTGTGGATTTCAATTTATTTAAAACCTCATTCGAATTTTTTATAGACCAAAACAGATTTCTTCCTGATCTTTCAAAGACTTTATCACAATATTTAATCACATGCGTTTTAATAGCAGTAAGACATGAAGTTAATAATTTAGAAAGTTCAGTGGTAGTGCAAGAGCTAGTATTTGCAATAAACCGAGCTTTGTAAGGTCTTTTATGAAGTTTTGGTAACCAGTATAGCGTAGGAAGCTTGTCTTGGCCTTCGGTAACACACACAGCAAACTTGGTGGCTGAATGACAAATAAGTTTATCTACTATAGTCTCTCTTCAGCTAAAGGCTGAAGTTCATAGGCCTTAGTACCACCAAGCTCCTGCTTAAGCGTGTTAACATAGTGGAGCCGTCACACAACGACGACGTTGTTAGCGGCCTTGTCTGCAGGGGCCAAAACAAACTTCTTATGAAATTCTTGAATACCTAGTTTAAGATGACTTAAAAACGTCTTAAGCTTGGGCGGTAATGAGTTAGTAGTGTGAGAATAGAAAGAAATGCGTTTATTCACTAGTTTTAAAATGCTAAGTTTCCAGTCCTTAAGGGCTTTATGCTCAACATACTCTCGCTTACACCATCGATTACCGAATTCATTCAAGGAAGCAGCGATTTCATCTCTACATTTACTGAAATCAATTTTAGAAGGAAACCGATATTTCGGTCCTTTAGAAATTATATTCCTTATCCTAGAATCAGGAATAATTTTTAAATTGCCAGTTATTACATGACCAGCAGCAGGATAGCAATACACTGAGTTTTTACAATCACATGAATCAGAAGTATTAGTATCAATATCAAGATCTGAAACAAGTTTATTGAAATTAAAAATGATAGATCTAACAGGTTTGTTATATCTATAGCAAATTATATTAAGCCTGCAAAGGGACATAACACCAAGGGATATGGATCCCCGGCTCATTTTCCGGCAATACACCTAGTCGTTGTCTTTGTTTATACAAATTTTCAGTCATCTGGCTTTTTTGGTCATGAGAAATCTGATAAAAACTTTTCAAGAAGGGAAAATTTCAAAAACCTATCGAGTTACATAACTCAAAGAATTATTGACCCTTAGTTTATAGTTTATACTAATTTATTATAGTTCGACTGCGATGAAAGCTTCAGGTCTATTGCATCGCTCTCGAATACCCATTCCAGGCGTTTTCACGCGCTAGAGAGGGAGGCAGTGGCTTTTACACCACTGCTTCCCATTTACACCTTGGTGCAGTTATGTTATGGAACCTTGTCCACACGCCCTCCCCACTTTAGAAATACACTATACATTCAGTGACTGTCCATGTTTAGACGAAGTTTCAGCTTTCTAGCTTTCATAGCTCTTGAGAAATCTGTTACAAAAATTTCAAGACTGGCAAATATTGAAAACTTAACAAGGGACATAACTCCTAGATTTTTTTCCCTTTTGTCAGTATTCTGCTATTACACCTTCCTTATCTTAGAGAAAAAGTGTAGTGTGCGTTTTATGTAAGAAAGCCACGAACATAAAAGTTATTAAGACAAATGCATTTTAATTTTGCAGTCATGAAGGAATCACGGAGTGACGGAAACACGGAGTCACGGAAGGACATGACCAATCTAGTAAAGCCCCTTTTTTTCAAAGCGGAGCTATAAAGACCTGGTCTCTATAGAGAGCCCCATATAAATTCTGACATCACACGACGACTTGTAAACGTAGTTTGACCCTCGACATGACATATGTTATTAGAAAGGGTTATTCTTAGGCAGCTAGGAAAACACCACAGAACTAAATATATGGAGAGTATAAGTTTTTCTGCGTCAGACTAGCTAGTTTCGGGCAATTAGGCCTCAGCAAGTCGATCGAGATAACTTCAATCAAAATATTTTCATTCTAATTTAATTTCATAAAGACAGAAAAAATATGGCCTCTTGAGGGTGAACTTGGTTTTAAAGAAGTTTAATCTGGTGGCATTTTTTACCCGACCTGACCTGTATTCGGACTTCGCCAAGATATCATGAAGACAAACGTGCAGGTAAAATTATACAAGTAGCCTGTAGACAGTGGTCAAGGTTTTTAAAAATGACTTTATTTCAACCCGGTGCCAATATTATTACAGGAACTAATAATCTTCTAAAGTGTTGTGAAGATTGAAGCAATTTTTTTTGCCCCTAGAGATAAAACAAGATTTAAAAGCAATGTAACCAAATGACCTAATAATCGACCGCGACATCATCAAGAAACCTGTGTCCTCCAGCGGGTAAGCAAGGCCGATCTGGAATACGCTCGATGAACGATGCATATACGTCGCATAAAGGATGATCACATTACCTCAGACTGAAATGAGCTAAAACTACTAGGATGCGACCGCCTTGGGATAGTCAGTACATTTTTTTTTTCTGAAGTGGTTTCAACTTTGGTTCAACTACGGAGTTAACGACATTTCGTCATTCAGCGTCAGCTGCAAATCAGTGTCATACCTAATAACAAAAATGCACAGAGGCAAAACGAATGATTTCATTAAAGATTTATTTCCCTTGACGAGAATCCAATCATTCAAATTACCATGAGAAATCATAGCAGCAATTTTGTGGCACCAAGATGGTAATGCATACCTGTGGTAGTATTGTTATCCGTGATCTAAGGTCAAACAATCCAAGCTTGGTAATGTCTTCCCCGTCGATAGTTATCTTTCCTGCGGCTGGTTCCAGAAGCCGAAATATTGACAGTGTCAACGATGATTTACCTGCTCCTGTCCGACCAACGATGCCCACCTATAAAATAAAGAAATTTATCATATGACGTCGTGTCTGAGAGTGTAATAACGTCATGTAATAAATTCGATAATCCACTAGTGGATTAAATATGTAAATTAGCTAGATACGCCCTGTAACGTTACGTGTACGACGTCCTTAACGTCGGCGCGTTTACTAATGGCGGAATATTGACATATTTGTTGAAACATTGTGCATAAAATGTATTTTAATGTCTTATGATAAATAGAATCTTGCACTCGTGTTCATGTATTATTGAATTTATTAAACTCGTTGAGGAAAAGGAATAAAATGCTCGGCAAAGCCTCGCCTTTTATCCCTTTTCCTCAACTCGCTTAATAAATTCAATAATACATGAAGACTCATGTAAGATCCTCTATGTACATAATCAGCACTGATCACATACCAATGTTAGCAACAATCAGGGGTTATTCAGGTCAAGTTTTTCGTGGACTACCTGGTGGATTTCATAGAGGATCCTACATGAGTGTTCATGTATTATTGAATTTATTAAACGAGTTGAGGAAAAGGGATAAAATGCGAGGCTTTGCCGAGCATTTTATTCCTTTTCCTCAACGAGTTTAATAAATTCAATAATACATGAGCACGAATGCAAGATTCTATTTATCATATGACATTTAAAACGCATTTTATTCCCGATTGGTAACAAAAATGTCAATATACCGCCATTAGTAAACGCGACGTCGTTAAGGACGTCGTACATGTAACGTTACGGGACGTATCTACCTAATTTGCATATTAAATCCACTAGTGGATTATCGAAAATATTACATGGCGCTATTACACTCTCAGACGCGACGTCATATGATAAATTAGATTACAGCTACGAGCCTGCATCTTAAATTCACAGTTTTTTTTGTTTTATCTGTTGCAGTTTGTATGTTCTCCTGTGATGGATCATTGGCTGAGTTAGTAACCTTCAGGGGCACCAAATATTTGTGAATTTTTTTTTTCTTCTTTGTTTGTTTGTATTGGAGTTTAACAGCCCAGTCAACACTATTTTTTTAGCGATTCAGTTTACCTATCCAAACTTTTCCTGGACAGGCTTATACCTAAACGGTTAACCAGTACACGAAAGAATGTTGCCGACCCCTGCAGGAATCGAACCCGCGTCCTCCTGATCACCAGTCAGACGCACATCCGACTGAGCTACCGAGGCCGGCTTAAACATCTCTTCTGCAATAAGGTCTATCGGAACCCGAATTTTATGGTGACTTAGTATATAAATTCAGAAAAAATATATAACCGCAATGACTTCAGCACCCAATTTCGTAAAATCATTCTTCGATATAAAAACATTGGGTACAACATGGATGTTATACGACAGACTGCATGCATGGTAGTTAACCCAATCACGGTTGGCAACTTTGCTTCCCTCTTTAATTGCACGCCGGTGGGTCAGGCCTCAGATTCTATGACGGCTCCAACGTAAAGGCTTATTGAGAATTAGAGAGATCTAATTCAAGGTAATGTTTGTTGGTGCCTGATGCTCTGTCTCTGGTCGGGCCCATCGGAGTCTAACTGTTGGTTTTCTTTTGCTCCAGCATTTCAGTGGTTTCTTGCTGTCGAGTCCTCACCGTTGTCTCACCCTCTGTGGTTCTATGATTTTTTTGTGTTCACGGAGATGTTGCACTGATGAGTTAGGAGGCCTTCATGCGGACTGAACAAATTATTTGTCTAAATCGCTACGGAAGTAAGGGCGAGGATTGTGGCCACGTAAAATCGATTTAAGCCCCCCAGTGGAAATCATTCCACTGACCGTTTCAAGGCGATTCTTCTGTGGCGGTTTATTTATGGTGTTGCTTGTTACTTATTGTGTGTATCACTTGTGTCTTGTTATTTTGGATGGCCATTTTGTGGGAAAGTAACTGTTCTTATGGCCTCCCTTTGTTTAGGTTTCCATTATGGTCTGGTCGCTTAATGTTGGTTTCTTTCCCTTTGGTGTCTTTGATGGGTGGAGTAAGTTAATTGTATCGATTCCTGATCTTTGTTTTACTTCTACTTTGTGTGTTGTAAATAATATTAGAATCTAAAGTGAAGATTGTGCCTATAGACTCCATTTAACCACCCCAGTGTTTTCGCTAGTGGCCGTCCTAAGGCGGTAGTTCTAATGTTTTTTATTTTAAATTCAGCTTCGCCGGATTGTCCGACGGGTATTTTCATGTTGTTCGTGCTGTTTGTTATTAATATTGAGGCGGTTCTAACGAGTACCCACAATCTGTATTTTAGAGCAGAAATGTGAAAAATAAGGTTTACCCCCGCAAACCCCCGTTTTCCTATTTAAACGTGGGGTTCTAGGGGGTCAATATTATATAGGCGTGTTTTCGTGATGGTTTTCAGCGAAGCAACAAAAACAGCCTGTTTTATCCGAAATGCTTAAAATAGTTGCAACAGGTTTCAAGCATCTACTCGACTATTTCCGTTGACATACCTTGGCATCCAATCAGGGCCTACATTGTTGAAAAGGGCAGTAAAACAAAACTTACCCGCTAAGCCTAAGGTTCGAAATGGACACCTGCTATGCATATAAAGTGTTATTCCATATATTTCGATGGTTTATTAAATACTGACAATACCTATTTCGATGGTTTGATCAGTCAAATTTACCCCCACATAACTTCAGTTAAATGAAGCAAATTCGTCTGATATCTAGGCCCCGTTTCTGGATTTACACCTATCTATTGCAGATGGTTTTGCTTTCTGCAGCATCTATGATAAACGCCATGATTTGAATTTGAGATTGTAAACTTTCCTTTCTTGGATTGTGATGTTCCTCATGCGGCATTCAATGGCGTTTATATTTCGCAATTAATTCGATTTGCCAGAGTGTCTAATCATGTGACTGACCTCAATACTCGTAATTAATTGTTAACTGCTAAACTTCTGAACTCTGGTCATCGGTATCATAAACAAAGCAAAACCTTTCCTAGATTTTATAGACACCATTCCGGTTTAGATTCAAAATTCAATGTTGGACTTAAATCTCTTCTGCAACAAGGTCTATCGGAACCCGAATTGTATTGTGTTTGTTTGTTTAAATTGAGGTTTAACGACCCGTCAACACTGTATAGGTCATTTGCGAGACGTTGCTTCCAAATTTGTGGGACTTTTACCCGACATTGAGATGAAATAACATCTCAAGCCCTGTCGCCCAATGAAACCAATAGGATTTATAAGCATAGACGGGCAGACTCGCACCGCTTTGCCTGGGCAGGCTTTAATCCGATAGCAGTTTACCAGTACTTGCGTGCGGTCAGTTTCAGCTCTGCGAGGAAGCATCATGCAGCCCATCTATTCTTCAAGCCCCGATGGTCGGGGGCAGGAACTGTATTGTGAATTAGTATACAAATTCAGAAACGTATATACGTGCAATGACTTGAGTACCCAATTTAATAAATTATTCTGCGACATAAAAGATTGGATGCAACATTAATTACACACGACAAACTGCATGCATGGTAGTTAACCCAATCAAGGTTGGCACTTTGCGCACACCAGTGGGTCAGGCCTCAGATTCAATGGCGGTTCCAGGGTAAAGGCTTACTTTGGGAATGTGTGGTAATGTGTGGCGGTGGTAAAACGTCTCCCTGCCCTACATCATAGTGTAGATTATGTTTTCTTGTCCTTTGGGATCATTGATTCCATTGTGGAATTTTGAAAATATCTGAGGGTCACTGATGAGGCCTAATTGGCTGAAACTAGCTAGTCTGGCCCAGAAAACATGTACACTCCATATTTTTCACTTCTGTGGTGTATTCCTTGCTTCCAAAGGATAACCCTTTTATAGAACATATTTAACTTCACTACAGCTGGTGTGTGGGAATGTGTGGCGGCGGTAAAACGTCTTCCTGCCTTACATCATAGTGTAGATTATGTTTTCTTGTCCTTTGGGATCATTGATTCCATTGTGGAATTTTGAAAATATCTGAGGGTCACTGATGAGGCCTAATTGGCTGAAACTAGCTAGTCTGGCCCAGAAAACATGTACACTCCATATTTTTCACTTCTGTGGTGTATTCCTTGCTTCCAAAGGATAACCCTTTTATAGAACATATTTAACTTCATTACAGCTGGTGTGTGGGAATGTGTGCCGGCTGTTAAACGTCTCCCTGCCCTACATCATAGTGTAGATTATGTTTTCTTGTCCTTTGGGATCATTGATTCCATTGTGGAATTTTGAAAATATCTCAGGGTCAATGATGAGGCCTAATTGGCTGAAACTAGCTAGTCTGGCCCAGAAAACATGTACACTCCATATTTTTCACTTCTGTGGTGTATTCCTTGCTTCCAAAGGATAACCCTTTTATAGAACATATTTAACTTCACTACAGCTGGTGTGGTGGAATGTGTGGCGGCGGTAAAACGTCTCCCTGCCCTACATCATAGTGTAGATTATGTTTTCTTGTCCTTTGGGATCATTGATTCCATTGTGGAATTTTGAAAATATCTGAGGGTCACTGATGAGACCTTATTGGCTGAAACTAGCTAGTCTGGCCCAGAAAACATGTACACTCCATATTTTTCACTTCTGTGGTGTATTCCTTGCTTCCAAAGGATAACCCTTTTATAGAACATATTTAACTTCACTACAGTTGGTGTGTGGGAATGTGTGCCGGCTGTAAAACGTCTCCCTGCCCTACATCATAGTGTAGATTATGTTTTCTTGTCCTTTGGGATCATTGATTCCATTGTGGAATTTTGAAAATATCTCAGGGTCACTGATGAGACCTAATTGGCTGAAACTAGCTAGTCTGGCCCAGAAAACACATTTTCACTCCATATTTTTCACTTCTGTGGTGTATTCCTTGCTTCCAAAGGATAGCCCTTTTATAGAACATATTTAACTTCACTACAGCTGGTGTGT
This sequence comes from Lucinisca nassula, assembly GCA_963580285.1. Taxonomy (NCBI): domain Eukaryota; kingdom Metazoa; phylum Mollusca; class Bivalvia; order Lucinida; family Lucinidae; genus Lucinisca; species Lucinisca nassula. The sequence goes on along the minus strand of OY757013.1, from coordinate 173,476,329 downwards.
GGGAATGTGTGGCGGCGGTAAAACGTCTCCCTGCCCTACATCATAGTGTAGATTATGTTTTCTTGTCCTTTGGGATCATTGATTCCATTGTGGAATTTTGAAAATATCTCAGGGTCAATGATGAGGCCTAATTGGCTGAAACTAGCTAGTCTGGCCCAGAAAACATGTACACTCCATATTTTTCACTTCTGTGGTGTATTCCTTGCTTCCAAAGGATAACCCTTTTATAGAACATATTTAACTTCACTACAGCTGGTGTGTGGGAATGTGTGGCGGCGGTAAAACGTCTCCCTGCCCTACATCATAGTGTAGATTATGTTTTCTTGTCCTTTTGGATCATTGATTCCATTGTGGAATTTTGAAAATATCTGAGGGTCACTGATGAGGCCTAATTGGCTGAAACTAGCTAGTCTGGCCCAGAAAACATGTACGCTCTATATTGTTCATTTCTGTGGTGTATTCCTTGCTTCCAAAGGATAACCCTTTTATAGAACATATTTAACTTCACTACAGCTGGTGTGTGGGAATGTGTGGCGGCGGTAAAACGTCTCCCTGCCCTACATCATAGTGTAGATTATGTTTTCTTGTCCTTTGGGATCTTTGATTCCATTTTGGAATTTTGAAAATATCTGAGGGTCACTGATGAGACCTAATTGGCTGAAACTAGCTAGTCTGGCCCAGAAAACATGTACACTCCATATTTTTCACTTCTGTGGTGTATTCCTTGCTTCCAAAGGATAACCCTTTTATAGAACATATTTAACTTCACTACAGCTGGTGTGTGGGAATGTGTGGCGGCGGTAAAACGTCGCCCTACCCTACATTATAGTGTAGATTATGTTTTCTTGTCCTTTGGGATCATTGATTCCATTGTGGAATTTTAAAAATATCTGCGGATCAATGATGAGGCCTAATTGGCTGCAACTAGCTAGTCTGGCCCAGAAAACATGTACACTCCATATTTTTCACTTCTGTGGTGTATTCCTTGCTTCCAAAGGATAACCCTTTTATAGAACATAATTAGAATTAAAATTAAACTTTACGCAATGTTGGCTGGTACTGGATGCTCTGACTCTGGTCGGGCCCACCGGTGGCTAACTGTTGGTTTTCTTTTGCTTCTGCATTTCAGTTATTTCTTCCTGACATGTCCTCACCGGTTTTCTGGTTGTTTGAATTTTGTGGATTCGGAGATGTTGCACTGATGAGTTTGGAAGCCTTTATGTGGGCTGAACAAATTATTCATCGGGTCGCGACGGTAGTGAGGGCTAGGATTGCGGCAACGTTAAATCGATAACCCTCCCCATACCCACACACACAGTGAAATTCTTATCATTGACCGTTCCAAGGCGGTACTTCAGTCGCGGATTATATTTGTTAAAAAGAAGTGAGGGCAATGATCAGGAATCGATACAATTAACCAACATCTACCAGCAGTGACACCAAAGGGAAAGAAACACAAACATGGAATAACCAGACTGGCCGGTGTAGCACATTTCAGTACTGGTCATGAACAGACTCAATAAAACCGAGTCTGCTATTTCGTTTATTCTTTGCTTCCAAAGGATCTAACTATTCAGAACTTATTTATCTTCACTGCAGCTGGTGCTGTGCCGTGTGGCGGCGGTAAAAAGTCTCCCCGTACATCCATCATAGTGCAGATTATATTTTCTTGTCCTTTGGGATCATTGAGTTCATTTAGAATCATTTTGAAAATAGAGTTCTGCTTAATCCGGTGCTGGGGGGCGTTGCCGGTGTAGCACATTTCAGTACTGGTCATGAACAGACTCAATAAAACCGGGTCTGCTATTTTCGTTTTTTCTTTGCTTCCAAAGGATCTAACTATTCAGAACTTATTTAATGGAAACATCAATAGTGGAAAGCCAAAATCAGTTATTGTCCCACAAAATGGCAAACTGGCTATCCAAAACAAAATAATATAAGCGAAACACACACTCAAAGTCAAACCATAACAAAAATAAACCGCGACAGAAGAACCGTCTTGGAACGGTCAGCGAAACGTACCCTACCAGGGGGTTTAAATCGATTTTACGCAACTGCAATCCTCGCCTTACTTCTGTCGCGATTTAGAATAATAATTTACCTAACTTACCAGTACAACATCTCTGAGAACACAAAAATCAAACAACCAGAATGAAAACAAGACAGTCAAAATGACCCTGTATCGCTCACCTGTGGACCAGAAGACCATAAGGGATGTTTAGAAAAAAAAAGAAACTGCGATAAAAGGCAAGGCATGTTTGTTAACCGGACTGATATAAATATCTTCACATATCAAGTTGTCAACACAGTTGTATATCAGTTGAACCCTTATTCATATTTGGCCCCAAGGCTATAGTTTGAATATCTAGGTACAGGTCTACTAGAAAAGCTTCATACCAAATATCAAAGACCTGGGCCTTGTGGTTTAAGAAAAGAGGATGTTCATTGATTTCCCCTTTATAAGTAAGTTACTATAAACCATCTGTTCAAAACTTAGGGACTTATCATGAAAAGCATGTCAAAAATTGGCATTTTCAGAAATCAAAGGGAAATAAAAAGGTTGACCTCACCAGTATTTTTAACTCATCCAAGCTTTTATCCTTGACTTACTTGTTTGTTTATTATTAGAAGATCCAATCAAAACTGAAGGGGCTACCATGATGACGAGGCCAAAAACCGGTACATGCATTTTTATGCAATCAAAAGGACGTAACTCTATGATATCAAAGCATCGCGGGCAATATAAAAATTCTTCGGCCCAGGTCCATCTGGGTTTGCAGAAATAAATAGGTTGCATGATGCTTCCACGCAGAGCTGAAACCAACCCGCACACGAGTACTTGTAAACGGCTTAGAGTATCTAAGCCTGCACAGGCAAAGCGGTGCGAGTCAATAAATATAGTCTCTAGAGCGATGACAATGTTTTTCTAAAAATAGTCAAAGTGATCTTAACGTTGAGCCCAGGACCCCGAATTCGAACTGGCTCCAGATATAATCATTTTCAACATTTAAATAAAGCTATAGCAACTTTCATCAATAAATGTAGGCACTAGAGCGATGACAAAGCTTTTCGAAAAATAGCCACAGTGACCCTGGCCTTGACCTTAGGCGCCCCTCCAGTCAAACTTGCTTGAGATATTAGCATATCCAACATATGTATGAAGTTCCATTGAAATATATCAATAAATAAAAGCACTAGAGCAGTGTAAATGGTTTTCTAGAAATAGCAACAGTGACTATGACCTTGAGCCGAGGACCATGAAAGTCAAACTCAATCGAGATATTGTCACAAGGAATATTGCTGGAAGCTATATTGAAATCGGTGAAGAAATGTAGATGCTAGAGATGCCAGAAAAATATATAACCGCAATGACTTCAGCACCCAATTTCGTAAAATCATTCTTCGATATAAAAGATTGGGAACAGCATAAATGTTATACAACAGACTGCATGCATGGTAGTTACCCAAATCACGGCTGACAACTTTGCTTCCCTCGTTAATTACACGCCGGTGGGTCAGACCTACGATTGTATGACGGTTCCAGCGTAAAGGCTGACTGAGAATTAGAGCGATCTAATCCAATGTAACGTTGGTTGGTGCCTAATACTCGGTTTCTGGTTGGGTCCATCGGAGTCTAACTGTTGGGTTTCATTTGCTCCGGCATTTCAGTGGTTTCTTGCTGTCGAGTCCTCACCGTTGTTTCATCTCTGTGGTTGTTTGATTTTTTTAACGTTCACGGACATGTTGCACTGATGAGTTAGGTGGCCTTCAAATTATTTGTCTAAATCGCGACGGAAGTAAGGGCGAGGATTGTGGCCAAGTAAAATCGATTTAAGCCCCCTAGTGGAATTCGTTTCCGCTGACCGTTGCAAGGCGTTTCTTCTGTTGCAGTTTATTTTTGTTATGGTTTGTCTTTCGGTGTTTGTGTCGCTTATATTATTTTATTTTGGATACCTAAATGGCCATTATGTGGGAAAGTAACTATCCTTTTGGCTTTCCGCTGTTGACGTTTCCATTAGGGTCTATTGTTTCATGTTTGTGTTTCTGTCCCTTTGGTGTCTCTGAGTGGAGCTGTGGGTTAATTGTATCGATTCCTGATCATTGTCTCCACTTCTATTTTGAGGGAAATTAGAAAAGGACTATGTGAGGAATATTCCTGTGAAGGTTGATTACAATTGGCCAAGTAGTTTAGGAGAAGAAGATGTTCAAAGAAAAAAGTCAACGCACGGACGCGCGACGGACACAGGGCCATAACATTAAGCCCCGCTGGCCTTTGGCCAGTGGAGCTAAAATCATTCTGGTAAAGTTTCATGAGGATTGGAGCAATTCTGTGGTCTCTAGAGTATGGACAATTGTTTAAAGCTATTTGTCCTTGTGAGCTACTTTTGTTCTGATGTGACCTATATTCAAACTTGACCGAGATATCATGAAGACCAGCGTTCTAGTAATGTTTCATACAAATTGAAGCATAAGTGGCCTCTAGAAGGTAAACAAGAATTTACTGACCATTCTAGGCCGTCTTTCTTTTGCAGTGTCTTATTTGTTATTTGACTTTGTGCTGTTGGTTCATGTTTCGTCTCATTTTGTGTGTGCCTCAGTGAAGGCTGCGTTCTTCGATTGTGACTATTCCAGAGAGACCTTCTCTTGCTAGTTTTAAGCAATTTCACTTAGTGACCTAGTTTTCACCTAACGTGACAGGATTCGTATTCGAAATTGACACAAATAACATCAAGACAACACATGAAGATAAAAGTAAAATTCTGGCCTCTAAAGGGTCAGTGAGGTTTTAAAGACCTAGTGACCTAGTTTAAGACCAAACTTAGCCCATATTCGAACTAAATCGAGAGATTATCAAAACAAATATTCTGATCCAGATGCATGATGATATTGCAAACTTGTGGCCTCTAAAGGCTAAACAAAGTTTTAAAGCGATTTGACCTTGTGACCTAGTTATTAATTTGACATGTTCAATTTCAAGACAATACCTTACTGAGATATCATCAAAACTAACGTTCTGGTTTAGTTTCTTGAAGATTGAAGAAAATTCGTGTCCTCTAAAGGGCGAACAAGGTTATAAAAGAATTTGACCTCGTGACCTAAGTCCTAGAGCGTGAACATGGTAGTCAAGAAATCTGACCCGGTTTTTGACCCGACATGTTCATTTTAATGTAAGATCTAGATATGCACAGGACACACATTTTGCTAAAGTGTCATAAAGATTGAAAAAACTTCGGCCTCTAGTGCATACATGTGGCAGTATTATAGATCTATTTACCTTCTTCCCGGGCTGAACTGAAACACTTATGTTATTCAGTACGCAGTCTAAACCCTCTCTATACCTCACAGAGTATGCGCTCAAGTCAATCTTTCCGGACTCTGGCCAACCGGGTGAGGGATGCCGTTTAGTGTACAAAGGAGCCTGAAATGTATCAGAAGTATTTGTTAGTTCGACTTTTATTTTAAAAGCTAACTAGAGCTGTCAGTGAAACTGACCGAGCCCTGGCAGTGCCACCAGAGGAGTTTTTTTTTCAAAGAGCCATAACTAAGAGTATTGTAGCTGGAGCTACGCAACTTGCCATGTAATCGTGTAATGATATTGTGACCTTATATCTAAAGTTTGAATTTGATGCATTTGACAGTTTGTGGAATCGATTTGCCCCCCCCCCCCCCCCCGGTGGGATTCTTTCCACTGGCCGTTCCAGGGCGGTTCTTCCGTGGCGGTTTATTTATGTTGTTGTTTGTTACTACTCACTGTACGTGTCGCTTGTGTCTTTTTGTTTTGGGTGGCCATTTGGCCGTTTTGTGGGAGGGTGGCTGTCCTTGTGGCCATCCTTTGTTTAGGTTTCCATTATGGTCTGGTCGCTTCATGTTTGTGTTTCTTTCCCTTTGGTGTCTTTGATGGGTGGAGTAAGTTAATTGTATCGATTCCTGATCTTTGTTTTACTTCTACTTTGTAAGTTATGAATAAAAAACAAAAGGGTATTACTTTATTGCAACTGTCAATAACTTGAGATTTATTTTCAAGGTTTTGAAATTAAGATGAAAACAAAAGGAAAAACACCTGATTTTTTGTTTGTCAAAAGGCAACATCTCTCAGAGTATATAAGTTAGAGCTAAGTAACTTGCCATGAAATTGTTTAATGTTGTTGTGAGCTTACGTTTAAAGGTTGAAGATGATGCATTTCAAGGTTTGTAAGTTATAAAGAAAAACATGGAAAATGTTGATGGACAGACGGTCAGATGTACAGATGGGCAGACAGATGGACGGACGGATGGACGGACGGACGGACGGACAGACAGAACATTACTTTAGGGCAACTGTCAATAACTATAGGAAGTATCATTTGAATATCTATAGCGGTTTTAAAATAAAGATGAAAAAAGACGAAAAAAGCTGAATTTTTAAAGGGCCATAGCTCTGAGAGTATTGAAGCTACAGTTATGCTACTTGTCATAAAATTATGTAATGATAATGAGACCATATATTTAAGGTTTGAAGTTGATAGGTTTGATGGTTTTTAAGTTATTAAAAAAACATGAAAATTGTGGACATTTTTAAGTTTTTCAAAGGGCCACAACACTGAGAGTATTGTAGCTAGAGTTACGTAACTTGCCATAAAATTGTGTAATGATAGTGTGACCTTATATTTAAAGTTTGAAGTTGATGTGTCTTACGGTTTGTAAGTTATTAAGAAAAAACATAAACATGTGGACGGATGGACGAACAGACGGACAGACAGGATGATTACTATACGGCACCCGCAAATAAATTTGCGGGGCCCTAATGAACAAGTGCTAACCGAAAATTCAAGTTTACCTGACCAACAACAGTATGCGTATTCACATCACCAAATCTTCCCCAAGTATTATCATGTCTATCCAAGTAATTATCATTTCTTTCCCAGTAAATATCATTGAATGCGTTGCATTATTTTCATTGGCGTCTTGAAAAGCTCAGGCAGGCCTGTGCATAAGCACAGAGTTGCCACAGCCTCTGCTGTTCGCATATATGTAGTGGAGACTTGCGGTAGCATCTTTCCTGAGTGACCTGTTTCTTACTACCAGTAAGAATTCATGTGCCAAGCATTATTTTGTTGTGCATGTGCATTTGAGGGACCTTTATGAAGGAAAGGCGTGGGCTCTTTTCTTTTAGGTTGCGTGAAATATTCGTAGCTACGGATCATATTAGTCTGAAATTAAGCGAATAATGAGCCAAGCATTTCTTTGTCGAGTATGTCATTTTGTGGTTCTGTGGTTTTTGTTGTACCCGAACCAATTAAGTTTAATAGATAATATGCAAACTGTTCTTAGACATGAAAAAAACTTCAAGAATGTTATGTAAAACTTATGTTTTCGATTGTGTTGTATGATTCATAATATACAGCATTCAAACTGATTTTCAAATGTGTTCAGGTACATGTATATAACAAGTACACAGGGTAGCGCAAAAAGGTTTCAATATTTGTTACTGTCCTGTTTTAGGGACACTAGTAACAGATGGGTTAATCAATTATTTGTTTGTTAATATCAATATAGTCGGATGTGCAGTTTATTCAGAGTGTTCACTCGTCGAGAATGGTTTTTAGCATGAGCTCATGTGTTTGCGATGCCTATATTGAGGGATATATCTTATCTCGTAAAACACAACCGCTGAGTTAAACTGACAAATTTCTTTCATACCGACAGATGGTTTCAAAATAACTGTTTTTACCGATCAACCACTCCTGCCAATAAGAAATCTGTGACTATAACGGGCCTTATCCTGTCATTCAAAACACTAGTTTCTGTCTAATCCATAGGACAGGACTTGAAATAGTTTAGAAGAGCTGGTATCACGCAAACATGACAATATAATTATGACCTCTTGAACACCGCTTTTATATAGTAAAACCAGGGTTTACGGGGGTAAATTAAAATATTTTATCATATGACGTCGCGTCTGAGAGTGTAATAACGTCATGTATTATTTTCGATAATCCACTAGTGGATTAAATATGCAAATTAGCTAGATACATCCCGTAACGTTACATATACGACGTCCTTAACGACGTCGCGTTTACTAATGGCGGAATATTGATATTTTTGTAAACAATCTAGAATAAAATGCGCTTTAAATGTCATATGATAAACAGAATCTTGCATTCGTGCTCATGTATTATTGAATTTATTAAACGCGTTGAGGAAAAGGGATAAAATGCTCGACAAAGCCTCGCATTTTATCCCTTTTCCTCAACTCGTTTAATAAATTCAAAAATACATGAACACTCATGTAAGATCCTCTATAAGTAAGAGAAACGATCAGGATCTAAGACAATAAGATCCCAAATTCTTCTCACAATATCACTAGGGAAAGAAGTCGAAACTTGAATGACGACAGTAAACAAAATGGACAACAGATTAATCGAGTCAGCAACAGGTGGTGACTCAGAATTTCTAAACCTAACTAAAAAGGAGCAATATACATAATAGGGGGAACAGAATTACCAACATGACAGACATTTAACTAGAAGGCAAACGTAAATAAAAAGAACAACCAACAAGGGGGAAGAATCAGAATCATCAACGTAACAACATATATGATAAGGGAAATAATCAGAACCACTAACACAAATCATGAAGAACCACAGTAAAATCACCGACTTAGAACGGTCAGTAACAATAACTCGTGTTAGTTAAGTTAGCTTTATAGGGGACCCTCACTTCGACTGTGGTTCAACCAAGTATTTGGTCTAGTTGTTTCATGTTTGTGTTTCTTTCCCTTTGGGCTTTCCCTGACTGGAGCTGTGGGTTAATTGTTACTGTCATTCCTGGTCATTGCCTTTACTTCTATTTTAAAGTTTACAGGCAACAAAAACTGTCTCCGAAACATATACAATTCCACTTCTTCCCATAATAAAGCTTGCGCAAACAAATCTAAACTTGACGACGTAAATTTGGTCAATGTCAAGTCACAGTCATCATGTCAAGAAATTACATGATTAGAAAAGGAACGTTGGGAGCAAACAACGAATCCTACACAGATTTTGTAGAGTTTCGAACAAAAATTCGGAAACAGTTTATATGCTCTAAAGCCCGATTCAGTATAAAGAGGATCGCTAATGAGGTTTATTTTGTGGCCTTTTCTGTGTCATTCTGTCGTGGTTTATTTTTGATATGGCTTACCTTTCGAATGTGTGTATCGCTTATGGATAGTCAATTGGCCATTTTGTGGGAAAGTAACTAGCCTTTTGGCTTTCCACTAGTGATGTTTCCATTAGAGTTTAGTTGTTTCATGTTTGTGTTTCTTTCCCTTTGGTGTCTTTGAGGTAGTAAGTCAATTGTATCGATTCCTGATCTTTGTTTTACTTCTACCTTTCAATTCTATTTTAATGAAATGTGTGCCATCTTATACCGACAACAAATTGTAGAAAGCCATGGATTTAGGTTAAATATGTTCTATAAAAGGGTTTGTATTATTTTCTTGCACCGGGAAAGAGTTATTTAACATGTTGCAGGTGTCTGAGTTTTGTTTGTTTGAATTGACGGTTAACGTCCCCGTTAACACTATTTAGGTCATGCTGGAGACTTTGCTTCCAATTTTGTGGGACTTTTTCCCGACACTGAGATGAAATGATATCTCAAGCCCTGTCGACCAACAAAACCAAACGGCTTATATCCATCGGTCGGTACGACTCACACCACATTTCCTGTTTCTTAGTAACTACGAATGTACACTCAAATTATCAATCTCACCTCTATTTGACAGCCAAAGCCCCGACTTACATTTGCCATGGTGCACTACAATAATATATACATTACAAAAGCAAGCCTATACAAACACATTGTAAATTTTACCGCCGAAAAACGAATATTTTAAAATGAAAATTAAGGGTATTTCTTATTCATTACGCTAACAAACCCGTGCGACATAGTGCATTTTTCACATCACCAACATGGCTACTTTTCGGATGAAATTCCATGACATTTTTCTTGTTAAAACTAAAAATATAGGTTGTGGGTGCTCGCTAGAACCGCCTGATTGAGGCGGTTCTAACGAGTACCCACAACCTTGGTCTTGGAGTAAAAATAAGAAAAATATTGTCTAAATCGCGACGGAAGTAAGGGCGAGGATTGTGGCCAAGTAAAATCGATTTAAGCCCCCTAGTGGAATTCGTTTCCGCTGACCGTTGCAAGGCGTTTCTTCTGTTGCAGTTTATTTTTGTTATGGTTTGTCTTTCGGTGTTTGTGTCGCTTATATTATTTTATTTTGGATACCTAAATGGCCATTATGTGGGAAAGTAACTATCCTTTTGGCTTTCCGCTGTTGACGTTTCCATTAGGGTCTATTGTTTCATGTTTGTGTTTCTGTCCCTTTGGTGTCTCTGAGTGGAGCTGTGGGTTAATTGTATCGATTCCTGATCATTGTCTCCACTTCTATTTTGAGGGAAATTAGAAAAGGACTATGTGAGGAATATTCCTGTGAAGGTTGATTACAATTGGCCAAGTAGTTTAGGAGAAGAAGATGTTCAAAGAAAAAAGTCAACGCACGGACGCGCGACGGACACAGGGCCATAACATTAAGCCCCGCTGGCCTTTGGCCAGTGGAGCTAAAATCATTCTGGTAAAGTTTCATGAGGATTGGAGCAATTCTGTGGTCTCTAGAGTATGGACAATTGTTTAAAGCTATTTGTCCTTGTGAGCTACTTTTGTTCTGATGTGACCTATATTCAAACTTGACCGAGATATCATGAAGACCAGCGTTCTAGTAATGTTTCATACAAATTGAAGCATAAGTGGCCTCTAGAAGGTAAACAAGAATTTACTGACCATTCTAGGCCGTCTTTCTTTTGCAGTGTCTTATTTGTTATTTGACTTTGTGCTGTTGGTTCATGTTTCGTCTCATTTTGTGTGTGCCTCAGTGAAGGCTGCGTTCTTCGATTGTGACTATTCCAGAGAGACCTTCTCTTGCTAGTTTTAAGCAATTTCACTTAGTGACCTAGTTTTCACCTAACGTGACAGGATTCGTATTCGAAATTGACACAAATAACATCAAGACAACACATGAAGATAAAAGTAAAATTCTGGCCTCTAAAGGGTCAGTGAGGTTTTAAAGACCTAGTGACCTAGTTTAAGACCAAACTTAGCCCATATTCGAACTAAATCGAGAGATTATCAAAACAAATATTCTGATCCAGATGCATGATGATATTGCAAACTTGTGGCCTCTAAAGGCTAAACAAAGTTTTAAAGCGATTTGACCTTGTGACCTAGTTATTAATTTGACATGTTCAATTTCAAGACAATACCTTACTGAGAGTTTTGTTTGTTTGAATTGACGGTTAACGTCCCCGTTAACACTATTTAGGTCATGCTGGAGACTTTGCTTCCAATTTTGTGGGACTTTTTCCCGACACTGAGATGAAATGATATCTCAAGCCCTGTCGACCAACAAAACCAAACGGCTTATATCCATCGGTCGGTACGACTCACACCACATTTCCTGTTTCTTAGTAACTACGAATGTACACTCAAATTATCAATCTCACCTCTATTTGACAGCCAAAGCCCCGACTTACATTTGCCATGGTGCACTACAATAATATATACATTACAAAAGCAAGCCTATACAAACACATTGTAAATTTTACCGCCGAAAAACGAATATTTTAAAATGAAAATTAAGGGTATTTCTTATTCATTACGCTAACAAACCCGTGCGACATAGTGCATTTTTCACATCACCAACATGGCTACTTTTCGGATGAAATTCCATGACATTTTTCTTGTTAAAACTAAAAATATAGGTTGTGGGTGCTCGCTAGAACCGCCTGATTGAGGCGGTTCTAACGAGTACCCACAACCTTGGTCTTGGAGTAAAAATAAGAAAAATATTGTTTACCCCCGTAAACCCCAGTTTTCTATATATAATGTGGGGTGTAAGGGGTATTCATTTCACGGACTGGTTCACGTCATGTCTGCTCAATATATAGATTGTGGGTACACGTTAAAACCGCCTCATCGAGGCGTTTCTAACGAGTACCCAGAATCTATATTTTAGAGCAGAAATAAGGAAAATAGGGTTTACCCCTGCAAAACCTGGTTTTACAATACAAAAGTGGGGATCAGAGGGGTCAGAATTATACAGGCGTGTTTTCCTGATGATCTTTACCTCCCTCAAATGTAAATCTTACATCTGTGTGACAGACAAAACGCAGATCTACATCTTCAATACTGTACTAAAGTAATAAGTTAATCTTACCTCCTTGTCCGATTGTCTTTATACCGGAGTGCTTCTAGTTTCTAACACTGATCTATATAGTAATAAAACACCTTCAGAGGAGGCAAGCTTTCACAATTTTATCCCCGGTATAAATAGGCACCTGCTTTGTAAGAAAACGGTGTACTGCACAGAGCAGGCCCCTTTTTCAGACGGCCGCGATAACCCTGGAGGGAGGTATTTGCTTTTTACAAGTGTTTGGGGCCACAACTTCAATTATCTACCTTGACAGATTATCCATTTTTTATAGGTTTTTCTTTCCCTTTGGTGTCTCTGATGGGAGCTGTTGGTTATTTGTATCGATTCCTGAGCCATGCATTCACTTCTATTTTATAATTTAGATCTGCCAGTTGTGTTAGAGGGTCGACTCTTGAGCTTTCAACCGAGCGGTCCAGGCCCGAATGCCTCTACAGGCAGGAATTGCTTTTTCATCTATGCTTCTTTTCTCTCTTACGGCTTTCATATCGTAGTATGAGTAAAAATGGCATACTATGGGCTAGATGTATCGGTTCCCCTTAAATAGAACAACATACATATTAGTACTAATGGGCCGACCTTCTTTTCTCTCGGCTACACTTGGGCCAAAGAACATTACCTCTGTCGGGTTGCTTGAATATTGGTCTATCCTCTCCATGCTGACGACATTGTTTTCAAGATGAGTGACATTGCTTATTACCCATTCTAAACAAAAACATATCTGCAGAGAAAGATAAAGTAGATTTAGACTGGGTTATGCTATCGCACTGCCAAAAGCGAAAATTTATCACGCTAAAAAGTCCGTGTAATGAGCACCCATTCAAAATGGGCTTTACGGGGGATTTCATTATTTTCCTTCTTTCTGTTCCAAAACATAGGTTGTGGGTACTCCTTAGAACCAATGAGGCGGTTCTAGTGATCACCCAAAACCTATCTTTGGTGTATAATTAAGGAAGATATCATTGATTTTCATCATAAAAATAACCAATTTGGAGATATGAAAGAATGGACTATGTCACACGGATGTATTACCGTAATGAATACATTTTCAGGAATTATTTATTATTTTTCTTTTTTTATTTTTTAAAGAAATGTCTGCATTTCATGCAGATGGAGGAGTCATGCATCAAGCCATGCTTTCTACAGCATCCGATGCTGAGTGTTTGCCTATGTCCTACATATTTTGAAGCTACCGTTCTGGTTTCTTAATATTCTGAGAGATTCCCTTTTTCGCGCCTTGTAGATTCGTAAGGGACAGCCTGCGATAATGCTCTCACAATTCGTACGGGGACTTCCAGATATGACTGACGAGGCTTCAAAAATACCAAAAAAAATAGGTGATTGTAACCGATTTATAATTTAAGTCAACATGGGAACTAAGCAATGCTATTCTCAACAACGTTTTCTTCATCAGAACAGACATGTATGAACAATCGGTCGATTTTTATTTTCATTTCTCCCGGTGGAAGGCACTTTCAGCCATACGGGCTTTGCAATCTTATCTAGAACGTCAAACAAGGCCAAAGGTGAATTACATCAATTTTGAAATAAATAAGCTGCAAAATCACCGCAGGGCTTAAATATGTGACTTACAAGGCCCGATTACCCCTAAGGGGAATATTACCTCTTATGTGGACAAGAAAAAACAACTGATGGGTGTCTGATTACAATTCGCTTCTTCATTCAATAACCCACTTAGCAGTAAATCAAAGACCTGAAGGCACTCCTGTCGTTCGGTAGACTGCAAATACTGTTAAATATATTCCGAACGATATTGCCCGTTGTTAACTGAGAATAAAATGTATCCACATCCATGCGCTCGTACGAATAACTATATAAAAAGGCATAGCCGGCACTAGAGGGCGTGACTGGTGTTTCACATTTCAGAACTGGTCATGAACCGACTCAATAAAACCGAGTCTGCTATTTTCGTTTGTTTTGGTGTATTCTTTGCTTCCGGGGGATCTAACTATTCAGAACTTATTTATCCCTTGGAAGTATAGAATATACAATATAACTTAAAAACTTTAAAAAAACTTGAGTGTACAGCTGTCTGGGCGAGACTTAACTAGTTTCGGGCTATTAAGATCATCAGTGACCCTTACGTATTTCAAGGTTCCACAATGGAATCACAAGAGAATATAAACTGCACTATTATGAAGGGCAGGGAGACTTTATACATTCCCTTTACACCAGCTGTAGTGGCGTTAATTTAAAATGTGTTCTACAAAAAGGGTTATCCTTTGGAAGGAAAGAATACACCAAAGAACTTACATATATGGAATAAACAGTTTTCTGGTCCAGACAAGCTAGTCTCGGCATGAAACACGAATGTATTACATTTTAATGTATTTATCTGATACCCTCGTACACTAAAATACATATTAAATGAACCACACACCCAACAGTTGACTTCTGCTGTCCAAATAAGGGGTAATATTCCCCTCAAAAGTCATAAACAATATATTTAAGCCTCAGAAACAAATCCTGCGGATATCTTGCAGCTTCTGCAGATTCAACATGTTCAAAATACATTTTACTTAGCATGTAAGATAAGCTTTACATAGCCTGGGTAGATGAAAATGCCCTCATTCGGCAATAGAAAACACGTCAAAGCAGGAATATTTTACTTCCTTCCTCCAGGATAAATTTGATTGAAGATCGACAGCTTTTCACGTCCATACCTATCTTTTCTGAAGCAGAAATGAAACTGTTGAGAATAGTTTTGCCCGATTTTTTCAAATATGTTTACAAAGTTGACTAAAACTCATAAAATCGGGAACACCCACCTATGTGTTGACATTTTTAAGCCTCGTAAGTCATCACCGGAAGGTCTCGTAAGAATTGTGAGTGCGTAATCGCCGTCTAACCCCAACGAGTCTGCCAGGCGTGTTATTAGAATATTTTTGTCGCTGGTTAAAACACAGTAGTCTATTCATATTTTTGCATCAAAGACTTGCTTAGGCTAACAAGCTTGCTCTTTTGAAAACGAAAGCTTAAGCAAAGTTAACTAATCTGCAAGTAAGGCGTAACTATACCAAATTTAGTGAACAGAGGCCTTTCTGATATTTAAATATGTTCTATAAAAGGGTTATCCTTTTAAACCTCATCAGTGTGTCTCAACCCCAAAGTTCTGAAACCGAAACGGATGATGGACAAGACCCGGCAAACACAGCACACACCCCTCCGAGCACACACCGACAGACGTAGCTCATAAGACAGGTCAACTTGAGGCATCAGGCAAGAGACGCCTACCCTATGACTTATAGGCGTCCCCCAAGCTTAAACATCATTTAGTACGTAATAAATATATAACTGGAATGTTTTAAACTGATGCAACAATTCAAAGAGGGCATCAGCACCACTTATACATTAGGCATGCACCTGCACATCTACCATCAAAACAGCATTCATTTCACCAGAGGTATTAATTTATATTTTTGTAAGCGGTAATTAAATGGAAAACATATGTGTTCGAAGAGTACAAACGGGTTTATTAACGGATTGGTTCAAATTTCATTCAAAACATATAGTTATACTTTCATGCAAGCACTGTTCAATAACAGAGATATGACCGCCTGAATGGGCCCCGATCCCAGCATACACAATACATCAAACCACTGTGCATGTGTGTACCAGGTTTCAACTTTGAAACCCTTACAGCTCTTCTGGCTAGTTTGACAAAAATTTCCAATAATTGAAAATTGTGGAACCTATCAAAAATTAATCAACTGACTGTTCCTGTGTATACCAAGTTTTAACTTTAATTCCTATATAAATCCAAGATTGAGTAATGGGACATTGGCCCTGAATCCGATACACATTACATCAACCTACAGTTCATGTGTGTACCGGGTTTCAACCATTCTGATTTAATTTCAAAATTCAATATTGGACTTAAATCTCTTCTGCAACAAGGTCTATCGGAACCCGAATTTTATGGTGACTTAGTATATAAATTCAGGAAAATATATAACCGCAATGATTTCAGCACCCAATTTCGTAAAATCATTCTTCGATATAAAAAGATTGGGTACAACATGGATATTTTACGACAGACTGCATACATGGTAGTTGTACCAATCACGGTTGGCAATTTTTCTTCCCTCTTTAATTGCACGCCGGTGGGTCAGGCCTCAGATTCTATGACGGCTCCAACGTAAAGGCTTATTGAAAATTAAAGAGATAATGTTGGTTGTTGCCTGAAGCTCTGTCTCTGGTCGGGCTAATCGGAGTCTAACTGTTGGTTTTCTTTTGCTCCAGCATTTCAGTGGTTTCTTGCTGTCGAGTCCTCACCGTTGTCTCACCTCTGTGGTTCTTTGATTCCTGTGTTCACGGAGATGTTGCACTGATGAGTTAGGAGGCCTTCATGCGGACTGAACAAATTATTTGTCTAAATCGCGATGGAAGTAAGGGCGAGGATTGTGGCCACGTAAAATCGATTTAAGCCCCCCAGTGGAAATCTTCCACTGACCGTTCCAAGGCGGCTTTTCTGTGGCGATTTATTTATGTTGTTGTTTGTTACTTACTGTGTGTATCACTTGTGTCTTTTAATTTTGGATGGCCATATGGCCATTTTGTGGGAAAGTACTGTCCATATGGCCTTCCTTTGTTTAGGTTTCCATTATGGTCTGGTCGCTTAATGTTTGTATTTCTTTCCCTTTGGTGTCTTTTATGGATGGAGTAAGTTAATTGTATCAATTCCTGATCTTTGTTTTACTTCTACTTTTCAAATTTGTAACCCTTAAAGTTCTGGAGAAATGTGGGACGAAACGTTTTTCATAGATAACAAATTGTAAAACCTATCAAGGGATATGAAATCAAGAGTTATAGTCCCCTGGCTTTAATTTTGGTGTGCACAATACATCAGCCCACTGTTCATATGTGTACAAAGTTTCAGCGTTATAGTTTAATTATTTCCCGAGAAATCTGCAACAAAACTTTTCAGTGATCCCGAGGGACGCATTTTTCTATCCATCCCTCACACCCATGTAGGATTCTTTTTATTGCATATCTTCCGTTTCTGAGAGTGAGTTTTAAATACTGCAGTCACTTCGGTTTCCCGACGTCTGCCATATTGTGATGACACTACAGTGATGTTTAGTGACGTCACGTAGACCTAACGTGCTGTGACGTCAACCTTAACGACGGCGCATATGAGGTCGCATTCAACCAGTGCATTTATCAAAGAAGGGTTAGAAAACCAGGGTTAGAACAAAAGTAAAACTATGGATTTCTATATCTGGTGTGCAAAAAAATAATATTCACGATTACTGTTTGATTTTCTGGTCATTCCAAAATGGAATTGTACTTTTGAAGCGCGACATTAGATCCTGTGCCGTATTTCTCCATCAGAGGTTGACCCTCAGTGTTACACCATGTTCTTGAAATGGTGCCAACCAAGAATATTTTCTTACGCCTTAAGGGGAATAGATAAACCTAGCATTTTTTTTTTTGTTGTTTTTTAAATAGAGGCTACCTTGAAAACTTCCTGTTAAACATACTGTGAACTGATCTCCCTACGAAAATGCGGTCTATCTCGAAAGGAATGAATATTTCTTCACAGGTTCGAATTCTTTTCTTTGATAGTAGACTCATATTGATATGGGAGACAAAACTTTCTTTTTCGGAAACTGCCTTACCGGGGAATGCATCCAGTTCCCGTAAAGAATCATAAAAACGAAACAAAAAACAAAAAATCATAGAAACCGTTTATACTACTTCTTATATCATCACGTGAATAAGTCCGTGAAATGAACACCCCTCTAAACCCCACTTTATATAGAGAAAACTGGGGTTAACGGGGCTGTACATTATTTTTCTATTTCTGTTCCAAGACATAGGTTGTGGGTACCTGTTAGAACCGCCTCAAAGAGGCGGTTCTAACGAGCACCCACAACCTATATTTGAAGCAAAAATAACAAAATTAGAACACATTTTTATCAGCAAAGTAGCCATTTTGGAGATGCGAAAAACGCACTATGTCATACGGGTGTGTTATCGTAATATAGTTTACCTCCAGTGCGTGTAAAATCATGAATCCGACCTCAGCACCAGTCAAATGGTTTCGGCCCATGACAATGAAAATGGTCGCCAGCCATACTACTATTGCTCCAGATAATTCAAGACGTATATCAAACCAGCTGAAATATTATAAATTTAAGTTTTATGAAACTCTACAAACGTACAAAATTGTCAGTATAAAAATAATTATATCCAAGCATTATTTTGTGTAATTGATGGTTCTAAAACGGTAGAGCTGGTAACATTTACTACTATAAGTAGAGACGCTGCACAAGACCGTGTTATTGTAACCTCACATTTTTGTAGTCGAAGTAGGCTTGACTAGGTTTTGTCGTGGTTTATTTTTGTTATATTTCTTCTTGAATGTATGTATCGCTTAAATATTTGTGTTTTCGATAGCCGATTGGCCATTTCGTGGTAACTTAACTGTCATTTTGGCTTTTCGCTAGTAATGTTTACATTAGGGTCTAGCAAGTTATCTCATATTCCTGTTTCTTTCCCTTTTGTGTTTCTGGAGGTGTGGGTTAACTGTACCGATTCCTGATCATTGCCTTCACTTCTAATTGACAAGGACATTAATACAGTGCTCATTTTTGTTTGCTGCAAAAATGAATGTTCAGTTTAAATTAGAGCATCCTTAATAAGGCAGTTTTATCATGCGGACAAAATATGTGTTCAAGGCAGAAATCAATCCAAAATCACATATTTCCAGTAGACAGAAAACTTCCACATACTGAGTCATGCAAGCGAGGAATATTTCACATTGGTGAACCTGTTATATCATTATGGTGCAGAGTTACAACTATTTCTGTGCTTACATGATTTGAAACATGTTCTTTTTAATGGTTAACTTGTATTTTATTTTTAAGATTGTAATTTGTCTTCATCTCTTGAAGAGACGACAATGTTGGTCAAGGCACTGTTCAAGGGTATATAGAATATCTATAACACTAGTATATTTACAGAAAAAGTGTGAAAAGCTACAGTAACTAATATTTCTTTAGCAAAACATATCAGCGTATTTGTTGTAATTAATGAACACAGTTTTAAGGATACGTTAACTAACGTAGTGTATGTAATATACAAGTGTATGTAATATTCACCTGCGGTAATGGTCAAAGGTGACCGACGCAGTATCAGAAGATAGATAACGACTTCGTTTGTGATGAATAACTTGATCCTAGTTTCTGCGACCTCTCCATGTCACTGTTGTGTCGGTATCTGCTTTGTTATTAATCCTATTAGTGTCATTGATGCAATGTCATATTTATTTACGGCTTTTCTGTAATATCCTTGCATCTTATGTCACAGGTATTACCCATTTAATGATACCTGTAACCATATCACTTGAGTTTTGCGCTCAAATATAGAAAAGTGCATGTTGCGGAAAAAGGGCTGACAGTGTTTGCTCCAGGAAATTTAATGGTAGTATTTGCTCCGGCAGTTCAGTTATCTCATGCTGTCGTGCCCGCAATCGTTGTTTCAACTCCGTAGTGGTGGACTGTTTAGGGTCTCTGAAATGTTGCTTCAAGGAAGAAGTGGTCTTCTTTGTAATAAATGACGAGGCGTTAGAAAGTTCGAACAACCCTTTACATTGCTAGGTCTAGGTCTGTACTATGTCTCCTGTTTGAGCAGGAAACATTTTGCTATTTTGCAAGTTTTATTTAAATCAATCGACAATAAATCATCCGTGTTATCTACATATTTTGACTGAGAATATTCTTATCGTATGGTCACACATGCAATCGTCAGTCATTTCTGAGAAGGGAGATAAATTTCAAAACTAAATGTGAGAATCTTTGATGAAAGAAAACAAGTTGTGAAAGAAGAAGAACAGTCAACTAGTTGCTTCCCCATTTCTCTATCCCATCATACTCACTTGTTTGATACATTACAGTAGAACTTGCATCGTTGGTTGTGGTCAACCCTCCTCTCAGATTCTTCTTCAAACCTTCTCTGGACTCTGAAAGCCCTAATAACGCTCACCCCACTCAGTGTTTCATTAAAGTGATTATATACTGGTGAACGAGACTTTGATTCTATCCTCTGCAGCTGACGAGATGTTGGTCGGTAATAGTTCTGAAATACGTTAATACCCTTATGTAGAATAGATATGATTTCAAGGGGGCGTGGAAACTGTTTTATGATGCTTTTATAGCGATTGCAATATGACATGATACCGATAACCTATAATACCATAATTTCACACCCGATTGAATGCATATATTTATCTTCGCCGTTTTCGGGAAGTGGTCGATATTGTTATGCAATACATAGAAGTCGGCAAATGGGTACGAAAATTCGCGAGAAGTTTTCGAAAACCGACCTGTTAGGCAATAACACGGACTAATTAATAATTTGCACAAAGGACAGTCTCATTTCGAATGGAACCAGCTATATCTATCATAAATAAGATCTGCTCTTACAAAAGGTACTCCCGATTCAAGTCTGCATTATGAGAAATGCCCGATTTGGAAGTACCTCAATAATTGTCTTCCTTGTGAAAAATTGTGCAAATATAACAACAATTCATCTTAATATATTTGCAGACAGCTAGCGGCCTGCAGGTAGTATGTATTGGAGGGTGGCAATGGTGTTCATTACAAGGATCTGACTATACCCCCGCTTTAACGCATTTAACTGAAACGGCGATCAACAGAATCACTGTTTTAATATTGAAACTTGGATTTCCATGGGCGTCCATTAGATTTGCAGACGTAACGAGTCAACATCATAAAGCGCCTAGAACGTGCTTGATGAAAAATGTAGCATTCGTCTATATAGAAAGAACGAAGAATGAAAGAGAAAATAAACAAATACGCCAAGAACGTTCAGTAAATCTTATAAAACATATGAAAGCCATTATTAGTGCAAAGTATACCAAGTTTTAAGCTTCTATATAAAAAGGTAGGGTACAACAAAATGTTATACGACGGACTGCATGCATGGTAGTTAACCAAATCACGGTTGACAGCTTTGCTTCCCTTTTAAAATGCACGCCGGTGGGTCAGGCCTCAGATTCTATGACTGATCTAGCGTAAAAGGCTTCCTGAGAATTAGAGAGAATTGAATTTTATGTAATGTTGGTTACTGCCTGATGCTCTGTTTCTGGTTGGGCCAATCGGAGTCTAATTTTTGGTTTTCGTTTGCTCCAGCATTTCAGTGGTTTCTTGCTATCGAGTGCTCACCGTTGTTTCATCTCTGTGGTTGTTAGGAGTTAGGAGGCCTTCATGCGGACTGAAAAAGTATTTGTCTAAATCGAATCGCGACGGAAGTAAGGGCGAGGATTGCGGCCGCGTAAAATCGATTTTTAGCCCCCCCCGCACACACACACTCAGTGGAATTCGTTTCACTGACCGTTCCTAGCCGGTTCTTCTGTCGAGGTTTATTTTGGTTTCTTTTGGGTAGGCAATTGGTCTACTTGTGGGCAAGTAACTGCCTTTTTGCTTTCTGCTATTGATGTTTGCATTAGGGTCTAGTTGTTTCATGTTTGTGTTTCTTTCCCTTTGGTGTTTCTGATGGGAGCGGTGGTGGAATTGTATCGATTCCTGATCATTGCCTTCACTTCCATTCTAGCTGATATAGTTCCTGAGAAATCTCTGACTAAATATTTATCATTAGCGTTTATGGAGGGAAAGAGTAAAAGAACAAATGAACAAATAACCCGACAAGGCCCGTTGTCTCCTACACAATATAAGTCATAATCATTTCATAGCAAACTAAGCTTGATGCTTCTAGCTTTTGTATGGTTCCTGGGAAATCTTTGATGAAAACTTTAACATTGGCCGTTTAAGAGGGAACGAAAAATACACAAGAAACAAATAAGCTAACATAGTATAAAACAACATACCCTAATGGAATATCAATAGCGGAAAGCCAAAAGGACAGTTACTTTCCCACAAAATGGCCAATAGGCTGTCCAAAATAAATTAATTAAAGCGACACAAACACCCCAAAACAAACCATAACAAAAATAAACCGCAACAGAAGAACCGCCTTGGAACGGTCAGCGGAAACGAATTCCACATGGGGGCTTAAATCGATTTTAAGCACAAAACATTCTGGATTTCAATTTATTAAAAACTTTCAAAGACTTTGTCGCAATATTTAATCACATGTTTTTGATGACAGTAAAACATAAAGTTAATAACTGAGTCATTTCAGTGGTGGTACAAGCGCTTGAATTGGCAATAAGCCGTGCTTTGTATGGTCTTTCATGAAGTTTAGGTAAACAATACAACATAGAAAGCTTGCCTTAGCCTGTAACACAAACAGCAAACTTGGTGGCTGAATGACAAACGTGTCACCAATTACAGTCCCGTTTACAGCCAAAGGCCTTAGTACCACTAAGCTCCTGGTGAAGAGAGCTAACATAGTGGAGCCATGAAACAACGGCGACTTTGTGAGCGGCATTATCTGCTGGAGCCAAACCAAACTTCTGTGTTGCACTGACGAGTTAGGAGGCCTCCATGCGTACTTAACACACTATTTGTCCAAACTGCAACGGAAGTAAGGGCGAGAATTGCGGCAGCGAAAAATCGATTTAAGCCCACCCCCACCCCCTCCCCAGTAGAATTCGTCTCACTGACGGTTCCAGTGTGGTTCTTCTGTCGCGGTTTATTTGTGTTATGCTTTGTCTTTGAGTGTGTTTACAGCTTATTTTTTGTCTTGGATAGCCAATTGGCATTTTTTTTCTTTTGGGGTTGTACAGAATGCAACCTATGTAATGGTGAGTATGTGTGTGAAGCTTCATGTAGGTACGCCGAACGCCTTTGGAAATATTGTAAAGGTTAAAAAGGTTTTTGTTAAATTTCCGAAAAATAGTTCAAAATAAAAATATTTGCTCTCAATGGAAAAGTCTTGTCACAAGGAACATACATGTAAAGTTTTAAGGTTCTATTATTAATAGTATTGAAATACGAGGGTAAATGTAGTTTCAGAAAAACAAAAATGGAAGAAAATTCAGCCAGATTCAATAATACAGTAATGGCTGTTGGTCGGAAGGTGGCTCTTGTGATGGTGAGTACATGTATGAAGCTGCATGAGGCCAGGTCAAATACTTTTAAGTTATAGCCAAAGTTAAGATTTTTATGATCGGCAACAACGACAACGCAGACGCTGGAGTGACAATAGCTCCGCACACTTACGAGCTAAAATGGATAAATACGAGAAAATATGACAAACAGAAGCTGGATTTTCTGTAAAACAATTAATGCCAAGGTGCTTTACTTGTATACCAATTTTAAAGATTTAGAATCACAAAGTTTTCAAGAAATACTTCAAACGTGGGTATATAATGAGTCCGTGTTATGAACTGTCTTCGTGTTATGCAAATCCAGTTTACTCGTATATGGGGAAACGAAATTTATCATATGACGTCGTTGATAAGCAGTGGATAACGTCGTGTAATAAAAATCGTATGACCACACGTGTAATAACACTTTGGCGGGATTAAGTAACGTCATGACGACGTCCATGTCAACAATGCACTTTTCATAGAAAACTTGTCACATTAAAAGGCGATAAAATCCAATTTAAAGTAGTCATATGATAAAGAGAATCTTACACTCGTGGTCATTTCATATGAAATTTATGAAACTCGCCGAAGGCTCGTTTCATAAATATCATATGAAATGACCACTCGTGTAAGATCCTCTATGTGTAAGGCTCGGACAGAAATAGTTACCGACCACTTACCGACATGGCGAGAAACATTAAAACAAGCAGGAAGATAACAACTGATAGCGCTGGTGTTGTATATACTATCACAAACGATACGCTCATTACTGTGCTGCAGGCATCGATCATCTCTCCCATCCTTTCTGGAAGACCATGGTCAATATTTTCTATGTCTTTAGAGAATCTGTTTACTATGCGACCAGTTGGTGTGGTGTCGAAGAAAGACATAGGTGCCCTCAGGACTTTTATAAGGAAATCTTTGTGGATGTTGCTAGCAGCCTTTATCCAATTATTTTTGTGTACTGTTGCATAGCACATAAGGAATACTCCTGCAAAAGTGAAAGAAAAATTTACAACGAAACAGCAACGAAGAACACAACCACGGATGTGTTACCTATTATCTGCAGAACTATAAAACAACTGAACTGTCTCCATACATTAGTGTTACATGTAAATGAATAAATTAAGTAGAATGTGAAGAATATCACTCAAACTTATCAATAATGTTCTCGTTTCTTGCGTTATTCTTACACTGGGGCTTTCCGATATCCCTGACCTTTCCTTATCAGGTATTTGACATAATTGAATGAAGTCATGATGTGTGCTATACGTATGACGAACAGCATAACTGTTCCCCAAACATTTGACGAGTCCACGACTCAAGTATCCTGAATTTTGCCTATATCTGCTTGAAAAGAGCTTCGAAAATCGTACGCTGACAAGGCTTTTACGCTGACAAGGTTAGCTGTCAAGGTTGATGTTTCGTGTTTCTTTCCCTTTGGTGTCTCTGATGGGAGCTGATGGTTAATTGTATAGATTTCTGATCATTGCCTCCACTTCTATTTTAAACGTTTGGTTCTTATTCGATCTGTTCCTGAAGTACATTTACTCATTTAATTGAGGGTCCCGTTATATGTGGCAGTTCCACCGAGTACCAACAGCAATGTTTTGAGCAAAAACAAAGAAACTAATGACTACACCCGTTAAATATGTTCTATAAAAAGGTTACCCCTTGGAAGCAAGGAATACACCACAGAACTGGAAAATATGGACTGTACATGTTTTCTGGTTCAGACTAGCTAGTTTCGGCCAATTAAGCCTCATATGTGATCCTCAAATATTTTCAAAATTCATCAATGGAATCAATGATCCCAAAGGAAAATAAAATATAAACTACAGTATGGTGTAGGGAAGGGGGACATTTTACGGCCGCCCCACATTCCCAAACACCAGCTGTAGTGACGTTAAATATGTTCTATAAAAGGGTTAAATAAGTTCTAGAAAGGGTTATCTTTTGGAAGCAAGGAATACACCACAGAACTAGAAAATATGGAGTGTACATATTTTCTTAATCCTATTTTTCATTGTATAAAGTGAGGTTTATACGGGTTTTTTTATTACACAAACTTGTTAGAGTGATGTTGAACGTGAGTGGTTATTAATCGACAGGAGAGTACTGTTGTGAAATATTGTTCGAGCATTTGTATTTAGATACACCTGTGGACGCAAAAGCGTTCAAACTCCGATGAAGTACCTTTCAAAGAATCTCTTTGCATCAAGTTAATTTGACAAGCAAATGTAATTCATCAAAGTAGTCTTAAACTGGATCAAGCAATATACATTGAGTGGTCTTATTGTAGCAAGCACTTTTTTCCATGTTTAGATCTGATTGACATTCGAGATGCATTATGATTGGACAATGCGGTGTCTACAATGAAATATACAACACTTTGTGTTTTGAATCTTGCAGATGTGACTGACAGGATGTAAGGAAATATTGAATGAAACTACAGATCAAAAGGAAATGAAGCTCATAAAAGTTTGAATGGATTTATGTCCACAGGTGTATTTGCTATCGGTGAACTCGAATCTGGCTGCATACCGATACAGAGTCAGAAAACAATATCCCTCATCGACATGAAGAAGCTTTGAAAAAAATGAAACCAACCAGTGCACACCATGAACTGAGAAGACTGTGTCGATGCACAGCCTTTGCTGCTGAACGCGCACATCACGAAAACACACATATGTAGTTTTGAGCCCCTGAACCCCACTTTTATATAGTAAACCTGGGATTTTGGCCACAATTAAGAAAAATATCAAAAGTTTTCATCTAAAAAATTTGTTTTTTTTTTTATTTCAGGTAGTTACGTTTACAATGAATTTGTATTGATAAGTTTTCGTAATGATATGCAAGACACCTGCTTGCTTGTCCCTCGAAGCATTTTTTCCGTTTCTTACCCTGAATAACTGCAATGCCCGCATACATCCCCAGGTAATAGATGTTAAGATATATTCTATCACTGGAGTCCGAAGGTAATGCTGTGAGATTGTGAAGACTTTCATCAGCAGTCCACATTGTTAGCCAGTAACTGGCGGCAACTGTACTTGTCTCAAAAAGTACAAACAAACTCGCAAGCAACGCAAAGGATTTGACACCAAACGCTCTAAGGTAACTTAAATACACCGTCAGTCGAACCTAAAATGTACAAGATAGTAAAGTACATGATAGGAAACGGTAATGCTGTTCGAAAACCAATATCAAAAAAGCATGAAAGTCACATTACTACGACGATCCTTGAGTACGTGTTTGAGCTGCACAGTCTGTCTGATTACATCGGGATAGCAAACAAAATTGAGGTTATTAGAATCTATGTGATCGAGATAAGGAAATTATAGGCAAGTTTTCAGCTTGTTTAAGTCACATGCGATGCTATGTCAAGAATGACATTTAAATAAATTGAACTCGAGCCTGTGGTTTTTCCTGCTGAGGTCTCAACCACTTCAATGATATTTTTCTCATACATCTATTTTAAAGAGTGTTCTGGAAATAGACAAATGCTTCAAAAGATATTTCCAGCAGACTGTCCGATAATACAGAAAGTCAATTTGTAAAATGGCCACTTACACAAATGTAACAGAGCAAATAAAAAAGTAGAGCCTTAATTATTCTTACCTTCCAACGATAGCTTTTGAAACACATTACAAAAACACGCCTATACAAATACATTGTAAATGTAACTGCCAAAAAAAACAAACGAAAGGCGGTTCTAACGAGTACCCACAATCTATATTTTAGAGCAGAAAAATAAGAAAAATAAGGTTTACCCCTGTAAACCCCAGTTTTAATGTATAAAAGAGGGATTCAAGGGGGTCAAAATTGTATAGGCGTGATTTCGTGATGATTTTCAGTGAGCGTCTTAAATCAATTTTCCTGTCACTTTTATAAATTGGTAAATTTTGAACTTAAAACCAAATGTTTATTTCGGCAAACAATATAGATTTAATCGCTCTCATTCCTTGGCACTTGGCAGCAATTTCGATGACACACTGAATGTTAATCTCATTGAATTTGTTTCATCAAAGACACGATATTTTGGCTGGTGGCTTTAAAATGATCATTTGGTGTTGAACAGAAAATAAGCTTCGCAGTTTGTATGGTTAACAAATCATGGAGCAGAAATCAGTTTTGTAGAAGAAACAAGAGGCTCAATGAGCCTAAACCGCTCACCTGAGGAACTTAAGTTTTAACAATTCACAGACTTGACTACTAAATCTGCTAATAGAATCCAGCCCATTGACCCTTACAGGATATAAGTCATCATTATTGCATTGCATTCCAAGTTTGAGACTTCTAGCTTCTATACATCCTGAGAAATCTTTGACGAAAATTTAACATTGGTCAAAATGGAGAAAAAGAAGAATGAAAGAACAGATGAACAAATAAGCTGAGAAAGCCCAATGTCTCTTACACAAAATAAGTCATCATTATTCTATTGAATACCAAATTTGATGCTTCTAGCTTTTAAAGTTCCTGAGAAATCTTTGATTAAAAATTTAACATTGGTCTATTATCTCTATATGGAGAGAAAGAAGAATGAAGGAACAAATGAACCAGACTAGCTCCAAAACCAAATGCAGCCTTTCTCCTTGCCCAATGGTGCTACACATAAAATTTAAACAAGATTGGTCGACTGCCTTCTGAGATATGCTTCATTGAAATTGTGGACGATGGATGGACGGACGACAGACGACGGACTCCGGAGCCTTGGTATACTATCAGCTCACTGGAGCCTTTGGCTCAGGTGAGCTAAAAATTCAAGTCGCTATTTCTGTCAAAACATTTTCCCTACTTTAAGTCTATGGGCAAATTTTTTTGTCTCTCAAGGTCACGTAACTCCGAGGTCAATATTCCGATTCGGCCCAAAATCGAACTTAACCGAGATTTTATGCCTGTCCTCGTTACCTGCAAGTTTGAAGCTGATATGAATAAAAATAAAGTTGCTATCGTGGTCACAACGTATTTTTTTATGCTCAAGGGCAGGTAACTCCAAGGCAAATATTCCGATTCGGCCCAAAATCGAACTTAACCGAGATTTTATGTCTGTCCTCGTTACCTGCAAGTTTGAAGCTGATCTGAAAAAAAATTCAAGTCGCTATCGTAGTCGCAACATTTTTTCCCTAATTAAGTCTATGGGCAAATTTTTTGTCGCTCAAGGTCACGTAACTCCGAGGTCAATATTCCGATTCGGCCCAAAATTGAACTTAACCGAGATTTTATGCCTGTCCTCGTTACCTGCAAGTTTGAAGCTGATATGAATAAAAATTAAGTTGCTATCGTGGTCACAACGTATTTTTTTATGCTCAAGGGCAGGTAACTCCAAGGCAAATAATCCAATTCGGCCCAAAATCGAACTTAACCGAGATTTTATGTCTGTCCTCGTTACCTGCAAGTTTGAAGCTGATCTGAAAAAAATTCAAGTCGCTATCGTAGTCACAACATTTTCCCTATGTAAAGTCTATGGGCAATTTTTTTGTCGCTCAAGGTCATGAAACTCCGAGGTCAATATTCCGATTCGAACTTAACTGAGATTTTATGCCTGTCCACGTTACCTGCAAGTTTGAAGCTGATCTGAATAAAAATAAAGTTGCTATCGTGGTCACAACGTATTTTTTTATGCTTAAGGGCAGGTAACTCTAAGGCAAATAATCCGATTCGGCCCAAAATCGAACTTGACCGAGATTTTATGCCTGTACTGGTTATCTGCAAGAATGAAGTCGATCAGAAAAAAATTGACGGAGCTAGAGTGATGACAAGCTTTTTCCTATGTGAAGTCTATGGGAGCTAGATGTTGCCATGGCAACCAGAGTTCCACTCAGATCTGCCTGAAAACCTAATAAAGCCTTTCCACTTGCCCAATAATGCGACACATGAAATTTGATCAAAGTTGGCCAAGTAGTCTTTAAGATATACATTTTTGAAATTCCCATTAACACTAATGCAAAAACACACAAGGGCAGGTAACTCCTAAGTGAATGATCCGATTCTGCCAGTTATCGAACTTGACCGAGATTTCATGGCTGTGCTGGTTATCTGCAAGAATAAAGCCAATCTGAAAATAATTGAAGCAACTACGGTGATGACAACATTCTCCCCATGTTAAGTCAATAGGCAATTTTTTCAACGCTCAAGGGCACGTAACTCCTGAGTGAATGATCCGATTCAGCCCAAAATCGAACTTGATCGAGATTTCATGCCTGTCCTCGTTATCTGCAAGAATGAAGTCGATCAGAAAAAAATTGACGGAGCTAGAGTGATGACAAGCTTTTTCCTATGTTAAGAACGCTCAAGGGCACGTAACTCCTGAGTGAATAATCCGATTCAGCCCAAAATCGAACTTGATCGAGATTTCATGCCTGTCCTCGTTATCTGCAAGAATGAAGACGATCAGAAAAAAATTGACGGAGCTAGAGTGATGACAAACTTTTTCCTATGTTAAGTCTATGGGAGCTATTTGTTGCCATGGCAATCAGAGTTCCAATCCGATCTGCCCGAAAACAGTATGCAGCCTTTCCCCCTACCTGATAATGCTTCACATGAAATTTGATCAAGACTGGCCCACTGGTTCCGGAGATATACTTCTTTGAAAGTGTGGACGACGGACGACGACGACGGACGACGGACGACGGACGCCGGCTCGTGGTATACTAATACCTCACATGAGCCTTCGGCTCAGGTGAGCTAAAAACATAGTTCCACTGCAATGTACATGTTTATTCCTTTATTAGGCAAGGATTAACAGATTTACATTACTAAAACATGCCTATATACAAATACATTGTAAATTTACTTCCAAAAAATCGATTTTTTTAGCTGAAAAATTGTACTTTTTTCTTATTTCTGCTCAAAATATAGATTGTGGGTACTCGTTAGAACCACCTCATCGAGGCAGTTCTAACGAGTACCCACAATCTCTATTTTAGAGCAGAAATAAGAAAAAAAGGTTTACCCCTATAAACCCGGTTAAATATTTTATTTGGTTTCAGGGACAAAATAGAAGTGAAGGCAATGATCAGGAATCAATACAATTAACCAAAAGCTCCCACCAGTAACACCAAAGGGAAAGACTCACAAACATGAAATAACCAGACCTCAATGGAAACATCAATAGCGGAAAGCCAACAGGACAGCCACTTTCCAACAAATGGCAAATTGGCTAACCAAAAGAAAATAATATATTAAGCGATACACACACTCAAAAGACAAACCATAACAAAAAATCATACCATAACGGAACCATTCAAAATAAACCATAAGAAAAGTGTCATGTGTCTAAGGTGGACGAATACAGGAATATGGCAGAATATGTTCTATGATTAAATCTTGGTTTTCGCATACGAGAATGAAAGGGATATGTGGAAGCACAGAGACCTGCCAAAACACTGTGATGCAGTGAACATCATTGTTAAGATCAATTTTACCTTAACGAAAATGTATCTATTTTAACAAATTTAAATTATATTAGTTATATGATGGCAAATGTTCATTTTATAATAAAAATGTTACAGTATTTCTTTCTGTAGCGTACATTTCAATGGCCATCTTTGACTGCTAAAAAATCTTTAGATTGTGATTCCTGACAAAACATATTCTGGAGTCACTTTTCACAACCGATGTCTCCAACGTCATGAACAAAAAAATGAAAGTTTATCATATGACATATGACGTCGCGTCTGAGAATGTATAAACGTCATGTAATAAATTCGATAATCCACTTGTGGATTAATTATACACATTAGTTAGATGCGTCCCGTAACATTACACTTACGACGTCATTTACGACGTCGCGTTTACTAATGGCGGAACATTGACATATTTGTTGAAAAACCGTGGATAAAATGCCTTCTAATATCATATGATAAATAGAATCTAACCTTCGTGTTCATGTGTTATTGAATTTATTAAACTCGTTGAGGAAAAAGGATAAAATGCGAGGATTCGCCGAGCATTTAACCCTTGTTCTCAACCGCTTTAAAAAATTCGATAATACATGAACACTCATGAAACGTCCTCTATATAATATACAGAGAAACTTCAATAACTCTAACAGGGATGACCCGTATACCATGGTTAGTTAGAACTCGCATTTAGTCCCGAAACATTCTTCCAAGAGCTTAAGATAAGCTTCATATACGGAAATTACTTTAAAGATCTCTAATTCTGTCATGAACAGGAATGTTGTGTGCACTAATTAGAATCGCCTCATGAGCACATACAACCTTCTTTTATTTTATAGAAAATCAAAAAGATTTTGGTTGTTTGTTGGATTTGAGGTTTACTGTCCCCGTCAACAATGTATAGGTCATTTTTGAGACGTTGCTTCCAATTTTGTGGGACTTCTAACCAACATTAAGATGAAATGACATCTCAATTCATGTCGCCCAATGAAACCAATAGGGTTTATAAGCATGGGCGGTCCGACTCGCACCGCATTGCCTGGGCAGGCGTAGATCCTCTAAGCGGATTACCAGTATTGGTGTGCGGTGCGGTTCAGCTCTGTGAGGAAGCATCATGCAGCCCATCTATTTCTTCAAGCCACGACGGTCGGAAATCAAAGATATGTCCTAAAGTAATTATGCCTCATGACTTGATGCTATGGTTTACCCACAGCAGTTCGAACTGCCGCCATCTCGAACAAATATGTATGGTCCCAGGATATTCGAGGTCGACTTCATGTATGAATATATTTTGTTTGTTAGTATTGGAGTTTAATGGCACAGTCAACACTATTTAGGACATTTTTGAGCCGTCAGTTTACCTATCTACACTTTTCCTGGGCAGGCTTATACGAAAGCGGTTAACCAGTTAAGTGCACATTCTTTCCCCAGAAACGGACACCTGCCCTTCTTGAATCAGCGGAAGGGAGAGAATGACCGTAGCAAAGATTCGATAATCAATCGCCACAAAAGAATGTTTCGGACCCCGGCAGGCATGTATAAATATATTACCGAGCCTTTCTCCACTTCTTCTTCCTCTACAATATTCGCTTTTATATCTTTTTCTGTTCCATGGGCATGTTGTTCTTTATTGTCTTTAATAACAGAATTATCGTGTGCTGAGGTAGACCTCTTGTAAATTTCCTCCATCGTTGGCTGATTATCTGAGGCAGATACAATTCGTCTTCGCAGATGCGTATCGAAGCCTTTACCATGAACATTTAGCATTTCTAATCCGTGACAAGCATCGTCAACTGTCAGTGTTGTTAGGTGTTTAGTTCCTGGTCTGTGTTCATGCATATTTTCTGATGTCGAGCGACATATTTTGGGTTTCTTCAGTTTAGCTGTTGTTTTGTCAGTTCCCGTGGTAAGCTCAAAAGAAGCAAGGCGCTGTAGTGTCACGGATTTAAGTTCTTTTACTGTGAAAGATATGGAAGTTTAAGTTTGAGTTGTTAATTTGAACATATAAAATTATTCGAGCATCTTTTAAAAACATTTTTGCGATGTCTGGCAGAAGCCTTCCTTTAGTAAAGGTCAAAGTTCATATAAATATACTATATTTTGCATAGTTGATTCTTTCTAATTTGAGTTCTAAAGTGTTTTATGGGAATGTCCCATATTCTTTTGTTGAGATGAAAACATAGACATATATATGCACCGACATGCACATAGGCGACCAAGGTTACTGGTGGTGTTGTTGACGTTGTATGCATACTTTGTATCACGCGAACAAGTCCGTGAAACTGGGGGGTTTACGGTGGTTTTTCATGATTTTCCTTATTTCTACTCTAAGATATAGGTTGTGGGTACTCGTTAGAAACGCCTCAATGAGGGGGTTCTAACGAGCACCTACAACCTTAGTTTGCAGTATAAATTAGAAAGATATTGATTTTCACCAGAAAAGTAGCCATTTTGGAGAAGTGAAAAATGCACTTTGTTTCACGGCTGTATTGTCGTAATGGTATGATATTTTATTTCAGTTAATAATAATCAAACAGGATGTCTACTACGAAATCATGATAATTGCATGTTCTTATATATTTATACACAGAAACACGCTGGCGTTGACAGAATATATGACCTCTGTATACTATCCCGTCTGTTAACATCGCAAGCGCTAGGTAGAGATGACTGTGTTCGTAACTAATTTTTATGCCCCCGGAATCTAGGATTCGTGGGCATAAAGTTTTTTGGTCTGTCTGTCTGTCTGTTTGTCTGTCCGTGAAAACCTTAAAGTGACTGACCACCTCTTTTTTCTCAGATCCTTTTTACAAAAACACCATGGAGGAATGATAAAATCATATTCTTCTCCTAAACGATTTCTCTAATTAACTGTAATGGCTCATTCAAGTTGTTTGTAGGGTGTCAGACATTTTTACAGATTATATCTCATGCAGTGACCTCAAGGAAACTGTTCAGTTCATGTTCTGATATCTAACAAATCTTGGTATTTTTTAGAGGAGAAAGTGAACTTTAAAATTAAAATGCCTTCTTGTAAGGCCAAATACTGCAGTGTGATAAAAGGACAAGGTATTAGCTGTTTTGCTATTCCTGACCCTAAGAAAAATAGAGTGTTATTTGAAAAATGGATTTATAATCTGAGAACAGAATCTCAACATAAAGACATTTGTTTATGCAATGCTTGACATTGTTTGAGCTAAACATTTATAAAATAGCTGTTTTCAAGTGGACTTGAAGGTTTGTTGATTGCTTGTTATTTTCTTTTCTTCATTAATTAATGCCTATCAGTATCATTTAACCAATCATTACGTTAACATGCCTTGACAATTTTAGATAATATTTTATGGCATTTCACATGGTATTTTGTGATCTTTTTCTTAACCGTTTTTGTGCCAAATGGAATCTTCCACATTATATATACCAGGAGTCCTTTTCAAAATTTAGGGCTGTCAGGTTGTGTTTTCCTCAAAATTTATCAGGAAAATGGCTGAACTTTTTGCAAACAATGTAAGCCATGATCAGACGCCGTGTTCTACGGCGTCTGATCTGGGCCTGCACTGTTTGCAAGGGTACCTCATTGCGGGTTTCTGGTACTAAATGCGCTAATTCAGTTTGGGCCATAGATTGTCGGTACTCAATTAGGCGATTCCTTTGAGTACCCATTATTCACATAATGTCCTCGATTTTATGCAAACAGTGTACACTGTACAGGTGTAGGAGTTGAATATACAAGGTCTGGAATACAAAGTGATTAACTGTAGAAAAGACAAGGAATACAGATAACAATTGTTTTGTAGGAAATTTAAGGTAGAACAGGTTTTGTTTGTTTGAATTGATGTTTAACGTTCTCATCATCGCTATTTAGGGCATTTTTGAGGGGCTGCTTCCAATTTCGTGGGACTTTTTACCCGACATTGAAATGAATGCCACCCATTGAAACCAATAGTACCAAACTCAGGAAAACTGTTTCCGATGTCTTTGTTTCATCAAAAGACATAATGAAGCCTGTATGTAAGATCCTGAACTGACAGTCTATTTAAGGATTTTTTTGAATGCAACCTGATTAGAGAGCCTCATTACTTCTCATTTAATCACCAATCACTACGTTAACATGCCTTGACAATTTTAGATAATATTTTATGGCATTTCACATGGTATTTTGTGATATTTTACGTCGGTCGGTGTGTGCTCGGAGGGGGATGTGCTGTGTTTGCCGGGTCTTGTCCATCATCAGTTTCGGTTTCAAAACTTTGGGGTTTAGACACACTGATGAAGATTAAATATCAGAAAGGCCTCTTTGTCACTAAATTTGGTATAGTTACGCATTAACTAATAGCTACGTAGAGAGACTTGGAGCTTCAATGGACTCCATGAGGTCAGAATTTTAGCAACCAGGTAGAATGCAGGGAAACATTTGCATTGCCTTGGAGAAAATATGGCAGCTGCCAGAAGGCTTCACTGAAACCATTAAATGTGGATTAAATTACCTCAGCTGTTTTCAGTTGGTTATAAAAGTCAGAGATTAATCAATACAGTAACCCTTTCTTGCATATAAAATAATTATATTATAAAGTTGGTCATTTACTTTAACATGGGAATAACTTTTGAATGGTAACTGATAGGGCTTTCATATTTCACATGTGTATTCCTTGTCACATGACCATTCCAGTGGTACCATGATTTTTGACCTTATGACCTTTATCTCGACGTTTGACCTTATTTATAAAAATATTAATATTGGTCATAACTTTCAATTGGAAAGCGATAGGGCTTTTATATTTTACACGTGCATTCTATGTCATAAGACCTTTCCAACGGTACCAGAATTTTTGACCTCTTGACATTGACCTTGACGTTTGACCTACTTTTCAACAACCTTTACATTGGCCATAACTTTCGATTGGGGAGTGATAGGGGCTTTCATATTAAACATGTGCATTCTATGTCACAAGACCTTTGCAACCATCCAAAAAGTTTTGACATCGTGGCATTGACCTGACGTTTGACCTACGTTTTTAAAAACCATAACATTGGTCATTACCTTTGATTGGTAGTGATAGGGCGTTCATATTTTACTTATGCATTCCATGTCACAAGACATTTCCAGTGGTAGCAAAATTTTTGACCGTGTGACCTTGACGTTTGACCTTCTTTTTAAAACCTTCACTATTGGCCGTAACTTTCAATTTGTAAGTGATAGGGCTTTCATATTTCACACGTGCACTCCTTGTCACACAACTTTTCCAGTGATACTATAAAGTTTGACCTTGACTTTGACCTACTTTTTAAAAACTTAAACATTGGCCATAAATTTCGATTAGTAAGTAATAGGGCTTTCATATTTCACATTTGTATACCTTGTCACAATACCTTTCCTGGTACCAGAAAGTTTGACCTTGTGGCCTTCACCTTGACATTTGATCTACTTTTTAATGACTTTAACATTGGCCATAACTTTCGATTTCTAAGAGATATGGCTTTTATATTTCACGTGTGCATTTCTTGTCGCAAGACCTTTCCGGTGGTAACATAATTGTTGATCTTGTGACCTTCACCGTGACGTTTGACCTACTATTTATAAACTTTAACATTGGCCATAACTTTCGATTGGTAGGTGATTGAGCTTTCGTAATTCACATGAGTATTTCTCTTCACAGACCTTTTCAGTGGTACCATAATTTTTACCTTGTGACGTTGACCTACTTTTTTAAGACTTGAACATTGGCCATACCTTTTGATTGATTAATGATAGGCTTTTCATATTTCACATGCGCTGTCCGGGGGCATCAGAATTTCATAAGCACAGTTTGGTTTCGTTAGGTACTTTGAAAATATTTCTTTCAGAAATAAGCAGCTTTTTACAGATTAAAAATGAATATGTTTTCAAAAGGAATATCACATAACTGGAACAGTTAATCGAGATGCTGCAACATTCGACATTGCCATCCGTTTTTACCATAATATAGAAACCAAATTGCTTTTCAAGTGTATTGGTACAGCGTTGCTCAGCGATACTCGAATAAATGCTTTACCTTTTTCCCGGCACTTTTTTGTCAAACCACTGACTATCGAAAACTATTGAGCCATGTCATAAGATACCTGTTTAGCTATTTGTGAATCATATCCGTGTAGTCTAATCAACACTGTTGTATTTGATGCTTGGGTATTGCATAACATCTAGTTTCTATTTTTATCAAAACTCTTGTTAGTTTGTGTAGTGGATTACCGAGCAGTTTTCGTAGTTACCTATCCGCCAAACCAAAAAGACAGATTTTCTCGTGATAAAGCTCATGTAATATTATTCTCATAATTTGTAGCAGCAGTAACGATTATTGGATTAAAGATCCTAAGATATTAGAAAACATACCATCGGGTTTTGCGACAAAGTAAGGTATAAACCACTCTGCTAAAGTTTGATGCTATAGAATCGAGTATCGATTCCAGATGATTTGTCTTTACTTCTAGGTTGTTGTAATACCCAGGTAGTGAACATTTATGTCTCAATCAACCTCTGCAGAGTCGATGGCTGTTCCGAACCTTTTATGTTCGCAAAAGGTTAAGACCTTTTTGTCTCATTTCGTAGATCATATAATAAAGACAAAGCAATACCCTTGTAGGGCACGATAATCTGCCAAAAATGTTGTCAGCCTTATCGACAACGGCCTACGTTAAGAGGGAAACACTTGCTCCTGAAAAGAATTAGTTTCCTTCTCTATCACTAGACTATTCTCCAGAAGGAATTAGTTTTCGGCAAACAAGAGATATTCTCAAACGTTGCACCCCACCTGCACTTGTTAAACGCAACATATATACATTTCACATGTTCCATTTTGTTGTGAGTATAATAGTTCTGTAAACATAAGTATACCTTCTTCATCACTGTCACTATCAGAGTTATGTTCAGTTAGGTAGGTCTTGAGAAATTTAGCAAAGGCGCCATCATGTTCCATCAGTTGTTCGTATGTTCCAACTTCTGCCACCTTACCATCCTTGATCACTATAACCTTGTCAGCATAGGGAAGCCATTTGATGCCGTGAGTTACCAAAATACGGGTCTGTGAAAAAAATGATTGGATGAAAACAAAAAGAGAAAAAAGGAATTCGAGCTGTCCTTCCCCGTGGTGCGAAATAATAGTGTAGGCAAAGATCAGGAATCGATACAATTAACCCACACCTCCCATCCAAGACACCAAAGGGAAAGAAGCACAAACATAAAACAATTTCACGATAAAAGCCACAAGCGGAAAGCCAAACGGACACTCACTTTCCCACAAAATAGCCACCAGCTATCCAAAATAAAAAGATATTAGCAATAAATACTTGAGGAGACAAACTATAACAATAATAAAGCGTAGCAGAAGAACCGCAACCCATGTCTGTGATCAGTAGGCGGCAGTGGTAAATGCAGCCTCCTTCTTTAAGTAAATGGATACACAGTCAGGGGAGGCAACCTTTTCCAAAAAATGTCCGGTCTCTTTAAATTGTGTTTTTCTCTTAAAAGAAACGTATTCGAATTTTTCCTTATAAGGTTAGATGATTTTTTTTTTCAGAGAACTTAATTAAACAATACAAACAGGAAGTC
Source organism: Lucinisca nassula (assembly GCA_963580285.1). Lineage (NCBI taxonomy): Eukaryota > Metazoa > Mollusca > Bivalvia > Lucinida > Lucinidae > Lucinisca > Lucinisca nassula. The sequence continues at coordinate 173,438,074 of OY757013.1, read as the reverse complement.
AGAAAAATTGTCTCTCATGTACAAGCGGCGCGGAAACTATGGCGAATGTATCCATTTTTCTAAAAACCTGCTGCCTTTTACTTCAAGTTCTAGCCGACTGCTATTAATTGTAATCTAATGCACTCGCGTACATGTATATAACGCGACGTCTGAATCGATAACACCAAGCATTTGCGACAGTACATTCAGCGATATACTATCGGACACCCCCGGTCATTGCGTATCGTCGCTTTTCATTGACTGACATCTGGTTTTACGCAGCTCACAGAGCTTGCCTCCTTGTGCAAAATAATACAATTTTAACAAAATAGCCGAATAAATGCATAAGAATAAGAATAAATGTATTGACAATTGACATTTGGGAATTAAATCGTCGGTTTCACGGTAGGAAATTCGGTTTTACGGCTCTACGCCTCGCCATAAAACGAAATTTCAGACTATAAGTCTTCCTTATTACCTCCCCAATAGACAATTATGAATACAGTTTACCCTCCCCCCAATTAACAGCTGGTTATAGGTCCTTAAACAAAACATAGCCCGGGAAGATGGATCCCATAGCCATGGTTGGCATTCGATCAAGGAGTTGCTAGATCTCTAAACAAGGCTAGCTTGAGTAATTGGAACCAGTAGACTTGGTTAGCAATCCAACTAGGGGTTACAGGTCCTTTAACAAAACCTAGCCCTGGGTGGAACCCATAGCCTTGGATTGCAATCCATCTAGGAGTTGGAAGAACAAAACCCAGCATGTCACATTCAGTTATCTGAAAAGCTGATGAGTTGTCAGATAAATGAATATGCTAAGCTATATACAACGGCCTCCAGGGTAGATGGAGTCTTCAGGTCCTCTTCGGCAATCCATCTAGAAAAAGGCAACTACAAACACCAACACCTACATACCCGGATTTGCCTGTTCCAGCTATGTAAAGATGTTCTATAAAAGGGTTATCCTTTGGAAGCAAGGAATACACCACAGAAGTGAAAAATATATAGGGTGCATTTTTTCTGGGCCAGACTAGCTAGTTTCGGCCAATTCGGCCTCATCAGTGACCCTCAGATATTTTCAAAATTCCACAATGGAATCTATGATCCCAAAGGACAAGAAAATATAATCTACACTATGATGTAGGGCAGGGAGACGTTTTACCGTCGCCACACATTCCCAGTCTGCTTCGGTAGCTAGGCGAAAGAAATCATTTTCTGATTCAATGGCCCAAACGGCGACGCAGCAGCATGTCGTGGAGCATGAAGAGCATGGCAAGGCATAAAAGAAGTCATGGTCAGCCACTGCATCCTGGCTTAGCTCCAGATGTCTCGACAAGCAGCAAATTCAGCTAGGCCAGAAAAAGAGAGTGAGGTTGACTTTGCGCGCCTCTCCGACCCTATAATCCAATTCACAGCGCATGTCATCTTAATCTTATACACACATTCATTGCATACACACATATGCAAGCTACTCGAAAAGCCCTGTGGCGATTGGCGAGCTGCGAAGCAGCAGGTGAGGGGGCATTGGAAGCTGTTGTTAGGGAGTTGCACACAAGCGTCTTGGTTCTATATGGATGCTTTCCTTAAGATTGAAGCAGTATGGGGAGTTCGGCAGCCGACCTGTGTGACTGATCAGACCTTTTTTGGATCGCACTGCTCACCATCTTAGCATGGAGAAGGGGCAAGAAAAGGTACCCTAAACAACTGCTGCTTCAAAACTTTGGCTGATTAACCGCGATCAGCAGGGATCTCATTTCGAGGTCGAACAATAAAGAAGAAAATCAAGGTGATAACTGTGAAAATCGGTGTATGGATTGAAACACCTTGATGGACGGGGCTGGCTCAGACAGACCTCAGCAAAGAACAGCTCTGGTTGATAGGGAACTTAATCGTTACAAAGTCGAGATTGCAGCTCTGAGAGAGACTCGCCTTGCAGTGGAAGGACATATATAAGAAGTTGGTGCTGGTTACACCGAAGAGAAGCACCAAAAACACAGGGCATACCTGAGTAATACCAGCTCAGCATCTAATAAGGCGGCCTATTCAGCTATATGCAAGACAGGCCAAACTAGACTCAAGAGATATGCAAGACTCACGGCTGAGCAATAAGGCTGATGAAAACCAGTCCTTTGCAGACAGAAAGGATATGAAAAAGTTGTTGGATGCACTATGGGCCCCTGAGCCCAGGAGCCACCCCTCTCCTCAGTGCAGAAGGAACTAGTTTTCTGACTGACAAAGACGCTATGTTGAAATGATGGGCTCAGAACATTTTTAGTGCTCTTAATCGGCCGCCAGCTATCAATGATGATGATATCAACATACTACCAGAGGTTGAATGTAATCTGCTGCTCAATGACTTCCCAAATGTTACAGAAACAATGAAAGAAATTAACTTCTGGTAGCCGGCAAGGTTCCACGATTAGATGCAGTACCTGCTGAGATCTTCAAAGCAGAAGGTACTCCAGTTTCAACGAAGATGGCAGAGTTATTTCACATGATGTAGACAAAAGGAAGCCATCCCTCAAGTATTCAAGAATGCGTTAATTATCCACCTATTCAAACGGAAAGGGAACTATCAGATCTGTGACGATCATCGTGGTATACCTTTATTGTCAATTGCTGGGTAGTTCCTTGCACTAGTACTGCTTACCCGACTGAATGAACACATTGAACAGTCAGGGCTTCTACCTGAAAACAAGTGTGGGTTCAGAAAAGACAGAGGAACAATAGACATAATCTTCGCAGCAAGGCAGCTTCAAGAGAAATGGGAAGAACAGAACATAGACCTATACACGACCTTTGTCGACCTCACCAAATCATTTGACATAGTCAGTGGTGAGGATCTTTGGAAAATCATGGATTTCAAGTTTGGATGTCCAACCACGTTTACGGCAATAGTGAGGCAGTTTCACGATGGTATGCCTGCCTGGTTCCCAAATAATGATGTGTTTTTTGATCCGATCCCTGTGATAAACGGAGTCAAGCAACTCTGTGTGCTAGCCCCAAAACTGTTAAGAATGATGTTCTCTGTCATGCTCACAGATGCATTCCAGGATGATGGCAATGGTATAACTATTAGGTATCACTTTGATGGGAAGCTTTACAATCTCAGAAGGTTGCACGCCAAATCCTAGGTGCAGACGGAGGTGCTAGATGAGGTTTTATTTTTTGCTGATAACATGGCAAAACGTGCTCCAACAGAAGAGACGATGCACAAAAATGTGTACCGAAAAGTATATATAATTTATACGAACTAATCGCTCATTGTTATGATGCCCATCGGGGCTTGAAGAAATAAATGGGCTAGATGATGCTTTCACGCAGAGACGAAACCGACCTCACACGAGCTAAACCACTTAGAGCACTTAAACCAGCTCAGGCAGAACGGGGCGAGTCGGACCGTCCATGCTTATAAACCCTATTGTTTTCATTGGGCGACAGGGCTTGAGATGTCATCTCAGTGTTGGGAAAAAGTCCCACAAACTTGGAAGCAACGTCTCCAAAATGACCTAAACAGTCTTAACTGGGACGTTAAACCTCAAATCAAACAAACAGATACTCTTTGCATGCCGGATAGTAGTTTGCGTCACAGAATCTATGACGGCTCCCATCCAAGGCTTGAATATCAGCGTGAATATTCTGAGAAATCAGAAATAAATTATTAGTTTAGACTCAAATTCTAGACAGGTTTTTAATTATTTGGACCTCATTTTGATTTATATCAGTCTTTGAATCGACTGCCTATTTGAAATTCGCAAAATTGCAGTATGCTTCCTCTGGCTTTTGTTGCCGGATCATTACAGGGTCGCTGATGAGGCTTTGTTAGCCGAAACTACGTAGTATGACCCATCTTCTTTCTTATGAATATTTTCATTGCTCTTAAAGGAACTCTTTTTTTATTTTTATTTTCCATGGAGGGTTTGTTGTTGATCATTATAACAAAAACATGCCTATTTAAACATACGGACAATTGTTCCACAAAACTGAGCATTTTCAGAGACTGAAAATCTGATTTTTTTTCCCATTTCTGCTCTGAACATAATTATGGGTATTCGTTAGAACGGCCTCGTTATGCCCACACTCTTTGCTAATGAACAGAAATAAGAAAAATAATATCCCCATCTGTACTATATAACATTACGAAAACACGCCTATTCAAATATATTGAGAATTTTCGTTCTGGTGGTTCTAACGAGTACCCAAGCTGTAGGTTTGTGTGCAGAAATAAGAAAAATAATGTATACCCCTGAAAGCTCCAGTTTTACTACATAAAAGTGGCGTTTGAGGGGGTCAAAATTATATCGGCGTGTTTTCGTCATGATTTGGTGTTAAGGGGGTCAAAATTATAAAGGTTTTTTTTTTGTGATGTGAACTAAGTCTTTTGCCCGTCCCTCTGGGTTTCTATTGTTGTTTTTTCACCTCTTGATGTCAATGTTATGGGTGTTTGTTTAGAGCCATTATCTTCTTTCATCAATGGTTGCGCTATATAGAGTTGTTGTCTGTGAATTCTGACTGATTAATGAAAGAAACCACTATGGTAGTCGTTGACTATAATCACAACCACTGAAAGAATGCCGGAAGCATTTTAAGCAACAGAGTTACTCTCAATGTTTGTCTTGCAGCTGCATTTTACTGAATTTAAGTGCCTCGAGATGTGTGTGCTATGGTTGTGGTTTTCATGAGTAAATAATTCCTATTATATCATTCACAACAAAACGCCATTATTCGATATACATTCGATATACATGCAAACACTACCAAAACATACCTATACAAATATATTGTAACTTTAACCGCCGAAAAATCGATATTATTTAGATGAAAACGTGTATCCTTATTTCATCTTAGAGCAGAAATAAGAAAAATAAGTGGGGGAGTCTGCTATTTTCGTTTATTTTGTTGTAAACCAGGGTTCGCAGGATCGATCCCGGGCTTCTCAAGACTTTCGGATGAGTCTTTAAACCGAGGTCCCGTCTCCGTATGACCTTAGCTGTTGGTGGGACGTAAAACTAAAACTCACTCACTCACTCGTTTATTTTGTGTATTCTTTGCTTCTAAAGCTTCTAAAGGATCTAACTATTCAGAACGTATTCAAGGGGGTCAGAAATTATATAGGAGCGTTTTCGTGATGGCGGTAATGACAAAGGAGAAAAATATACATATACCAGTTTAGATATTAACCTTGCTTTTCAATATTCCCTTGTTACCAACAAGCTTCTGAAAGATATGCTTGCCAACATGTGAATCAACAGCACTAAGAGGATCATCCAGCAGGTAAATATCGGCATCAAAATAAACAGCCCTAGCAAGGCTTACACGTTGTTTCTGACCACCGCTGAGGTTTACACCCTGAAAGTAAAATTTTCATTACAATAAAAGAACCGTATGACACAATACATTCTTTCATATCTTCAAAACAGTTATATTGCTGAAGAAAATGTGTAATAGTTTTCTTAACAAGAGGACCACTATGGCCATGAATCGCTCACCTGCTTTCAAGATGGCACATAGTTTCTGAAAGTCATGCGGATAACTGACAGCCATCCTACTGCATAAAGCATAACCGTTGCAATTAGACAGATAGATGATGAGTTAGGCAACATTCTTACAAAGATTGAATGTGATTTTTGATTGAAATTAGCTCAGATGTATAGGATGAGTTGTCGTTTAAAGATTGTTCTATATTTAATATTTGAATCAATATATGCAATAACTACAAGGGAAATAACTAAATCAGTATTAATCCCTGGACCCTGAGTTTAATCTGACAAAAACATCTTATTTACGAGGGATGTTCGAAAAGAATTGCTTATTGTCCTCTAGCTCGATATCCACGCGGGGCATGATCAAAACAAATACATACTTGTATAGGGCTATTCAATATCTACACATTGGTGTATAAATGTACATGTTAGACTAAGTGTAAGACATAAAATTTTCCATTTGAATACACGCAGTCTTTTACCACTGCAGCAAAAATGGCTGGTAGAAGCGTCGACTAAAAAGAGGAAATACGGGCTTACATCAAAGCTTGCTCAAAACTTGGATGTTCTTCGAAGAAGCTGATGACTGAAATTTCTACTGCTTTTGGACCTTCTTTTGTGTCTTATGATACAGTTCGGCGGTGGAAAAAGAAATGTGAGTCTGGTGTAGAGTCAATCGAAAATGCACCGAAATCAGGTAGGCCAAAATCTGCATCTCGTAATGGAATCGTTTCCAAAATAAAGGAAATCATTGAAGGAGATGCCAGATTTACAGTTCGTGATATTGCATGAAAGTTAGACATATCACTATCAACAGTTCACCTTATTTTGTGGAAGTTTTTAAAAGTCAGAAAGACTTCTGCTAGATGGGTGCCACATCTGTTGAATGATGAGCAAAAGAGCGGCAACGGGTTAAAGTGGCCAAAAAGCTGCTTCAGATTTGCTAGAGTGTGTAGTCATGTAACTGACTTCAACACTCGTAATAAATTATTAACGGCAAAACTTCTTAATCAGGATTATCGGTACCATAAACTACGCAAAGCCTTTTCAAAATTCTATAGACGCCATTCTGATTTAATTTCAAAATTCAATATTGGACTTAAATCTCTTCTGCAACAAGGTGTACCGGAACTGAATTTTATGGTGACTTAGTATATAAACTCAGAAAAATATATAACCGCAATGACTTCAGCACCCAATTTCGTAAAATCATTCTTCGATATAAAAAGACTAGGTACAACATTGATGTTATACGACAGACTACATGCATGATAGTTAACCCAATCACGGTTGGTAACTTTGCTTCCCTCTTTAATTGCACGCCGGTGGGTTCAGATTCTATGACGGTTCCAACGTAAAGGCTGTCGGGCCCATAACTTACTCCACCCACCAAAGACACCAAAGGGAAAGAAACACAAACATTAAACGACCAGACCATAATGGAAACCTAAACAAAGGAAGGCCATAAGGACAGTTACTTTCCCACAATATGGCCATATGGCCATCCAAAATGAAAAGACACAAGTGATACACACAGTAAGAAACAAACAACAACATAAATACATCGCCACAGAAGAACCGCCTTGGAACGGTCAGTGGAAAGATTTCCACTGGGGGGCTTAAATAGATTTTACGTGGTCACAATCCTCGCCCTTACTTCCGTCGCGATTTAGACAAATAATTTGTTCAGTCCGCATGAAGGCCTCCTAACTCATCAGTGCAACATCTCCGTGAACACAAATTGATGTCTCCAGACAGAAATAAGCAATTCTGTTCAAAATCCCTCGTATATCAACATTTATGCAAAATATACTTGGTCAAAAAGTAACTATTCCAACTGCTGGGTACACTAACTAGATATCCCGTAGGTGGTGAGCTAAAATGACTGCAGACATATGAATCGGATGTTTAGCTAGCAAATGCACAAATTGGTATTTGCCCAAACAATTCTGCTCAAGCATTGTTTTGCAATACATACCTAGAAAGGTTTTGCAAAGGTCTGGACATTGTGCATGCACAGATTATTTTTTTGTGTCTTAGACAAAAGACCATACCCACTGAATATGGGATAACACTTAAATTTTTTAACAACATCTCCCGATCTTGCTTTGATTTGTTGAATTTTCAGATTATCACCCTTTCAATTAAAATATAGCAATTTTCGCGCTGTTGCTATTTCAACACAGTTCAATTATTTTTTTGTAATTTCTTTAAGAAACGCTTTGTTACCACCATTGCTCTTAAATATGGTGGCAAATAATGCAGAAAATTCATATATGTAGCATGTAGCTGAAGCGATTGCGATCTTATATGTGCTGCCTATTGAAAGCAGCATTTGCACGCAACTCCTAAGAATCGGAGAACCCTTCCTCGTAGCCGATGGCACAAAAGTTCAAAGGTTTTTGTGACAAGACACACAGGGTATCCATCACGTCAGCTAGTCCTTGAAATGAAGACCACCTATACGACACTTTATATCGAGAAAACTGGGGTTTACTTGGGTATACATTATTTTTACTCCAAGACATAGGTTGTGGGTACTCGTTACTCGTTAGAACCGCCTCAATGATGCAGTTCTAACGAGCACCCACGACCTATGTTTGCAGTATTTATAAGGAAAATATCAGGGCTATTCATAATTTTGGAGATGAGAAATATGAACTATGTCGCACGGGTGAGATATCGTAATGTTAGCAACTGTAGTATGTATCAGATCTTAGGAATCTTTGTTAAATTAGCAAATTTTTACTGTTAAATCTTAGCATTTTAATGATTTTATCTGCATAAATGTTACAGTGATCCATTGGTTGTTTAAAGCAAAAGCATATGATGAATGGTTGAAGTAAACTAAAACAAATGTGGCTTTAGCATAGTAAAATGCGTCGTCTAAACAAACAAACACACACTTCATATTGGTCCCATTTGCAGTAACTAATGTAACAACAGCAAACTTTAACCAAAGGAAAGTTTTTTGCCCGAGTAAATGTTATGATTCTTAAAACAATTAAGCAACACAAGTGTAACGGACACCACAATTCCACGGACAGCTTTTTACGAACTACACAGGGAAATAAGTATGACAGTATTAATCCCAAGACCATTCTTTTTCTGTAGTAGCAACGTCTCATGAATAACATTTATGAAAAAAAATGATAAGATTCCTAACATATGCAGGAAAACATTTTTCAAGAACTAAAAATGGAAATAACTATATTGGTATTGGTTCACAGACACTGATGTGTCCCTAACAACAACATTGCATCGATATTAACATTTTAAAATACGATACCACTCCCAAAATTAGTAGCAAGTTAGACAGGAAAATCATAAGTGTTATGGACACTAGTGCTAGCCAACAGTCAACTATGAGAGAATTAAAAGGAAATACCTATAACAGTATTGATCCCTTGACTATTCTTTTTGAGGCTGAAAAATCTCATGAAATCCAACATTTATGCAAAATTAGATTCCTCCAGATAATTAATAATCAAGATATGCAAGAAAATAAAAATGATACTGAAAAAGTGTCACGCATATTTTTTCAAAGCGGAATAACTGTAACGGTATTGACCCCTTGACCCTTTTATCTGTAGCAGCAAGAACTTAGGAATATCAAGATTTATGCAAAATGTAGTGAGTCTGCAGAGATAAGCAGAAAAATCCAAAGTGTAACGGACAAAAGTGTCACAGAATATTTTTTAAAGGGCATAACTATGACAGTATTGATCCATTGACTTATTTTTCTGTATGAGCAATATCTTATAAATATCAACATTAAAACAAAATATGATTATATTCCCAATATTTGGAGTTTTATACCTACCCCCCCCCCCACACACACACACACACACTCACCAAGCAAGTTTTGTGGAGTTATTTTTAAAGCTGTCCATCCGTCTGTCCGTCCGTTTGCCTTAAACACTTTGGGTTTTCCTGCATATCAGGTTGTGGGTGCTCAATATAACCCGTAATTTATGTCTTAAAGAAGAACCACCAAACAAAACGAATACCCCCGGCAAAGTGGTGCGTGTCGACCGTACATGCTTATTAATCTTATTGATTTCATTGGTCGACAGGGCTTGAGATGTCATTTCATCTCAATGTTGGGTAAAACTCCCAAACAATTGGAAGCAACGTATCCAAAATGACCTATACAGTGTTGACGGGGACGGTAAACATCAAATCAAACAAACAAAACGAAACCTCCTCTAAACTCCAGTTTTCTCGATATAAATTGAGTTTTCGCTAATATGTTGATATTACATTGTGACTCGGAATGCCATCCCTTATTCTGTAATAACGAATGAAATCAAATTATCAATTCCCTCAAACATTTTATGATTTAAACCTCAGTCTGTTTAAACCTAATACCTACCATGTCTAAGGTGTGATCTGGCACAGTGTATTTCAACTCGTATTAGTTACTTGTTGGTTCCATCAAAAGCATATTTATCTTTGATGCATTAAAATGTCATTTCAAAACGTAGCATGATAAGCTTACGGCCCGCCAATGTTGGGAGAAAAGACCAATTTTGGGGCTAGGGCTATATAATATTGACGACTTAATAGCGGTTTTGCAGATACATCTAGTTATTGGTCAATTCTATTTTTATTAGAAAGTCAGTGTTTTCACCAGTTGCGGATCATGCATTTATTGAAACTTCTTCAAACCTAACTGTGAGTGTAGTACATGTAAACAAATGTTTCGTGAACCTCTCTGAAGCTACTATTAACTATGATAAAGTGTAAATTTATGTCTCTTGAGTATTTCAGCTGACCAAATACTGCTATATTTTGATGCTCAATTAGTCTCATTTCGAAAACACGCCTATACAAATGCATTGCAAACTTTGGTGTCTTTTATGGGTGGAGTAAGTTAATTGTATCAATTCCTGATCTTTGTTTTACTTCTACTTTACCACCGAAAAAACGAAAATTTTAAGATGACAATTTGTGATATTTTTCTTATTTCTGCTCAAAATATAGATTGTGGATACACGTTAGAACCGCCTCGGTAATGCGGTTCTAACGAGTACCTACAATCTGTATTTTAGAACTGAAATAAAAAATAAGGTTTACCTCTGTAAACCCCAGTTTTACTTTACAAAAGTGGGGTTCAAGGGGGTCAAAATTATATAGCCGTATTTTCGTGATGTGTCTGCTGTACCCAGTTATGGAACTCTCCACCGCTTGGACTTCTATCATTGTTCTTTTCTAGATAACACAGTGTTTATTTTGCTATGTTCTATAACAAGGCTATCCTTTGGGAGCGAGAAATACGACAAAGAGCGGAAAAATATAGCCAGTTTTGGCCAATCAGATACTGACTCATGCGAGCATCTCATTATTTGACAAAACTTGTAATTATGTTAGACCAGGTTTGTCCTAAACAAGCAGAGAGTTGTATATCTATATCACTTTTGAATGTTAATTGTAACATACCTTTTCCCCTATTTCTGTCAAGTCTTTCGCAGGCAGAATATCCAAGTCAGGTTGCAAAGCACATGCATCTATAATATCTTTGTACCGTGTTTCATTAAAAGGTTTCCCAAACATAATATTGTCTTTCAGGGTTGCATTCTGGATCCATGCCTGCTGAGACACATAAGCTGTGGTTCCCTGGTGAAAATAAGAGACAAAAAGAAGTGTTACGTCATGATAACTGACAGGAGCAACATAAAGAAGAAGAATCTGATTCACAAACATGCCTATTCAAATGTAATTGAAATTGTATCACCAAAAACAAAAAAAGGAAAATGTTCGGATAAAAATTCTGATAGTTTTCATATATCTGCTCAAAACATAGACAGAACCGTCTTGGCATACCCTTACTATATGATTATGAAAAGTAATATGAAAAAAATAATGTATATCTTTTTAAAACAGAAGTAAAGGCAATGATCAGGAATCGGTGCAATTAATCCACAGCCCCCATCAAAGACTTCAAAGGGAAAGAAACTCAAACATAAAACAAGAGCACCGCATGCTGTTGCCAACGCTCGGCTATAGCCCCTTTTCATAATGAACAACTAGTCCGAGTTCCAAGTAAATATTTTCAGTAATGACAGCGATATTACAAAATGTGCAAGCTTTATTACAAAATGTGCAAGCTTTTGCACGCCTACGACGCAGACGAAAATGTCCAAGTTTTTGCATGACGATGCCGCCAGAGCTATGACAATACCTAGTCGTTTTCTTCGAAAACAGCCGAACTAAAAAGGGGCATAACTGTGGCAAAATATTTTGAGGGTTACCTCACCTATTGATATACGCCAGACCTACGACTTTAAACAAAATTACTAAGTAGAAGTAAAACAAAGATCAGGAATTGATACAATTAACTTACTCCACCCATAAAAGACACCAAAGGGAAAGAAATACAAACATTAAGCGACCAGACCATAATGGAAACCTAAACAAAAGAAGGCCATAAGGACAGTTACTTTCCCACAAAATGGCCATATGGCCATCCAAAATTAAAAGACACAAGTGATACACACACTAAGTAACAAACAACAACATAAATAAATCGCCACAGAAGATCCGCCTTGGAACGGTCAGTGGAAGATTTCCACTGGGGGGCTTAAATCGATTTTACGTGGCCACAATCCTCGCCCTTACTTCCGTCGCGATTTAGACAAATAATTTGTTCAGTCCGCATGAAGGCCTCCTAACTCATCGGTGCAACTAAGTCGAAAAAGGGGCATAACTGTGGCACTAATAATTTGAGGTTACCTCACTTATTGGTATGAGTTCCGCCTTTCATAATGAACAGCTAGTCCGAGTTTCAAGTAAATATGTTCAGTAATGACAGAGATACTACAAAATGTCCAACTTTATGCACGACGACGACTCAAAATTCTAAGTCGAAAAAGGGGCATACGTGTACCAAAAATAGTTTGAGGGTTACCTCACCTATTGGTATGAGTTCCCCGTTTCATAATGAACAACTAGTCCGAGTTTCAAGTAAATATGTTCAGCAATGACAGAGATATTACAAAATGTCCACGTTTTTGCAAAATTCTAAGTCGAGTAATGGGCATAACTGTGACAAAAATATTTGAGGGTTACCTCACCCATTGGTATGAGTTCCCACTATCATAATGAACAACTAGTCTGAGGTTCAAGCAAATATGTTCAGTAATGACAGAGATATAACAAAATGTTTTTTTTTTGCAAAAGTTTTTGCAAAATTCTAACTTTATAGTCGAACAAGGGGCATTACTATTCCAAATATATTTTAGGGTTACCTCTCCTATTGGTATGAGGTCCACTCTGCATAATAATCAACTAGTCCGAGTGTCAAGTAAATATGTTCAGCAATGACAGAGATATTACAAAATGTCCAAGTTTTTGCACCACGCAGACGAAAATGTCCAAGGTTGTGCACGACGACGACGCCAGAGCTATGACAATACCTCGTCGTTTTCTTCGAAAACAGCCGAACAAATAACTAGACCATAAAAGAAACACCAACAGCGGAATGCTGAAAGGACAGTTACATTACCACAAAATGGCCAACTGGCTATCCAAAACAAAAAGGTATTAGCGATACACAAATCCAAAGATGAATTAAAACAAAATAAACAGAGACAAAAGAACCGCCTTAGACGGAAGTAAGGGCGAGGGCGAGGCCGCTTAAATTAGATTTAAGTCCCCCGCTGGAATTCGTTTCACTGACCGTTCCAAGGCGGTTCTTCTGTCGCGGAAGAAATCACTGAAATGCTGGGGCAAAAAGAAAACCAACAGTATGACTCCGATGGGCCCGACCAGAGACAGGGCATCAGGCACCAACCAAAATTACATAAAAATAAATTCTCACCAAATCCTTACACACAATCCATGTTTTAGCACCTACAATTTTATAAAACGGAAAAATTCGAAAACTGTAACATTTGTTAATCAAACAAGTCCATTTTAAGAGCCATGAAAGATAATAATGTCTGATATGTCTCTGTTTTCCTAATGTGTATATACATACATCTACATTAACATGACCACCTGTCTTGTTCATCTCGCCGAGCATTGCAGATAATAAGGATGATTTGCCTGACCCAACACTTCCTACCACAGCTACCAGACTTCCTTTTGGAACTGTCACGTCGATACTGAAAGAATTCAGGAAATCTGCTTTTACGACAGCACCTAAACCGTCATACCTATTCAGCATCACGAATAAACACCTATATAATTTTGACCCCCTTGAACCCCACTATTATATAAAAAAATTGGGGTATAGAGGGATAAACCTTATTTTTCATATTGCTGCTCAAAAATATAGATTGTTGGTACTCGTCAGAACCGCCTCGATGAGGCGGTTCTAATGGGTGCCCACAATCTATATTTTGAGCAGTAATAAGAAAAATGTCGTATTTTTTTCTTCTGAATTTTTTTAATTTTTTGGTGGTAAAATTTGCAATGTACTTGAATGGGCGTGTTTTCGTAATGGGGAGAACACAATGTAATGCATGACAATTACATTTGTAATACAAAGTATTGAATTAAAACATAGTGTCTTGGATACCAATACTATTATATTTCACGTATTTCAAAAATCCTTTTATTTTCTCTGTCAGTTTGATCAACACATGTTTTCAGGTATTTTGCTATATCGAAGTAAAATATATCTTGTCAATCATTTTACACTAGCATGATATACCCTCCATGACATAGCTTGCAAAACAACCATATGCATATTTTACCTGGGCCATTGTGCAAATATATGACAATGTCTTGCATTGTAAAGACGATGGCATAAGACAGACATGTTTAGGTAGAGTTTAAAAATAGAAGCGAAGGCAATGATCAGGAATCCATACAAAAAGCCGCCAAACTTGTGTAAGAAATACTCTTGTAAACCCCTCTTCATATAAAACAAAATGGGTTTTAATTGTATCGATTCCTGACCATTGCCATCACTTCTATTTAAAAGGTTCTGCATTAATTCAATATTTCATCTTCATTAATATTAACTGTATGTACGCGTATGAAACCGCCTGATTCGAGCAGTTCTGACGAGCACCCATAATTATCGATTCCATGGTGAAAGTTTTGAGGATCTGGCCGGGGCTGGCAAGACTGGCCTATAAAACATGTACACTTCATACTTTTCAGTTCTGTGGTGTATTCATTGCTTCCAGAGAATAAAAAAAATAGAAGTGTAGACAATAACCCCATTATGTACATTTTTCGTGTCTTTTAGGATCATTAATTCCATCGTGGAATTAACAACACACATAGGGTGACTGCAAAGAGCTCAAGTGTCAGAGCTGGCTATTCTGCCTCGGCCTCCCCCAGCCCCCTACATACAAAGCAAAAATAGTATACTCCATATTTTTCAGCCCTGCGGTTTTTTCCTTGCTTACAAAGAATGCCGCTTTATATTGGAACAAGCGCAAAGAAATGTTTCTGCTTAAGGATAGCATTCACTCTGCCAAAACACATACTAGTATGTTTCTTATAAATAATGCAGATATATACATGAGAATAACAAAAGGAAATTACTTTTTTAAACTAGGCCCCAAATCAGAATCCCATGTAAACGTACCGGTTTCAACAGTAACAGCATCATCTGAAAATTATATAATGAATTCAGCAGTCAGCTAGCTACCTGTGTGAGAAGACGCAAGAAGACGCAAATAGCACTTTGGTATACTCAAAATACTTATTTAAAGACTGGTAGAATAAAGTACCTCTCAAACGAGTACCCTAAATCTATATTTAGAGCAGAAATAAGAATAATAAGGTTTATCCTTGTAAACCCGAGTTTTACTGTATAAAAGTTTGGTTCAAGGGTTCAAAATTATACAGGCGTGTTTTCATGATGAGAAAATTTTGAAGGTACTTGTTAGAACCACCTCAATTAAGCTGTTCGTATGTGCCCCACTTTTTATGTTTGGAGCAGAATTGAGACAACTAACACAACCTTTATCCACAAAATTTAATTACACTCATTTTTGTGTCATTCTATTACAAACTAAGTGTTGTGTCCCCGTTCACTTCCGAGATTCTAACGTCAAGTTTTTCCGTTTCGAAATTTTATAAGTCCATTTTTGTAAAGGATATATGGCAATAAGCATTTACAAGATGGCAAGCAGATCAAAATGAACGGTGATTTCAGTCGTGGTTCGCGAACTTAAAAAATAACTCAAACTTGATCGGCTCGTATAGCCGGCTGTTCGAAGATGCATTCTTTTGCCAGCCGGCCTGACAGCTCAATTGAATTTGTGTCTGTCTGATGATCAGAAGGTCGTGGGTTCTATACCTGTTGTGATGACAATGCTGTTGTGTGGCAATTGTTTGTTTCGTTTGATTTGAAGTTTAACGTCCCTGTCAACACTGTAAAGGTCATTTTGGAGACGTTGTTTCCAATTTTGTGGAACTTTTACCCGATATTGAGATGAAATGACATCTCAAGCCCTGCCGCCCAATGACACCAATAAGGTTTATAATAGCCTTTTGGCCATTTTGTGGGAAAGTGACTGTTCTTTTGGCTTTCCAATGTT
Source organism: Lucinisca nassula (assembly GCA_963580285.1). Classification (NCBI taxonomy): domain Eukaryota; kingdom Metazoa; phylum Mollusca; class Bivalvia; order Lucinida; family Lucinidae; genus Lucinisca; species Lucinisca nassula. The sequence goes on along the minus strand of OY757013.1, from coordinate 173,422,104 downwards.
GTGGTTTCCCTTGGGGTATGTTGCTTCATGTTTGTGTTTCTTTCCCTTTGGTGTCTCTGATGGGAGCTGTGGGTTAATTGTATCGATTCCTGACCATTGCCTCTACTTCTGTTTATAAGCATGGACTGACCGACTCGCACCGCATTGCCTGGGGTGTTTACCAGTATTCGTGCATGGGTCGGTTTCAGCTCTGTGTGGAAGCATCATGCAACCCATCTATTTCTTCAAGCTCCGATGGGCGGGGGCTTTGTGTGGCGATTGATCATGTTATCTCGTTTCTACTAATACAGAAGAGCAGCTGTCACTTTCTGGTAGAAAAATGTACACTGTACTATTTAACCGCTTCTGTATGTCCAATTGAAGTGTGGTTAGATAAACGTGCGGGCTCGATTATTAACCAAAGTGCTGACTTGACCGTTTTACTCAAATCAAGCAAACATACGAAAATCACCTTCACCAAGCTGCATTGAAATGTTTACGAACGTTTCCAGTCCATTAGAGGTTTTTGACTCACCAGAAATATCGTGACTGACATTACTTGCATCCAGATCTTCGTGGTTTAGAAACTTATTTATTCGTTTCATGGATGTTGCTGCCTAAAATGAAAAAAAATAAAATTATGTATCTCTGTTATCAACAGGATCTACTATCAAAACAGAAAAATTCTTTCCCACAGAATACATATGAATGAGTTTGGCGTGTTGCCATAGTACATAACCCATTCTGAGAGGCTAAGATTATGGAAAAACACATACAAAACTTCACGAAAGATGTCTACTTTCTTTCAGGCAAACTATTGGAAAACATGTCAAATCATTACGATAACTAACCCGTGCGACATAGTGCATTTTTCACACCTCCAAAATGACTACTTTTCTGATAAAAAACTTCTATAGTTTTGTTACAAAAAGATCAAAATATAGGTTGAGGGTGCTCGTTAGAACCGCCTCAGTGAGGCGGTTCTAACGGGTACCCACAACCTATGTCTTGGAGCAAAAATAAGAAAAATAACGTATACCCCAATAAACCCAATTTTTCTCTATATAAAAGGGGGTTTAGTGGGGTCTTCGTTTCACGGACTTGTTCACGTCAAATGTAACCAGACCCTTACCGTTCATATATCAAATAGACATATTACAAAAGGCCAACTGATTAGAATTTGCATACTGGCTTATCACGTTTCTGAAAGAGATTGCCCAATTACAATACCGTATATGTAGATGCAATATTGATAACCATGTCTTCAGTCAGTTTACCTTTCATTGCTCTATAAATGTCATTTTTTATACAAAAATGATTGTACTTTATCCAAACATCGTACGTGTTAGTCAGAACTGATGCACTCTATATCAGGGATTATCGCATTTTTGGGACCGCCCTTGTTCACCAATATAAAATACATAATGTACCCGTCACCATTAAATAGATATGTACTCTATCAAACACACAATTGAATTGTTTGACGTAAACACTGATGGGTCGCGCGGCCCGAAAGTATTTTTGTCACACTGTGGCTATTTGTGGACAGTCTTGATCCTGAAGAGATGCTGAATTCCTTGGCATCTTGACTGGGTTTAACCCTTTTAGTACTAAATGGAATCTTCCTCCTTATATATAGCAAGAGTCCATTTCATAATTTAGGGGTGTCAGGTTGTGATTTCTTCAAAATTGATTTGGAAAATGGCTGAACTTTTTGCAAACAGCGCAGGCCATGATCAGACGCTGCGGCGTCTGATCTGGGCCTGCATTGTTTGCCAGGGTACCCGTTTAGGGGTTTCGGTACCAAATTGGTTAAACGGTTTGCTTTCGCCTGTGTATCCAAGTACTTGCAGTAAATATGGAACTTTGTTCTTTGTAAAAAAAAAAAATAATAATTTCAGGGCCACAAGAGAGATTAGGTATGTTCTAATTGTGTTAGCCTCTTGAAACAGAGACTTTAGTATTATTATTAGAAATAATATTTGTAGAAGAAATAGTAGTAATTGTGAACAGCTAAGCTGCCAATCAACTTGCGCTTCCAAGCAATCTGATCAGCTCCTTCACTGCTTGGACGATACGAAGTAGAATGTGCCAATTATCCGAAATATGTGCTGTTATAGTAAAATCTTCCAGCAAGTATGGTTAGCTGAGTTGGTCTGTTAGTCATAAACCCCAAACGACAGGATCCCTCAATAACATGTGGAAGGGGGCCAAGGATAACTGACGGACATTTTCCTTTAATAGTTTTCAGGAAACTGCTTTGTGGATAATATTTGGAATTGCTTCAATGAGCAAGAAATAGAAGATAATGTTTTTATGTAGAAATAAGAAAAACATTTTTCTGATATTCTGGTTACTGTCCTATATATGGCGCTATGTACATAATTACCCGTATGATGTCCATAACAAGCCAGGGTAGCCAGCTGGTCCAGTCCCGGATAATATCAAACAATGACAGTGTTACAAACACAGTTTGAGCATCCAGCCGATTATCATCACTGAGGTAGAGATAGGTACCAAACGTTGCTATTCCAACCTAAATAAAATAGAAACAACGGATCTATTCAACCCTGTAGATATGTACAGATATCCATGAAAATCGTGTGGATAAAGTTGAGATCATCAGGATCTACAAAGTTGCCATCCCGTAAATAATTACTGATTGCAGGCCTATTAACAAGAAAGGACAAGTCCACATTCAATAATGAATCGCTTGGCTTAAATGTTTAAGGAAAGGTTCTACCGTAGATATATAAGGTACATAACTTTCGTGACATAAGCTTTGTTGTGTCGTTACGAGTCATATCCCCTGTTTAGATGGCACCGTATTCCATTCGATGCAGATAACATGAAGGCAGCGCCTGTGTTTAGACGAACAAGCATAGATATTCTGCTCCGATGCATAGCAAAACAATCAAAACAGTCGGGCCCCTCGGAGTCCAACTGTGGGTTTTCTTTTGCTCCAGCAATTCTGTTGTTGTATGCTGTCGAGTCCTCAACCTTGTTTCATCTCTGTATTTTTTGATTTGTATGTTCTCGGAGATGTTAAACTAATGAGTTAGGAAACCTTTATGCGGACTTAACAAAATTAGTGTATACCTCGACAGAGGTAAGGGCGAGGATTATGGCCATGTAAAGTCGATTTAAGCCCCCCAGTGGAATTCTTTCGACTGACCGTTCCAAGGCGGTTCTTCTGTGGCGGTTTATTTATGTTGTTGTTTGTTACTTACTGTGTGAATCACTTCTGTCTTTTTTATTTTGAATGGCCATTTGGCCATTTTGTGGGAAAGTAACTGTCCTTATGGCCAACCTTTGTTTAGTTTCCATTATGGTCTGGTCGCTTCATGTTTGTGTTTCTTTCCCTTTGGTGTCTTTGATGGGTGGAGTAAGTTAATTGTATCGATTCCTGATCTTTGTTTTACTTCTACTTTAACCCACATATGGCAACTCTAGCTTCCACCCCATAACTTGGGACCAGTCTATTTCCAATAGCAAGGTGACAAGTTTGTGTTTTGTTTGCGGTTAGTTATATATAAATGCCGTCAGTTTAAGCAGACGGTGTAGAGCTAGATCAGACGCCAAAGAACGGGGCGTCTGAACACGACCTACAATATTTGCAGGTTTCCCCGTTTTATGACGCCAGGAATATATGGGTTAGGCAGATGCTTTAAGTTACATTGATTCCGCTATGCTTTGCTGTTACTTAAACAGTTACAATACTAGGTGTTGAGGCTGCGTAATTTATGTCACATCTACTGTTTTAAATAACTGTCTGCCTGAATGGTAAATTCATCTCGCTTCAGTATACATTGCGCTCAAGAAACAGCTGTTTTCAATTTACACTTCAATCGATATATTTTCCAAGTAAGTCTCAACTTTAAAATATCCCAAACTATTAATCCTGGCAGTTCCATTGATAGAGATTGAATCGACGGTTGGTTACCACTAACAGTAGTTCTATACTTACCTCAAAAGGTAGCATTATCCATGATAAAGCTAGGATACGGTCTACACTCCTTTCCCTGTTAAGACATTTCAGTTCTTCTTCTCTGATTGTCTGGATCTTTTTACCAAAGGCTAGTTCCCATGCATAAAGCTTGAGCACCTGCATCGAATGAACGAATAACTGGATATTGTTATGCACAGAAGCGTAATCACGTGGCTTCAGAATTTTCCGATCATTCAAATCATATATCCAACTTTATGTCTATTAAGTATGAGAGGAGCAAAAGATTCATTCCTGACAGTTGAAACCACCCGCAGTTATGTCTGTTAAATATGGGAGGAGTCGAAGATTCATTCTTGACATTTCCAATCATCGATCAACACTGATAGGGTCTTGATTAGACAGCTTATAGCCAGCGAGATCTATTCTACACTATAGGAAATTGTATTGTTCTTATACATATATATTAGGTAAAGTCTCAAAGAATAACAAAGAATACTTTTTGGCGTTAAATCAGAACTACCCATCTTATTTGGTCATTTGAACTGAGAATAATACATTAATGAACACACCTGGAATGATTCGGACTCCAATCAATTCAATAGTCTGCGCGAGACGGATGCGTGAAATGCCTCTAGACTATATTGTTGTCCGCAACAATGAAACAATATATTTGAAAGTTGGCCAAAGTTTCTAGTGTAAAAAGGTAATGCATTGTACATGTACCGAACATTAACATATACCAGGCAATTTTCTGATTTGCCTTGATTGGTTTACATATGAATAAACAATGTAATAATTGTATTAATTGTATACTTAGCCATCACCATGCTGAACCCAGAACTATATTATATTTACCAGATCCAGACCAGCTTGATTCTCTGCAGCCAGCTGACCATGATCTAAAACAATATAGATCCAGAAAAACTGTCTTATCTGATCAGGATCTATAGTGTTTTCCGTGCTGCTTCTGAATCAATGATCGAACTTCAAAATCATGCAACACAAATGGAGGAAAATCGGTTAGCAGTGTAGCACATAAAAATATTCATCACGGTGAGGGTTAAACTCTGTACCTTCTATGATGACTGAAGTAATAAAAACTGAATTGGACCACTACCACATTTTCTACCAGTTTACCAGGGAGGCAACTTCACGGACATCCTTTTTGTTTTCAAGGTGACGAGAGTCCCTATGTTAACGACGGAAGTACTTTTAAAGGAAAGTATTTGCTCATCATAGCAAATGCCTTTCACTGTGGTTGTGAAGTTACTCACAGGCGAGACACAAATATTTTGAAAAGTTGCTTCTCCTGAAAGTGTACCGTTCCTTTTAATATATAACGGTGATAAAACTATGGTATAATGTCGTCTTAAAATATCTGTAAAACCAGCATTTTTCGGATGACTTTTTATATTTGTCTTATTTCTACTCTAAATATAGACTGTGGTACTCGTAAACACAACACGTACAGCCTCAATGAGGATTCACAATTGATATAAATTATATGGGCCCCGTCAAGCGATTTTGGTACGTGTCACCTATGCGAGCAGCGAAGGTTCAGGCGAGCCTGCGCATCCGCGCAGTCTCGCCAGAACCTTCGCTGCTCGCTCATACAAGCAGTGAATCAAGAGGAACCTTCAGACAGAAAGCCATATCCCTGGCCCCTCTGAATGGCTGGGCATGCGCAGTTAAAGTTCGTCATGACGGAATGCTCGAAGACCCAAATTCGCTTGGCGGGGCTCATATATACACATGTACACCCCAAGTCTATCTATAAAGTGCATTCATTGCAAAGACAGGTGAACCTGATTGTGAGAAAAACTCTGCATCACGAAAACGTGCCTATATAAATTTGATCCCTTGAACCCCACTTTGGGGTTTACAGGGGTACACCTTATTTTTCTTGTTTTTGCTTTGAATTATAGCTTGTGGGTACTCGTTAGAACCGCCTCAAAGAGGCGGTTCTAACGAGTGCCCGCAATCTATATTATGAGCAAAAATAAGAAAAAATTCAATTTTTCACCTTATTTTTTTTTTTTTGGGCAGTAAAGTTTACAATGTATTTTATAGGCGTGTTTAAGTAATTGGCTGATATTACCTTAATGCCATTCAGAATTTCATTCATTAGCTTTATTCTTTTGTCTTTCTCATCCATTCTGTCATCGTCTGCCTTTTCAATCAGTTTCATTAAATAGCCATTCAAAGGGATTACAATCAAGAATACTGTCATACCAGCAAACATAGCCATGCCCAGCTACAACATGAAGTAATGAATACATATTTACTTTATTAAGAACATTATACTATAACAAGGCAACGCAAGCGTAGCATCCCCTCGCAACTGCATACCATTCATTAACATGAAAATCCAATCTGAATATGTTAGACCATTGTGACCTTGACCTTTGACCCCTGACCTTGAAATTCAATAGGGTTCATCCTCTGTACATGGTGAACATTTGTGGAAGGTTTGATGCTTCTACGATGAATACTGTGTCTTATATCCTGCTCACAAGGTTTTCAAGGTCAAGTCCATTGTGACCTTGACCTTTGACTCCTGACCTTGAAATTCAATAGGGTTCATCCTCTGTACATGGTGAACATTTGTGGAAGGTTTGATGCTTCTACGATGAATACTGTGTCTTCTATCCTGCTCACAAGGTTTTCAAGGTCAAGTCCATTGTGACCTTGACCTTTGACCCCTGACCTTGAAATTCAATAGGGTTCATCCTCTGTACATGGTGAACATTTGTGGAAGGTTTGATGCTTCTACGATGAATACTGTGTCGTCTATCCTGCTCACAAGGTTTTCAAGGTCAATTCCATTGTGACCTTGACCTTTGACCCCTGACCTTGAAATTCAATAGGGTTCATCCTCTGTACACGATGAACATTTATGGAAGGTTTGATGCTTCTACGATGAATACTGTGTCTTCTATCCTGCTCACAAGGTTTTCAAGGTCAAGTCCATTGTGACCTTGACCTTTGACCCCTGACCTTGAAATTCTATAGGGTTCATCCTCTGTACATGGTGAACATTTGTGGAAGGTTTGATGCTTCTACGATGAATACTGTGTCTTCTATCCTGCTCACAAGGTTTTCAAGGTCAAGTCCATTGTGACCTTGACCTTTGACCCCTGACCTTGAAATTCAATAGGGTTCATCCTCTGTACATGGTGAACATTTGTGGAAGGTTTGATGTTTCTACGATGAATACTGTGTCTTCTATCCTGCTCACAAGGTTTTCAAGGTCAAGTCCATTGTGACCTTGACCTTTGACCCCTGACCTTGAAATTCAATAGGGTTCTTCCTCTGTACATGGTGAACATTTGTGTAAGGTTTGATGCTTCTACGATGAATACTGTGTCTTCTATCCTGCTCACAATGTTCCGGACAGACACACACACACACTAACACACGGACGCACGGCACCGATGCTATATCCCCATTCGCAACGTTGTTGCGAGGGGATAAGTAACAAAGGCCTAAGAACACCAGCTTTTGGCTGAAGAGAGGTGTGTGGTTATTGGTCACATCTATCATTTAACCACCAAGTTTGCTGCATGTGTTTAATAAGGTCATGATAGGCTTCCTACGCTAAATCCTTCAAGCGGCCTGAACAAATTATTTGTCTAAACCACGTCGGAAATAGGGGCAAGGGTTGTAGCCACGTAAAGTCAATTTTAGCCCGGCCCAAATAAACAATTTTACCGACCGTTCATTACCTATTGTGCATCCTTTAAAAATAAAGGGTGAAGATTATTGCCAAGTAAAAATGGATACAAAATAGAAGTGAAGACAACGATCATTTGCGATACATTTAACCCACAGCTCCTATCAGAGACACCCAAGGGAAAGACACACAAACATGAAATAACTAGACCCTAATGGAAACATCAATAGCGAAAAGCCAAAAAGACAGCTACTTTCCCACAAAGTGGCCAACTGGCTATCCAAAACAAAAAATATATAAGCGATACACACAATCAAAGACAAACCATAACGCGTATACACCGCGGAAGAATAACTGCCTGAGAACAGTCAATGAAAATAATTATATTGAGGGTGTGTGTGTGTGTGGGGGGGGGGGGGCTTAAACTGTTTTCACGCGGCTGCAATCCTCACCACCAACCAAGGTACAAAAACCTTGTTCTGACCGTTCCAAGGCGGCTCTTCTGTTGCGGTTTATTATTGTGACAGTTCGTCTTTGCATGTATGTATTTCTAATATCTTTTTATTTTGGCTAACCTCTTGGCCATTTTTTGGAAAGAAACTGCACTTTTGGCTTTTAGCCTGACAGTGTGACGTTTTCACTGTAGCGAAGTTATTTGATGTTCGTAGTTCTCATTACGAAAAACATGCCTATATAATTTTGACCCCCCTTGAACCCCGCTTTTATATAGTAAAACTGAGGTTTACTGGGGTAAACCATATTTTTCGTATTTCTGCTCTAATATATAGGTTGTGGGTACACGTTAGAATCGCCTCAATGAGGCGGTTCTAACGAGTACCAACAATTTATATTTTGAGCAGAAATAAGAAAATTATCACATTTTTTCATCTTAAAATTTTCAAATTTTTTTCCTAGTAAAATTTACAATGTATTAGTTTAGGCGTGTTTTCATAATATTTCACGTTGAAGTATTGGATTGGAGGGATGAGGTTGCTGTATCGATTCTTTATCGATTCCTTCACTTCCATTCTCTTGAAAACGAGACTAAGCTTCTGGCGTTATAAGCTCATAACCGAATTAAACAAAATAAACAATAAAAGCAGTAAATTAATATCAGTGTAAATTCTACTTAACCCGTTTAAAACAAGTCTTCAGTTAAATCAGGTGACAGCACTTTTCAGCAAAATCACTAGACTAAACATTCAAAATAGTTTTATCAAACCGGTCATGTATCAGTATCAGAACGTATGTATCCTTTAAAATGCTAAATCTATATTTCTTGGCATATTCCCCAATCTACTATGTTCGTGCGTGAGTATAAACTTTAAGCTATATTAAATAGGTCGCAAAATGTTTCATATCATCATCGATTAAGGAAGAGTTTGAAAGAAAATGTTGCTGACATTTTATTAAATTTAGTATAACTGTTTGAACAAGCGAAAGAAGAGGTTGCTGTCTATACAATCTTATAGATTGGTATTTGTTTGGAAGTTCTCTAAATTAACGACCAAGTCAACACTATTTAGGTTCTGTCGAGCTGGTCAGGTTACCAAAATACTTATTTCCTGGGAAGGCTCATACATAAGTAGTTAACTAGTACAGAGCAGATTCTTTCGTCACAAACTGACAAATGCCCTTCTTGAGCATGTGTAGTAACGTTTCGTTAGGGGCATATGTTTAGCACTAGAAATGTTTGAAATAGACACGGATGCCCCGTCCAGAATAAAACATGGAAATGTAAAGTCCTAGACAAAACCAGTATGCATAGCACAATTAAAGTGTTTTAAGATAGACTGCATCACCTGTTATTGTCTGAGCCCTGTTAGAAAAAAGGCCTTCCGTTTTTCACCAGGTAAGACACAAACAGGCGTGCATGTACACAAAAACTATCAGGAGCCATAACAGTTGAGCTAAACGAACTACAGGTATGGTTCTGTCAAAGCAGTGAACAGTAAAGTGTTGATCTGTCTACCATGCTGATCTGTTACCTTTTTGTTCGCAAACACATCACGAAAACACGCCAATACAATTTTGATCCCTTTGAATTCTACTTTTATATTGTAAAATTGGGGTTTAGAGAGGTGTACATTCTTTTTCCTGTTTCTGCTCTAAAATATAGATTGTGGGTTCTCGTTAGAACCGCCTTGATGAGGCGGATCTAACGAGTACCCACAAGCCATATTTTGAGCAGAAATAAGAAAAATATTGCAAGTTTTCATCTAAAAATTTTCGTTTTGTTGGATTACAATATACAATGTATTTGTATAGGCGTGTTTTCGTAATGTATGACGTGGCTAACATGTTTATGGTAAACATAGTTTTGAAACTTGAGACTCATTAATGATGCACAAGAGCTATAAGGCCTTACTTTCCTTAAAATGGCCCTTCAAGTACGTTTCTCATGAAGCACTTACTGTCATATACATATAGGCAAGGCATAGGACGAATGTTAGAAAGCAAGCAAAGGTGTTCCATAAATATTCACAGAGATCTCGAAGCTGCTCAGCGTCCACAGACATCAGGTTAACTATCTCCCCAACAGTTGATTCTTTCCGAGCACTGTTACTCATAGACAACGACTGCAATATTATAATAAAACATCGTGCTAAAATAATTGCGCCTTTCATACGAATTCCATTATGGCATTCTGTTGATGGGCGTTTACAACACTCGGTATGACCGCGTTTAACGCGTTATTCCGAGGGTTTGAAACGGCCATCAACAACAGAACCCCATATAATATTCTTTTCCTTGCACCACACTACCTAATTTTTTTATTTTACATTATTCTACGTTATTTTACGTTTTATTTTTCGCGGCTTCTAGTTATGTAGTGTGCATGTGTAAGAACACAAACTTTAAGGTAAGAACAGAATTTCTAGCCCAGACTAAAACTACTGGTTTCTTTATATATTGTGCAAGAACTAGTAATTTTCAAATTTGTTTAATATTTTCCTTATTCTGCTTCAAACATGGATAGTGGGTTCTCTAATTAGGTCCGCTCAAACGACTGCCCACAATCTATATCTTTAAGCAAACACAAAAGATTAAAATGTTTCCCCTTACAAATCCCATTTTTCCCTATATGAAGTGGAGAACAGTAATTTTCATTATACAAACTCGTTAGTGTGAAGAAAATGTTCTTGCACACAAATGGCAGGTTTACCATTGCTGGCACCCGTCCATCGGAGCTTGGGGAAGTAGATCGGGCTGCATGAGGCTTCCACCCAGAGCTGAAAACGACCGCACATGAGTACTGGTAAACCGCTTAGAAGGTCTAACCTGCACAGGAAAAGTGATGCGAGTCGGACCGTCCATGCGGATAACCCTACTGGTATCATTTGGCAGCAGGGATTGTGATTTCATTTCATCTCAATGTCGGGTAAACGTCCCACAAAATCGGAAGCAGCGTCTCGAAAATGACCTAAATAGTGTTGACGGGAACGTTCTTGAATGCCTATGTCACCTATCCAGATTTCAAAATGTGTATATTAAGGATAATAACACAAAAGAATAACCACTACTTCTGTATCAGAGATAGGGACGTTTAGAGACAAAAAAGACAGTATCTCACAGTATGGACCACAAAAAAAGAAATACCATTTCTTAACATGAGACAAATGGTCGCATTACGATAACACCATTACAAAAACACACCTATACAAATACATTGTAAATTTTACCACCGAAAAATTAAAACCTTTAGATGAAAAAGTGTGATGTTTTTCTTATTTCTTCTCTAAACATAGATTGTGGAAACCCGTTAGAACAGCCTCGCCGAGGCGGTTCTAACCAGTACCCACAATCTATTTTAAGCAGAAATAAGAAAAATCATGTATACCCCTGCGAACCCCAGATTTACTATATAAAAGTGGGCCTTAAGGGGGTCAAATTATAAAGGCATGTTTTAGTGATGATGAAAATTTGTAATTATTTCTATATAAATGCCCCAACTAACGAGTATCAGAAATACATTTCTGTCTATCTATCTATACTGCATCATCCACTCGCGGACATTATGTGGCGGACATCATGGAGTCGAAATAAGAAAAATTATAAGTACTCTTGCAAAACCCAGTTTCTCTATATAAAGCGGGGTTTACACGGACGTTACATGGACCTGGTCAAGGAATTCGTTCTTTTGCAGCGTATGATTGGTTAACTGACTTTGTTAATATTTATATTTATATTAGATTCGGTACTAAGTTATTTAGACAAATTGTGGGTATTCCGATGGGTACTAATTGCGCACCTCTTGTGGCTGATCTGTTCTTGTATTGTTATGAAAGAGACTTCATTTTGTCGCTTTCCATTGATAACCAATCTGAAATTATTGAAGCTTTTAGCTCTACTTCTAGATATTTAGATGATTTATTAAATATTGATAATACCTATTTTGATGGTTTGATCAGTCAGATTTACCCCCTAGAACTTCAGTTAAATAAAGCAAATTCTTCTGATACCGAGGCCCCGTTTTTGGATTTACATCTATCTATTGTAGATGGATTTGTTTCGTGCAAAATTTATGATAAACGCGATGACTTTGATTTTGAGATTGTAAATTTTCCTTTTTTGGATGGTGATGTTCCTCGTGCGCCATCCTATGGCGTTTATATTTCGCAATTAATTCGATTTGCTAGAGTGTGTAGTCATGTAACTGACTTCAACACTCGTAATAAATTATTAACGGCTAAACTTCTTAATCAGGGTTATCGGTACCATAAACTACGCAAAGCCTTTTCAAAATTTTATAGACGCCATTCTGATTTAATTTCAAAATTCAATATTGGACTTAAATCTCTTCTGCAACAAGGTCTATCGGAACCCGAATTTTATGGTGACTTAGTATATAAATTCAGAAAAATATATAACCGCAATGACTTCAGCACCCAATTTCGTAAAATCATTCTTCGATATAAAAAGATTGGGTACAACATGGATGTTATACGACAGACTGCATGCATGGTAGTTAACCCAATCACGGTTGGCAACTTTGCTTCCCTCTTTAATTGCACGCCGGTGGGTCAGGCCTCAGATTCTATGACGGCTCCAACGTAAAGGCTTATTGAAAATTAAAGAGATAATGTTTGTTGGTGCCTGATGCTCTGTCTCTGGTCGGGCTCATCGGAGTCTAACTGTTGGTTTTCTTTTGCTCCAGCATTTCAGTGGTTTCTTGCTGTCGAGTCCTCACCGTTGTCTCACCTCTGTGGTTCTTTGATTTCTGTGTTCACGGAGATGTTGCACTGATGAGTTAGGAGGCCTTCATGCGGACTGAACAAATTATTTGTCTAAATCGCGACGGAAGTAAGGGCGAGGATTGTGGCCACGTAAAATCGATTTAAGCCCCCCAGTGGAAATCTTCCACTGACCGTTCCAAGGCGGCTCTTCTGTGGCGATTTATTTATGTTGTTGTTTGTTACTTACTGTGTGTGTCGCTTGTGTCTTTTGATTTTGGATGGCCATATGGCCATTTTGTGGGAAAGTAACTGTCCATATAGCCTTCCTTTGTTTAGGTTTCCATTATGGTCTGGTCGCTTAATGTTTGTATTTCTTTCCCTTTGGTGTCTTTTATGGATGGAGTAAGTTAATTGTATCAATTCCTGATCTTTGTTTTACTTCTACTTTGTGCCGTTGGTACACGTTTCCATCACGTGAACAAGTCAATGAAATGAAGACCCCATTAAACCCCACTTTGTATAGAGAAAAACTGGGTTTATTGGGGTATTAATTATTTTTCTTTTTTCTGCTCCTAGACATAGGTTGTGAGTACTCGTTAGAACCGCTTCAATGAGGCGGTTTTAACGAGCACCCACAGCCTATGTTTGCAGCATAAATAAGCAAAAAATCACCGATTTATTTCAGAAAAGTGGCCATTATGGAGGTAAGAAAAATGCACTATGCAGCACGAAGGTGTTATCTTAATGCGTCTGTTTTTTTTTTGTTTTTTTTTTTTTTTGCGTGCCTCCCTGTCACTTACATGTACTTTCTTTAGGTGACTTGAGATGGCTGAGTTCTTTCAGTGTGGCCTTTCCTGAGTGAGCTTTTCATACTAGAAAGTATCTTACCTGTTTAGGGGGTTTTAACCCTTCTCTTGCTGAATATTCAGATTAGCCCCACCCATTTCTGACTTTCAACCAATCAAATGACTTGGTGTAATTTATTGCAACAATTTCATAAACTGAATGCCAAACAGTGTAGATCCTGATCAGATGGCTTCTTCAGAAGCCATCTGATCTGGATCTACACTGTTTCCAAAGAAAGGGCTTGTCGTGAACAGCATGATAAGAGTTAATAAGAACTCACAAAGCTTTGTTTGGAGCATGAAAAAAAAGAGCGACCAGAAAAAATGCTAACCTGATTGAATCGCACAAGTAAAATTACATAGAGGATCTTACATGAGTGTTCATGCATTATTGAATTTATTAAACGAGTTGAGGAAATGGGATAAAATGCGAGGCTTTGCCGAGCATTTTATCGCTTTTCCTCAACGAGTTTTATAAATTCAATAATACATGAGCACGAATGCAAGATTCTATTTATCATATGACATTTAAAACGCATTTTATTCACGATTGTTTACAAAAATGTCAATTTTGCGCCGTTAGTAAACGCGACGTCGTTAAGGACGTCGTACAAGTATTGTTACGGGACGTATCTAGCTAATTTGCATATTTAATCCAATAGTGGATTATCGAAAATATTACATGGCGTTATTACACTCTCAGACGCGACGTCATATGATAAATGTCCCTACGCGTTTCTATAATTTTCACACATGAAACATGGGTCACATAGGCCCAAAGAACAATATGCTGGAGCATGATCAGACATCTAGGCAGCTACACAGGACTTAACCATACAGTGACATTATCCTTTATCCTACTGAACATGACAACCCCTACCTTTGCAAACAGCTTAGATCCAGATCGAATGACCTCTGAAGAATCCAAAATCTGCCGAACATGGCAACCATCACAAAACATTCCTTTATAATTTTGACCCCCTCGAACCAAACTTTTATATAGAATAAAAGGGGGTTTACAGGAGTAACCCTTAATTATGCTTATTCTGTTCTAAATTATAGATTGTGGATACTCGCTAGAACCGCCTCGAGGAGGCGGTTCTAGCGAGTACCCACAATCTAAATTTTGAGCAGAAATAAGAAAAATATCCCAATTTTTCATCTTAAAATTTTCAGTTTTTCGGGGATAAAGGTTACAATGTATTTATATAGGCATATTTTCGTAATGACCTCTACGTTTACAAACAGTACAGATCCAGACCAGCTGGCTTCTGCCATCCGATTCTGGTCAGGATCTTCACTGTTTCACAGTTAGTTTGAAAATTTGAATGAAACATTTATTCAAGTAGTTTGATTAGTTGACAATCAGAAATGGGTGTGGTTTTATTAATTTATTCAGCAGGAAAAGGGTTAAGCTTTCAACACTGTAGACCTGCACAGATACCTTACAAACCGTGTAGATCCCGATGAGATGACCCTTTATGTATCTTCATGAAGGTTAACTGTTTGCCATCGTGTAATGATTTTCACTTATGGGGAATGGCAACCCCTACAGAGGAAGTAACTCCTGCAAAAGTATTTTTGTCTCCAATGTCAATAGGGATCATCTCTTAAAGGCTAAAATTTGCTCCTAAGGAGCAAATTTTTTGCTTTAAGAGTAGACCCATTTTTTCTGACGGACAGGGCTTATAGAAAGGCGAACAGGAAGTCCCAAAAGTTGTCTCCCTTTGAAAAATGGCGGCAAAATCTGCCAGGTGTTCCCATTCCCCTTAATCCCCCGTTGACACGGATGGATACCGCGGCATCTGATCAGGGCCTACACTATTTGCAAAAAGCTAAGCCATCTTCCAAACAGATTTTGAAGAAAACACAACCTGGCACCCCTAAATTTTGAAATGATCATGTGCTATATATAATGAGGAAGATTCCATTTGGTACAAAAAAGGTTAATTATCAAAGAAATTACCTTTTTGTAAATTGCTGATGTCAGTGCCGCTCTGATTCTTGATCCTATTTTCAGGTTGTATGTTCCATGTAAGTGGCGGTGGGAAAATGCCGAAACACTTTTAGTGACAAGTATCATTCCAGCCAGGCAATACCCTTTCCAGTTGGGAGAAGATGGCTCTTCGACGAACTCTATCAGCAATCTGTAAAAAGTGTACAGTGAAACTGCTCTATAATAATTATGACCACCTAAAATTAGGGGATAACTGTATTCAAAATTGTGATTTGGGGAGGTAAATCGGAGGTTTTACGATCGGAAATTTCGTTTTACGGCGACGCGTCAGCGGAGCCGTAAAACGTAATTTGCGACCGTAAAACCGACGATTTACCTCCCCAAATCACAATTTTGCAATACAGTTATCCCCATTCTAATGCACTTATACGGTTGTTTTGTTAAAAACTGTATTATTTTGCACAAAACGGCTAGCGCTGTGAGCTGCGTAAAACCAAATGCCAGCCAATGAAAAGCGACGTTACGCGATGACGTCGGGTTTCCGACAGTATATCGCAGAATATACTGTCGCAAATTCTTGACGTTATCCAATCAGACGTCGCGTTACATACGCAAGTGCATTAGAATTAAGATTAATTCTGCTTTTAAAGAGTGCAGTTTCTCCGCCTTCGTGTTTTCAGCACACGATGCACTCTGGTCAGGGACCACTTCAACAGTCCCAAAGGTGGTCTTAATACTGGAATTTTACTGTACATGTATATAGTAAACCTTACTATCCTGATATCTGTACACTGATTGCTTAGAGTTCAGCAATATAAAGGTTAACAGAAACAGCTTAAGGGGAAGGGAACACCATCAGGGGAGGCAACTCATGCAAAAGCAGTAAAGTCCCGAATGTTGTCTCCCTTTGAAAAGTCTACCAGATGTTCCCATTCCCCTTAAGTCTCCGTTCAGGACCATTGACCCAACCTATACGTAGAGACAATCTAACCACCAGAGCTGTCAGAGCTTTGAACATCTGGGGCCAGTTGTTCAAAACTAACGACGTCGTTAGTTAACGTATCGTTAAAACTTTGATCATTAAATATGGCAAATATGCTGAAATTTTTGCTGAAAAAATGTGAGCAGCTTTTGCTGACGCAAAAGCTGCTCACATTTTTCCAGCAAAAATACCAAAATTGAGGATATTGTACTTGCTAGAAGAGTTAACAATATGACCACATACGAGCTCGTTAAGCTAACGATGCTTTGAACAACTGGCCCCTGAATAACTTTTTAGAATAGAGTTGTAAAGTTAGTATAGAAGTCCCAGATAAGATTGACTAGGCGGAGCTATCCAGGTGTTGTCAATATATGTCAAATTCGCTGAGTCCACCAGAAGATTCGGTAGGGTTTCTACAAGCGGACGAGATGGTCATATACGCC
The DNA here is from genome assembly GCA_963580285.1 of Lucinisca nassula. Lineage (NCBI taxonomy): Eukaryota > Metazoa > Mollusca > Bivalvia > Lucinida > Lucinidae > Lucinisca > Lucinisca nassula. The sequence continues at coordinate 173,405,099 of OY757013.1, read as the reverse complement.
ACAGCTATGCTTGTGTTACAGTTGAATTCACACACTCGGGTGACTTAGTTAAATTTTTGTTAATGGAATATTCCTAAGACAGGTACAAACGAAAGCTCCGCCTAGTCAATCTTACCCGCGATACTATACAGTTCAACCTGTATTAAGCAAGTGCCTAAGGGATAGTCAAAATATGCTTGCTTAAGACAGGTTCTTGCTTAATACAGGTGAAATTTAACACATCTACCTTTCTTGGGAACTGAATGCCTGCTTGCTTAAGACAGGTTGCTTGCTTAATAGAGGTGGCCACTAAGACAGGTTTTACTGTACTTGCAAAGAAAAAGCGCATCATAGATAAAGTATTGAAAAACAGAAGTGATTACAATGATCAGGAATCGATACCATTGCCTTATCACCTTCCCTTAACCCTTATCTTGGTGTTCACGACAACCCCTACCTTTGCAAACAGTGTAGATCCAGATCAGATGGCTTCTGAAGAAGCCATCTGATCAGGATCTACACTGTTTGGAATTTAGTTTATGAATTTGTAGCAATAAATTACATCAAATGATTTGATTGGTTGATAGACAGAAATGGGTGTGGCTTAAATGAATATTCAGCAAGATAAGGGTTAAAGACATCGAGCGAGCCTTAGTTTTACTGAGACTCTTCAATAGCAGTACAGTATACGCCCTGTATACTGTATACGCCCTCTAGCGAGCATACTAGCAGTATTCGATTGCTTTCTCAGATACTTTGAAAGGAAATAGGTCTCAATAATTTGAAAGGAAATAATGATATTAACTGATCTTTGATGAAATATGGGGACATGTTCTACCACCCACCACACCCCACCCTGGTTCTGCTGAACTAGAATATGTCCTACTGTTTGCAAACATAGCATATACAGATCAGATGGCTTGAAAGCCATCTGATCTGCATCTACTATGTTTCAAGCCATCTGTTCTTTATCTACTATGTTTCAAGCCATCTGATCTGCATCTACTAGGTTGAAAGCCATCTGATCTGCATCTACTATGTTTCACGCCATCTGATCTGCATCTACTATGTTTCAAGCCATCTGATCTGCATCTACTCTGTTTCAAGCCATCTGTTCTGCATCTACTATGTTTCAAGCCATCTGTTCTGCATCTACTATGTTTCAAGCCATCTGTTCTGCATCTACTATGTTTCAAGCCATCTGATCTGCATGTACTATGTTGAAAGCCATCTGATCTGCATCTACTATGTTTCAAGTCATCTGATCTGCATCTACTATGTTTCAAGCCATCTGATCTGCATCTACTATGTTTCAAGCCATCTGATCTGCATCTACTATGTTTCAAGCCATCTGATCTGCATCTACTATGTTTCAAGTCATCTGATATTCATCTACTATGTTTCAAGCCATCTGATCTGCATCTACTATGTTTCAAGCCATCTGTTCTGCATCTCTGCATCTACTATGTTTCAAGCCATCTGATCTGCATCTACTATGTTTCAAGCCATCTGATCTGCATCTACTATGTTTGACATTCAGTACTTGGATTTGTAGTATTAGAATACATCAAGAAATCTGATTGGTTGACAGTCATCTGATCTGCATCTACTATGCTTGACAATCAGTTCGTGAATTTTCAAGATATCTGATTGGATGAAAGTCAGAAATGGGTGTGGCTAAATTTTCTGTAAATTTTACAAGGAAGACAACGTTTGAGACATACTGTATGCTTTCCTGTACACTTAGATTCTTTCCGAAAAAAGACTAAAACAAACTGGGACTTCTCTTAAAGAAAACATTTGCTATGATGGACCATTGTTTCCTAAAATAAGATTAGACAGGGGAGACAACAATGTTTTATAAAGAGTTGCTTTCCTTGAAGGTGTTTCTTGTCCTTCAAACACTTTCAAAATGTGTTCATACTCAACTAGAAATCGATTCTTACTTCAGAAATATTGGGTTTATAAAGTTCTGTGAAGTATGCAAGAATGTCCAGACAAGACCTAGTAAGAACTCCAGCCCAAAAGTCCTCGCAAGAACTCGCAACAATGATACCGATGGCCTAGCAGCTGTACTTTCATCAGAGTCTGAAGATGTCTTGCTCCCTGACTTGTACCACCATAAAGACGACACGAGCCTCTTCCATGTTCTTTGTTTCCTGAATTAGAAAAACAAACAAGGGCTCATAGCATTTACCCTTATCTTGCTGAATATTCATTTAAGCCACACCCATTTCTGTCTATCAACCTATCAAATTACTTGATGTAATTTATTGCTACAAATTCATAAAGTGAATGCCAAACAGTGTAGATCCTGATCAGATGGCTCCTTCAGGAGCCATCTGATCTGGATCTACACTGTTTGCAAAGACAGGGGTTTTCGTGAACAGCCAGATAGGGGTCAAAACTTCAATATACATTTATGAGCCGGGGCACAGCATTTCTATCAATTTACATGTGCAGCTAGCTAATAATCAGATCAGTGCGCATCCATATAGTCTGACCAGTGACATTTCTTGCTGAATAAGGAAGCATTGGGACCTTAGCTATCTTAAGGGCGCTCATGTAAATTGTATGAAATGTTGTGCCCCAGCTCAATATTATAATCAAATCACCGAGAGTAATAATTCGCCTGTCATTACTAACAAAGCTCAATCTTAATCACATGGAGAAATGAAAGTGTAAACTTGTGTGTTCTAAGACGGCTGATGAGACCAGTTCTAGCCCCGAACTGTCCACTACGATAACACATCCGTGTGACATAGTGCACTTTTCGAATCTCCAAAATGGCTAATTTTCTGATGTAAATCTGTGATATTTTTCTTACAAATATTGCAAACATAGGTTGTGGGTGCTCGTTAGAACCGCCTCATTGAGGCGGTTCTAACGAGTACCAACAACCTATGTTTTGGAGCAGAAATAAGTAAACTAATGTATACCCCCTTAAACCCCAGTTTTCTGTATATGAAGTGGGGTGTAGGGGGGTCTTCATTTCACGGACTTGTTCAAGTGATGTCTGTTGCAGATAGAGCAACAGAGGTTAGAGGATAACAGCTCTGTAGGTGTGGGGATACCTTTGCTCTGGCTTTGCGCTGTGCATGTTTCTTTTTGGCTTCGCTGATTCCTTATGCTTCATATTTACTACCACCACTTCTGATGAGGCTTCAACCATAGTGCAGTTTATATTTTACTATTTGTCCTTTGAGATCAGCGTGAATATTCTTAGAAATCAGAAATAAATTATTGGTTTAGACTCATATTCTAGACAGGTTTTTAATTATTTGGACCCCATTTTGATTTATATCAGTCTTTGTATCGACTGCCTATTCGAAATTCGCAAAATTGCAGTATGTTTCCTCTGGCTTTCTTTGCCGGATCACTGGTCACTGATGAGGCTTTATTAGCCGAAACTACGTAGTATGATCCATCTTCTTTCTTATGAATGTTTTCATTGCTCTTAAAGGAACTCATTTTTGATTTTTATTCACCACTTTACTCGGTCCTCTGCAATTTGTTCCCAAGACTGTCGGTATGAAGTCCTTGAAGGAGGCTTTGAGTGTGACCTTGTAATGCTTCCTCTGATCACAATGGGAACGTTTACCTGTTTCTAATTCTCCATGGAGGATTTTCTTTGGCAACCGATGCTCAGGCATCCTGCAGGTAACGAGGCCTGACCATGATAATTGTGCCAGTTTCAGAAGAGTATTTACACTCAGCATCCCTGTTCTTTCTTAAATTCAAATCTTAAGCGAAAATTGGAGACACTAATCAGAAACCACAAAGTGTGGCGTCTGATCTGGATTTACACTGTTTGCCAAGCCCAACCAATAATTCGATTCCCGATTCTACAGATAGCCCTCTTGCGCGTCGATAACAATAGCGCTTATTTTCTATAAATAACCATTGCCTGTCCTTCCTTCAAATCAGTGAACTTTAGCACTGAAGATCTTCTATTTTTAGTCACAGTGGGTGATTGGTAAACAATCGACACAATTCATTGTTTTCGCTTAATTTCATTCCAAAATAGAATTGAAGGCAATGGCCAGGAATCTATAATAAAACCACACCTCCCATCAGAGACACCAAAAGGAAAGAAACATGAACATGAATTAACAAGACTCTTAGCGGAAAGCCGGTAGGACAGTCACTTTCCAACAAAATGGTTAATTGGCTATCAAAAAAACAGATATACGCGATACACACATTCAAAGTCGAACTATAACACAACTACACCGCCTTGGAACAGTCAGTGAAAATATTTCTCTGGGATAGGGGTTATATCGATTTTACTTTTCATAATGAACAACTAGTCCAAGTTTCAAGTAAATATGCTCAGTATTGACATAGATATTACAAAATGTCCAAGTTTTTTGCACGAAATTCTAAGTCGAAAAAGGGGCATAACTGTGCCAAAATATTTTGAGGGTTACCTCACCTATTGGTGTGAGTTCCCCTTTTCATAATGAACAACTAGTATAAGTTTCAAGTAAATATGTTCAGTAATGACAGAGATATTACAAAATGTCCAAGATTTTGCACAACTACGTCGACGCCAGAGCTATGGCAATACCTCGTTTTCTTCGAAAACAGCCGAGCTAATCAAACGACTACAGAGATGAAACAACGGTGAGGACTCGACAGCAAGAAATAACTGAAATGCTGGAGCAGTAGAAACCCAACAGTTAGACTACAATGGGTCCGTCAAGTTTGAATAAGAGACTATATCTATGTTTCATAATGGCGTCTTCCATGCCTGTAGAACTAGTGTGTTTCAGGTGATTGTGTTTAACCCATATATGACAATGGAATATTCCATCCAGTAAGCTTGGAGTGGACCATTTCTAATTATAGGGGTGTCAGGTTTGTTATTGCTTGTAGGAAATTTTACAAAAATGAGTGTTCTTTAAGCAAATAGTGAAGACACAGATCAGACGCCGCGTTTTGCGGCATCTGATCTGTGTCTGCACTGTTTGCCAATGTCCCAGAAAAGGGCCGCGAGGCATATATGGGTTAATATTTCCAATTTTCTGCCCAAAAACAGGGGTTGCAGGTACCTGGTCGTCCTAAAAAAGCAAACGACCACACAGATAAAACAACGGCGAGAACCCGACAGCAAGAAATAACGTAAATGCTGGAGCAGACGGAAACCAACAGTTAGACTCCGGTGGGCCCGTCATGTTAGACTGAGACCTGTGTATCATAATGGCACCCTCCATGCCTGTTTCAGATGATTTTGTTTAATATTTCCCATTTTCTGTCCCAAAATAGAGATTGCAGGTGTTTGCAAAGTTCGAACAAGCTATGATTTTGACAAAATCCAAAATATCCTAAAGTAGTGTCACTTTCCATTGGTTGGCATTTGGATTCTAAGCAGCACAAAGGGATTGTCGCTTTATGCAAATAGTACATATTAAATAAAGAAATGCATTAGAATAACATAACTGTATTAGAAATTTTCATATATTTTTGGGATTACCCTGACGCGTAACCGCCCCCGCCCATCGGGGCTTGAAGAAATAGATGGGCTGCATGATGCTTCCACGCAGAGCTGAAACCGTCTGCACACTACTACTGGTAAACCGCTTAGAGGATCTAAGCCTGTCCAGGAACGGCGGTGCGAGTCGGCCCGTCCTTGCTTATAAACCCTATTGATTTCATTGGGCGACAGGGCTTGAGATGTCATTTCATCTCAATGTTGGGTAAAAGTCCCAAAAAATTGGAAGCAACGTCTCACAAATGACCTTTACAGTGTTGACGGGGATGTTAAACCTCAAATCAAACAAACAAAACCCTGACGCGTAACTGTAAACGTTTAGAGTAATCCGCTATTATAGTTAAAAAAAGGAAAAAAATGTGATGCAAGTATTGGACTTTCAGAGCATAACATTTTTCTAGCCTACCAAGCCGTTAAGGTATGTTTTATAATCAGACAGCCCATGTATTCAGATGACTCTGAGGTAATTTACCTTACTATCCCATTAGAGACAGATCGGCCACGCCAAGTGAGAACGTCAGAGTCATAGCTTTGACCTCTCTGGACGGCCATCATTATGTAGACATGGAAACTTGTATTCTGGGTTAATGTAGAGGCAGAGTCTTAAACATGTGCGGCACATGCTCAAAGAACAATTTTTGCTTGTCACAAACAAATATTAGCCGGGCACAGCATTTCCTACAACTTAGATGCGCGCCCAGCGAAGACTTAGATCAGCCCGCGCATCCATATAGTCTAACCAGAGACGTCTCTAATTGCATGAAGGAGCATTAGGCCTTAGCTATCCATAGAGCGCAAACCGAAGACTCTGATAGACTGCGCGGATGCGCAGGCTGATCTGAGTCTTCGCTTGACACACATGGTTTGTCATAGGCTTTGTCGTGCACTGGCTCATATGTGGAAGGTAACACAGCCTATTTGAGATGTCACTTCGCTCACATCGTCGAACAGTGAAGGCAATGATCAGGAAGTGATACACTTACCCAAAACTCCCCATCCAAGACATCATTTGAAAAGAAACACCAACTTTAAACAACTTCGCCTTAATGCGAAAGTTCACCAGCAGGAAGCCTATACGACAGTGACTTACAAAATGGCTACACGGCCATCCAAAATAAAAAAGTATTAGTAATACATACATGCAAAGACGAGCTATAACAATAATAAACCACAATAGAAGTACGAAAGAATTTCAGTAAAATACACAGGGTTGTCTCGGACGACACGTGAAGTAATCATATGGTCATCTCGTTTTTATGACGTTATCCACTCGTATATAACAGCATGCTCTGTGATACACAGAGGATCTTACTTGAGTTCTCTTGTATTATTGAATTTATTAAACGGGTTGAGGAAAAGGGATAAAATGCGAGGCTGTCCGAGACTTTTATCCCTTTTCCTCAACTCGTTTAATAAATTCAATTATACATGAGCACGAATGCAAGATTCTGTTTATCATATGGCATTTAAAACGCATTTTATTCACGATTGTTTTATAAAAAAAAAAATGTCAATATTCCGCCATTAATAAACGCGACGTCGTTAAGGACGTCGTACATGTAACGTTACAAGGCGCATCTAACTAATTTGCATTATGTAATACACTAGTGGATAATCGAATTTATCACATGGCGTTGTTACACTCTCAGACGCTACGTCATATGAGCCCCATCAAGCGATTTTGGTACTTATCGCCTATGCGAGCAGCAAAGGTTCAGGAGAGCCTGCGCATCCACGCAGTCTCGACAGAACCTTCGCTGGTCGCTAATACAAGCAGTGAATCAAGAGGAACCTTCAGACAGAAATCCATATCCCTTGCCCCTCTGAATGGCTGGGCATGCGCAGTTAAAATTTGTCATGACGGAATGCTCGAAGACACAAATTCGCTTGGCGGGGCTCATATGATACATAATATTTTATATTAATACCTCCTTTTGGTCTGTTAAAAGTGTTCGTTCTTTAAGACCAGCGCTGACATTGTATGAACTATCCAAATAATAGTCTTTCAGCAGAGACACAGGGTGTAGAAATCACAAATAAAGAAAAACTGAAACGTTTTAATTTTGTTGTTTGAAGAAGAATTAGTTTTGAATTAACCTTACGGTCAACTGCAAATAGCCGAAAAACATTAAAATGGCTATTTTCAGTCAACTCAAAATCGCCAAAAAACGTTAAAATGGCTATTTGCAGTCAACTGCAGATAGCCAAATTACATTTAAATGGCTATTTGCTTTTCCTTAACCTTATCATAATAGCGTAGCTTCACATTATTTAAAATGAAAACAACATACCTATATTTGAAGTTTTTTGATATTTGTGACGACTTCAGTTCAGCTTGCCAGCATTTTTCAAAGACCGGTATAACATTTTTGGACTGTTCAGATTCATCCAACATAAATAGATCTTCTTCTGTTAGAGGTCTCTTGTACCCAACCCGCACAAGCCTGAGAAACATTAAACACTCGATGAATAATTGCTACACACCACGTTAACAAACAAAGACTATCCTTGAAAATAGGAGACAATGCTATACTTTGTTTCCCTATGATTCCTCAAAATGATAGGCCACGGAGATTTGTTTGCACCACCTCATCAATAATCATTACGAAAATACGCCTATACAAATACATTGTAAACTTAACCGCCGAAAAACCAAAAATTTTAAGATGAACATTGTGATATTTTTCTTATTTCTTATATTTTTCTTACTACTGCTCAAAGTATAGATTGTGGATAGCCGTTAGAACCGCCTCGTGGAGGCGGTTCTAACGAGTACCCACAATCTATATTTTAGATCAGAAATACGAAAAATAAGGTTTACCCCTGTAAATTCCACTTTTACTGTATAAAATTGGGGTTCGCGGGGGTTAAAATTATACAGGCGTGTTTTCGTGATGGTTCTGTACCAACGTAAATTGGAATCACTGAACAAAACCTTCTGTGTAACAGAAACCAGATAAGCTTCAAATCTGTGGAACAATTACCATGCAAAGTCTTCAAGGATGCTGTATCCTAGAATTTACCGAATTTGGCCAATAAATGAAGAAACGGAACCACTTCAATCATACAGATGCAAGACAACATTGGCTCCCAACTGATGGTAAAAACAAATGGAATTAAAGAAAGGAATAATGTTTTACTTCTGAATGACAGGAGTGACCCCACTTTTCTGTTTTCAGGACCATTAAGCAGTCAAGGTTTCTCCGTTTTCACATTTTGGTCTAAGATAGTTGAATTGAATTTACAAAGGAGGAGAAATTAGAACATGTATATCAAGACAATAAAGTCTTTATATTCGCTATCCAAGTGTAACCTTGTTAGTTAAATAAATAGAGGTCGAGGCAATGATCAGGAATGTAACACAGTAGGGGTTCTTGTATGTATTGTTTTTCTTATATTAGAAATGACCTATATCATATAGGTAGGGTCAGGTGAGAAGACAATCCCAGTACATTTTTTACAGTAGATGAAAACTGCGAAGTAATATCAGACCATAATTGTGACCAACACTCACATGACCGGTCAAAGTCAGGTTAATTCCGTTTAATGACGGATTGAGATGAAAACTGCGAAGTAATATCAGACCATAATTGTGACAAACACTCATATGACCGTTCAAAGTCAGGTTAATTCCGTTTAATGACGGATTGAGTGCTCATATGACTAGCCCCGAGCGATAGCTGTCATGTGAACCCGGTCAAAGTTAGTTTAAATACCGTTTAATGACTGATTAAGTGCTGATGCATGGATGTGTCATGTTTTTATGGTCAGTTATGAAACCTAGGAGATGTATATAAACTGGGGTTGTTTTCTAGTCGGCAGTCAGTCTTTCACTCCGCTTGGTAAAGAGCTGAAATAAAGCAAGTTGAACATTTTCCGTGTGTTCTGTTTCCTTGACTGTGTGACAGATAAACGAAGTGGTGCCGTGACCAGGATCTGAAGAAAAAGAAGGAGAAGAGGAACTAAGGTAAGTGTCTTTTTGATTATTGCTTTTCTTGTAATGGCGGAAGGAAATCAGTTGCCAGATGTTGATCAGGATGCTCAAAATGTTTTATTTCACAATGAAGTCACAAACGCTTTTCGGCAATTAACAGAACAACTTGGGGCTTTATCAAATTCGGTTGGTAATGCTAGTATAGGGCAGTTTATTTCACCTTTTGATGGGAAAAACAGTAGAGAATTTCATCCTTGGGTAAAACAAGTAGAGAAATTTTGTAAATTGACAAATGTACCAGCAAACGGCGTGAAACTTGTAGCGTACAATGCTAGCAGAGAGGCTGTTAGTAATTTTCTTGCTAGATACTTGACTCAATTTCCCGCAGCAACTTGGGACATGATAAAAATAGAACTTTCTCGCAGGTTTTCCACTATTATTGACCCCTCCCATGCGTCCTGTTTATTACGGCGCATTCATCAAAGGGACTCAGAATCGGTACAGTCTTATGCAGAAAGGCTGATTGAATTAGCGGAACAGGCTTCCACAGGTTTGGACAACGCTGCGCAGCAAGCTTTGGCTACGCAGTTGGTGGGGTATTTTATTGATGGGTTAACATCAGACCAAATTAAAATGAAACTTCTTAGGGTAAACCCACCCACTCTGGATGAGGCGGTAAATAGTGCGATATATGAGGTAAATTTGAGAAAACGGTTCAATCTCCGCGCAGGCAGAGATATGCAGCCTGATCGGCCTGGTCATGAGCCAATGGATATTGGTCATATTAGACCAAGACGATGGCAAAACCCAAGACGTGAAAGGGGAGGTAATTTTGACCAAAACACAAGGCGTGAAAGGGGAGGTAATTATGACCAAAGAAGGCAGGTCAACGCAGTAAGCAATCAAGAGAGTTATTATAGCCGAGGGCAAAATTCTCAATACAGACAGCAAGGTCATGAGCTAGGTCATAAGACCAGATTCAATATGAACGGAAGGCGCTGTTATCTTTGCAATTCGCCAAATCATTTACAAAGAGAGTGTCCTGAGAAAACTCGACCTAAAAGCGCAACCCAAGATGAAACCACTCAGGAACAGAAAAACCATTTAAACTAAAAACCTCTCTCTATCGTAAGGCGGCAGATAGAGGGAGAAATAGCACATCAACATTTAAAATTTCTTTGGCTGGAAATCCAAATTCATGTTGTTTAACATTAGAGAAAAGAAAACTAAGAGCTTTGGTAGATTCAGGAGCTGAAGTAAGTCTAATAAATTTAAAAACTTACCAGTCCTTAAAAGTAAAATCCCCTTTAAGAAAAATAAAAGTAAATCTGCAGTCAGTAAATGGGGAACAACTAAAGGTGCATGGCATAACTAATTTAAACTTTTCGCTCAAGGGCACAAAATTGAACCATAATTTTTACGTAGTTTCTAACATGAATAGGAACATTATTTTAGGACAAGATTGGCTGATAAAAAATGGGGTCAGAATGTATTACGACTTAGGCTGCCTGAGGGTGAATAACACTTATGTTCCTTTAGTTGAAGATATACATATAGCATCAATTGTACGGTTAAAGTCTACACTGGTGCTTAAACCACACACTGCCTATGTTTGCAAGGGCAGGGTGAAAAACAACCCACAAATATCAAAACAATGCATTTATCAAGTGTCCGCAATTGAGCAGAGCTTCATTAGCAATGAACCAGGGATAGAATTGACAGATGCTGTCATAAAATTAGATGACTCAGGGTCATGTCCAGTCCGCATAGCTAATAACACAGGTAAAACATACAAATTAAAGAAAGGATGTGTCATAGGAAAAGTTAATCAGGTGAATGAGGAATGCATTCAGCAAATAAATTCAATAAGCAGTAATGTTAACGATCAGTACACCCATGAGGAGCTATTGACAGAACTCAATTGTCCTGAGCAACATAAGGATCTGATAACTAATCTTTTGCAGCAAAATAGGGATATATTGGCAAAGAAAGACACTGATTTAACGCCAACAGACACGGTTACCCTAAAAATCGAAACCAATGACCATCCTCCCATAAAACTGAGGCCCTATCGTACACCCCTAAATACCCGAAAAATTATTGACAAGGCCGTAGATGAAATGCTAGAGGCAAATATCATTGAAAGATCGAGGTCAAGTTGGGCGTTTCCGGTTATCATAGTGGAAAAGAAAGATGGTAGTAGTAGGTTTTGTATAGACTACAGAAAGCTGAATAAAATAACAAGGCCAATGGCTATAAACTTACCTCTCATTGACGATGTAATAAACCGACTATCAGGGGCAAAATACTTCACCTCTATGGACCTTCGGGCGGGTTACTGGCAGGTTAAGTGCCATGAGGATTCCCAAGACCGTACTGCATTCACGTGTCACAGGGGCCTTTTCTCCTTTAAGGTCATGCCATTTGGCTTGTGCAATGCGCCGGCCATCTTCACTGAGCTCATGAGTGAGGTGTTAAGTGGCTTAGACGACTTTGCCGCAAGCTATTTAGATGATGTGTTAATTTGGTCAAATAGCTTGGAGGAACATTTGAATCATATCCAACAAGTATTTGATAGATTTAGACAGCACAAACTAAAACTAAAGCTTAAAAAGTGTAGCTTTCTCCAAAAAGAAACTTCTCATTTAGGGTTTGTCATAAGCAAGCAAGGGGTAAAACCGGATGAAAATAAGGTACAGGCAATACGGAGCATGCCTCCACCTAGTAGTGTCAGGGAAGTAAGGGGTTTTATTGGTGCTATGTCTTGGTATCGGAGGTACGTGCCAAACTTTTCAAAGATAGCTGAACCTTTAATTGCCTTGACAAGAAAACATGCTAGGTTTAAGTGGACACCTGAATGTCAGACTGCTTTCGAATTTCTTAAAGAAAGTTTGTCGGTCATTCCACTGCTTGCCTATCCGGACACCAATTTGCCATACAAACTATACACAGATGCAAGTGCAGACTGCATAGGGGCTGTCCTTTCCCAGGAACAGGAAGACATTGATGAAGACGGAAATGGAACGGGCAAGATGGTCGAAAAGCCCATTTATTTCCTGTCGCATAAACTCAGCCCTACGCAATGTAGGTATTCCACTATTGAAAGGGAATGTTATGCCATTTATTATGCGCTGCAGAAGTTGCACACCTACTTGCACAATGCCCAGTTTGAAATCTTCTGTGATCATCAACCCCTGAAATACCTCCTTGGGAGCCCAATGATGAATAAAAGGGTACAGATGTGGGCCCTTACCATACAGGGGTACAATGCAGAGATAAAATATATAAAAGGAAGCTCGAATTGCTTGGCCGATATGCTTTCGCGACTTCCGGGAAACGAAGAGGATAAGGTGCCTCAAGGCCAGTCAGTTACTGAGGAAGAAATAGTCCCTGACGTATCTGACCGGTCATATGAGATAGGGGTAATTAACTCCAACGAGGCTGACCTAAATAAATTTGCATCATGTAAATTTCAAGAAAATGACAAGTTAAATAAACCAGACACTTTCGGGTTAGACATGGTTGCGGAACAATTAAAAGACCCAGAAATATATACCATAAAAACTCAGCTAGAGGCGGATAGTCAGGCCCATAAGAAATACATAGTATTAGACAATGTACTATACTATATTTCCCATGTTGACGAAGACCCAGTAGTACGCCTATATGTCCCAACTCACCTCACTGAAAAGGTAATAGCAAACATCCACAGTGTAGTACATTTGGGGTTCGATAAGACCTTTGACGCCATACGGTCAAAATATTTCTGGCCGAACCTATATAAACATGTATATGACTATGTTTCCAAATGTGTAGATTGCCAGACCCGCAATATGCAGAAGGTTAAGTCCCCCTTAAAAGAGGTCGACACACCCCTTTTCCATTTGCAAAAATGGCCATAGATATGGTGGGACCCTTACCCAAAACCTTATCAGGGAATCAGTACATCTTTACGGCCATTGATTGGTACTCTGGTTACTTAGAGGCGTGGCCACTACCTGATAAAAAGGCTGACGGCATCGCTCATCTCATACTAGATGAGTTATTTCCCCGATATGGGTGCCCATTAGAGGTGGTGTCGGATAATGGAAAAGAACTGTGCAATGCCACCCTGGAGAACCTCTTTAACAAGTTAAACGTCCGTCACAGGAAAACGAATGTTTACAGCCCAAATGAAAACAGGGTCGAGCGATCCCATAGAACGTTGTTAGACGTGTTGTCCAAAAAGGTAAAAGACAACCCGCAGGCATGGGATTTGTACTTAAATCAAGCCCTAGCAGCTATACGGTTCAGTGAAAATGTGTCAACCAAGCAATCCCCTTTCTTTTACTTGTTCCAGCGAGACCCCGTCTTACCCATTGATAACTTGCTCAAACCCCGACGGAAGTATTATGGTGATGACATCATAGAAAGGGGCTTAGAACAAACTCATCAAGCTTTCGTATTAATGCACCGTAGGCGTAAACAAGCTCATAGAAGACAGGCAAAATATGCAGACAAAACCCGTAAGATAACAGACTTCAAAGTAGGGCAACCTGTGTATCTTAAGAAACATAAACGAAACAGCAAAATAGACAAAAAATGGAGTCCATATTTTAGGATAATAAAGCAATAAGGGGACAAGACTTGGGAGTTAAGAGATCAATTAACAGGGGAGATCCTAAAAAGCAGTGCTGACACTATGAGGCTAGCTAACATAGATGAGTGGGAGATACCAAAATCCCAGAGCCAGCGAAAGTTTCGCAGAGCCCACTATGTCATGACCCCTGAAGGTACAGAAAACGAGACCGCGACATCAGACACTGATTCAGAATCAGAAGGTCCGGACATTCGTTTAGCTAAGAAGTACCGGAGGGTAAGGTCAGACTCCGAGGAAGAAGAACACATTCCTCTGGCCGAGCTTGCCCGCAGGCTAAAAGCTAGGAAAGCTAGGCTAAGACAAGAAAATGCAGACCTTAATTCAAGGGAAACAACCCAGAAAAGAAATATCATGAAAGATAAGAGTAGTGGGTCCGACACAGCTTCTGAACAGACCAGCTCTTCAGACAATGAAAACAGCGGCCTAAGTGGCTCTGAAAGAAGCTCTGACGAGGGCAGGGTCAGAAAAATGGAAGTAGATAATGGCATCAGAAACAAACAAAAGAAATTCCGTAGAGTTAAAACGGAAAAGAGTAAAGTTAAAACTTTGCTCGAGAGCCTTGTTGATGTGCTATAAAGCTGCCTAAACCTTTTGTAAATAAGAAAAATGAACAATTAGGGTGATGGAATTTAATACTTAATTGTGTTTTTTTTTTGTTTTGTTGTAGCAGACAGCTTATACCCACAACTAGAAGCAACCCTCTTGTTAACTTGTTTTTTTGTTCTTTTGATAATAAGAAAATTATTAAAACGATGTCGGCTAATGCAGGATTCACCTCAGAACTCGTGGGGTTCGAAAGGTGTTTGGCCTTTATTGATTGGTGCGAGTTTCCAGAGGCCGTTAAGCTGGAACTCAAGGATTTCATAACTTGGGGTGAATTCAGTTTACTCGATCACGAGCCATGCGCACTCTTCAACCTACTGGAGAGGTTCGCGCTCCTTAACGTTGTGGCCTACATGACTGAGGTGGGAATGTGTGAGAGCTGCCTTCAAGAAGTCGAGCAGCATCTGAAGGAGATCACAAACTATTTGATCTC
The DNA here is from genome assembly GCA_963580285.1 of Lucinisca nassula. Taxonomy (NCBI): domain Eukaryota; kingdom Metazoa; phylum Mollusca; class Bivalvia; order Lucinida; family Lucinidae; genus Lucinisca; species Lucinisca nassula. Next base: position 173,390,017 of record OY757013.1, on the reverse strand, counting down.
TAACCTTACGTATGGGGCTGACGCGCTAACAAGGCCTTCGACCTTGTACATGCGCTGTCTCAAGAATATCGTCCGTCGTAGACAGGGTGTCCTACAAGCGACCGTCAATGACAGGTCCATACCACGCCTTATGCGTTTCCATATCAACTATTATAGGAAACTGCACATTCATCTGGAGATGTTTAAGGTGGAGCAGACAGGTCTACCATGGGAGGTCATTGAAGACCTATACACCCTGAAAGATCTGAATGATTTGGGGAAAGCAGAGTCTCCCATGAGCCTCTACGAGATCCTTGAAAGAGGGGTGGTCTATGATGTTGTCCATCGACTAAGATGGGGGGGGTACTGCTGAAAATTTTATAGAATTAATAGAAATAAAATACAGATGGGTTAGGAGAAGTCTCTTAGAGATCCACTTTGGGTACGATCTTCTTCACGACGAGAGACCGGATTTCTTCGAAAGGTCCCTGCATTATGTCATGAGGAACATACCCCTGCCTTACGATTTTACGGAAATGGCGGCCCGACTGCGCCGCATAATTACATTTCACCAAGAATATTATGAAGACCTCTTCGCGTTTGCGTAAGGCCTAGTAGTGACCGATGACCTATTTTTGAGGTCAATTTCATGGAAACCGATCATTCCCGACCACCATTCCAGGTCGTATTAGTAATGATCTTTGTGTTTTTCAGGTTGAAATGGCTCGTGTGACCACATTCCTTCTTATTTTTGGCTATGGGTTAGCTTTAATTGAATCGGATCCTGCAGTTGATCATTCGATAATTCATGAAAATGTCTTGTTTTACAAGGACGGAGAGATGTCTCTCTCTAGTTCCCGTTGGATTTTAACTTTAGTATTGGATATTGGAGTATACGAAAATTTCATTAGTAAGCTTACTGCTGATTTGAAAATGGCTAAGAACCTAACAGCATGGGCGTCTACACATTACAGTAGTGATAGACTGGCGGGGTATTCATCTGTCTTTCGGTCTCTTCAAGATGAGATCATCATGTTAGAAAACATTAACGTTGACATTAAAAGGAATTTTTTGAACTTGAAATCTTTGAAGCATAAACAAAAACGGACACTATTTGGCTTCATGTCTGGAGTTTTAGGATACCTCTTCGGCACCTTAAGCAGCTCAGATCTTAATGACATACGGGGTAACAGAAATACCTTAGCTAGGAACCAACAGTTAATCACACACACACTTGAAAAAAGTCTCTCTGTACTGAATGTAACCCGGTCTGAAATCGCCCAAAATAGACAAAGCCTGAATGACATAATAGATGCAATGGCAAAAATTGACAAAGAACTAGAAAATGTGGCACAAACATTAAGCCGACAGGTAAACCGATTACAAGAGACTGTACATTGGTTCGCTACCATAGATATGGTAGTGGAGGAAATGAGGACGGCGATTCAAAGGTCAATGTACTATTTCCTCCGGCTACAAGTGCAATTAAATGCACTGTCAACAAATAGGTTATCCCCGAGCATCATAGAACCTGCTGAATTCAAGAAGGTTCTTAAAGACATTGAGACCCAGCTGCCCAAGTCTTTTGGATTGCCAGTGGACATTGAGGTGGATCTTTGGTCATTGTACAAACACCTTGTTTGTCAACCAATAATGGAAGATGATAAAATCATAATAATAATACCCATACCATTAATAGACTATACGAAACAGATGGATCTATATAAGGTTTATAACTTACCCTTACCCATAAGCACGGTTTATCGATCCAATAATAAGACAGAAACGGAAATGTTAACATACTATACACTTGAATCAGAATATATCGCTATCAACCCTGAACGCACTCAGTACATGCTCTTAAGTCAACATGATAGGGATGTATGTAAAGTGGGGTTTCCTAAGCTATGCACTTTAAGAAAACCAATTCATCATACAAATTTAGCCAGAATGTGCCTCTTAGCCGTATTCAGCAATGATAAGAAAAAAATACAACGCCTGTGTACGACAGTCGTAACTTTTAGCCAAGACCTTCCACATGTTCAATACTTAAGCGACGATACGTATATCATTATCACTAGGGTTCCCCTGATATTTAATCTGGCATGTCAAAACGAAGTACGCCAAAAGATTGACATCTCTGTACCTTATGGGTTCATTAGGGTCAGGAAGGGTTGTAAAGCGACTTCTGACAGGGTAACCCTTACGGGGGTCTATGAACATGGGTCTTCACATACGATTCACAACAATGCATTGAGTATTTTGCAAGCCTACAACTTCACCAACCTAAACATTTGGGAGCCATTTAAGGCAAACATGCCCAACTTGAGGGGCGCTGTGAGATTACCTCAGAAACTTAAGCATCTTAAAGAAGTTCCGGTGGATCAGCTTCTCGAAGGGATAAACCAGGTGGGTCCAGTCAGACCCATGAAGGTCCTACATTTTCCTTGGTGGGGTTACGGTTTAATGATTCTTGGTAGTGTAACTTCAGTTATTATGGGCATTCTGATCTATCATAAGTGGGGCAATGCTGTTGCTGGTTCCTTGCCTGCCGCCTGCAGGAAGAGTGGTGATCGAGGGGCACGAGCCAGCGTTCCGTACTCCGACGACCCTGGTCAAGAGATGGCTGAACTAAATCATGGAGAAGAGCGCCACTCTCGCATTATCTACAGACGGGAGAACATAAGGGGAGATGACGACATGTTGCAGCAAACGAGAGCTTTGCTAGAGAAAGATAAACCGACAAGCCATCCAGACAAGCAAGGGTCAGCAGGTGGGATGATACGACTACTCCCACTACAACCCACCAACCAGTCAACAACTGCTAGAGAACAGTAACTATGAACATTATTGTTAAATAAAGTTATGGTCAGTGGACACTGTGAGATTATCACGAAATGAACTTCAGCAAAATGTGTTTGAATCCACATGACTAGTTAATGAGAGCAGTGATAGTCAAGACTTTACCGTTAGTTTAATTCTCCGACTTAATCTTCAGTCATGTCTGTCTAGA